>CM070027.1:26986764-27658127 GCA_036247105.1 Cirrhinus mrigala | reverse complement strand
TTTTTTTTCTCACTAATGTCTCTCATGATCGAGCTGCAGAGTCTCATTCGGATGAATCACAGAAGGTCCAGGATGAGGTGAGTTTATATTGCTGACAGTTTTAGAATGACCATGATATTTAAGAATGTATTTTAGTGCTGACTAATATGTGTGAATTTATGCTGTTGTAGAAAACACCAGGACCTTAAACTCCAGAATGTGACAGTGGTTTATTCACCATCCTGGACAACTTTCCTCAACTTTCTGACACGTTGCGTGTCCTCCATGACTGCACATTTGGAGCAGCACTTGTGTTCCTATAGCAAACATACTGTACATTTGCATTCATCCTCCTCAAATGTTTATTTTCTGTTTTTACCCACTTTTCTGTTGCCTGTATGTTGTTGAGTTGATTGAGTCTGCTGTTGTTCTGTCATTTGTCTGTTGTTGCAGTGTCTGACTGTCAGGTATAAATCCTCTCACTGTATTTATTGCAATTTATTTCATGCAATTTTAACACTTTTTTTTTTTTTTTAACTGACTTCATGATGCTACCTTATGCATTGCATTGTACATTGCAGTATCATTTTATATCTGGTTTTACATGATTTTACATGATGCTATTTGAAAAATCTTTCCACTGGCTGTACTTAATTTTCCAAAAAGATGTCAAACAAAATAGTGTTGGTTTATCAAAGGTGTAAATAAAAGTTTTAATAATTACCATGCTTATTTGTGATTTTTATTTTTTTATTATTCTTAAACAAACATGTGTTTTACCTGTCATGTATCTTTTAGTAATCGTTTATGGTAGTCAGCTGAAAAGAGAAAAGCCTTATTTGATAGCAATTATGATTTGTAGCATTAGTGTGTGCTTTAATATGTTGCTGTGAACTCTTAGGATTATACTACCCTTGTTAATATAAACCTAAATTTAGAACTTGAACTGACTTAACCTGACAAAATCCTGTAATTTGAAATCAGAGTGGAGGCCTAATTCAACCACAAACCACTAAAACAAAAAAACTCAACCCAGCTCAAAAAACACCTGTCTAGATGAGGGGATTAAGTTTGTCAACACCAAGCCCACGCTCAAGACTTCACCAAAACGGTAACTAACAGAATCAGACCGGATGAGTCACTGAAATGTACATGACACAGCAGCATGGAAATTTTAAAACTGTAATTATTTTATTACATTAACTCTCAATGCCCGGATGAATTCATGATTTCTGTGTTAAATTACACAGATTACATATATGTAAATATGATCTGTTTCCTTTATTTCACTCTCCAGTCTCTCATGATCCAGTCAAACCTGTAGTCTTGTTCTCATGTATCAGAGACAGCTCAAGAAGAGCCGAGTTTCTAAGTTATTATGATATATCATCCTGTTGAGTTAATTGATTTATGTTTGTGTTTAAATATTCTTAATAATTAGACTCTGCTCTCATTCTTTTTCATCTGTGATATCTTTAACCATAGGCTTTGCAGCCCTGCAACCCTAAAAAAAAAAAGGAAAAAAAAGCAATGATGGAAATCTTTAAAGTGGCACAGAGAAAACTGAGTTTGAATGGTTGCTTTTGCTATCGCATTTAGGATTTCAGCTTTCAAAAGTACTGTGGGTGTTAAACTTTTGTTAGTGGAAAACAGCTAGTAATTTATTTAAACTTTAAATTCACTGTAAGTGTTTTTTGATCGGTTTCCTGACAGTCCCGTCAAAAAATGTTTAAGTTCCCTTTCATGTGTTTGGTTGAACTCATACTGAATGTGATTTAACATACTTATTATTAAAAGGTCATTATTACAGTTATTTACTTTTAAATCAATAGTCAATTCTGAGGGTGGCAAACAAGTCATTTCTCTCTAGACAGTGTTTTAATAACTCTGTCCACTAGATGGAGCTTCTAGCTATTTTTTATTCTGAAAGCATCAGCAGCACGTCAGTGGTCACCTGCTCCTGATAAAAATGACTTTTAATCGTTTATAAGGGTGCATTATAGGCAAATCTAATCAAATTATTTTTTTATGTTGATAAAACCTCCTAATGAGTTTCTAATAGTGAACTGTTTTTTTTTTTGTGAGCAAAGCGGGTCACCCACACTACTACTTTTTAGTGCTAAAAGGTCCAAATCCAACAGGCTTTTTTTTTTTTTTTTGATGCTCAGGTTGACGAATTACCGGCCATCGTGATAATGCAATACATTTTGTGTGCAGTAAAACAGATTTTGCTACAGAACTGATATGGATTTTTTTTTTTTTTTTTTTTACCTCATATTATACTTCATGTAATTTTGCATTATTATTAGTAGAAGTATTAGTATTATTATTGCAATAATTTTCTGTGAGGATAATCATGAGGATAATCATGAATTTTCTCTGAGGAAAATTTCATAAATCATAAATCAAACCCAGCTAATTTTCTTCCCCTTACATATAACAAACAAACTTGATTTGTATGGACAAGGGACTTTTAAAAAGTATAATGTTTAACCCTAATAATAGTAATTTTAAATAATTTATTTGCTCAAACTTTCTGCAGTTGCTCCAAGAAAACAAGGTACGTTTGTGTCTTGGCCATAGGCTGAAACAAGATCTTGTGAAAATAATAGCTGAAGTGAATAAGAAAGTTCATTTGTTTAAGTAAAATACTGCTATCATCTCAAACGAATACTTTAAAAAGTCATTAAATTGGCCTATAATATACAACTAAAAACTGTAATGCAAAATATGATTTTTTTTATTATGTGCTCAAATCATAAATGATCTTTGGCGTTAGTGTCTCTGAAACATTTAACCCGTCTGTCCACAAGATGGCGTTACAAGCTTGTTTTTTTTTTTCCTTTTTATTATTAAATTTATTTTTGGCGTTTTTATACCTTTATATAAAAGGACAGTGTAGGTGGACAGGAAGCGAAGTGGGAGAGAGAGATGGGGGTGGGATGGGAAAAGGTCCA
The DNA here is from genome assembly GCA_036247105.1 of Cirrhinus mrigala. Classification (NCBI taxonomy): domain Eukaryota; kingdom Metazoa; phylum Chordata; class Actinopteri; order Cypriniformes; family Cyprinidae; genus Cirrhinus; species Cirrhinus mrigala. The sequence continues at coordinate 27,655,191 of CM070027.1, read as the reverse complement.
CGAGCCGGGATTCGAACTGGAAACCAGTTTTTTTTTTTTTTTCTTTTTATTATTCCGACCAGCTTCATATGTATGCGTCATTATTCACGTGCTCCTGCCAAAATTACATTTAATCACTGTTTATGATGGAGCATTGCAGAGATGATTGCAAATGTCTTTTTTTAAATACAGAAATTATAAATCTTCCAAACATTTAAGAATTTTGCCAAAACACAAAATGTATTTACATACATTGACTTATACTTTACAATTTAACATTTACTACTATATTCCATGTACTACTATACAAAACAGCCATAAAATTTCCAAATGGTTGGGAAAAAATTAGAGTTAACGCTAACAGTTTCCAAACTCTGTATAAACACTTGGATATGTGCCTAATCTTCCTAATCTATACGGCACATTTATCTAGTTTATTGTTATAGCAGGCAGCCATGTAAAGTTGCTACTGCTTACATGTTTCACTTTCAAATGATAAGCCATGTTTGAGGTCGATGAATGATGGTTGTGGCTACTGATCTATATAATGATATATCTATTATAGATCAGTGGTTGTGGCTAAAGTAACACAAAATCTCGCCAGATGGACAGGAAGTAAGTGAAAGATATAAATAAATAAATAAATAAATAAATAGACTATAAAAATAAAGGGACAGTAATGATCACAAGTAGCAAATTAATCAGCCTACTCTGCAGCAAAGTCCTTTGCAACAAAATCTCTTAAAATCTTGCCGGATTTTTCTGCGACTAACCAAATAATAACTTTTTTGTCAACTAAGCATTTCATACTGAGTAAAAAAGAATTAACAAGAGTATTTACAAAATATTACTCAACAAATCAAAATTTTTCTCTTATTTCTTTCATAATCAGTAACTGAACAGGATTCCAGTTGGAATGCAAATATTAAAAAACTCAGGAAAAACTAAAGAGTTTTTTCTTTATTTGAATAATTAAATTAACTTAAATTGACCTACAGTATATATTACAAAAAGTACATTTATCACAAACACTATTAATATATCTGCTGACGGCTATATTTACAGGGTAACATCTGTGGACAATTTTGTACAGTACTTCTTTTACTTGATTCAAAATTACATATTTATATGGTAATGTCCAAATGCTAAGCCAAGATAAACTGTGAGGTTTAAGCCATTTGGATTTACATGGAGGGTTGGATCAAACATTAAAGGGGCTTCTTATAAAACTGTTATCAAAACATTTGTCAAATAAGGTAAGACCATTTACAAAAAGTTGGGGATTTTGTAGGGTTGTATTATTAGTATTTGTATCTAAGAATTTGATTAAAGTTATTATGCCATTGGGAATAGCCTTAATTACTTTGTCTTTTTCATTTACAAAAAAAACCCATATTTTGTAATCAAATTAGAATAAATGTACAATTGCCCATTCTTGTCAATAAGCTGGTTTACGATTAATATGTTATGCCGAACCCAATTCTTCATGTATAATGACTTGTTATTATGAGTGATATTACCACTGTTCCATATAAAATACCTGCTAGGAGAAAAATTGTGTTTGTATAGAAGTGACCAGTAAAGTAATGCTTGTTTGTAATAATTGGCTCATTTCCTCATTCTTGTTTAATCAAACTGCAGCTTGTTGGCCGTTAATTTTTTCCCACCTATCTCGCGATTTCAACTTCACATTTTTCTGTTTTCAACGCAAATGTGATCAAATGTTTGATCAGCTGTCTGGTCTCTCATCCTGACGGCACCCATTCACTGCAGAGGATCTATTTGTGAGGAAGTAATGTAATGCTACATTTCACCAAATCTTTACCAAACATACTCATCTGCATCCTGGATGGCCTGAGGGGTCTGAGGGTGAGTAAACTTTAAGCAAACTGTCATTTGGGGCAAAGTACTCTTTAAACCTCATTCTATATTTTGGTTTAGAAGCAACCAGTTGGATTACCCGTGAGGTTTAGATATTCACTGGTGTGTTTTCTCTCTGTAGTGAGGTGTTCAAGGCCAAACACAGACAATCTATAATTTATAATGAATTATTTTTCTATTTATTAATAGAATTTAGGGTTAAATTGGTTTGATTTTTTTATTTTTATTTTTTTGGTTGTACTTCCTGTTTCAGGCTTCCTTACTATTATGCGCTTCACACGCCTTCCAGTAGGTGGCGGAAATGCACCTTTTAAGTCGGTCTGCCAACCGCCATTAAACTCCAGAAGAAGAAGAACACAAACATATACCAAAAAAAAAAAAGGATAAAAAAAATAAAAATTCCGGGGCAGTTACATACATTTGAAAAGTTTTAGAATTTTTGTTTTTATGAGCTTCTTATTTTGAGATCTCATATTAGAGAGGGTTTCAAGGTAAATTTTAAGATCAGTGTTACAAAATTCTTTTGACTTACTTTTGACTTGTGAATATAACACTTTGCTAAGATAATTAAGAGATTTATAATATAAATCTGTTTATCAGAAAAAGAGGGATGTTGAAAACAAAATAAAATATAATGAGAATCTAAATTAAGGGGTTTGCTTAATTTTTTTGTTATGTCTATTTTAAAGTCAGTCCAAAATGAAAGGGTAAACACCTGTACAGAATTCAAAGAGAAGTGGAGGGGGAAAGAGGGAAGACGTGGTCATTTCACGTCTCCGTATAGGTCATACAGCTCTCAACCATTCGTTAAGCATTATTGGCAAACACGAGTCAGGTCCATGTAATATCCGTAAAAAGCCAGAGACAGTAGAGCATGTTTTAATAGAATGCATTAGTGATAATAATGAAAGATTTAAACTAGATGAGAAAATCATGTCATTAGGTTTAAGTGGTCTGTCAATTCAGAATTTATTAAAAAATTCATCACAAGTTCTCAAAATATTAATCGAATTTGTAAAAAATTGTATATATTTATTAATGTGTACAATTTACAATTCAAATACAAACTTCAACGGCACATTTGAATAACTGAACACATATTGTTAGTGTTGATACAGCAAATTGAAAAAATAAAGAAAGACAAAAAATACAATAAAACAGGAAAACAAAACAAAACAAAACAAAAAAAGAAAAAGGGTTATAGTTAGGTCTCATTCTAACAACAAAAACGAGTTCAAATTATCTAAGAGTGTCTGGGCGTTTTTGACCGTCATGTAATCAAGAGACTTCGCAATTATCTTCAGTTCATTTGGAAAGAAGCTGTGAGAGAATGGCAACAGCAGTGGGATAAGGAAACCAAAGGGAGGCATTTGTTGGTATGGTATTTAAAATAAAGTTGGTACTGAGAGGAACTGGAGAGGGACTAGAAGAGAGGAAATAGTGATGACAAGATAAAGAATCGGACACAGTAACCTGAATAGTACATTATAAATTATAGGGAAGCGTCTTACTAAGCCAGGAGGTGGCGGTAGTGCAACGCTTACGGATGCAAGCCGCCGTTAAACCTTGAAGAAGAAATACGCGGGAAAAAGAAAAAATTCGCGGGAAGAAGAGAAAGAAGAAGAAGGAAAACGCGGGATATACGCCATTTCTTTAAAGCTTGTCGACCACGTTGCATTAAAAGTGCTGAATGTCGTCGTGTTAAAGTTGGTTCGCAACTCACCATAAAATCAAAAGATAAAGAAGAATTGTTGAATTTGATATCATTTTGACAAACGCGTTTAACGAATGGTGAGTATGTTTCTCAGATTTTCCCACATTTTATAGGTGACTTTAGAACTATTAGGATATTATATATGTATCGTATCGATTATAGCAGTATTAAAGTTGTGAGAGTACATGATTTCTCTGAATATTTTGTCACGTTTGGCACAACTATGAATGATAATTGTATTTTTAATGTAATCCATAAGTTGATATGACTTTTATTCCACTATTTTAGAAAACATTCGACTTTACAGTGTTCTCCTTAAATGTTTTTTTCTTTACAATCTCTACCATTTCAATCCTCAGAAAGCACGACATGTAAAAATGGGTGTAAGGTAGACAGTGCATGGCTCAACAGCTGACCTGCTACAGCTGTTGTGTAAAATTTAGTTCCTGTTTACGACTTTAGGCAGCGCTGCGGAGATCGATCGGTGTATGACATCATTATTTGACCATAGTAATGCAGAGTGTTGACAACAATACCTGAAAGAAAACAAAACCTACATTTTTTTTTTTTTAAATAATCAAAAATTAACTTATACAGAATGTTTATTTATGGTTATTTGTAGGTTATTATTTTGCAACCAAAAAATAACATTTCCAGAACATTGCAGTGTGTTTTTTTTTTTTTTTTTTTAAAAACTTTTTAGACTGAAAGGTAATTTGTTTTTATAAACTGTACAGTGAAATGGTCACCGGAAAGAAGGCAGAGCAAAACTGAAGAAAACAATGAGAGGAGATGGAGAACAAACTGGAAGAACCACAAAGCAATGAAATAAGAGAGAAAGTGAAACTCACAAGATGCAACAGCATGGGGCTTGTCAAACCAGAACGTAAGTGTTTTTTTACATTAACTCTCACTGCTCTGATTTATTCATGATGCCTCTGTTGAATAACTGAGATTTAACGCAACAGTAGACGCACTATGTGTATGTAAATATTTATTTGATTTATTTTCTTTTTTTTTTTATTTCTAGTCTCTCATGATCCAGTCACACCCGAGTCTCATTCTAATGTACCAGAGACCGCTCAAGATGAGGTGAGTTTATGATACTGACAGTTATAACAATATAAACAGAAACATCCTGTAGATCAATATCTATTTTGAATTGGTTGATGTTTGTGTGTGAATATTATGAATAATTAGACTCTGCTCTCTCTTTTAGAAAACCAAGGACACTAATTATCAGCGCTGATGTCTTCAACCAGTTCTGTTCCTGCTGTTTCAAAGTCTCTATTATCTTTCCAGCTGACAAAAAAAAAACAATGTCACAATGGTGAAATTTTCCTTTAGAGGTAATATGTGCACTGATGATGCCTGTGGTTCTGCCGCATCTACACTATTAATGATAGAAAGCATCTTTGAAGTTTTTCAGACTCTGTTTATATCTGCTGTTTACATCCAATTCAGGTGGTCACAAATGACTCATTACACAACTGACCACTTGTGACTGAATCATCTGAGACCATGCAGTGCAAATAGGCTTTTTGTAATCCATAATTTTATGACTTCTGTTCATATTTATTCAATTTATTTTGGTCCATAATCTGAAAAACAAAGGCCATAAGATAAAACAAAAAGAACAAAAAGATGTATATATAATCAGCTAATTAACACCAGCACATCTCAACTCTCAATTTCAAAATTCAACAGAAAATGGCCATTCAACAGTTTATCAACAACTCCTTAATAAATAATTCAATATAACCTTTTATTAGTTGAAAGACAGTTTATGTAATTAATTTAAGAAGGTTTATTCCAACCATAACCTCCACGCTTGTTTGCCTTAAAAGGCTCATATGCTAAGTTTAAAATTAATTTCTCTATTAGGGAAGTAAATGGGACTTGGCCAAGCCATGATTATGTATATAAGAATATTCTTTGGATTGAATCAGCCGAGACCATGCAGTGACCAGTATAAATGGGGCCTCTGTACTGGTGGTCCATCAGTTTAAAACAGAAACCTTTTTAAGTGTATGAGCTTGTTATTTGATGACGTGATGCGTCCATTGAATGCACCAACGAACGGTGTTTCCGGGTCCAAACATCAACTCATTTCACTTGAGAATACTATCTCAGCAGCCGTTTATGAGCACTGTTTATTCATATTAAACATTTAAGCTAAACGTTTTCAAATGTACGGCGTACACTACAGTCTCCGTGCTCACAGCGTCCTAAACACAAATAATTTTTATATGTATTTATTTGTATTTTCATTGTATAGCTATCTGGGATTTCGGTATGGAGTTAAAGGGTAGGACTGTAATTTTTTGGTAGTATTATATCACATTGTGAGTGTATAATTAGTACCGTTTGTTGTTTTCTCATGTTAACTGATAGAGCGTTTGGACCCGGAAGTCACGGAAGAGGTGACGCTTAACGTCAGCTTTAAGTGAACAATGATTTTGTATTACACTACGTTTTTATGTAATTTTCAGATATCAGTGTTCTTTGACTTTATAGTGTCACCTACTGTATGGATATAGCATCATATACACAACATTTTCTGATCCCACAGTCGTTGTAGAAATGACTGTTAGGTTTATTTGTTTCATGATTCATTGTCATGTGTTCTCCACGGTTAGTCTCTGTCATCTGCATTTTGAAAAAATAAAACCGCTTCTGCAACACTATTGACTGGAGCTTATATCTCATTTGTGTGATTTTTAAAGTTTTCAAATTACTTTTCAAAACTATTTAAGTAAGACATTTCCATCAAAAAAAGTTACAATTTTCTTTTCCACATTAAAATTAACATTATTTTTAGTATTATTGTTAATGGTCATTACAAAGATTTACTTTTAAAATAAAACCAATCACAGAGAGTGGCAAGAGAATTGCTAAACAAAAGTCATTCCCTGTTGTGTGTAGACCATGTTTGAGTTTTAAAGTTTGTCCACTAGATGGCGCTGCAGGTTAGTCTTTTCTTCTGAAAGCTTCAGATGCTTTTAGCTATTATGCTCCTCACCTCTGGAATAAACCTACATAGAAAGTGAGATGTGACGGATTTGTTTCCAACATACACTCAGCTTTTCACTTCACAAGATGCTGATGAACGAACTGGAGTGGTGTGGATTATTGTGATGTAATTGTTTGGACTCATCTACAACTTGGATGTGTTTGCATATTAACATGAATATAAAAAGCATAAATAAAAAACTTGTATCCATGTAATTTTGTATTTATTTGTATATTTTAACAGAAAATGAGAACAAAAGTCATAAATATGAATGCTGCTATACTCTTTGGCTTGGTACATACAGGCCTACTAATACTAATATCAGATACCTATAATGAATCAGAAACGCATGAGACATTAAGATAATCCTGTGGCCCTTAATCTTAGTTGATCATTATTGTACGTTAAGATAAATTTATTGGTATTCTTTGGTATAGATGGAACTTTATTTGGAAACGCATGAATGTTGAAAAAAGGAGTAGTGAAAGAACAGGCATTACTACGATCTGGTTCAGGTAGTGGCTACCTTACGAAAAAGAAGTTTATTCAAGTATGGTATTAGTATACTTCTTTTAAATTAAAATAGGAGAGTATACTTTCAGTATACTTTTTATGTAATTCTCAGAAATGTGCTTTAAATACTTCTCAGAAATATACTTAAAATGACATTTAAGTATACTTGATTTATTATAGAAAAAGTCTATTTGAGCTATGCTAGTGCTCTGAGAATCCGTGTTTTTTAATTGTTATACTCTAGGGGCGCTACTGCACATCTTCTGTACACAATTTCCAAAACACAAGTTGAGAAGAACACGAAATGCTTCAGACAAAACAGCATCAAAATCATAGATATGTAAAACTGTGTAACGTTATGGAATAAAATGTCGACCCATGAAGAGGTAATAACGACTGTCAAGCTTTGGGGTGTTGATCAGTTCCATCTACGGTTTGATTATTTGAGTAGTCTTTTAGTTTTTTGTTCAAAATGTTATTTATTATTATTATTATTTTTATTATTTTAATGCAACTTACCCACAATCAAGTGTTTATAAAAAGAATGCATGAAGCTAGTATAAAATGTTTTTGTTTACAAGCAGATACCCTGTTCTTTCTTTTGATGTTTTGTATGTTCAGATATTCATATAACAAAATATATACAAATTAATACCTAAATAGGGACATAGTAGTATACTTAAAGTATGATGTAAAGTTCACTAATGAGAAAACTTATGAGTATACTTACAGTATAAAACTATTAAACTAGTAGTTTACTGAGACTATACTTCAAAGTGTACTAAAAAAGCATAAAAAAGTATTTAATCAGTAAACTATCAGTTTACCTATATGTTCACTTTTAGTATACTTACAGTACTAACTGAAAACATAGGCTGTGTTCGAAATGTCATAATATCTTACTACTCTTACTATTTCTGCAGTATCCAGTATGTATACATAGTATGCAAATTTTCTGTATGCATGGAATACCCGGATGACCTGCTATATTTGCCATAATCTGCTAAATATAACTGAAGTACACTGAAATCAGTATAGAAGCTGTGTGGCATACTTCCATACAACTCCTACTATATTGCAGTATGCTATGTGTATACTGTGAATAGTATGTGAATTTTCTGTATGCATGGATTACCCGGATTACCTGCTATTTGCTGAAATTTGATGTATGCATCTGAAGACACTGCATGGAATACTGTTTCCCAGAATGCAATGCACTCCATGTGACGTTTCATCTTCAAATGTGTGAGTGAAAATTGTGCAGTGTGCGCATGTCAAAAAAAATCTATTCCGATTTAAAGCTTGCGACATATAAACGCACATCAACCCAATCACTGTATTTAGCGTTCATGTAAACACTATATTACGATTCATCAATCGGAATGAATTTAATCCGACTGAACCAAAAAGTGTGCACGCAAACGTAGCCAGTGACGCAGGGAGTAAAAGACACGACACGTGTGCTTTTGACCCTATTGACCCGTTTGCGAATCCGTCTTTTGTCAAACTCGTGCTTCTCCTTTTCCCCATCACATACCAGATCAGAAAGGCATTTATCTTCAATAAAAATAAAGTAAATGTTTGAAAAGTGGAAATAAAACGCCTCGTTAATAATGCAGCGTTATACTTAGCTGTAGGTTTAGGGAGGTTTTTGTGCCAATAAAATGCTATTCGTCTAACAAAATTTATATTTATGTATATATCTTTTTGGTACGGGTAACCCTGAATGATGATTTCAGAGGAAACCACAATAATCATGCCAACCCTATACCAAGAAGCATGGTTATAATAGCAGTGGTGGTTTCCTTTGAAAAACAGCTTCCTCTTATTAATGAAAAAGAAGGACTGAAAAAAAAAAAATCTTTCACCACAATTATATACACAGTTTTCAGTTTTGGTCTGCCCTTACAAAACATGCCGCACACTTGTTGGTGTACAACGGTGAGTAGGTTTCTAATTAATATTTCTAAGCTATATGAGGATTCTAACTAACTAACTAACTATTTTGATGAATGTAGTGCAAAACATGGTATGAATAATTATACTGTCAAAGGTTAGCGATAAATTTGAGACGGAGGACACTTAGGGTCTGTGGATATTCGGGGGTTTAATCTTCTGTAATGCATATGGAACTAGCCTTTGATTTACATTGGAATATTAGCTTTAGCCATATAAATATCACTGGAGTCTGGAGATAGAACTAAAAAAGTCCTCATCATAGTACACAGTAAAATCCCCAGTGTTAAATCAACACTGCTCAGAGTGGATTTGGTCCCACCCCAAATAGTGTTAAAGTAACACTGACACAGAATTAAAGTGAATGAGACAATTACATGATTAATTAAGTGTTGATTTAGCATTAGCGATGAACACCTGCTGTTAACAAGCGGAATCACTGAAAAAAAGAGAAACACAAGAACTACAATATCAGCCACAGCCTTAAATGAATCAACTGAAGTAAAATACATTAAATCTCTAAAGATCTCAGCAGAGGAGGATTAAACAAATCCACAAACAGCATCACCAGCTTCACTTATTACTAAACAGATTGACTTTATTTCTGTCAGATGACAGAAGCTCTTATTGAGAATTATCAGAAGTTTAAATGTTGATGTTTTATTGGTTAAAAACGAGGCCACCGTCATGGAGATCAGGGCTTGCTTTAGTTGAGCTCTCGACCCTTGACTTGTTGTGTTAGATTCAGTTCAGTCTGTAACATTAATTGTGTAGTATATATATGTATGTGTATATGGTAAGGCAATCATTGTGTTCTATTCTCATTAGAGAATAATTCACTTTTTTATTGTTACTACTGTTGTGGACCATAGAATAATTGTTCATGTCTAAAAGCTTGAGCTGAAGCTCTTCATTATTTTAGTATTACGGTATCGTATGTTTATTAATTTGTTGCTGTTGTGTAGTGATGCAGATGAAGCTCAATCAATAACCCAAAATGAAAAAATACTTTGTGATGTTAATTCAAATGCTTTATAAGCATGCAGCTGGTTGCAATAAAACACAATTGTAATTGTTTTGAACCTAGTTACTTTCAAGTGTTTAAAGGATCAAGAGTCCAACTACAGCAAACACCAACTTCCATGATGGTGGTATCATTTTTTGACCAGTAAAACATCAACATTTGAACTTCTGTTAATTCTCAATAAGATTTTCTGCAGTTGTCTGACAGAATATGGTCAGACTGGTTAATAATGAGTGAAGCTGGTGATGCTGTTTGTGGAGTTATTTAATCCTAGTCTGCTGAGATCTTGAGAGATTTAATTTTTCTCTTTTATTTAGTTAATTTCACCTAAGGCTGTGGCTAAAGTCAGTTATAGTTCCAGTGTTTTTTTTTCTTTTTCTTTTTCAGTGATTCTGCTTGTTAACAGCAGGTGTTCATCGCAGATAAGTGCAATCACAATAATTTATTTATTGCAAAAATGTCAAAGCAGCACCAAAAGCAATCCAAAATTTGCGTTGCAGCCACAGTCCTCTCTCGCTGAATACAGTATGTTTGTAAGGTGCAGAGCAAGAATTTAGATTGTTAATCGCTGAAAATATTAACCAGATCATTTCCCTATTCATTCCGTGAAGGCGCGCGCGCATTATTCAAACACACCTCATCTGAAACGAATGTAGGCGAGAGCCAATGAGCGTTCGATTTTCCTGCCGTAAAACCTGTGGTTGATGCGGCAATATTTGAGCTTGTAAAATGCACTTCAGCGCGGGTTTATTGCTGTTGCCTACGATCGCTGGATTCGCTGCTCGGGATGGAGATTAAGATCGGCGGATTAAGGCTTGAATTTGAGTCCGTTCCTCGCAGTCGTATGGATTCTGAATGTCTGGAGCACAGCGCACAAATAAAATCGCTTAATTTTGTAATCACAGCATATATTGGGGCCAAATGTCAGTCCATTGGAGGACTAGTACAACATCAACAGACAACAACATTAACGCACTCATTGTCACTTATGCGTAGTGATGGGCAAAGCTTTTCGAAACTTTGTATCAGTTGCTTTGGATTTTTCTAAGCGCTCAAAACACTACACGCTGGTGACACCTGCTGTTCAAAACGGTGTAAATACAACAAAAACTCAGGCCAAACCTGGATAAAAGCACCTTTACAAGAGTTGCTAATGTTTTATGGAAAGTGCAATTCATTTAATTCCATTAACAATTCATCTAGGCCTAATACAATCAAATATTAAGTGTATCTTAAGTGTTTATTTTATTAAATTGTTGGACTTGTTTTGTTTGTTTAGGCTGACAAGAGGCTATTAACTACAACTGTTATTTTACAGATGTGTCATTTAAAAATGTGGGATCGTCCACTAACAAACAATTACAATTATGAAACCTTTTGAACATAGATATGACATATTTGTTGGCACCAACAAATATTACCAAGGACTGTATACAAGAAACACACACTTGTTGCCTAAATGTTAAATTTGATGTCATTTTTTGTTTAAAACAGGCAGAAACATGTAAAGTGGAAGCTGTAAGAATAGGAAGAAAATGATGCCCAGCAAACTGCTCTTTAATCATCAGAAAAACAAGAACAAGGAGAAGAAACAGATGAAGAATAACGAGAGAGAGTCACAATCCAAAGTATTAAGAAATACAAATACAGTGAATCTTCTTAGATGTATCAGCAAGGAGTGTCTGGAACTAAATTGTAAGTATTATTTCACACATGAACTGATCTGAAGAGCAAATAGAATTCTTAGTCTCCATTACTGTGATGCTACCCTTTTCACTGATGAAGCTGACTTAAACCTATTATCTCTAGTCTCTCATGATCCAGTCAGATCTGTAGTATCATATTCTGATGTACCAGAAGCTCCAAGATGAGGTGAGTTTAGTTTACTGGCAGTTATAATGACATGAATTCATCATCACACTCAAAGATGCATTTTAGCGTTGGCTAATATTTGTTAACAAATATTCTTGGTGTTTTAGAAAACAACAGGACCTTTATCTCCAGTATCTGCCGGGGATCAGACACCAGCTAGACTACAGATTACTGTTATGTTTTCTCCATGACTCCCATTCAGAGATGTGCTTGTGTTTCACATACTGTATGTTCACTGACAGTTCTTCGTCGGTTCAAACAACTGTTTTATTAATCTGTTGTATATTTTTGTACATGCACACAGGTGACAGTGACAGTGTCACCAGTCAATCCAAATGATGAATAATTGCACTGCAAAATGAGCATTACTTATTTTTTTTTTAAATCTCTCTGTATTTATTTGTATTTTCTACACTTTATTGTCTGCACTTTTAACTTTTTGTATATTTATGGCTGACCTTCTGTTTTTATTTTCTGAAAACCAAAGAAGTGTGAATCTTGTTAATTTCACATAATGTGAAACTAAAGCCATTTGAATCATATGTGAAAGGATATTTTTGTAATGGAAGAAAATACACACCATGAAAAATGATGACGTTTCTGTATTCTTGTTTAGCTGTGTTCACCTTTAATATCTACTGATCCACAGATATTAAGCACTCTCTATTTTAGTTATTCAGCAGTCACTTATTGAATTATGTTTTTTTCTAGAGCTTTAGTTATTCTCAGAGGCATTCAGGTCAGGTCTTCAGCTCGAATCATTCTCTGAGAAACAAACTAATTGTCACACAAGCAAGTTTAACATAATTCTGAATAGAAAGAGTGCTAATTCATGTGTTTTTTTGTAGTATAAAATAAATAAATATTCTGAATTTAATATTAGAATATATGTAATCTTTTTATGTTCATCATGCATTATCTCTGTTTACATTTCTTTTGATTTATTGATCATTATGCTCGCAGGCATCTTTATTTCAAAGGATATGGACAACTGGCACCTAGAAACAAGATGAATTACTTTACATGTCATTCAAGCTGCTCTTGTCCAGAATCAAGCCGGTGTGATTAATATCAGTCTGTCCACTGGCAGTCTTACTAAAGACATTTGTACAGTCAGTAATAAGTTAAAATGGTGAAAAACAGATACAGGTGTAGTTCAGATAAGTATGAATTTTATCAGAAGACGACATGGCAGCACATTACTGTAGCATGGTCGCATTTCCGGGTTCCTTTCCGGTCCCACTGCCACTCTGCTTTCTGTCAAAAAAAGATCTTTAAAAGAGCAATTTAATGGTTGTTTTTGGTTTTAAGATAAAATAAAACCTTTTTCTGCCATTCATTTCTCTAACTTGTATGTAAATGTAAATAAAATGTAAACAACATTGGGATTTAGCATGTGGCTTCTCTCACTAGGTTTAATTTTTATTTAACTAATATATATATATATATATATATATATATATATATATATATATATATATATATATATATATATATATATATAGATAGATATAGATATTAACATGGAATTCATTTTCACATTCTACAAGGTGCCACTGTATAGGCCTACTTGCATAGGCAGAGGGTGAACCAACTCCAGGGTAAGGCTAAAAAGCAGCCAAATCTATATCTACAATAAATCTATGTCTTTTTAGGAAAGAACCAGACATAGGTACCATGCAAGCTAATAAAATATTTTAATTGGACTGAATTTGTATTTAACGTGATACAATTTAATTAAAAAAACAGTAGAAACTGACAATTAATAGTTTTATTTCCACGGTTATTCAAACAGCTAATAAATTATATACAGGAAGCGACATGATTCTGTATCTAACGCGAGTTTAAGCACTCTCAAAACAAACACATTTATCGTTATAATCACTGAAGCTGTCTACACTGAAATGAATCTCTTGGGCTACTTACGTTGTACGTGCATCTGCGCTTTGTTGTTTATGATGAGAGAATCAATCGACACTTTCTAGTAATTTTCACTTTGTTAGCAACAGACATAATAGATTTAATTGTTTGTGCAGAGGAATTTTTGTCCAAATTAGTGGCATTTTTTTGTCCCAAGTCCCTGTGGCCAGCTTTACATACGCTCCATTTTTCATGTTTGAGCATGTCGACCAGACAGGAAAAGAGGAAAGAAGCGGGCAAACATCCAATTATACTGGGTTTGCCTTTGGCCGGCCTCCCTCCCTGGACAACTGCCACCTAGAAACAAGATGAACTACTTCACATGTCACTCAAGCTGCTCTTGCCCGTTTCCTGGCAGGCCTACTAGGAACATTTGTACAGTCAGTATTAAGTTACAATGGTGAAAAACCAGAAACAGTATGGCAAGCCGTTTTAACATTTAATCTAAAAGCCGTACTAGTATCTATTTTCATGCTACCAGTACTTATTTTTTAGATACTAGTATCTTTTCCATTAAGTACTAGTACTTATTCATTAGCTACTAGTGCTTATTCTTTAGCTACTAGTGCCTTTTGTAAAGTTACTAGTACTTATTCATTAGATACTAGTACTTATTCATTAGATACTAGTACTTATGTTTTAGATACTAGTACTTATTCCAGTAGTGACCAGTATTTAATTACAATCTCTCTGTTAAAAAAAAAATAGAACTAGTACTTATTTTTTAGTTACTAGTAACTTTTTAGACCAGAGATATCCTGAACTTAATAGATACTAGTACTTTTTGAATTTGCATTTCTGCCAGTATGGTAATCGTATGTTGAATATTAATGAACCAGCCACATACGAGAGAGATTAGAGAGGAAACGGAAACAAGGTGACCAATGTACTCTTTTTTTTTTTTTTGATAAAACCTCATAGAAAAAAAAAAACAATCATTTGTACTCAAGCACATAGAAAACTTTTTTTTTTGCCAGTTTTGTAGACGCTGTAATTTCGTAAACAAAGTAGCCTAAAGTGTGTGTTTGGTTGGTCATCGGGTGCCCTCTGGTGGCAGAATGGAGAAATGACATAAATTGTATTATGTATTAATTTCCTCTTTTTTTCCTCCAGTAAAAACAATGAATATCATATCAGGGTTGTATGTTAACTTTTTTTTGCATATAGCACGGCTACAGACATTAAATGTTTTTTACATAAATGTTCTGTACAGGGCATACCGATTCCAAACCCTTTCTTTATTTGGAAAAAAGGACAAAAAATATTATTAATAAAATAAAACAAAAAGGTGTGCTGTACTTCTAGGGCTGCACAATTTGGCCAAAAATGTTGTTTTTATATATCAATATGACTAATAATGATTATGGTAGGGATGTTCATTTCGGTTATTTTTCCTAACCGACAGCCGACGCTTGTTAACCGATTATTAACCGTTAACCGACAAGATTATTTTAAATTAGAATTTAATTATTTTAGAAAGGATAAGTGTCTGTGACCCGTTAAAACACCAACATTTGTTTTCCGGGATTAATTTTACATGCCCAAAAGCAGCAAACAACAGAACATGAGGATTCACATGGACACGTCGCATCACCTGCAGCTTCTGCGAATGGAGAAAAACATCATAAAGCTAGGCTATATATATATAATGAATGAATAGGCCTATAAGATAAATCTTTTTACTTAATAAAACAAACAAACAAAAGTGCAACAAGTAGCTAGTGTGCAGAGTTTTGGTTCATTTTTGTGCTGCGTGAAAGGAAGACGGCTGAAAGCGGCATCCTATTTTTCTTTATTTTACAAACAGCAAACAGTTTACAGTTTCGATCATCTGTAAAGAGTCGTTTCCCCTCAAGGAAAATCAAGTGATTGCGCCGGCGCCGCACGCACACACAATCAGCCAAACATATGGGGGGGAAAAATCACACTGCTTAATCGTTATCAACGTACTGTCGTGATATTATGCCAAACATTTTTTTTATGTGGATATTGTAATGCGAGAAGTACAAAACCAGGTTTACATAACAAATCATATTTTAGCATTCAAATACATCTTGAATACGGAGACATTTGGATTTGTGTCGTATGAGACCCAGTGTTAGTTTCAGTTTCGCTTTAGCCTAATAGGTTTGGTTTTGGCTTGTCGCCGAGCTTCTTATATTTTTCATTCTTGTTCTTTTCTAAATACTGTTAAAATGAAAGGATTTTTTGTGGAGTGAGGGGAACTAAAATAGCCTAGCCTATGTTTATAGTGTATTGTAAATATTTCGCGTCGACACCAGGTCTTTCTGAATGTAATAATAAAATGCGACTTAACGTTATAGGCCTAAGCGATTTATCTTTTTTCTCTCAAAAATGCTATTTCATTTTATTTCAACCATCCAGAAAACGTTTTAAAATATTTTGATTACTGAATTACTGAAAAAAAGACCTTTTAAACCGTTTACCTGATTGTATTAATCGGTCAAAATTCTTTCTGTCGGTTAACGGTTAACCGGTTAAAATGAGCATCCAGATTATGGTTATTAGTTTTATATAGAAACATTAAACAAAATAAGGAATATTACTTTTGTGATAACACTATTTCACTATAATATAAAAAACTGAGCATTTAAGAATAAATATAATAATAAACATAGCTGCAAGAAAAATAAAAAGTACACTTCTCTACACTGAGGAAAACTTAAGGATTTGCAAATGTTTACCTCAAAGTTCTTAATTATCTTTGCTATTTTTTACCCAAATCAGGGTTTTGTGAGCAATAATGAGTACTCAGTTAATGTAATTTCTTTTTCATTCATACTCGTCGCCGGAGGGCGCCCTCCACAATTGAGACTCACTGATGACGTTCCAGGAAATCCCTTCTATGGACAAAGGCATTCAGCTTTTGCTGTAGATAGACGTTTTACTGATGAAACATGAATAAAATAAACAATTATTGTGACAATATATGGCTTTTATCTGTGTTCTTCAAGCCATCTCGGGTATTTTTTATAAAAATAAAGTAAATTTAAAACGCAATGCTAACCTATAGCCTTTATCACCATTTAGAATAGTATAAAGTAGCATGATTTCTGCCTCTGTTTAATAAAACCATGTCAGATCACAAACATACGTTATTTCAAAGACTCAGCTGGTGTTGTGAAGTGTATTTGGACTAAACATATCATTATACTTTTGTTGGACAACAGGTTTGTAATCTTTCCTTGTGTTTTCATGGTAACCAATTAGCAAGGTAGGCTAACATACAAAGCCATTTAGCCCTACTTAACAATCAAATTAATTCAGCATATTAATGTATTGTATTACCATGTGGACTCTGATTGGACGGTGGAGATGTACTCATGTTTATGTAATGATCTTTTTAAAAGAAGATATCTCCAAATACATTCTTACTAGTTCTTTATGAGGTTAAAGATATCTCCAAATGAACAGGGAAGGGTAGTTATTTTGTTTTTGATATCATCTTTTCATTTCTGACTAGTAATTACTGCAATAGTGACTGGTATCTATTTAAATATTACTAGTAAGCATTCATTAGATACTAGTACTTATTGAATAGATACTGGTAACTAATTAATATATACTAGTAGTTATTCATTAGGTACTAGAACTTATTTATTAGACACCAGTATCTTTCACAATTATTACTAGTAACAATTTTCATCTTACTAGTCAGATCTGCTTTTTTACTCGTCTTAAGTTATGACTAGTCTGAATGGCCACAGTAGAGTTCAATTAAACATTTTACTAGTGAAATAAAAAATCTTACTAGTAACATTTCAAATAAGTACTAGTATCTAATAAATTTGTACTAGTATCTTTTGAATAAATACTTGTTGCTAATCAATAAGTACTAGTATGTAACAAATAAGAACTAGTATCTAATTACAAGGTACTAGTACCTATTAAATAAGTACTAGTATCAAATAAATAAGAACTAGTATATAATGAATAAATACTAGTACGTAATAATTAAGAACTAGTATCTATTTAATAGGTTAGAGTATCCAATAAATAAATACTAGTATGTAATGATTAAGTACTAGTATCTAATAATAGGTACTAGTATCTAAAAAATAAGTACTAGTACCTAATGTTTAACTACTAGTACATAAAAATTATGTACTAGTCACAACAGGAATACATACTAGTCAAAACTGAAAAGTTGATATCTCAATGACAGATCACATAGAAATCAATGGTAAAATTTAAAATGTTTTACTAGTAACAACAGAATAGTTACTAGTCACTATTGAAATAAGTACTAGTATCTAATAAATAAGTACTAGTATCTATTTAATAGATACTAGTATCTAACAAATAAGTACCAGTATCTATTAAATAGATACTCGTATCTAATGAATAAGTACTAGTATCTATTAATTAAGTACTAGTATCTAATGAATAAGTACTAGTATCTAATAAATAAGTACTAGTGTCTATTTAATAGGTACTAGTATCTAATGAATGAGTACTGGTATCTAATAAATAAGAACTAGCTTTAATGAATAAGTACTAGTATCTTTTAAAAAGGTACTAGTAGTTAAACAACAAGCACTAGTAGCTAAAGAATAAGCACTAGTATCTAATGAATAAGTACTAGTACTTAATGGAAAAGATACTAGTAACTAAAAAATAAGTACTAGTAACATGAAAATAGATACTAGTACGGCTTTTAGATTAAATGTTAAAACGGCTTGCCATAATATGGCAAGCCGTTTTAACATTTAATCTAAAAGCCGTACTAGTATCTATTTTCATGTTACTAGTACTTATTTTTTTACGATTACCATACTGGCAGAAATGCAAATTCAAAAAGTACTAGTATCTATTAAGTTCAGGATATCTCTGGTCTAAAAAGTTACTAGTAACTAAAAAATAAGTACTAGTTCTATTTTTTCTTAACAGAGAGATTGTAATTAAATACTAGTCACTATTGGAATAAGTACTAGTATTTAAAACATAAGTACTAGTAACTTTACAAAAAGCACTAGTAGTTAATGAATAAGTACTAGTACCTAATGGAAAAGATACTAGTATCTAAAAAATAAGTACTGGTAGCATGAAAATAGATACTAGTACGGCTTTTAGATTAAATGTTAACGGCTTGCCATAGCAGTCAAACATCCAATCCTACTGGGACAAAAAATAATTTCCCCCCCCCCCTACTTCTCCTATTCGTCCAAACAGGACAGCACGCAATGCTTCATCTAAACAGAGAGAAGAGGAGGAACAACTTAGTGTATAAAAGCTTGTATTGTGCTCTTAGGCGAGGTCGTGCAGAGAATACACTTTCAAAACGCGTTGTTTCGGCGAACTTTTGGGTTGTTTGACTTCCAATAGGTAGGCATTCAGTCTCACAGACGGTGAGTGTTTCTTATATATTTTAGAAGGCTTCTAAACAGTTTATGTTTAGAATAGAGGAATGTAATGCAATGCTTGGCATGAATTACACTGTCAAAGTTTAGCGATAGGTTTGAGACGCAGGTGTGGTTTATGGTCGGTGGATGTTTGGGGCTTTAACGCGGTTTTCTGTGATTGCGTTTGAATTCGCTTTAAGTATTTGGATGTTTAGACGCCAGATCTTGCATTTAAACGTATTCAGTTACATTTCAAATACCCAGTCTTACAAGTAATATAAAGAATACTTGTAGACCTCAGGTCTATCTCAAGTGCCCGTCACTTAAACATTTCCATTTCATCTCTTTAGAAAAGAACTGCCCAAAGAATTGTACATAAGAAACACACCATTGTTGCCTAAATGTACATTTTTGTGTAACATTTGTTTAAAATAGATAAAGTATCACAAGGAAATTGCAAGACCAGATGGGAAGAAAATAATGCCCAACAAACTGCAGTTTGATCTTCAGAAAAACAAGAACAAGAAAATGAAGAAAACACAAAAAGAGACAAAATCCAAAGGGTCAGGAGATAAAAACACCGTAAAAGCTGTGAGATGGGACAGCATGGAGCGTCTGGGACCAGACTGTGAGTATTGTATTAGATTCTCTCTCACTGATGAGAGATTACAGAAAAAATATTTTTTTCCATTATCATAACACCAACCTTTTCAATGATAAAGTTGATTTAAACCTGCTATCCTTGTATACTGATCGTTCTTTCACTGATATCTCAGTCTCTCGAGAAACAGCTGTAGAGTCTCATTCTGATGAATCAGAGAAGGTCCAGGATGAGGTGAGTTAAATCACTGACAGTTATGAATGAACATGATATTCAAGAATGTATTTTAGTGTTGACTAATATTTGTAATTAATATTAATGCTGTTTTAGAAAACTGGACCGTAGGCTCCAGAAAGTGACAGGGTTTGGACACCATCCTTTCTTCAGTTTTACACATTTAGCGTGTCCTCCATGGCTGCATGCTTGGAGCTGCGCTTGTGTTCCTGTAGCAAACATACTGTACATTTATATTCTGTTTTATTTTATAGCTTTATATTTTGATATATGTTTAATTTCTGTTTTTGTGTAGTTGTCTGTGCCTGTATATTATGAGTTGTATATATATGTATATGTATATAGTTATATGTATATATATGTATATTTTTTTTATTTATTTATGTTTTTTATAAACATTTTCTGATTATCCACATCACTAGCTATTTTTTAGCATCATTATTTCATAACTTTATTTTTTATTTTATTTATTTTTTTTTTTACATTGTTTTACTGCTCACAGTTGCCATTAAGATTATTAAGAACAAACAAAATGTAATTCCTTGGTCACAAACCAAATGATAAGGATGTGTCTTGTATGATAATCTGTGGCAGACTCTGTGATCTGTTTTTTTTTGTACAGTAAAACTACGTTTGCTAAACCACTGTTTGGAGTCTCATTTTGGTGCACATGATTTTAAACAGCTTTCAAAAGTGCTGTGGATGTTACTCTTTTGTAAATGAAAAAAGATTCCCTTTCATGTGCTGCCTTAAAATCGCACTGGATATAATTGAACAGGACTACTACTACTACTAATAATAATAATATAAAAATGTTGATTATTACAGCGATTTATTTTCAGTAAACCCTTCATACTCACTCGTCATACAACAACAACACTAACTGCAGTTCTTCAGTTGTCTGTAGATCATGTTTGAGCTTTAAACGTGGTTGTCCACTAGATGGCGCTGCAAGCTCGTGTTTTCTTCTAAAAGCTTCCTCTGCAGCTGTCAGTGTCATTGTTTATGGGAGTAATAATTGGCAAGATTTTCATAAAAATGTCTAATATTTTATAGGAATGTTGATATAGAATTTATTTTCCTCTTCAGTTTTCCCAAAATGCATAATTTAAACATGCTTTAAATCCTGGTGTCCTGTACAGTGGACAGTGGTATGAAATTGATGTCCTCTTTCATAACAGAATGTCATCATTGTTGTCCATTTGTCTAATTTTCTCATTTTTGTTTAATCAACCTGCAGCTTGTTGGTCATTAATTTCTTCCCAACTTGTCTCATGATTTCAACTTCACATTTTTGTTTTCAACACAAATGTGATCAAAATGTTTTATCAGCTGTCTGGTCTCTCACCCTGACGGCACCCATTCACTGCAGAGGATTTATTGGTGAGCAAGTAATGTAATGCTACATTTCACCAAATCTGCTCTGATGAAGAAACAAACTCATCTACATCCTGGATGACCTGAGGGTGGGTAAACTTTAAGCAAATTGTCACTTGGGGCAAACTACTCTTTAAACCTCATGCTATATTTCGGTTTAGAAGCAACCGGTGTGATCACTAGTTGGATTACCAATGAGGTTTAGTTATTCACTGATGTGTTTTCTCTCTGTAGTGAGGCGTTCAAGGCCAAACAGGTGAAAAACACAGTGATTCATGATATTCAAGAATGTATTTTATTGTTGACTAATGTTTGTAATTAATGTTAATGCTGTTTTAGAAAACCTGGTCCTCCATGGCTACACGTTTGGAGCAGCACCTGTGTAATGAACATACTGTATGTTTCCTGTATATTATTGAGTTTATTGAGTCTGGTGTTGTTTTGTCATTTGTATGTTGTGTTGCAGTGTCTGACTGTCAAGTATGACATGCTGTTTTTTAATCTGAATTCTCTCACTGTATTTATTGCACTGAACATGTTTGAGTCACTGAAAATACACTTTAACAACCTGAAAACTTCACTCTTTTTCTCACTTGATTTTCAGGATACTGTAGGCTTAGGCCTGAAAGTTGAAGTCTTTGTAGGCCCGGTATTTTAATCTGTTAAAAATCTGGTAATCTGATATATATACATATGCTATAAATAATTGACTGTACATACACATAACCCAAGACAGACCATACAAGTACATTACATAATAACTGCATGATAATGTGCAGAAGAGGTATTTAAGGTTAAGTAGCAACTAGTGCAATATGATTTGTGGTGCATTGACAAGTAATCATTTGTTAAGTCCTTATTAAGTCCTTATAACAAGGAGTGTTAATAAGAAAGTGTCTGGTGCATATAGAGAGAAAAGAGTGCGTTACTACAGGTGGTTTGTCCAGCCACTCACCTGTATGTAGCACACTCAGAATTGCACAGTGTTTTGAGTTTTTCAACAGTTTACATTGTAAATAAAAGTTTCAGAGTCTCAGATAAGAGTCTCACAGCCTGGGGGAAAAATCTGTTGAGCAGTCTTGCAGAACGGGCTCTGATGCCCCTGTAGCGTTTTCCTGATGGCAGGAGCTGGAAGAGATAATGGGAGAGATGGGCGGGGTCCTTCAGGAATCTGGTGGCTTTACCGGAGCATTGTGCAAGGAAAATGTCCAGAAGGGAGGGGAGAGGGGTACCGATGATCTTTGCAGCTGTGTTCACTGTCTGTTGTAGGGTCTTGCGGTCAGCAGCAATGCAATTCCTGTACCAGACAGTGATGCAGCTGGTCAGCACACTCTCAATAGTGCCGTAAAATTGGTGAGGATGGGTGGAGGGAAACTTATTCTTTTAAGTTAACAGGAAGTGGAGCCCCTGTTGTGGGGAACTTTGTTAGTGCAAATATAAATTTAAGTAGTTTCTAACAATTTATGAATAAGCATATAGATCTGAATAGAAGACACTAACTATTACAAATGATACAAGGCCACTAAAAACTGTTAGGAAAACGGGGCGCATGTGAGCTGCTGCATGTTTTTACTTGTAGTAACTTGTGACGTATAGGGGACTATACTTCAGACTCTCTCTATGGCTCTGATTTCAACACAACCCAAAAAAAGGAGGAGGGACAACACTTTGAGAGAGTTGCAAAGCTGGTTATGTTCCAGGGATTTTGAATTTCCACCACTTGATGTGAAGATGGTCAGGTTTGATATTTTCCATGAAAACAAAGACTTTGAATTTGTTATTAATTTCCTGTTATGTTAAGTTTTTTTATTCACAAGAGCAGATGGTTTATATAAGTAGGGCTATTTTGCAGTGTAGTGTGGGGGACCTGCAAGAGAAAAAGTGAACACTTACTGTAGCAACTGAATCTTTTATAATAAAATACCAGCTTGCAGCTCAGAATTATTGAAACACTGTCTATAAAGAAATTACTTGTTTGCCACCCTTAGAATTGACTGGTTTTAGTTCAAAAGTAAATAATTGTAATAATGACCTTTTAATAATAATAATAATGATAATAATAATAATAATAACAATAATAATAATAATAATAATAATAATAATAATAATAATAATATTGTCACATTATATTCAGTATGAGTTCTAAGAAACATGAAAGAGAACTTGAACCTTTTTTAGTGGGACTGTCTGTACACAGAACAAAAAAAAGGAAGGAATCACTTAACATGAAGATAGATGGTGATAGATTGGTGATTTTGCTCTACAGTTTATTGACACCTTTCATAAACCAACACTTACATGTTTGACACCTTTTTGGAAAATTAAGTAAAGTCAGTGGAAAGATAATATAAGATAAATATCAAATATAACTTAAAAACAAATATAAAATGATACCAAAATATAACTGCACATAAAGCAGGGCAGCAAGTAGCATCATGAAGTCAGTTAAACAACATAAAAAAGATTTAAAGAAGAGAATCTGAAAGACAAGAGTTACCAACACAAGGCCTGAAACTGATGTGGTTACAATATGTAACTCAAAACACTTTAATTAATAACTCCTGACCAGTCATCTTTAACTTCATGTTCTGCTCTCTTCTGAACCCTTCTCTCACACAAACGTGTTCTTTTCATTAAAGCTACAAAAAAAATTGCTTTTACATAATGTGAGGCTTCGTAAGAGACATTTCCCTGGCTCTCAACAAAAAAAGTGTTGAAATGGCAGGAAATAAAGTGCAATAAATACAGTGAGAGAATTCATACCTGACAGTCAGACACTGCAACACAACAAACAAATGACATAACAGCAGACTCAATCAACTCAATAATATACAGGCAACAGAAATCTACAAAAACAGAAAATAAAACATTTGAGGAGGATGAATACAAATGTACAGTATGTTTGCTACAGGAACACAAGCACAGCTCCAAATGTGCAGCCATGGAGGACACGCTAAATGTGTAAAAGCAAATTCAGGAACGTTGTCCAGGATGGTGAATGAATCACCGTCATATACTGGAGTTTAAGGTCCTGGTGTTTTCTACAACAGCATCAATTTTCATTCACAAATATTAGTCAGCAGTAAAATGCATTGCTGAATATCATGATCATTCAGTATATTAAAACTGTCAGTAACAGTAACTCACCTCATCCTGGACCTTCATCAGAATGAGATTCTACAGCTTGATCATGAGAGACTGAGATATCAGTGAGAAAAAAACATCAGTACATGTAGATAGCAGGTTTAAATAAACTTCATCATTCATCAAGGTTGGTGTTACAATAAAGGAAAAAATAGATTTCTGTAATCTCTCATCACGGACAGAGAATCTAATACATTACTCACGTTTTGGTTTCAGAATCTCCATGCTGCCCCATCTCACAGCTTTCACTGTGTTTGTATCTTTTGACCCTTTAGATTTGGGCTCCTTCTGTTTCTTCTTCATTTTCCTGTTCTTGCTTTTCAGATGATCAAACTGCAGTTTGTTGGGCATTATTTTCTTCTCAACCTGTTTTAGAATTTCCTCTTCACACTTTTCTGTTTTAAACAAGCATAACATGAAAAATTAACATTTAGGCAACAGTCGTATCTGTTTGTTGTGTATCATCCCAAGTAATATTTGTCATTTTTAACTGGTGTCAATTCATCACAATCTTTTCCAAGAGAAAAATGGGGATGTTCAAGTGACGGGCACTTGAGTGAGATACACCTGAGGTTTGCAGGTTTAGTTTTCAGTACCATGAACATAAACCACCGTTCAGCTGCAAGCAAAGTGACATTTTCATAGTCAACATTTAAAGTGGATCAAAGTTCATCAAAGTTGTCCAAAGGCAAGAATGGATATTGTTTTGGTTTTAGGCCAACTTTGATGAAAGGTTTTGATCCACTTCAAATGTTTACTACTGTAATTTATTCAACAGATATGTTTCCGTTTCTCTGGGCGGGGTCAAAATCATGACTCGATGATGAAGTCACTGAGCATGGCCCCTCCCCTAACATATAATAATACATAATTTAAGAAGGTTTTTCGACATGAAGCAACAGAATGATCAGTGTGTGTCAAAGTACAGAGAGGGCAAACAACTCCTTTTTTTCAATCGCTCTCGCGATCATACTTTGTCGTCATAGACCGATCGTCCTGATGACTACAGCGCGTTAGCATCAGTGGTTCGCTGCACACAAAAGTGTGCAATGTGTAGCTTCTTTAATTGCAAAGACTTTCCATTAGAATGAAGAACCCATGAGCCTTCTTTAGCTGTTAACCAGTGCTAAATTTTGGGCATGTCGGAGGAGGTTAGTTAGTTCAGTAACAGCTTTTTAGTTTTACCTCCAGACCAGTGCGATATGTATTCATATTTCAATATAAAATCAAAGGTTAACTCCATATGCACCACAGAGGACTTGACTGAAGCCCCGAATATTCACTGACCCTCACTGACCAGCTCCTTGGTCTCAAACCTCCCGCTAAACTTTAACAGTGTAATTCATTGTATTCAGTGTAATACATTGATCTATTCTTAAACACAATTCTATCACAGATATTTCAAAAACCTCTTGAAAAAATATATATAATAAACATACTCAGCATCTGTAAAACGCTGTTGTTGCATATTTGCCTTTCAGAATGACAGACCAAAAGTTATGATTGTCACTTCAGAATGAAGAACTGGAAATAAATCCAGAAGTGCCAGAGCATGCATAGCCAGCAGTCCATGACTGTAGTTCCACTCACTGAGTAATATAACATTAATGTCAGTTGAACATTAACACTTTTCTCCTGTATGCTTTCTCCCAGCTTCTATTTATTTTGCCCATTACCTTGACGACGCTGCCCTATTTCATCTGACTGTCAAGGCGTTTCACGGACGGTGAATAGGTTTCGCATATTTTTAAGCAGTAGGGGGATTCAGAACGATTCATGATCTGACTACACTGCAGTGAATCTCTTATTTGTAAAATTTGGGGGCATTTGTTCACGGAGTCGACTTAAAAAATGGCTACCAGCTTCACAATTTACTTCACAATGGCTCTACAAGCCAAACATCAGCGCAGTCACAGTGCGTTTATGTACTAGTGACTTACAATACTCATCTTTGCAAAAGCAAGCCTTTTCACATTATGACTTAGCTCGTACATACGATCTTTCCTATCTTTGGTAAGCTGCTGAAAATCAAACTTGCAGGTGTTTCTTAAGTGCCCATCACTTCACTATCTCTTTAGAAAATATTAGGTTGGGTTGACACCAATGTGTTACAAATATTACTCTGGATGTACAAAACAAGCACACACAGTTGTTGCCTAAATGTTAATATTCATGTAATGTTTGTTTAAAGCTGACAGAAAAGTATAAGGAGGAAATTGTGAAGCAGGTTGGGAAGAAGATAATGTCCAACAAACCGCAGCTTGATTGTCATAACTGCAGGAATATGAAGAACAAACAGGAAAATTCACAAACTATACATACATACTCTGTGAAAGTTATATGGGGCAGCATTGAGCTTCTGAGACCAAGTTGTGAGTATTGTATGGAAATCACAAAAAATATGAGAGTATTTTTGTCCATTATCATAACACCTTTTCAGTGATGAAGTTGATTTAAACCTGCTTCAGGACATCCACATGTACTGATGATTTTTTTTTTCTCACTAATATCTCAGTCTCTCGTGATCAAGCTGCAGACCCTCATTCGGATGAATCACAGAAGGTCCAGGATGAGGTGAGTTTATATTACTGACAGTTTTAGAATGATCATGATATTCAAGAATGTATTTTAGTGCTGACTAATATTTGTGAATTTATGCTGTTGTAGAAAACACCAGGACCTCAAACTCCAGAATGTGACAGTGGTTCATTCACCGTCCGAGACTTTCCTCAACTTTCTGACATTTTGCGTGTCCTCCATGACTGCACATTTGGAGCAGCACTTGCGTTCCTATAGCAAACATACTGTACATTTGCATTCATCCTCCTCAAATGTTTATTTTCTGTTTTTATGTAGTTTTCTGTTGCCTGTATTATGTGTTGAGTGAGTCTGACTGTCAGGTATGGATCCTCTCACTGTATTTATTGCACTTTATTTCATGCTATTTTTTTTTTTTTTTTTTTTTTTTTGCTGAGAGCCAGGGTTGTTTTTTTTTTTTTTTTTTTTTTTTTTGAAGGCTTATATGATGTAAAACCTATAATAAGGAGAACACATTTGTGTTAGAATGGAGTTCAGAAGAGAGCATAAATGTTGTTTTAAACATTGAAATATTAAAGGTTGTTTAACTGACTTCATGATGCAACCTGATGCATTGCTTTGTACAATCATATTTCAGTATCATTTTCTATCTGGTTTTACATGATTTTACATTATAATATTGGAAAATTCTTTCCACTGACTGTTCTTAATTTTCCAAGAAGGTGTCAAATGAAAAAAAGTGTTTGTTTATCAAATGTGTAAATAAAAGTTGTAATAATTACCAAGCTTATTTGTGATTTTTTTTTCTTTTTTTAATTATTCTTAAACAAACATGCATTTTACCTGTCATGTATTTTTTAGAAATCGTTTATGATAGTCAGCTGAAAAGCGAAAAAACCCTTATAACCCTTATACTAATCAAAAAAATAATTGTTAGATTAGTCTAAATAAAAATAATCATTAGTGGCAGCCCTAGAAGCATTCAGGTAAGAAAATCAAATGTAGAAATCACTTTAGTGTATTCATTACAAATAGTTTTTTTTAAAACTACAAAAACAGTTTAGTCAGGAGCAGTCAGTGACTGTTTAATATTAATGTGACAGATGGCCTATAGTATACAAGAGCAAACCCATGTGCACCCATAGATACATCAGACCGATGTATCTAATCTAACGTATGTCTTGATTATACTAATGTATTATGAACGAATGTGTTCGTTATTAAACCATACATTCAACCAGCGAACCAATCCATATTCACACAATGCACACTCATTACTTCCTGAACGACTTGCCATAACGAATACCTACGTTGTATGTCACCTAGGCTGCGTCCGAAAGCTCTAAAATGCTGCCTTCGGAGGCAGCATTCCAAGGCAGGAAGGCATCAAGGCACGTCCGAATTCTAATTCTGCTTCACTTCCTGTCTCCGGAGGTACCTTCTTCTGATGGAATTTTGAAGGCAGCATAGATGTATCCTTCGCTGCCTTCGATTTCCCACAATCCTGTGAGTGTGCGTCATATAGGCTATATAAATAAAATATTCTGGTGAAATTAGACTTGTTACTTTATATAATAGATGAGATCTTGACCATGATATACTTCATGAATCGTAATAGTGTAAAAAGCATAATAAATAATATTGTTTGCAATAACAGTATTTAATAAAATGTTAAAAGGGTTCAAATGAGTAGTGAATAATAATAATATTTACAATATACTACTAATAACAATGACCTGTTCTGCAATATTACTTGCATCAGTGCTTTTATTCTTTTAAGCAAAAAGTAGCTGCCATTCTCAGTCGTTTTCTCCGACGCACAGACTTTCGGTGGATAATGACATTAAGGTCATTTTGCATTTTTAAAGCATTCATATATTACTGTATAAGATCGGTTTTTCTACAAAATCTACAGCTTAACCGTCAGATAACCTAACAACAACATCACGTTCTGTTGCCTGTAAAATCTGTTTTTAGAGATGCCTCATAACTTCCGGAATCATACTGCGGTTAAATAAAAAAAAGCCCCAAACCGTCTAACTAAGTCATACTCTGTATTACAAGTCTGTTATCGTTGCTAAACCCCACCGCAATGATTGATCAATTGTAAAACTAACTTTGACCACAAAGCCACGCCTCTTTTTTTTTAGCAAGTGGCTGAGTGCCGCTGCCGTGTTTCCACAGACTGTCAAGGCGTTTCACGGACGGTGAGTAGGTTTCTCATATATTTTTAAGCAGTAGGATGGCTCTGAACGATTCATGATCTGACTACACTGCAGTGAATCTGTTATTTGTAAAAAAAAAAAAAAATTGGGGGCATTTGTTCACGGAGTCGACTTAAAAAATGTCTGCCAGCTTCACAATTTACTTCACAATGGCTCTACAAGCCAAACATCAGCGCAGTCACAGTGCGTTTATGTACTAGTGACTTACAATACTCAGCTTTGGAAAAGCAAGCTTTTTCACATTATGACTTAGCTTGTAAATACGATCTTTCCTATCTTTGGTAAGCTGCTGAAAATCAAACTTGCAGGTGTATCTTAAGTGCCCATCACTTGACCATTTTATCTCTTTAGAAAATATTAGGTTGGGTTGACACCAATGTATTACAAATATTACTATGGATGTACAAAACAAGCACACACAGTTGTTGCCTAAATGTTAATATTCATGTAATGTTTGTTTAAAGCCGACAAAAAAGTGTGAGGAGGAAATTGTGAGGCAGGTTGGGAAGAAGATAATGTCCAACAAACCACAGTTTGATCCTCATAATTGCAGGAATATGAAGAACAAACAGGGAAATTCACAAACTATACATACACACTCTGTGAAAGTTAGATGGGGCAGCATGGAGCTTCTGAGACCACGTTGTGAGTATTGTATGGAAATCACAAAAAATGAGAGTATTTTTGTCCATTATCATAACACCAACCTTTTCAATGATAAAGTTGATTTAAACCTGCTACAGGACATCCACATGTACTAATGAAAATGTTTTGTTTTTTTTCTCACTAATATCTCAGTCTCTCGTGATCAAGCTGCAGAGTCTCATTCGGATGAATCACAGAAGGTCCAGGATGAGGTGAGTTTATATTGCTGACAGTTTTAGAATGATCATGATATTTAAGAATGTATTTTAGTGCTGACTAATATTTGTGAATTTATGCTGTTGTAGAAAACACCAGGACCTTAAACTCCAGAATGTGACAGTGGTTTATTCACCATCCTGGACAACTTTCCTCAACTTTCTGACACGTTGCGTGTCCTCCATGACTGCACATTTGGAGCAGCACTTGTGTTCCTATAGCAAACATACTGTACATTTGCATTCATCCTCCTCAAATGTTTTATTTTCTGTTTTTATCCACTTTTCTGTTGCCTGTATGTTGTTGAGTTGATTGAGTCTGCTGTTGTTCTGTCAATTGTCTGTTGTTGCAGTGTCTGACTGTCAGGTATAAATCCTCTCACTGTATTTATTGCAATTTATTTCATGCAATTTTAACACTTTTTTTTTTTTTTTTCTTTTATCTGACTTCATGATGCTTCCTTATGCATTGCATTGTACAATCATATTTCAGTATCATTTTATATCTGGTTTTACATGATTTTACATGATACTATTTGAAAAATCTTTTCACTGACTGTACTTAATTTTCCAAAAAGATGTCAAACAAAATAGTGTTGGTTTATCAAAGGTGTAAATAAAAGTTTTAATAATTACCATGCTTATTTGTGTTTTAAACATGTGTTTTACCTGTCATGTATCTTTTAGAAATCGTTTATGGTAGTCAGCTGAAAACAGAAAAGCCTTATTTGATAGCAATTATAATTTGTAGCATTAGTGTGTGCTTTAATATGTTCCTGTGAACTCTTAGGATTATACTACCCTTGTTAATATAAACCTAAATTTAGAACTTGAACTGACTTTCTGAATTTGAAATCAGAGTGGAGGCCTAATTCAACCACAAACCACTAAAACAAAAAAACTCAACCCAACTCTCAAAAAAAAAAAAAAAAAAAACTTTTCTGGATGAGAGGATTAAGTTTGTCAACACCAAGCCCACGCTCAAGACTTCACCACAACGGTAACTAACAGAATCAGACTGGAAGAGTCACTAAAATGTACATGACACAGCAGCATGGAGATTTTAAAACTGATTTCATGATTTCTGTGTTAAATTACACAGATTACATGTATGTAAATATGATCTGCTTCCTTTATTTCACTTTCCAGTCTCTCATGATCCAGTCAAACCTGTAGTCTTGTTCTCATGTATCAGAGACAGCTCAAGAAGAGTTTTTAAGTTATGATATATCATCTTGTTGAGTTCATTGATTTATGTTTGTGTTTAAATATTCTTAATAATTAGACTCTGCTCTCTTTCTTTTTCTTCTGTGATATCTTTAACCATAGGCTTTGCAGCCCTGCAACCCTAAAAAAAAAAAAGGAAAAAAAAGCAATGATGGAAATCTTTAAAGTGGCACAGAGAAAACTAAGTTTGCCAGAATGGTTGCTTTTGCTATCGCATTTAG
This sequence comes from Cirrhinus mrigala, assembly GCA_036247105.1. Lineage (NCBI taxonomy): Eukaryota > Metazoa > Chordata > Actinopteri > Cypriniformes > Cyprinidae > Cirrhinus > Cirrhinus mrigala. The sequence goes on along the minus strand of CM070027.1, from coordinate 27,623,529 downwards.
GATTTCAGCTTTCAAAAGTACTGTGGGTGTTAAACTTTTGTTAGTGGAAAACATAAAACAGCTTGTAATTTGTTTAAACTTTAAATTCACTGTAAGTGTTTTTTGATCGGTTTCCTGACAGTCCCGTCAAAAAATGTTTAAGTTCCCTTTCATGTGTTTGGTTGAACTCATACTGAATGTGATTTAACACAATTATTTACTTTTAAATCAATAGTCAATTCTGAGGGTGGCAAACAAGTCATTTTTCTGTAGACAGTGTTTTAATAACTCTGTCCACTAGATGGAGCTTCTAGCTATTTTTTATTCTGAAAGCATCAGCAGCACGTCAGTGGTCACCTGCTCCTGATAAAATGACATTTCATCGTTTATAAGGGTGCATTATAGGCAAATCTAATCAAATAATTTTTTTATGTTGATAAAACCTCCTAATGAGTTTCTAATAGTGAACTGTTTTTTTTTTTTGTGAGCAAAGCGCGTCACCCACACTACTACTTTTTAGTGCTAAAAGGTCCAAATCCAACAGGCTTTTTTTTTTTTCTTGTGATGCTCAGGTTGACGAATTACCGGCCATCGTGATAATGCAATGCATTTTGTGTGCAGTAAAACAGATTTTGCTACAGAACTGATATGGATTTTTTTTTTTTTTTTTTTTTTTTTACCTCATATTATACTTCATGTAATTTTGCATTATTATTAGTAGAAGTATTAGTATTATTATTGCAATAATTTTCTGTGAGGATAATCATGAATTTTCTCTGAGGAAAATTTCATAAATCATAAATCAAACCCAGCTATCTTTTTCCCCCCTGACATATAACAAACAAACTTGATTTGTATAGACAAGGGACTTTTGAAAAGTATAATATTTAACCCTAATATTAGTAATTTCAGATAATTTATTTGCTCAAACTTTCTGCAGCTGCTCCAAGAAAACAAGGTACGTTTGTGTCTTGGCCATAGGCTGAGACAAGATCTTGTGAAAATAATAGCTGAAGTGAAAAAGGAAGTTCTAAAGGCATTTGTTTAAGTAAAATACTGCTATCATCTCAAACGAATACACTAAAAAGTCATTAAATTGGCCTATAATATACAACTAAAAACTGTAATGCAAAATATGATTTTTTTATTATGTGCTTAAATCATAAATGATCTTTGACATTATTGTCTCTCATTTCCCTGAAACATTTCACCCGTCTGTCCACAAGATGGCGTTACAAGCTTGTTTTTTTTCTTTATTATTATTATTATTATTATTATTATTATTATTATTATTATTATTATTATTATTAGATTTATTTTTGGCGTTTTTATACCTTTATTTAGACAGGACAGTGCAGGTGGACAGGAAGCGAAGTGGGAGAGAGAGATGGGGGTGGGATGGGAAAAGGTCCACGAGCCGGGATTCAAACTGGAGACCAGTTTTTTTTTTTCTTCTTCTTCTTTTTATTATTCCGACCAGCTTCATATGTATCCGTCATTATTCATGTGCTCCTGCCAAAATTACATTTAATCACTGTTTATGATGGAGCATTGCAGAGATGATTGCAAATGTCTTTTTTTAAATACAGAAATTATAAATCTTCCAAACATTTGAGAATTTTGCCAAAACACAAAATTGACTTATACTTTACCATTTAACATTTACTACTATATTCCATGTACTACTATACAAAACACCCATAAAATTTACAAATGGCTGGGAAAAAAATTGCAGTAAACACGCTAACAGTTTCCACACTCTGTATAAACACGTGGATACGTGTCTAATCTCCCTAATAGGGCACATTTATCTAGTTTAATGTTATAGCGAGCAGCCATGTAAAGTTGCTACTGCTTACATGTTTCACTTTCAAATGACAAGCCATGTTTGAGGTCGATGAATGATGGTTGTGGCTACTGATCTATATAATGATATATAGATCAGTAGCCATATCATATAATGATCTATTATAGATCAGTGGTTGTGGCTAAAGTAACACAAAATCTCGCCAGATGGACAGGAAGTAAGTGAAAGATAAAAATAAATAAATAAATAAATAAATATAATATACAAATAAAGGGACAGTAAAGATCACAAGTAGCAAACTAATCAGCCTACCCTGCAGCAAAGTCCTTTGCAACAAAATCTCTTAAAATCTCGCCGGATTTTTCTGCGACTAACCAAATAATAACATTTTTTGTCAACTAAACGTGGTCTGCTCGACTACATACTGAGTGAAAAAGAATTAACAAGAGTATTTGCAAAATATTACTCAACATATCAAAAATTTTCTCTTATTTCTTTCATAATCAGTAACTGAACAGGATTCCAGTTGGAATGCAAATATTAAAAAACTCAGGAAAAACTAAAGAGTTTTTTCCTTATTTGAATAAATAAATTAACTTAAATGAACTTATATTAGGGCTCTCACTAATTTATCACATGTTTATTCTGAACATAATGATTCTTTTTTATTTTAAGAAATAAAACAATAAGACATCAAACATTTTTGTAGTATATATTTAACTTTTTTTACAGCATGACAGACTGTATTAATCGTATTATTTTATTGCATTAAATGTAACATCAGAATGTCACAGCAAAAATCATAACACACCAAAGAAACGTAGTACAGAGAAAGTACAAGCTCTGTACTTATTGTAGAATGTGAAGAACTTCTGGATTCAGTGCAGCAGGATGAAGAAGAGCAGAGAACAGCAGAGGAACAGCAAACTCTGGGTGACAATCGGTGCACCGTTACACAGGTTCCCCTCACAGCATGAGGCACTCTCAATACCTCTAACTGTTTTTTCAGCATCACAAAAAGATTTAGAGAGACAGCCTTTTACAATTGCTGACTGGCCACTGAGGGTCCCTGATGAAAAGATAGAAAAAACAGGTCTGTATAAGCTGGAGACTGGTAAAATGTGATCTGTGATCCCAAACATCAGAGAGATAAAATAGAAACTTTTTTATTTTTCAGATTCTCACCTGTTGCTGTAAAGCAGCGGTCTTCACTCCCTGAACAGCTCAATATGTTTGAGCAGCTCTTCTCATCACAAGAGTAACATGTCTTTCCATTGGGGACAAAAGAGGGATCTACAGGATGAAAACATTTGTTGTTTTATCTTCTGTACAAAATATAACATATAATGAAATAACACTGTTAGCTGCACCATTCATTCAATTCACAGCTGGCAAGCTGAACCCTGTATTTTATCATTTGTATTTCCTGATGTCCTTTAAAAGTAAAATGAGTGTTGACCTTAAAGATTTATTTATTTTTTTTGCATATGGTCAGTAAAGCACCTGGAGTGTCTAGGATGTTGCACCGGTCTGTGTTACAGCACGCAGAAGACATCTGTCCAATGCCGAGGTTCATGGATCCACTTATACAATCATCAGCACAGTCTTTACTCTTCGCTTTACCACTGATGCCCCCTTTAAACATGAATGATTTAGGAGAGACCAGTTCAACACATGATTTTGACAGAAAATATGTAAGCAAAATGTAGCATTTTCTCGTTTTAAATATTGATTCAATTTTAATACAAATTATATTGTTAGAATCACAGTCTGAGAGAAACAAATTAAACAGCAGAAATCTAAATAGAATATTCTGTGATTACAATCATAAACTCTGTGATTAAATCAGCAGTTAGATTTCCAGTAAACACACAAGCACCTTCATCATTCACATAAAACAGTGAATTTCAATCCATCATATTGGACCTACCAGCTTGTAGGACTGTTGTTGAACTCATGCACTTGGAAAATCCACTGGGACATGTTTTTACCATTTGACTTGCACAAGAACCCGTCAGACTTGAGCACTCATAACAGCTGAAAGAGTGACCTTTAGTAATAAAACAGAGAGAAACATTAGTGATCTGTATTTGTACCCAGTAACATTACAAAACTATTTGTCTTTGTACCTGCAGCGAAAAGAACAAACAGAAGAAAAACTGAGATTTGCAGATCCATTTTTGATCAGGAGGTGAATGAAATGACATGTCTGTTTGAGCGCTCACTTTATAGCTTTTCAAAGGGGAGGGTCTTTATGAGAAAATGAAATCATGACACAGGTTTTCTATGAATTGCTTTTGCAAGATACTGTTTAGTTGATCTTGATATCTCAATATCTTAATGTGTATTTTTCAAATAACTTGAGCCACATGTAATTTAGGTTATATTGTAATTTGCTAGACAGAGTTCATGTGTGCAGCAACTGTGAGAATGTAACCTGCTGAAATTGTAAACTGCTGTACAATTATGACTATGGGTTTTTGAGTAATATTGTTTCCAGACCTGGTGAAGAAATTAGATTTTGACTGAGTAATTGAATGTTGCCTGTAATGCAAGTTGGTATTTTTGTATGCATGATTTGATACAGCCAAAAGAGCAGGGTGTGCCAGGAGTCATTTCAGCAGGAACTTTCCCTTCAACGTGTTTTCATGTCATCTCACAGATAAGCTGGAGATAAACTGAATTGAAAGGACATTCTATTAGTTTTATATTATAAAGACATTGATTTCTGAGTTACAAGCGATGTATTGTTTCCAACTAAATACATCGTAATGGAAGAAAAAAAAAGTCATTCTTGGTTTCTGGTTTATTGTTAAAGGAGAAGTCCACTTCCAGAACAACAATTTACAGATAATGTACTCACCCCCTTGTCATCGAAGATGTTAATGTCTTTCTTTCTTCAGTCATAAAGAAATTATGTTTTTTGAGAAAAACATTTCAGGATTTTTCTCTATATAGTGGACTTCTATGGTGCCCCGAGTTTCAACTTCCAAAATGCAGTTTAAATGCGGTTTCAAACGATCCCATCCGAGGAAGAAGGCTTTTATCTAGCGAAACGATCGGTTATTTTCATAAAAAAAAAAAAAAAAAAAAAAAGTAAATACTTTTTAATCTCAAACTCTCATCTTGTTTTACTCTTCCTATAACTCTGTGTATTCTGGTTCAAGATAGTTGGTGGTTCAAAAATCATTTCAAAATCATCCTACATCACTGCAAGTACCGACCCAGTCTTTGCAAAGTGAACATGCAAAGACATCAAACACCCTTAACAAAAAAGCTAAAACAGCGATATAGGACGATTTTGAAGTTGAGGGAGAACATGAGATGGGAGTTTTTCGACATACCCTAACTGTCATGAACCGGAAAAAAACAGAGGTTGGGAAGAGCAAGACAAGACCAGCGTTTGACATTAAAAAGTATATAAATTGTATTATTTTTATGAAAATAACCAATCATTTCACTCGAAAGACCCTTCTTCCTCGACTGGGATCATTTACATTTGGGATCGTTTGAAGCCGCATTTAAAATGCATTTTGGAAGTTTAAACTCGGGGCACCATAGTAGTCCATTATATGGGGAAAAATCCTGAAATGTTTTCCTCAAAAAACACAATTTCTTTACGACTGAAGAAAGAAAGACGTGAACATCTTGGATGACAAGGGGGTGAGTACATTATCTGTAAATTGTTGTTCTGGAAGTGAACTTGGAAGTAAAACCGAAAATTGTCCACCATTCACGGAATTTTTTTATCAGAGACGGAAAAATCTGAAGGTCGTCCATCACTTTGACAGACAACACTGAGGGTGATCTGTTGCAGTGGTTTTCAAACTTGTCCTGGAGGCACCCCTGCCCTGCACATTTTGCATGTCCCCCTCATCTAACACACCTGATTCAAATCATCAGCTCATTAGTAGAGACTGCAAGACCTGATTTGGGTGTGTCCAATAAGGGAGGCATACAAAATGTGCAGGGCAGGGGTGCCTCCAGGACAGGTTTGAAAACCACTGCTCTATAAAGTAGATCCTTAACAGTTGCAAATGATGTATTACTCTTATCTGTATGAGCAAAACTGACGGCGTATTTGAAGTTGTGTCCATTGTTATCAGGGGGAAAAAATCAGTGGTGTGGTGTAATAATACTTCGTTAAAGTACTTTAAGGGGCCATCGGATGCTAAGTTGACTTTTTCATGTTGTTTGAACATTAATGTGTGTTGGCAGTGTATGTACAAATCTACCTTATAATGATACAAATCCATGCAGTGGTTTTTAATTAATCTGTAAAAATAATATCCCCTTTTTTCAAATCGAGCCGTTCTCAGATGCCTGTCGGTGTGGCGTCACACCCACAGAGGCCGCTCCCATGATAGTTGATTGACATGAGCTCTTACCTCAGACCAGCTGTCACAGTCCAGTAACTTTCCTTGTTTCGATGCCGAAGCAGGGATGTAAGTTAGATTGAGCGATTGAGGTGTTGTGTTGCTGGATGTAATAAAGAGCATAGTGGTCGTCATTCACTCCCGCTGAAGATGCAGTAGATTACATTTGGCTGTGAATGGAATGCGCCTCCCGATCTACATATATCCGTCTGTGTTCGCGCGAATCATTCGTGATCCAGCTTCACTTACAGCAGAAGTGTGTATAAGGGTTTTTTTATGAGTCTTTGCGATCGCCCAAAAGAGCAGGGTGTGCCAGGAGTCATTTCAGCAGGAACTTTCCCTTCAACGTGTTTTCATGCCATCTCACAGATAAGCTGGAGATAAGCTGAATTGAAAGGACATTCCATTAGTTTTATATTATAAAGACATTGATTTCTGAGTTACAAGCGATGTATTGTTTCCAACTAAATACATCGTAATGGAAGAAAAAAAAGTCATTCTTGGTTTCTGGTTTATTGTTAAAGGAGAAGTCCACTTCCAGAGCAACAATTTACAGATAATGTACTCACCCCCTTGTCATCGAAGATGTTCATGTCTTTCTTTCTTCAGTCATAAAGAAATTACATTTTTGGAGAAAAACATTTCAGGATTTTTCTCTATATAGTGGACTTCTACGGTGCCCCGAGTTTGAACTTCCAAAATGCAGTTCAAATGCAGTTTCAAACGATCCCAACCGAGGAAGAAGGGTCTTATCTAGCGAAATAATCGGTTATTTTCATAAAAAAAAAAAAAAAAAAAAGGAAATTCTTTTTAATCTCAAACGCTTGTCTTGTTTTACTCTTCCTATAACTCGGTGTATTCTGGTTTAAGATAGTTAGGGCAAAATAACCAATCGTATCACTCGAAAGACCCTTCTTCCTCGACTGGGATCATTTACAACTGCATTTGGGATCATTTGAAGCCGCATTTAAAGTGCATTTTGGAAGTTTAAACTCGGGGCACCATAGTAGTCCATTATATGGAGAAAAATCCTGAAATGTTAAACAATTTCCTAGGGTGCCTCCAGGACAGGTTTGAAAACCACTGCTCTATAAAGTAGATCCTTAACAGTTTCAAATGATGTATTACTCTTATCTGTATGAGCAAAAATGATGGCGTATTTGAAGTTGTATCCATTGTTATCAGAGGGAAAAAATCTGTGGTGTTTTGTAACAAAGTAATAAAGTACTTAAGTGTTTTTTTGGGAGTATCTGTAGGCCTACTTTACTTGAGTTTTTATATTTTAGCCAACTTTTACTTTTACTCCACTACATTTCCTAATTAAAATGTATACTTTTACTCTGATCTGAGCATATTCATTACTTAATAAAATAGTCAGAAGTCTAAAGAACACAGACTGCAGGAAAGCAGGTTTGATGAATCAGTGGTCTGGTGCTTGCAAGTTAGACTCCTTAACAAAGTCAAATGCTTTGTTCTTGAATGAATCAGTTGAATCTCAATGACTCACTTATTAACAGTCACTTACTGTCACCTACTGGCGGATTTAATTTCATTTTGACTTTTTTTCATGTCTTAAATTATGTTAAAGACAAAACAAATCTGTAACTGCAGTTTAAATGCATCCATGTCCCCCCTGAGATACATTAAACTGTGTAAATACATCCAAATGCTATTTCAGATTTAGATTCCAGAAATGTTTTCTTATGTTGGAATGACAGACACGAAGTACCGGATGAAGTGCTTCTTATTCTTACCCAAAAATACAAAATGGAAGAGTTAAAACTGAACATAATCTTGCTACTCAAGCTGTGTATGAACATTTATTTATTTATTTGCTTCTTTTCCATTTTGCATTTACTTGTACTTTTACCTTTAATACTTAAGTACGTTTAAAATTTAAAAAATACTTTTTGTACTTAAGTACAACAAATATCACAGATTTTAAGACTTCTACTCAAGTAATATTCTAAATGGTGACTTCAACTTCTACCAAAGTCATTTTCTTGTAAGATATCTGTACTTTTACTTAAGTATGGCTTTCAGGTACTTTATACACCACCGAAAAAAATGCCAGTGATCGCGCCAGCACTTTCTTGTCATGCAGTAAACATGCTAACAGCTTCCAAACTCCACATAAGCACATGGATATGTGCCTAATCTAGGCCACATTTATCTAGTATAACATTATAGCGAACAGCCATGTAAAGTTGCTACTGCTTACAAGTTTCACTTTCGAATGATAAGCCATATTTGAGGAATTTCCTGCCTTTTTCTTTCCGTAAGAGTGGGTGTGGCCATTTGTAAATTTAATGGATCAGGCTTCTGGTCTCATCTGTGTCCAGCTATTTTTAGCTGTAAAAAACAGCTAGTTTTGCAGCTTGATATTGTAAATTGGTGTCGATTATTTTAATGTATTATTTTTAATGTATGTCTTAATTATAGACACACTGGTTTGTAGTGCAAACAGTTTTACCGTTTACTGCACATTGTTGTTCTTCTCGTTATTTCCCTACAGTGGATAATGAACCAGAAGTCTTGCCCACAGCTGTTAACGATCTGCAGAAAAAACTAACCGACTAATAAAATAAGAAAAATAATTGACAAAATTATATTTCAACATATCAAAATTTTTAGCTTATTGCCTTCATTATCGGTAACTAAAAAGGATTCCTGATACTGGGAATGCAAATATTGCTAAAAACAAACTAAACTAGAGTTTTTTCCTTGTTTGAATAATTAAATAATTATCACACCATCTTATTCTGAACATAACGATAATTTATTTTTAAATGAAACATTTAAACAGTAAAACAAAGTATTTTAGTAGTATATATTTATGACTTTTTTTACAGCATGACAGGTTGTAGTAATTGTAGTATTGTTATTAACTGTAGTATTTTATTTCATAAAATGTCACATCAGAATGTCACAGAAAAATCAACAACAACAACAACAAAAAAGCATATCAACACACCAAAGGTGCACAGTATAGAGAAAGTACAAGCTATATATTCAGCACAGTGTGTCTTATTGTAGAATGTGAAGAGCTGCTGGATTCAGTGCAGCAGGATGAAGAAGAGCAGAGAACAGCAGAGGAACAGGAAACTCTGAGTGACACTTTTAGCACCGTTACACAGGTTCCCCTCACAGCATGAGGCACTCTGAACATCTTTAAATGATGCTTGAGCATCACAAATGGATTTAGAGACACAGCCTTTTACAACTGTTGACAGGCTCCCAAAACCCCCTGATGAAAAGACAGAAAATGCAGGTTAGTCCAAGCTACAAACTAGTAAATGTGATCTGCATGTGATCCCAAACATTAGAGAGATAAAAATACTTTTTTTATTTTCCAGATTCTCACCTGTTGCTGTAAAGCAGCGGTCTTCGCTCCCTGAACAGCTCAATGTGTTTGAGCAGCTCTTCTCATCACAGGAGTAACATTTCTTTCCATTGGCGGCATTAGATGGATCTACAGGATAAAAAAAAGGTATTTTTTTATCTTCTGTACAAAATATAACATATAATGAAACAACACCCTGTTAGCTGCACGATTCAGTCAGTTCACAGCTGAAAAGCTGCACCCTGCTTTGTATTTCTTGATGTCCTTTGAAAGTAAAATGCATGTTGACCTTAAGATTGTTTTGCATACATGTATGGTCAGTAGAGTACAATACCTGGAGCGTCTTGGATGTTACACTGGTCTGTGTTACAGCACGCAAAAGACGTCCTTCCCATGCCGATGTTCATGGATCCACTTGCGCAGTCAGCAGCACAAAGTTTAGTCTTCACTTTAGCACTGATGTCACCTGAAAACAAGAATGATCCAGGAAAGGCCTTCAACACATTTCAAATATTGATTACATTTTAATACGAATTATATTGTTAGCATAACAATCTGAGAGAGACAAATTAAATAGCATAGCAGTAAATTCTGCTAAATTACAATTATAAATTCTGTGAGGAAATTATCAGTTTTTTGAAGAAGCACCAGTCAAAAACCACCATCAATCAAATATAACAGCAAATTTCAATCAATCATATTTAACTCACCAACTTGTGCCACTGTTGTTAAACTCATGCACTTGGAAAATCCACTGGGACATATTTTTAGCTTCTGACTCGCACAAGAACCCGTCATATTCATGCAGTCATAACAGCTGAAAGAGTGTCCTTTAGTAATAAAACAGAGAGAGACATTAATTATCTGTATTTGTACTCAATAACATTATAAACACTGTTTGTCTTTGTACCTGCAGCGAAAAGAACAAACAGAATGAAAACTGAGATTTGCAGATCCATCTTTGTTCAGGAGGTGAATGAAATGACGTACCTGTTTCAATGCTCATTTTAAAGCTATGGAAAGGGGAGGTTCTTTATGAGAAAAAAGACTGTTTAACAGAAGTGGACATTATAGACACTAAAACTCACATCATTTACTTGACAATGCATTATAAGGAGAGGTTGTACAGGTTTACGTAAACCAATCATCTTATAGAGTTTGTCCTAAAAGCCATTGAAGTTCAGTGTTGTTTATTGAAAAAAAATATTAGTTTCTTTAAATATATGGTATTGTTTCAATGAGCTCAATGTAAAATAATTACAATAGATACAGTTCATTAACATGATCCGTACCCGCACACACTGGGTGTTTTGTTTCTTAGCTAAATGTTTTATAAGCTCTCCTATTATAAACATCTGTATTAGTATTGTACATCGCCCTCATCTGCAAACATAACAGCAGGAAAGATTTTGTGAATCCAGCACCATTTACACAGATGATATGTGAAAAAGTCACTCATGTGATCCTTCAGAAGGTAAAGAGCTAAGGAACCAGAAATACAGATGATACTGTATGTAAATTTCTTTTTCTGTAGATTTTCAGCCCTGTTGTGCCCTGCATATAGTCATACTTCAGACAAACCCATTAAAAACTGATGTTAACAATTTTATATTCATTTTAGATTAAAAAGCTTCCAGAATCAAAGAAACATTCAGTATCACATTTAAACACACTTTTTCAACGTTCATTAAAGCTTTTGCAATGCAAACATAGACATGTAAATGTGTTGTAAATCCGCATTGCTGTAGGGAAAATACTCATGATGTTTTTTTTGTTAGTCTTTACAGAAAGTGTTTAAATAAATATTTTAAATCGGTCACTGGAGAGCTTTTCTTTGAACATTTATCCCTTAAATAAAGGTTAAGGAAAATTAACAAATCACAAATTCTAGATTTTTTTGTTTTGTTTTTCTGTAAACTTTTCTGGAAATGGGGTTGTATACAGACTTTTGTGTCTTGATGACATTTTTTGAAACAAATAGGCTTTTAGTATGAACAAACAGTATAAAATGTAATTAGGCTTTTTGCACTGTTAGTTATCATGTATATTAATTCAGTAATTGCATTTAGAAAATAATGTAATGAAAATAAAACTGTATTGTATTCTGCTACAAAAACATTTTTTTTTTAAATTTTTAAAAGTCCTTGAAAGGTTTTAAAATGAATCCGTATGTCAGCCTTGAAGTGGAGATTTTGGGGAACCTTTCTGACCATTTACATTTGTGTATATAAAACCGGAGCGCCTACTGACACAGTTTTAACAACAAAACTTGCCCAATTGCGACTCAAAACTAACCCAGTTATGTTTTGGTGGGTCAGTGTTGGAATTGGGTTACTTGAACACTGTTGCCACGCATTGTTTTTTATGTCTGCGGGTTGAAGTGAGCCCAAAAACGTGACAATTATCCTCTGGAATGCAAATTTTACCAGGGGAACCCTGCCAAAAAATATGCATTTTACCCTGCCAAGATGCGATTTTTAACGCGCACGTACGTCTGCAAGATGTCTGTTAAAGATGTCTTGATCTGGAAAGCATCTGCTGTGTTCAAATGTCTGGCAGACGTCTATAAGATGTCAGTTTTACATACATTCTACATCATAAACATCTTAATAAGACATCTAATAGACATCTATTTGACATCTGATAGGAAACGTCTAATAGACGTATTGAAGATGAGCAAACTACGTAAAAAAAAAAAAAAAAAAAACCTGCCTCAAAATGCGACTGGGCTAGATTTGAGTAGCAATTGGGCGGGTTTTTTGTGAAAACCTGGCAACCCTGGCAAAAATCGTGTTCCGTGGGGTGAAATACACATTTTTTGGCAGGGTTCCTCTGGTAAAATTTGCATTCCAGGAGCTAAGTAACACGTTATTGTGGTCCCCTCAATCCGCGGACACGAAAAACAACCCGCGGCAACAGTATTAAAGTGGCCCAATTCCGCGGGAAAATTCGCGGACCTGGCAACACTCCGCCCACGAACGTGTGATTGAACTAGCTAGTCAACATTACAAAAAACACCTAATGGTTACTGAATAACAGCTTCAGTGGCGTAGGCGATAAAGTTTGTAAAAGTAACTATTTGCGCTAAAAAACAGTGCGTTTTTTTATTTTAATAATGATAAAATATCAGTTTCCAATATCAACCAGCATAACAGACTGTTTATTTATCCACCGTTTTCTGAACGCATAAGTCTGACCGACTGGAACGGTGCTTTACATTTCCGGTCTCTGGGGTTTCTAGTCAAATTAACATATTTTCCGAGCCGATAATATAACGTTAAACCTGCGCATATTTTATATTTAGTTATATAGAAAAGGTTTGTATTCAGTGTATTCCTTTTTACCCCGTTTTAATTTTTTGTGGATTTTTATGGAGACCGGAACACAAAAGCACCCAAATGGAAGTTGGAATCTATCATGTGCCGCTCATCGGTTACTCAGTAAAAAGGTAACTTACAGCTAAAATAACTCTTAAAAATAACCTACTCTTACCTACATTAAAAATAAGGTGGATATTTGTCATCTCTCTCTACATCCTGACAATACTAAAGTTTAAAAACCAACAATAGACAAATGCATCCTGATATTTTGACAGAAATAAACAAACAAGAAATAACGTTTGAATTTACCTCATCAACTTTTATTTTACTGTAGTGTAAAACTCAGTAATACGTGAAGGCTCAGTAAACACCACTGTCCTATAGAAATTAAAAACCCGATCCAGCTAATAAAAGTCTTTAGGATTTTTCCGACTTTAGAGCCCCTTACAGTTAAACGAGCGGAATGTGGTAAATATAGGCATATCACTGTCGTCATTACAGTGTATAGCTGTTCACCTGCATTTGTTGCTGCAGTAACTGCACTGGCTAACTGAGGGAGAAAACAAGGAACAGATGAGACTAAACAATGAATCAATGAGTAACCATAAGGAAACTAAACACAGGTAAAGAACTAGACTCAAAGAACCAGAAATACAGATGATACGTAATGCATGCATTTATAGGAGCTCTTCAAATATAGTATTTGTGGATCAGATTCATGTGTGAGAGGTGAGAGGATGCACACAGTGGCATGAGAGGTCTTCTGAAATATTGTAAATTAATGTTTTACTTTAACATGTTTATACTGGATGGACTTATCAAAACAAAGTGTCTGTTTGTATTTTGTTAAGTACTGACACTGACAAACAGTTACATTTAAGGCCAGCTGCACCATTTAAGCAATCAGTTTGATGGATCCAGAAAAAAGTCTAATACAATGCAAAATGAAAGTGAAAGTGAAAAGATTATAAAATACCCAAATTAAATTGTTTTGAAACATTCCACAATAAGCACATTTTGCAGGCATCAAAATCTAAATTTGTTTACATTTACAAAATACAAAATAAAGTTTGTCAGTGAAAACACTGGAGAGCTTTTCTTCAAACATTTGTTAGTTAAATAAAGGTTATAGAAAATTAAAAGATCACACATTTTAGATTTGTTTTTATTTTACCCCAACTTTTCTGGAAATGGGTTTTTATAAAAACACTCTTGATGGCACTTTTTGAAACAACTATTTCAGTACAAAATAGGCCTAATTATGCTTTTTGCACTGTTGGTCAGCATATTAATATATAGTATGCATATTTATTCAATAAATAAAATTATGAAATATTATAATGAAAATAACACATTACTGTGTATTACTTTCTGCTACAAAAAGTCCATCCGTATCAGCAGCTATATGTGGTAAATTTATTAAGGCTATCCACCTTATTTTACTACGCAGAAGTTGGCTGCGCTATTATCTGTGAATGTACGAAACTTCCCATTCATTAGCTGCAAATACAAAATGCAGTAAATGGTAAAACTATTTGTGCTATTTGTGATTGTAATAATAAAATAGCCTAATATGATAACATACCAGTTTGCAATATGAACCAGCATAACAGAATGCTTGTGTGTGTTTGATCACTTCTCACTACTGTGTGTGTGCACTTGGATGGGTAAAACGCAGAGCACAAATTCCGAGTATGGGTCACCGTACTTGGCCACACGTCACGTCCTTTCCTTTCCTTTCCTTTCCTTTCCTTTCCTTTCCTTTCCTTTCCTTTCCTTTCCTTTCCTTATACAGGTAAAAGAACTGGAAGCGAATAACACTAGAAGCCTCGCACATTCAGGTTACAAATAACCACGCCCACCATCTCTCTATCCTGACAATATGCAAGTTTAAAAATAACGAAAAATTAAAAATGCTTCCTGTTATTTTGACAGAAACAAGCAAACAAGAAAGAGCATACTTAAATCCAGGGCATCAACATTTATATTCATTAGGATTTTTGCGACTTTATTCCGCTGTGGCGACCCCTAATAAAGGGAGCAAGCCGAAGGCGAGAGAGAGAGAGAGAGAGAGAGAGAGAGAGAGAGAGAGGGAGAGAAAGAAAGAGAGAGGGATTTTTGCGAATTTGGAGCCCCCTACAGTTAAGTGAGGAGCATTGACTGTGTTAAACATATCACTGTCATAATTATAGTGGTTAGCTGTTCACCTGCATTTGTTGCTGCAGAAAAAAACAGTACGCCTTTTTCGCGAAATTTAGTACCCACTCACCAAATTTACATATGCTTTATTAGAAGTCAGTGTGGCATCATAATAATTTTGGAATGCATATTTCAAGGTAAAAAAGCTTACATCATGTCGTCGCCAATAGCCTTGTGGGCAGTGCGCCGACATATGGTCGCGCTTTGACTGTCCCGAGTTCGAATCCCGCCCTGTGGACTTTTCCTGATCTCTCTCCCCTCACTTCCTGTTTCATATCCACTGTCCCCTAAAACAAACAAACAAAAAAACTTTACATCATGTGCAACCAAACCTGTTTTTGGTCTTTTATTGGTTTGACTGAATTCAGAAACTAATTTGACACTGTAGCCCTGTAACATGGGATTTCAGGACTTTAAACAATTAACAGCATAATATCAGAGACATTAACTATGTCACTTTAGAGGTCAAAACTAAAGAAATAATTTGGTGATTTAGGGCATAGTAAGGCATTTACAAAAGTTGTGGGTCAGCTGGATCAATCTCACTAACTTAAATGCTTAAATCATTTTATGATATTTGATATTCCCTGTTCTCTGTAGCCAATGAGAAACATTGAAGGCGTCTGTCCACAAGATGGCGTTGCAAGCTAGTTTTTCTTTATCCCGACAAGCATCTGCAGCTGTCAGTTCACATGCTTCTGTCAAAATTACATTTCATCATTGCTTATGACGGTGCACTGCAGAGATGAATGCAAATGCCTTTTAATACAGTAAATATAGATATTCCAAACATATAGAAGAGTTCTGAATTATATTTTACATTTAACCTATATCACAATGCATAAAGTGTTTTTTTTTTACCATCCACCTGCCTAAAATATTTCAATTCCTTCCATAATTACGATGAGACAGCGCATTTTTTGCCAAACCACTAATTATACAAATATGCTTCATATATATTCATGCAATTGTCACATAATCATAACATAACACTTTTTGAAATATTTATGAAAAATTTATGTAGCCTACAAAACACTGTTCAGCACTCAAATGGAAACATGGGATACTATGAGAAATAAAAACTTGTTAAATAACAGCTCTCATTGTTTTTTAACAGGCTCGCCATCTGTCCAGCGAGTGAATTATCATCACTTATCGATTTTTTTCTCCGATCCTTCCCTGTTGTACGGCATGCGCGCTCCCGCCAGTGCAGCTGTCACCGGGGCAGCGAGGCGCGCGTCCATCTCTCAGAGAGAACGCATTTGAACATTATGCTTCTGCAGTTCTGTGCCATTTTGAGGAAACGCGGGTGCAGAACCGCTGCCTTTTAGGCGCCTTTCTCGTATTAGGAAGAAACAGAGAAAGAAAGAGAGAGAGAGAGAGAGAGAGAGAGAGAGAGAGAGAGAGAGAGAGAGAGAGTCAGTGCGCGAAGCCTCCGGAGACACACACCCACCCCCACGCAAACACACACACACACACACACGCGTTCACTCGCGCAGAAAGAGAGGAGCGAGAGACACGGACGCTGTTCCGCTGCTGAGGTTTGGAGTACAAACACGCATCCGAACGCACGAATCGTGGATTATTACGCGAAGAACGCGCGGAAACCATGAGCTGGGGAACCGAGCTATGGGTGAGTTCGTACCGCGCACGACGGCGGTTGATTATCACGGCCACGGACTCTGATAACGGGTTCACGGGCACTGTGCGTAAAGCCAAGCCGCTTTGGGAACGCCAGTGCATGTGCACAGCAACTGCATCTCATACTGGGAATATTTATATATGTATATAGAAAGTGTCCGTGTATATATATTACATATATAATACACAGCAGTAACCGCATCTGAATATATTTTATGCAGTATATTTATATGTTTACATATACAGCATTTATATATGCCCATATGCTGTATATTTATAAATATTTGTATATTTTACATTTAATGTAGATATGCATTCTAGTCTAGAATGTTTAAATCATATTTAGTAATATATATAATAACATTCTGCATTGCTGACCCCAGTACACACTTTTGTGTGTATTCTAGTGATGTGGTATCGATGCAGATGTTTAGATGGGTTATTTGTGTTCTTGTGTAGATGAAGTGAACCATCTTAGCCTCACGACAGAGATTTTCATCCTCTTCAGCCTGCTGTTGCTTGTTGTCACACTGGTTCCTGTGCAATGCATCTCTAGGGCCTGTTGTACTTGTCCATGCACCTCGGGGTATTTTTAGTCCGTAGCGGTCGTGGTGCGGAAATGTCAGCCGCACTACCTTGTGTGTTGTGGTCCAATGCAATGCAAATACAGGCAGGAGAAGCAGATTCTGTAACAAATTACTTTTAAGATGAGAGATTGGAACATGTTGCCTAGAGCTACTTTAAGATATACTTTAAGGACATTATGCAGAATAGCTATCTACTTAAGATTTTCTCAAGCCAACTTGTCTAGACTAACTTTTTAGTGCTGTACAGATATGTTTGTAGTGGATATTAGTGGTTTAGGAGCACATAGATAAAGGTGTTTGTATCAAGAGCCTGATTTAATAGGCTTTTTGCATGTCAGGCCGGAGAGACCCCTGATGCCAGGGGCCCGATTGATCGCTAACTGAATCCTCACAGTCTTTGTTTGTATTGATTAGCTTTTATAGACTGCACGACAGTGGCTCAGTGACCTGCGCTGGAGCTGCGTAATGTGATTGTTGTGTATTTCACCGTCCGACTATACTTATTGATGGAATTAGAAATCTAGAACTAGAGTCTAATAAAGACACTCAAGGTTGAGTATTACAGTGCTTTTATCATGGATTAGGCAGGTGAAGTGTGGCTCATCCATAAGATCTAGAGTCGGATTTATAATTCAGTTTTGGAATTGTAAAAAATAAAAGCACATGTTTAGAGACTGCGTTCCGTGGTTAGAACATGTTGCATACTGGAAATATAACGGTGCATTTACTATCTGACTAGTGGATGACTCAAACACACGCACACACACACATACACACACACACAAGAGCCAAGTAACCGAGGAGGCCAGTATCATGCGTCACAACCGTAAGCTGCCGTCTGCCATGTTGTGGATGCCCACTGACAACAAACCAAAACAAACAAGTAAACACAAACCTGTGGGACATTCTCTTAATCTCATCCACACTTCTACTTTTTATTTTACTACGTCTCCGTTATTGTATTTTCTCCATTTAGCAAACTAAACCTAAACGTTTTACCTCAGGAAACATGTGATGACCCTTTCTAAAAAATCAGCATAAATTTAAAACCAGCGACATCCTTTTATACTGTGCAAGAAGAGACAATATTACTTTCATGACTTCTGCTATATAAATATTACAAAAAATAGCAAGAGCAGCATGCATTTTATGACAAATTCAGCTAATGTGTATGTGCCTTTATTGTGCATGTGACTATGTATAGAAAAGCATGCAAATTATATTTATCTATAGGAAATGTGCTGGGCACAGTATGTGGTTTTTTTTAGTATGCATGAAAGCAGAGTTGTTATTAGAAGTCATTTTCAGTAACTGAAAAAAAGCTTTAAATATGAGAAAAAAAAAACTACATTTAAAAACTTAACTAAACCTATTTGTTTAAAAAAGTTATATTCAAAAACAAGATAAAAGCTAAAATAAAACTGACAAAAGCACACAAAACAAACAAAATGACAAGAAGTACAAGCTAATATAATAAATACTAGTAGTATGTAAATAATGTTAAAATATCACTGTACAACATTCAAATGACAAATGTGCATATGCTGTACAGAAGACTATATCCCACAATGCATTGCATTTGACCTTCCATTTCCAGTGTTATCTCTGTACAATCGAAGTAAATGGGGACTGGAGTTGCTGAGCTACAAAATTATACAAAAAGCACCGTAAAAGTAGTCTATATGATGCATGTGGGATTTTTGATGTGTTCTCAAATCACACAGTATCTTCGTACGAGGAGGTGACTAATATTTAAGTAATTTTACACTGCAAACCTTTCCGTCATCTGAAGTGCCTTATAAGTGCTATATAGATATGACAAAAAATAGGAAGAGCAGCATGCATTTTATGACAAATTTACCTAATGTGTATGTGCATTTATTGTGCATTTATTCAGTGTTTTTTTTTTAGTATGCATGACAGCAGAGTTGTTATTAGAAGTCATTTTCAGTAACTGAAAAAAGCTATAAAAATTAGATTAAAAAAAACTACTTAACATTAACTAAACCTGTTTGTTTAAAACTTACGTTATATTCAAAAACAAAAGCTAATAAAACAAAAAGTACAATAAAAATAAAAACTAAAAGCTAAAATAATAAATACTAGTAGTTTGTAAATAATGTTAAAATATCACTGTACAACACTCAAATGACAAATGTACATATGCATATGCTCTACGGAAGACTATATCCCACAATGCAATTCTTTTGATCTTCCATTTCCAGTTTGAATGAATTGCTAGAAACCAACTCATAATTTGACCCGGCTGACAAAAGTTGCAACATTTTATGTTAAAATGCAATGCTAAAATGCAAAATAACTGTGCAGCTTTCAAGTTGGTAACTTGACACCACTTGCATGCAACATTTGACAGCAACTTACTGTTTCATATAAATTATACTATATAGTACACTAATGTTCCCAGTTCACACTGTACTGTAAACATGGACGCCGTGTGACTGTTGTGTCATTGGATGCTCAGTGATAGCCTGATAAAATCTCAAAATGACTGTGAATTTTCTCTTTCCTGCTTGTATAAACACACACGCACGGCTAATGAGATGTTATCATTTCAACAGCTAGTTTCTCATTGTCCTTACTTTCCTTGCCACTGTAGCAGGTGAGCTATTTCCTACTTCAGCAGTTTTATTTTTCTCCTATTTTCATCTCATTCTTTTTGATTACTTCCTGTCTTTTGTCTGTCTTCTTTTGGCTTCGGACTGTGCGAGCGACTCACGCCAGGCTTCATCTCCACCGTCTCTGTTGTAGGAGAATCAGATCAAATGATTCATTTCATGCTGATCATTTAATCTAGGTGATTCAGAGGATCATCCCTGCTGATTCGCTGCTGGTGACACAGTGAATCAGCAGGGAGTCGATTCACACTGGTGAGCAGTAAAAAAACAAGTGGTACCAAGACGGAATGCTTGAATGTAATTGGCTGCTTGGTTACAAAAAACTGGAACGCTGTTGGTCATTTTAAAGAGGAATGCAGGAATGTTATTAGCCTTGCTTGTTACAGCCGCAAAATGGCAATCCATACCCTGTAATTTCGCTTATTAGATTGTTGTGTGTGCGTGTATAGCATGACTAGTTTTTCTTACCCAACAGACCACAACAGAATGCAGTGTGACCAAAGAAGTTCACTAAATCCCCCCAAAATTGATCGGTGTTTACTATTTGTGCAGAATGACTATTTCCGTACAATGGAAGTGAATGGGGACTGGAGTTGCTGAGCTACAAAAAAATACAAAAAGCACAGTAAAAGTAGTCTATATAATGCATGTGGAATTTTTGATGTGTTCTCAAATCACACAGTATCTTTGTATGAGGAAGTGACTGATTATTAAGTAATTTTACACTGCAACCCTTTCCCTCATCTGAAGTACATTTGCGTACATCAAAACACAACACACAAGGTTTGCCATCTGTGTACTAAATTAATTAAATATAAATTGTTCTCACTCATGTTGTGAATATGCACAATTAAAGTCAAACCTGGGCAGTTTTTGAAGATGAAACAGGAATGCATCAATTACAATTTATTTTAGTTGTACAGGTAAAAGAGCAGCATGAACATTTTGCAAAATATCTGTTTTTGTGTTCAACCTCAAAAAAAGTTAGGAATCACATTAGGGTAAGTAAATTATGACTAAACTATCATTTTTGGATGCAACTAACCATTTAATGTAAGTTTGGAAACTAGGGCTAAATATTTTAGGGGAAAATCTGAGATTTTTATGCTAAAAAATAAGATTCAAATATTTATTTTTGTTATTTTAATTTAATTTTAAAAAGCTTAGGTTTCCTGTGTTTGTTCATACAGCTATACTATAAAATATATATTATAATAAAAAAAATGATAAATAAATATTATACACTACCAGTCAGACATTTTTTTAAACAGTACAATTTTTTATGTAATTTTTTTTTTTTTTTTTTTTTTTAAGAAGCCTCTTCTGCTCACCAAGCCTGCATTTATTTGATTCAAAGTATGGCAAAAACAGTAATATTTTACAATATTTTTACTATTCAAAATAACTGTTTTCTATTTGAATATACTTTAAAATGTAATTTATTCCTGTGATTTCAAAGCTGAATTTTTAGCATCATTACTCCAGTCACACGATCCTTGTTGAAAGCATCCTTGCTAAATAATAATGATTTTTGGATCTTTCTATTCATCTAAGAATACTGAAATAAAAATGCACTTAACTGTTATAAATATTGATAATAGTAATAATAAAAAATGTTTCTTGAACAGCAAATCAGCATATTAGAATGATTTCTAAAGGATCACGTGACACTGAAAACTGGAGTAATGTTGCTGAAAATTTAGATTTGATCACAGAAATAATTCAATTTTAAAACATATTCAAATAGAAAACAGTTATTTTAAATAGTAAAAATATTTTAAAAATATATATATTTTTTAGTTTTTTACCATTTTTGCTGTACTTCAAATAAATGCAGGCTTGGTGAGCAGAACAGACTTTTTAAAAAAAACATTGAAAATCTTATATTATTTATTTAGATCTTGATAGATAAATCCTGATTGGTAGTGTATATAAATACTAAAGTATGTACAATAATAATAACAATTCTAATAATTACTGAAATCATTTATTTTAAAATTCTGAAGAAAAATATTAGACAAAATAAATATTGCTATTGTAATATTTCAATGTAAGATATTTCAGAAAAGTATTTAAAAATATATATATGATAAATTATCAGTTATTTAAATTGCGCACTGTACCTTTAAATTTCTTCTCCCTCTATTTACCCTTGAGTGTGCCGTCCTGCAGTGGCTCTATAATGAAGAAAGGTTCTACTGTATCTTCATCCTACTTTACAGTCCCTGTGGGTGTGCATGTGTGTGTATGTGTGAGAGATATATGGAGTGTAAGTCCTCAGCCTCTTCAGTGTATGGAGAATGATTAGCGTGCGGTTAAATCCATTGAGGGGGATGGGCTCGTCCCGTGAGGAGAAACAGGAATGTTAAAAGGGAAAGATAGATATGTTGGAGGTGAAGACTGTGTGTGTGGAAGGTGAACGCCGGTGCAGTCATGCTTTGGCAATGACGTCATAGCAAATAATCACACACAGTTCATTCTCGTGTCAGAATGCTTACGCTAGTGAGAATAAAAGCACCGCCCTGCTCTTTCTTTATGCGAAACACTCAAACAGATAAGAGGCCTCATGTTTGACCATGTGTGATTCATTTACACTGAAAAACGGTTTGTGGAAAAACAGTTTTTCCCTCAGAAATTCTGTCTATCTATCTGTTTCTGGGGCCTCTTTATCTTTGAGGCCTCTTAACTCTGTACTCGCACACATTTCATGATTTCTCTCTGTGGTTAGTAGTCATGCTAGCGGAAGGAAGTGGCAAGACAGGAAGTGATGTCGTACATCCTCATGAGAGTCACCGTTGCACTGAATTTATGACAATCTGCCTCAGTTTTACTCATTGTGAAGTTGAGTAAGGCCCTGAATGAGTCACAGTCTTTTGCAGCAGAGGAGGATTTAGCTGTCGAACTCTTTGTAGCCCGTATTATAGGTTCAGCATTTCCTCTGTGGGCCGCACTGAAAAATGTGGTACTGAGAAACAATACACCTCCTACCACACATAATGACTGTTTTCATCTCTTTCTGTAGCAGTAAACATGATTCATGTGTCGTCTTTTTGGCACTGGTTGATGACCTCATCTCCGGTATACAGTGGCACTTTCTAACGGCATCATCCGTTTGGAATGCTGCTCTGTTATTTAACACAAGATTAAATTATGTGCAATTTTGTGAAAAACCTCTTTGGTTTTGGGAGTGTCTGTTGTTCTATTTATCTGTCATTCTATCTATCGTTCTGTCACTCTATGTATTGTTCTATCTGCTGTTCTGTTGCTCTGTTTATCGTTCTGTTGCTCTATCATTCTATCTATTGATCTGTTTATTAATTGTTCTGTCGTTCTATTTATGGTTCTATCTGTGGTTCTATTGCTCTGTCTATAATTCTACCTATTGTTCTATCTGTCGTTTTGTCTATCGTTCTGTCACTAAATCTGTTGGTCTATCGTTCTATCTGTCATTCTGTTGCTCTATTTATTGTTGTTGCTCTATTGTTCTATCATTGTTCTGTTGCTTTGTCTATTGTTCTCTGTCTGTTGTTCTATCGTTCTGTCACTCTATTGTTTTATTGTTCTATTTGTCGTTCTGTTGCTCTTTCTATCTATCGTTCTGTTGCTCTATCATTCTATCTATTGCTCTATTGTTCTGTCTGTCGTTCTATCATTCTTACTCTATTGTTCTGTCATTCTATCTGTCATTGTTTTGCTTTCGTTCTGTTGCTCTGTCTATCATTCTGTCTATTGTTCTGTTGCTCTTGTTCTATTTGTCTGTCATTCTGTCTATATCGGTCTGTTGCTCTATCTGTTGTTCTATCTGTCATTCTGTTCCTCTATCGTTCTTTTGTTCTGTCTATTGTTTCATCTTTTGTTCTGTTTATCACTCTATCTATCGTTCTATCTGTCATTCTGTTGCTCTACCTATCGTTCTTTTGGTCTGTCTATCAATCTATCTATTGTTCTGTTGTTCTGTCTATTGTTCTATATCTGTCGTTCTGTCTATAATTCTGTCGCTCTTTCTATTGTTCTGTCGTTCTACCATCATTCTGTTGCTCTATCTATCGTTCTGTTGCTCTATCGATCTATCTATTGTTCTGTCGCTCTGTCTATTGTTCTATCTGTCGTTCGTTTGCTCTGTCTATCAATCTATCTATTGTTCTGTCGCTCTGTCTGCTGTTCTATCTGTCGTTCTTTTGCTCTGTCTATCAATCTATCTATTGTTCTATCGATCTGCCACTCTATCTGTTGTTCTATCTTTTATTCTATTTGTCATTCTGTTGCTCTGTCTATCATTCTGTCTATTGTTCTGTTGCTCAATCTGTTGTTCTGTCTGTTATTCTATCTATCATTCTGTCACTCTATGTATTGTTCAATCTATTATTCTGTCATTCTGTTGCACTAGCTATTGTTCTGTTTCTGTCTGTTGTTCTGCCATTCTGTTGCTTTATTTATCATTCTGTTGCTCTGTCAATCGTTCTATTGTTTTATTCTATCTGTCATTCTGTTGCTCTGTCTGTCATTCTCTTGCTATGTCCACAATTCTATCTGTTGTTTTGTTGCCCTGTCTGTTCTTTCATTCTATATATCATTCTGTTGCTCTATCATACTGTAGCTCTATCTGTCTGTCATTCCATCTATCTTTCTGTTGATCTATCTGTCGTTCTGTTGCTGTATCTAATGCACTATGTCGTTCCAACTGTCATCTGTTGTTCTGTCTATCATTCTTTCTATCAATTTGCCACTCTGTCTATTGTTCTATCCATCTCCACATTTTGTCGCTCTATCAGTCATTCTATCTATGAGCTCTGTCTGTCATTCTGCATATCAGTTTGTCACTCTATCATTCTATATATCGTTCTGTCCATATATTGTTCTATATTGCATTTTGTCACTCTATCTATCGTTCTATTTATCTATCAGTTTATCTGTTGCTCTATCCATCGTTCTGTTGCTCTGTCTACCATTCTAACTATTGTTCCATCTATTGTTCTGTTGCTCTATCTCTTGTTCTGTTCCTTTATCTATCTGTCATTCTATCTATTGTTCTATCCATTGTTCTGTCACTTTAACTATCGCTTTATCTATCTGCCATTCATTCATAGTTCTGTCTGTTGCTCTGTTGCTATATTTGTCATTTTATCTGTATGTCTATTGTTCTATGTATAGGTCTGTCACTCTATTGTTCTGACATTCTATCTATAGTTCTGTTTATGAATCTGTCTTTTACAATCTTTATCGCTGTCCAATTATAGCATTTATTAGTCTAGACACAATTAGACTTCCGTTAAACACATTTTACATTTATTGGATTTTTGACATCCAACATTGGTAAATGGAAATAATGTTAAGGGCAAGAAAAAAGAAGCGTGTTTCCAATGTCCAAAAACACTAAGTTTATATGTGTGTATTTTGTGTGATGGATTCATAGTTTTTATGGTGCATTAGATCGTATTAGTGCAAATCTGAGGAACCAAGTATGCTTTAATTTCAAGAACAAGCTCTTGAGTAAGAAAACAAGAGCTTTGTGGCTTTCCTGGGGAGAGCTCGTGTGTGTATGAGCCCCCTCCGCCTGGGAGATCACAAACGCGTCCATTCAGAGGGGAAGTCAAGTGTGGCAAAACATGTGATTGTTTCAGAGACAGAGACAAAGAGCAAGAAGCACATTTCATAACTACAGCACATTTGAGAAGCTCCCTGCAGAAACAGTCCAAATAGGATGTTGCTCAATTTTTCAGCAGATCAAGTCTATAACTAGATATTTCAATTTCTGATTGACGTGAAAGATGCCGCAGTGATGCTAAGTGGTTTTGGACAGTTTCCAGGATGTTGCTATGTTGATACTCATGCAAACCTGTTTAATGTAAACAGCAATGCAGAAAAAAGCAACACTGAGAGCAACCTAACAAAAATGCACCTACACTGTAAAAAACAATTTGTTGAGTCAACTTAAAATAATTTGTAACCTGGCTGCCTTAAAATTTTAAGTTCAGTCAACACAAAAAAAGTTTATTCAACTTAAAATGTTAAATTATACTAAGTGACAACTTAGATATTTGAGTTGAATCAACTTAACATTTTAAGGCAGCTGGGTTACTTACCCATCTGTTAAGTTTAGCAAACACAAATATCTAAGTTGTTACTTAGTAACTTGAACTTAACATTTCAAGTTGACTAAACTTATTTTAGTTGAGTGAACTTAAAATTTTAGGGCGGCGGGGTAACAAATTATTTTAAGCTGACTCAACAAATTGTGTTTTTTATTTTTTACACTGTAATGAGGGAAGTTAGCATAATTATAACCAGTGTATGTATAGGAATATTTATTACATCTATGAGGACTTACTGTCAGTGCTGTTAAAGCTACAAATTAATGAAAAATAAATTAAAGCTAAATAGTAGTGTTAATTGTAATATATATTTAATATATTTTTAATATTTATTTATATTTTTAACTAATAAGAATGACAAAAGCACATAAAATCCGTAAAATTAAAATTAAAATATTAATTGCAAAATATTAATAAATACTATAAATAATTCTAAAATAATACTCCCGTTGACTTGAAGGCTTTGGAAAATTATGCAAATTATAAATGATACAGACTACCATAAAATATATCTTTTGGCATTTTTTTTGTATATCAGCCGATGGATAAACCTTTCAGTAATGTTGAACCCAGAAGAATAGGTAGGTCAGATCATAATCATATAATAGTAGCAAATGAAAACCTGTGTATGACATGATAGACATAAATCTCTGTTCTGCTTTGAAACAGGAAATAAAACAATGAAAACCATTTATGACATAACTGATAACCTTTAGTGCAACCTTTAGGGCTTTCACTTCTATTTGCATGTAAATGTCTGTAAGTGTTTGAACTAAAGATCTCAGTTGTGTGGGAATAAGGCAAGGTGGACGTTCATGCACACACACACACACACACACACTGGAGTACATACACATATCTGTCATAGTCACATTTGGACACACTGATCGGACGTCTCAGCTGTCCCGCTCGGGTGTGGCTACTGTAATAGTGAAAGGATATCAGCCCGTTGACTTTTAGGGAGTCATGGATCCTATTAAAGGAGAGACGCTGTTAAAAGTCCAGCAGTTACGGGTAAGTTGAATCAAATTTGAGTATGTGTGTGCTTGTATTTGGTGCACTATATGATATGAAGTTATAGTAGAGACTTTGTTTAGTATTGATTATACTGACTGGTTGAAGCATGGTTATGCTTTATAAGAAGGTGTTTTGGCTATTATGGCAATTATGCATACACTATACAGTTGATTTCCTTAAAGAGGTGTAACACTGTGCTTTCAAAATATTGCTCCGTTTGAGAATCCCGTAAATTTGATTTAACCAATGGTTTCAGTTTGGGGGCGGGACTATCTGTTTGTCTGACCAGTGGAAAACAGGGACCGTGTATATAGGGAAACCAGTTTAAAAACAGTCATTATTTTTTCAATTTAGTTTGGTGACAATAATGGCACATGAATTACATGCTTCATTTTTAAATACACAAAAAAATTGTTTTTATTCAGAAAATGCTTGTATATTTCATATATAATTACACATAAGTAACACACTGAAGTAAACATGAGATAATATTTTCTTGTCATTTTTGTTTTATTTACAACTAAAAATAATATAAAACAGTATAATAACTTTTAATAATAAATAAATTTTAATATGTTTGAAGAAATGGAGGTTGGGATGCACTGCTATTTAAATGTTGGTCTAATATTTTAAAATTTTGTGATTTTCACTAACACGTAAAATGATATAATATTTGATACCTTTTTTATTTGTATTAAAAATAAATGCAGTTTTGTATGAGCATAACATTAAAAGCTAATTTAAATTAATTAGAAAAAACATTGATAAGAAAGTTTTACACTATAAAAATGACATTAAAGTTGTAAATGAAGTAAAGATTGTAGTACATTTTACAAAAAAAATACTATTTCAGTCTTTCTTCTTCAAACTTTCTGTGTTTTTTGTTTTATCCAACGTGGTACTTGCCGTTCCTTTGAAATTATTTGTAAAATTTACTAGCAATTTTTAAATGAGATGTTTTATTTTTCAGAATAGTAAATCTTGTTTAAAAAAAAAATATGATTTTAACAGTAAACTAAAAAGTAATCTTAAATAAATATTGTGCATCTTTGAGTGTTTTATTTACAACTAAAAATAATATATAACAAAATAATAACAACTTTTAATAATAAACACGTTTAAAGACGTAGAGTTTGAGATGCACTAATATTTAAATTTTGTGCTAATCTTTATTATTTTGTACTGATATGTACTAATATTTAAAATTGTAATGTTTGACACCAATTGTTTATTTTTATTAAAAATGAATACAGTTTTGTATGAGTACAACACACTAAAAGCTAATTTGAATAGATTTTAATTGTCAAATCAACGTGTTTAGGTGAATTTAGCCATTACAGCATTAAAATATATAGTATAACATTTGAATAACTTTATTTTGACAGATAGCATTGATAAGAAATTTTTACTTTCTAAAAATATGACATAAAAGTTGTAAATAAAGTATATTTTACATAAAAAATAAAATTTCAGTTATCGTACCTCGCCTTTTCCTTAAATACAGTGCGTTACCTGCCGTTTCTTTGGAATTATTTTGAAAAAATTACTAGCAATTTTTGAGTTTAGTTTTTAAAAATAGATTCTTTTTCAGTGTAGGAAAGCTTATTTAAAAAAAATGGCTTTTAAGTGTTACATTTTTGCTGTAATGCAGAAAGTAATCTAAAAAAAGTAATCTAAAGTAATCTAAAAAGTAATCTAAAATAAATATTATGCATCTTTGAGTGAAAGTAATAAAGTGTTTGTGTAAAGGTACAGAAATGCAGGACTGCAGTACACACTTGGTGCGTTTTCTCTGCTTGTGCATGAAATATGAAGAAAGTGAGAAAGGTTTGGTGTAACGATCAAGTTGTTTAACTGTAACCACATGCTGGTTTGTTAGACATCCAGCAGATCAATGAAACGTTTTCAGACGTGCACATGAAGGTTAAATATGTCCTGTATGGTGGATGTTTGCATCATCTGGATGTTGAGTTTCTGCTGAACCCAGACGATTGTTTCTGAAGACTGAAGATAAAAAGATTCCCTGCTGCTTAACGCGAACTGCAAATAGACTGCGAGACTGGGACAGGCCTTCCCTTTCCATAAAAAAACACACACACACACCAGAGCCCAACCCAGGCCACCGGCCTCTGGAATGACAAGCAAATGTTCACTAACTCACACACACACACTGTCCCGCTGCTGGGGTCGCGTTCTGCCCTGTAACTGGAGCCAACATGTTTCCTGCTGCATGTCTGTATGTCCTATGTGTAAAGCGTGTGTCTCTGGTCATGCAGATGACTTAAAAATAGCGTGTATGAGTGTTTTTAAATGAGAACAGGAGAAAATTACCAAGCAAAAGTGGGAAATAATTAGACATAGTCCCATAATGCATTGCAGAGCTGTGCTAGAAGCAGCGAATGTTCACAAGGGAAGTGTGCACCTGAAGTAGGTCACCTGATCTGAGAAACTCACCATGCTTCGGTGATGGTTTGTCATATGCATATAAAACCTGAAACTTTTAAACTTAAAGGGATTGTTTATCTCAAAATTGAAATTCTGAACAGTCATTTGAAAATCATGTGATTTAGTGGACCACAAAAGGGGATGTTTTGAAGAATGTTCTTGCACCTGTTTTTAATACAGTGCAGTGTTATTGTAGTATTTACTATAGTATTAATTTATATTTTAATGTTTTCAGTTTTCATTTTAATTTCAGATTTTTTTTTAGTAAATTTGTTCTTTTGGCATTTTTATTTTGTGGTTTTGTATTTAAATAAAATAAGTTTACTAAAATTACTAAAAAATACAAATAACTAATTTTCTAAAACTGAAATAATTTTATTTCAGTTTCTAATTTTCAGCAAAATTTATTTTTTTAAATTAGTTATGCTAAGTTTTCTAGGTAATATTTGTATTTTATTTCAGCTTTATTTCAAATAATTATTTTTAATAGTTTTAGTTAACAAAAACAACACTGATACAATGAAAATGGATGGGGACTGGGACTGTTTGACTCCAAAACGGACAAAAGCACACTATAAAAGTGTTAAAAAAATACTCTGTGTGACTAAATGTGTATATCAGAATCAGAATCAGAATATTTATTGTCATTGAACTTACATCCAACGAAATTATGTATTCCAACGTATCGAGCTACAGTAAAAAAAAAAAAAAAAAAAATACAAGACAAGACAATAATAATAAATCATGCGTCACACTCAGTGAAACATAAACTACCAATAAACTATACAGGAAAAGCCGATACGTGGTGTGCTGAGCCGCTGCGTGTGCACTCGCCGCCGCCATCTCGTATATGTGACTGACTCTGGACTATTTGTAGCAATAGCCAGAAATACATTGATTGTATAGGCTGAAATTATTGATTTTTCTTTTATGCCAAAAATCATTAGGATATTAAGTAAAAATCATGTTCCATGAAGATATTTTGTAAATTTCTCACCATAAATATATCAAAACTTAATTTTTCATTATTAATATGCTTTCCTAAGAACTTCATTTGAACAACTTTAAAGGAGATTTTCTCAATATTTGAGAACTTTTTTGCACCCTCAGATACCAGATTTTCTAATAATTTATCTCAGCCAATTATTGACCTATTCTAACAAACATCAATGAAGAGCTTATTTATATTCAGCATTCAGATGATGTCTAAATCTCAATTAAAAAAACTGCCCCTTAAGGCTGTTTTTGTGGTCCAGGGTCACATATATAAGTTGTGAAACCATATGGTAACTTTTATATGAGGAACTGACAGAAATCTGTCACTATTTGTTGGAAATATTGTTCAAGTGAGATTGTTCAAATATAATCAATGTAAATCACATTAGATTTAATGCTAATGAAGTGAAATCTTGTTTTTTTGTTTTTTTGAAACATGGAAGGATACATGTGAGTTGTATGTACACCATTTAGGGTGCTTTTATATTGTTTTTTATTTATTTATTTTTTTTTGTCTGTCATTTTTGGAGCTCAACGGTACCAGTCCCCATCCACTTTCATTATATTAAAAAGAGTTGCATGAATATTCTATAAAGTCGTCTTCGTAAAAACAAACATCATACAGGTTCTAAAAGACATGATGAAGTAAATAAAGACTGAGATAAAGTTGTGAAGCCATATGATAACTTTTATAAGAGAAACTGATAGAAATTCACTATTTCACATAAATAGTGATTCACAGAAAGTCACTATTTGCTAAAATCTCATATGTTCAAATATAATGTATCAAGGTAAATCGTATGAGATTTAATGCTAATAAAGTGAAACATCAATAAGTCTTGTTTTTTTTGAAACATGGAAGGACATATGTAAGTTATACAACATTTAGGGTGCTTTTATATTCCTTTTTTGTCATTTTTGGAGCTCAGCGGTACCAGTCCCCATCCACTTTCATTATATTAAAAAGAGTTGCATCACATTCTAGAAAAAGTCATCTTATATGTTCTACGTAAAAAACAAACATCATACAGGTCTTAAAAGACACAGTGAAGTAAATGAAGACTGAGGTGAATTTTCATTTTTGGGGAACTGTCCCTTTAAATGTGAGTTTCAGCTGTTGAATACCGCAAATATTCCATTTACACCTCAGCTATTAATGCTGTTCTGTCTGTGATGACATTTAGCCCAAAATTAGACGTGTTTGTCTACAAATCTGTGTATGTATATAAGTTGTAAATGCATACAACTGACAGAAAGTCACTATTTCACAGAAATAGTGATTCACAGAAAGTCACTATTTGCTGAAATCTCAAATATATATTCAAATATAATGTATCAAGGTAAATCACATTAGATTTAATGCCAGTGAAGTTTTTTTTTTAAACATACAGCACGTGAGTTGTATGTACAACATTTAGGGTGCTTTTATATTGCTTTTTTTGTCATTTTTGTAGCTCAGCGGTACCAGTCCCCATATTAAAAAGAGTTGCATCACATTCTATAAAGTCGTCTTCTATGTTCTATGTAAAAAAACAAACATCATACAGGTTTTAAGTTACATAGTGAAGTAAATAAAGACAGATAAATTTTCATTTTTGGGAACCGTCCCTTTAAATGTGAGTTTCAGCTGTTGAATACTGCAAATATTCCATTTACACCTCAGCTATTAATGCTGTTCTGTCCGTGATGACATTTAGCCCAAAATTACACCTGTTTGTCCACAAATTTGCATGTGGGACTTTTTTTCAGGACATTTTAAACTTCCTTAAACATGTGAGTGTGTGTTTCAGAGGTTGTTTACCTGTCGAAATTACCTGCGCAGAGGCACCTCACAAATGTGTGTTTGTTTAAAATTACAGATGAGACAAATTACCGTAATTTGCGTCTGAGTGCCGCACGCAGTCGCAAAGCCTCTAATAAAACCTCGACAGTGTGACTCCTGTAGATAACATTTGTTTTACAGCCAAACGTGTTACGGTATGTTATGCTTTTCTGGATTTCTTGGTTTCCCAAATGGATTTTGTGCACAGAATAAAATTCCTTAGAGTTATTTCTAATCGTTGTTGAAATCCATGAAAATTCCTGAGAGAAGATTGTTCTTTTGAGTTGAATTTTTTCAATGAATCATTTGATTCACTTCTGAATGATTCACTCATAATTCATTCCTTTAATGCTCTGTTGAGATCTACGGAAATAAATGTTTACTTCTTCTATAAAAATAGTCTTGGTATTCAGCCACCAGAATGTCTCAAAGGACTTGATCTTTTCTTGGTGTGTGTGTGCATACCGCATTTGCATAACAGATTTGGAAGCTCCATTATCAATGATGTGTTTGTAGCACTCAAAATCATTTTGGTGTTTCCTTCTTCCTTCGCTGTTGCCTAGCGACCCTTGAGGTTGCTAAATAAATATTTGTGTGCAGTGCGAGCGCTGCTTCTAATATATGCAAAGGTGAGAAAACGTGCATCGCTGTTTCAAATTAAGCAAAGTATCTTGAACTCACGCCTGACTGAGATTAGCGGGCGAATTAATAATCAGAGTTGTCCCACTCACAAAATGTACTGTTCAAAAGTGTTAATTGATCAAAAGTGACAGTTAAGACATTATAATGTTACAATTTCTCTTTCAAATAAACGCTCAGTATATTAGAACAATTTCTGAAGGGTCATGTGACACTAAAGACTGGAGTAATGATGCTTAAAATTCAGCTTTGCATCACATGAATAAATTACATTTTAAAATAAATGAAAATAAAAAATGGTTATTTTAAATTGTAATATTATTTCAGAATTTTACTGTATTTTTAATCAAATAAATGCACCTTTGGTGAGCATCGTTCATGTAAATACCATGTAAATGGTATGCATTCAGTACCATGATATATCAGTTTTTTGTAAGATCTGCTGTTTGAGTTTGCTTTATTGGCAATGATTGAGCTCGTCTGCTAGCAGCATTATAAACCGATTTGCTCAGGTTGATAACGCAATGTGATCTTTTCGACGACACATGTGAACAGTGTGTATGAATAGCAGCTTTGTGAGTTGAGAAACTCTGGGAAACTCTGATAAAGCTGTCAGTTCCTCTCTTTGGCTGTGAACCCACATTCTATTCCCAAGCTGCTTCTGATTGGTTTATCATAATGTCAATCGCTTTCGCCCCACTTGGCTTTAGGAATTAAAATACACTTTGGTTTTGCAAAATGGGAGCTTCTTGCTAAATACTGTGCAGTATGTACTACCTTTTTATAACAAAAATACCATGTTAAACAGCATGCATCATGAAGTACTACGCAACACTGCTGTCACATGACCTCGTCACATTGCACGTGAGTGGCATCCGGTTTCCTTAAAATAAATATGGTTATTTAGCATTTTTTATTCCATTTTGCATTTTAACTTTCATGAGTCTGATGAAATAATGAGTAAAAATAGAGATGTAGACTAGAGATGCATTGCATTATGGGATACAGTATTCCATGCAGTGTGCTCTATTGTTTACTGCACATTTATATATGTTTATGCATAGCTATTCCATAACTGTTCATTTTGGCTATGCAGTTTTTGCATATTATGCACACAAGTGTAATTTTAGTATCATTGAGAACTGTTATAGTTTTTATAAGTATTTTTTTATTTGTATTTATATATTTTTTAATACCACAATTCATTTTTATTTTTGTATTTATGTTTTTTTTTAATATTAATTAATTTATTTTTTTATTATTATTTTGTGGGTTTTTTTTTTGTTATTTTAGGAAGTTTTAGTTTAAAAAAAAAAAAAAAAAAAAAACGTCTGTATTTAGTCATTTTAAGTTTTAAATTATTTTAGTACATCAAGTTAAACTAAATAAATATATTTAAATATGTTTATTATTTATTATATAATAAAGTTAATAAATATTATATATTTAGTAATAATAATTTAGATTAATCGTGATTAATCGCATACAAAATAAGTTTTTAAAATATAATTTATATGTGTGTACTGTATATTTATGATGTATATATAAATACACACACATAGTTTATATTTTGAAAATATTTGCATGTATTTACATGTATATATTTTTAATAATATAATTAATATTATATATATTTAATATATAAACATAACATTTTTCTTAAATATATTCACGCATTTGTGTTTATTTATATGTACATAATAAATATACACAGTACACACACACACATATATTTTGTCAACAAAACTTTTATTTTGGATGTGATTTAAGCACGATTAATCACGATTAATTGTTGCACAGCACTAGAATTGCCTTGGCAGCTACCAAAAATGAAATAATTTTTATATATTTTAAGTTAAAGTTTATTTTTCAAATTATTTCAAATTCCTTTTTTTTGGTTTTAGTCAACTGTAACAAACCCGGTGCACAGTTTGCTTACTGCAGAAATAGTAAGTATTATATTAGTATAGTTATTTATTGTAATGGTTGCCAGTGCACTAAAAAAAAAAGTGTGACATGTATACACGTGTATGAATCTTTTTTAGAGGAAGACTTCTCATTTCTCAGTTCCATGTTTGCCCATGTAATGGACTCAATGACTTCCTCTTTCAGAACCTGACATTCCATCCTGTCCTGCTCTTGTCCAATCACAGAACAGTTTATTACCTTGGAAACCATCCTATAGCATGGCATCACTCAAACTAGGCTCCGCTTATGGCCATGGCAACAGCACCTATAAAAACAGCACTAGTAACGATTTTAGTCATACTTAACTGACACAACATATGATGTTTTAACAAAATCGCTGTGCAGGGTGACAAATATGGTAATTCTATAGTGGTACTTCTTTATAAGTTTTACCTTATTTCAAAATTTAATTTAATTTTGTGGTCATTTCCAAGGCAAAGATTGTGTTTCTTGCATTGTTGTGGGAGAGGAAGTGAGAGGCAGAAACGGGAAGCAGTTACAAGTGCCCATTTCAGTTTATTAGACACAGAAAGAACTAGAAGACAAGTGGTTTTTTGGGCTTTCACTCTTAATCTAAATGTGAGGGAGAAAGTGGTGACTGAGCAAAAAAAAAATGAATGAATAAATAAAATGTCAAAGATGCTTAAAGCTTCTAATGTTGCCATATAAATTATTTAAATTTTAAATTAGTAACACTAGTTAAGTTTTCGGTTATTTTGGCGGCAACGTTGGTTACCATGGTAAATCTTCTAAAGTTTCTTTCACACTCACATCTGCAGTTAATAGGGTTGCCAGATGTTGGTTATTTGATGAGTGGGTTGCCAGATGTGGTTGTGGTGTGCGATGTGAGCTGCAGGTGGAGTGCATGGAAGGAGCTTTATTGAAATTTGGCTCCATGATTTCTGCAAAGTGAAAAACCATTAAATTTCCCTTCACTAAAAGCAGCTGAACAATAGATTACCTCATCCTACATGGGTTTCTTCCTTTTGTCAAGCTTATGCCTTTTCCTTTTATTTTCTCTTTTCATTTTGGTCATTCTAAATCATTAGTACTTTACACAGATCTTCAGAAGTACATGATCTCGGTATGAAAGTATTTGATTTGTATTTTACCATTCAAGTTTATACTCACTAGAACTGCAATAAACAATAATATTGAAAAATATGATTATAGTTTAAAATGACTGTTTTCTATTTTAATATATTTTAAATGTAATTTATTCCAGTGATGCAAAGCTGAATTTTCAGCATCATAACTCCAGCCTTCAGCTCATAGGATGTAAACAGCGCCCTCTCTGGTCTGGGTGATTTGGTGATTTTACAGTGACGTCTTCCATTCAGCATTAATAAGGATTCATAGCTCTTCTCTTAATGTATACTTGTTTTTAAATCTGATTACTTGCTGAGCGGAAGAGGAGTTTACTTTCCGTCTTCTGTATCTAAGTGCTTGTGATAATCCAAGTACTCTCTCTCTCTTTGTGTGTGTGTGTGTGTGTGTGTGTTTGTGTCTAAATTTAGCATTTCACTCTCACCTCTTTAGGTCTGCGAGTTGAATCCTTGGATTATCATCCGACCTTTGATCTTTAAGCATTCTTGCCTAAACTTCAGCTCGGCCACTGCTATCAGTGCAAATACAGTGTGTTGTGTGTGTGTTGTGTGTGTGTGTTTCAGGATGGAGAGGCACTAAACTTGAGAAGGCATCTCTTCTCATGTCACGCCCTGAACATAAGCAACCTATTTATGAAGACAGAGACAGGAAGGTGTATGTGTGAAATGAATGCGGGTGATCAATATCAATTTGTTAGTTTGTCATTGACAGGATGCAATATCAGCTGCAGGATCTCTATGAATTTAAACTCTTTAATTGACTTTAAAGTCGAGAAGACATCAGAATTGACCCTATTTACTTTCTTAGCACACAGTCATGGTCTTCTTATTTGTGATTTGTTGCATGTTATTCCAAAGAAACAACATTATTATTTTAAATTAAATTATATTTTAAAAATATAATTTATTTGTTTTATATATATATATATATATATATATATATATATATATATATATATTTGAATTTAATTAGTTCATAATTTAATTTTAAATATGTATTTTTTCAGTTTAGAATTTTCTCTATTATAGGTAGTTTATTTATTTATGTTAAGTTTTCTAGATTTGGTTTTAATATTTTAGTTCATGCACTAAATGTGACACTGGACCACAAAACCAGTCATAAGGATCAGTTTTTTTTAAATTGAAATTTATACATCATCTGAAAGCTGAATATACAAGCTTTCCATTGATGTAGGACAATATTAGGCCGAGATACAACTATTTGAAAATCTGCAATCTGAGGGTGCAGAAAAATCTAAATATTTAGAAAATCTCCTTTTAAGTTGTCTAAATGAACTTCTTAGTAATGCATGTTACTAATTAAAAATTGTGATAATTTTGAAAAAGTTTTGATATATTTATGGTAGGAAATTTACAAAATATATTAATGGAACATGGTTTTTACTTAATATCCTAATGATTTTTTTGCATTAAAAAACCCCCCGATAATTTTGACCCATACAATGTATTTTTGGCCATTGCTACACATGTGCCTGTGCTACTTATAACTGGTTTTGTGGTCTAGAGTTACAGATGGTATCATTTGAAAATGTTTATTTGACATTCAGTTTCTCACAGCAGAGTAGTGTTAGTGCTAACTCATGACGTTTTTATTTTATAATGCAAATGAAAAGTAAAGGTTTTAAGTTTTAGGATGTAAATAAATTGCGGCCATTTTTATTTTAGTTTAGTTTTAGAGTTTTAGTTACTTTAGATAATTTTTTTGTTTATTTTTTAATTTTTATTTCAGACAATTGACTATTTTTTCCATTTAGTTTTCATTTTAATTTTCATAAGCAATAATAACAAAGTCTTCAGAATCTTCACTAACCTTCTCTGTCACTGAAACGACTTTCTTTTCCGCTGACATCATCCCCATGATGATGCTTTTTTTTTTGCCCCAAACTGCTTTTCATATCCAACATATTTTTCAATGTGGGAATGTGTGAGACTTACGGTTCATTATCCATTGTAGGGAAATAACGAGAAGAATAACAAAGTGTAGTAAACGTTAAAATGTTTGCACTACAAACCAGTGTGTTCATAATTAAGATGGTACATTAAAATAATATGGTAAAACACACCGGCATGCAATATCAAGCAGCAAAACAAGCTGTTTTGTACTGTTAAAAATAGTTAAATTTACAAATGGCCATGCCCGCTCTTATGGAAAAAATAAGGTGGATGGAGCCACTTTTCACCATCCAGTCAATTCTCAAAGTAATTCTAACTGAATATACCATTTCACTTAGAATTCGTTCGCACAATGAAAGTAAAATGAGTTTCAAACCTTGACTTAAAATTGTTCACCTTTTAATAGTTCACACCACATGTAGGAAGTTTTAAAGTGCCTGTGTATTTGGCACATAAAGCTGCGTGTGTGTGGGTGAGTGTGTATCAGATTTCCGCTGGCACACATACCTCACATACCCAGTATACTTTCCCTGTCACTCGCACACACACATTCAAGCACGCTGCGTTTTCCCTGAGCGTGCCACTGTTAAAGAAACACACATAAATGTGCACTATGCTCCAACAGCTGGTCGGTCTGTCTGTCTATTTGTATTTCCTAAAGACTGGGCAACCTTCTATAAAGATATATTTTCAGAGGCAATCCAGAAGACGACAGGACAGACACCAGTAGCAGCAGGCCAACAGATCAAATGCATAAAGTCTGGCTACTTCTAGTGCTGCCAAGCCAGACTTTTCACTGTCAAAGTCAAGTCTGGGCCAATTTGAAGCTTTTTCTGGCCAAGAACTGCCCACTTAGACAGGAAGAGACTGAGAGTCTGTATATTTTATCAAAATGTTAAGTGACCAACCACTGGATTTTGTTTTATTTGGTGAAGTCTCTCATGCTCATCAAGGCTGTTTATTTAATCAATAATACAGTAAAAACAGTAATATTGTGAAATATTATTACGATTTAAAAGAACTGTTTTCAATTTAAATATATTTTAAAATGTAATTTATTCCTGTGATGCAAAGCTGAAATTTCAGCATCATGACTCAAGAAATGTTTGCTGCTCAAGAAATGTTTCATATTTTTATCAGTGTAAAAAAAAACAGTTGTATTGCTTCATATGATGCTGAAAATTCAGTTTTGCATTACTGGAATAAATCACATTTTAAAATATATTCAAACAGAAAACAGTTATTTTAAATTATAATACTATTTCACAATATTACTGTTAGTTTAGTGTGTTTTGATTAAATAAATGCAGCCTTGCTAAGCATAAGAGACCTCAAAAATCGTAATTATTCCAAACTTCTGACCGGTAGTGTGTAAT
The DNA here is from genome assembly GCA_036247105.1 of Cirrhinus mrigala. Classification (NCBI taxonomy): domain Eukaryota; kingdom Metazoa; phylum Chordata; class Actinopteri; order Cypriniformes; family Cyprinidae; genus Cirrhinus; species Cirrhinus mrigala. The sequence goes on along the minus strand of CM070027.1, from coordinate 27,584,266 downwards.
ATCACGCCATGACCCGCAACATCTTTATAGTTTCATTTCTGAGTTTCATTACCTGTGGAAATCTCAGTTTTAAGATCCTCAAAGGTGAAGTCAGAACCCGTCTTATGTAACGTAATAAAAGGATCATTAGGCAGGAGAACAAAATGGATAAAAGCTGGAAATTCAACAATGAGTCAAGTGTGTTTGAGTTGCACAAATCAGTCTGGGGATTGGGTTTTTGGTAATTAAAGTGCATTGGTGATGCAACTTCACAATATTTGTGTGCTTCTTTAAGCCGAATTCTAGCCAATAATCAGCTTAATAGCAAAAACGGCATCAAGCAAAGTTCACCGCGTTGCTTAATCTCCCAGTGCATGATGGGTAATCGGCCACATTCCACAGTGGCTCTCAGCTGGAACTCATTTCTTTCCCTTGGTCTTGACTTTTTAGACGTTTATTTGTCTGTGTAATTGTTACGTATTTTTTAGTTTCTCATAATATTTTCTCACTCTGTGCTGATTTTGCGTGTTATGCTCGTGATGATGCACGAAGAGCTGTATGATTTTCTGAACAGACGGCGGTCGGTGGGTTCGCTCCGCTGGTTCCTGGAGGAACCGGACCCTCCGGCCCCTCTGCCTCTCACCCCGTTGCAGGAGTACCTGCAGAAGCTCCTGGAGATGAAGATGCTCAGCAGTGTGAGTAGTCATAGCGACCGCATCCTTCAACATCTAGACTGGATGTACAGTTACTATTGTACACAATTTATTTAATGACTCTATGAAATGCTTGATTCTGATTGGCATTCTGTGTTAATATATTTTGTATAATGGCTTCAAAGCTATTTAATTAATGTATAATGACTAATGTCTTAGGATACTGATTTCTTAGTGTTATGTCTCCTGTATGACTCCATTTTGAAACCAAATATCTAATTTTTATTTATTTATTTATTTGGTAAGTAGCCATACAGTAAAGTCCAGTTAGCTTTATGTTGGAGTCCTGGGACTGGATTCATAAAACAATTTTAAATTTAGATAATAATAATAATAATAATAATAATAATAAAATTAAATTCCTAAAATAGTAATAGTAATAATATATGAATAAATATTTTGGAATAAATATTTTATAATATTAAAAATAATGATTTTTTTTTTAAATAAATTTGATCCATATTTAATTATTATTATAAAGTTAAAATATGAGTTTGTAGGAGTGTTCATAAAACCCTTTTATAATTTAAATTATTTTAGCCATTTTTGACCAGAGAACTTAAACCATTTAAAGTCACAAGAGTTTGTAATATAACTTTGTTATTAGCTCATGGAAAGGTTCACTAGTTTGTGAAGGTTTTTCTGGTACAGAAATTGACACGTAAGTATCAATGAAGGCTCAATCGACAATTGCTATTTAATTTTTAATCAGTGTATTTGATTCTGTTGGAACTGAGTGGATGAACTGTGATCTTGGTGAATTTCATCATCGTTCTTGGAGGCTAGTTATCATGGTGGTTTGTCTTGTGTCAGCTTGAGCTCCTGAGTTTCCAGTACACATCAGCAAAGTTTGAAAGGAAGTTTATGAGGCTGAGATCACACAGGATGAACATGAGCATGTGTGTTAATGTGTCACCCTTCCAGTCAATTGACTCAAATTCCAGTTCACACTTGTGGGTGTGGCTTTGAATGTGACAGACAGATGGGACTCCACCCAAAACCACTTTATTTACTTTTTTTTTTTAAGAAGCGAAGCTGTTGCATCAAGAAATGCTTAAAAATGCAAATCACTTTTATGCTGTTCTCTCTCTGTCTTTCTGAATATGGTTAGAAAATTCCTAGCAACCACCAAAATGGCACAGACACAGTCTAGCAACCAAATCATGACATACTAACATCACTGTCTTACAATTCCATAACAACACACTATTAAGCACTCAGATCACCCCAGTAACTGCATAGCAACGCGCTATCAAGCACTCAGATCACCCCAATAATCTGCATAGTAACACTCTATCAAGCACTCAGATCCCCCCAGCAACCACACAGCAACGTGCTATCAAAAACTCAGATCACCCCAGCAACTGCATAGCAACGCACTATCAAGCACTAAGATCACCTCAGCAACCACATAGCAACGCACTATAAAGCACTCAGATCACCTCAGCAAACGCATAGCAACGCACTATGAAGTGCTAAGATCACCCCAGAAACCGCATAGCAACGCACCATCGCACTCAGATCACACCAGCAACCGCATAGCAACATACTATAAAGCACTCAGATTACCTCAGCGACCACATAGCAACACACTATCAGCCACTCCGATCACGCCAGCAACCGCATAGCAACACACTATCAAGCGCTAAGATCACCCTAGCAACTGCATAGCAACGCACTGTCAACCCCCAATGACCCCAGTAACTGCATAGCAACGTGCTATTAACCACTCAGATCAAGCAGTCAGATCCCCCAGCAACCACATAGCATTGTGCTATCAAACACTATGATCACCTCAGCAACTGCATAGCAACGCACTATAAAGCACTAAGATCACCTCAGCAACTCCACAGCAACGCACTATCAACCACTCAGAGCACCCCAGCAACTGCATAGCAACGCGCTATTAAACTATCAGATCATTCTAGTAGCGACCAATCACTCATGTTACCCTAGCAACCACATAGTAACACATTCAAAATGCTCTAGCAACCCCATAGGACACAGAATATCCTTTGCAACCGCTCAGAACTACTTGGCAACAAGTGGTAACTTTTTTATTGTGTTTTGCTTTTGTGTGCATTTATGAACATCTGAGACCTTCTCTCAGCAGCAGAAAGAGATTTTAAAGTTAGCATTTGAGATTTATGATGCTGGCAGAGTTTATGGAGCGGTTGTGGTGATGCTCTCTTGGGTGTTTTAAATCTATGGGCAGTTTCAGAGCACTGTACTTGTTTTCATGTCACAAAGACAAATGTTGGTGATAGGACCATCCAAGTGTGTGTGACCCTTCTGTGTATCATGACTAAGAGGTTACAGTAGCTCTGTTCTGCCTTTTTGTGTAGCACAAAGACCCTGTGTGAAAGACCAATGGACTGGCATTCGCACAAACACACACACACACACACACACACACACATAGAAACACACACAAACTGCTCAACATCTCACAAATATTTCTCCCTGAATGCAAACCGCCTACAAGCGCCAGCCACAATGAACAGAGGCTATTGAACGAAGAGAGAGAAGCTTCTATTTTCTACAATGAGCATAACTTCAAAACATCTCATGACGATTGAAAAACCCCTACCAAACATACTCATAATGGACAATAGCTATGTTTACATGCACTTATTTTCAGTCTGATCCAATTCGATTTCAGACTCTTAAAGTTGTTTCTATGAGTCTTAACTCTGAAATCCGATTCACACCTTTTTTTAATGTGTGCAGCTATTCCGAACAATGCGATGGCTTCACTATGAGTATATAACTGTCATTTTTGCTTATGTCAGAAAAGCTTTTTTAGCATATGTTTAGTACATATTCAGTGACCAGTACTGAATATCAAGCACCTAGATCATTCCAGGAACTGCATAGCAAAGCCCAATCAACCACTTAGATCACCCCAGTAACCACATAGGAACGCACTAACAACCACTCAGATCATCCCAGCAACTGCATAGCAACACCCTATTAACCACTCAGATCAACCTAGCAACTGCATAGCAACAAGCTATTATTCCTTTAATCACCCCAACAACCGCATTGCAACATGCTATCAACCCCTAAATCATCCCAGCAACCGCATAGCAACGCACCATCAACCATTTCTCCCCAGCCACTGTGTAGCAACGTGCTATGAAGCACTCAGATCACCAAAGTAACCTTATAGCAACATGCTATCAACCTGTTAATCACCTCATCAAATGCATAGCAATGCATTATCAACATTCAGATCACCCCAGCAACCGCATAGCAACGTGCTATCAACCACTCAGTTTACCCCAGCAAGTGCATAGCAATACACTATCAACTACTCAGATCATCCCAGCAACCACATAGCAACGCACTAACAACCACTCAGATCACCCCAGCAACTGCATAGCAACAGACTATTAACCACTAAGATCACCCCAGCAACTCATTAATCGGTCTAGCAGCTGCATAGCAATGTGCTACCGACCACTCATATCACCCCAGCAACTGCATAGCAACTGGCTATCAACCCCTTAATCGGTCCAGCGAACGAATACCAATGCATTATCAACCACTCAGATCACCCCAGCAGCTGCATAGCAATGCGCTATCAACTCATTAATCGGTCTAGCAGCCGCATAGCAATGCGCTATCGACCACTCAGATCACCCCAGCAACCGCATAGCAACGCTATCAACCCCTTAATCGGTCCAGCAACCGAATACCAATGCATTTTTAACCACTCAGATCATCCTAGCAACTGCATAGCAGCACCCTATCAACCCCTTAATTGGTCTAGCAACCACATAGCAACGTGCTATCAACCAGCAACCGCATAGCAATGGACAATCAACCACTCAAATCACCCTATCAATTGCATAGCAATGCACTCACAATGATCAGTTTGTAAGATGGAAATAAACATACGTTCGATGTAAATTCTATGTAAACATACAGATCACTGATTGGGTTCCTGTTGGCCACACCTTTCAATACAAGCGAAATTTAATTTGGATCAAGCTCATTCGGATAGACTGAGGTGTTTACATGAAAGCTTTTCAGTCTGGTTGAGCCATCAAACAGATTATTTAGTTGCATGTAAACATGGCTAATGTGTGTGCGCTGAAACTGTCAGGACTAACTGGACTAACTTCTCAGTAGGCCATGTTATTCGAGGAACTATTTGTGTCTGTTGAGCAAACGGCGCTAATAAGATCATCACACTGACCCCGTGTGTTCCCCATCCGTCACCACAGTGCTCTACATCTGCACCTTTTCAAAGCCACTTCCTGTGTCAGCTGTTTTTAGGTCAGCAGGATTCTGCCAAGAGTTTTAACGTTCCTCAGGAAGAGTAAAATAAAGCAAATTAATCATCTAATTTACCATATGATAATATTTCATTCTGACTAAAAGTTTAGAAGAGATATAAATGTTAGAAAGTGACTGTAACGCCTGTGACATTTTGGTTTGTTGCATGCAAGAACAAAAACCATGCTAACCATGCTAACCATGTTGGTATTGTTAGATGAATGTTGTGAACCAGCCCTTTACTGATAATAATGTGTATGATGCTGTTCACTTTTTGGTCCCTCAAAGCAGTTTTTACAGTTATTTGTATACCTGTGTGACTCAGACTTTGTATACGAGTGTTTTTTGGGGGAATTTACGTTGATGGTGTTTTACAGTGTTTCAGTTTCATGATGTCAGTTGATGCACAAAAACAGAACCCTTGAAGTATGAGTGTGTTTAGAGTTTTGGAAAATTTCCTTTTGTTGGTAATCAAATAAAAAGCTCACGACAAAGACATTTAGTGCTTTTTGGTTGATTGACAGTACAGAGGTTATACAAGTAACTCTCTACTGCCCCAAAAGGTCAGCAGTGGAACTGTAGGTCTCACATAGACCTAATTCCTAATGAGCAGTCTATGGGTGACTTCAATTTTATTTTTTATTTTAACTCCCTGAATGATCACTTTATATGTACCCTTTACTATTTTATTTTATTTTATTTTATTTTAACTGACCATCATATGTAATCTTCCTAGAACTTCCTAGAAATAACTGTCATATTTGCCCTGTACTATGTATTTTATTTAATTTTTTATTTTAATTTTCTACAAGTGACCTTTATTTTATTTTATTTTATTTTATTTTATTTTTTAAATTACAAGAAGTGACCACCATGTGCCTCTCGCTGTTTATACAAAGCGTGTTGGCCTGAAAGTGGTTTTATCTGTGTCAGTAGCATCTCTGCGTGTGTTTATGCAAACATGTGTGTCCAGTTTACTCAGAGATCAAGCCTGAGTAAACCGTTTACAACTAGCAATAAAACGATCTGCTTATTTTCAGATTGAGGTTTACTCATCTCACAGTTACACCACACAGACCATTACGACATTTAAAAAAAAAAACAGTGCATGCAATAAACTTTGGCTGCAGTTGTCTAGTGCAAATGTTTTCAATTTTAGAAGAAATACTGACCTGGGATCAGATCACCCAGTTCTTAATAACCATGTTCCACCTGAGACAAAGCAGCAGACTGATCTGAGGTCAGTAGTTTGGGCTCGTAAATTCAGTGATATTTTTAGCGTTTCCTCTCTTTCTCTCTCTGTGATTTGTGTAAATGAGTGCAGATCTTCATTAGCGTAGCAGTTAATTGGCCCGTCCCAAAGTACCAAAGCAGAAGCCTGATGAAGCTGGTCTCTCTGGCTAAATTAAGGCCAGATTTCACAAGGATGGAGAATAAATCATGTTGTGTGGATGTTGAGAGTTTGTTGAGTTCATAGCAGGAGAGTAGATTAAAAACACATTTACTGATTTCAGAAATGTGGAAAGTAAAACTCTTGCAAAAATGTGGTGTTTTCACCAAAATACCTTACTACAGTAATGGTTTCTACTGTAAGACTTTAGATCTTCCTAAAACAGCATGAAAAGTTTTCAGAATATTCTTGTCATTTTCATTTCTATAATTTCTGTAAATAGTTGTGAGAGTATTGATAAGTGGTTACTTGGGTGGTCTGGGTGGTTGCTAGAATGTTCTGAGAGGTTGTTATGGAGTTGCTAGGGTGTTCTGGGTAGTGGTTAGGTCATCCTGTGTAGTTGCTATGCAGATATGAGGACATTTTGGGTGATTACTAGGGTTTTCTGGCTGGTTGCTATGAGTTTCTAAGGCTTTCTGGGTGACAACCAGGGTTTTCTGGCTGGTTGCTATGCGGTTGCTAGGGCATTCAGTTACTAGGGCATTCTGTGTAGTTGCTATACAGTTGCTTGGGTGTTCTGGGTGATTATTGGGTTGTCTGGGTGGTTGCTATGCAGTGACTAGGGCTTTTGGGTGGTTACTATGCAGTTGCTAGCTCCTAGAAACTGCATAGCATTAGCAATCACCCAGAACACCCTAGCAACTGCATAGCAACCACCCAGAAACTGATTACTGTTTTTTTTTTTTTCTGAGTGGTTGCTATGTAGTTGCTAGGGCGTTCTAGGTGTTGCTTAGGTGTTGATAGGTGCTTACTAGACTGTTCTGGGTGTTTCTATGTGGTTGCTAGGTCATTTTGGATGGTTGCTATGCAGTTGCTATGGCATTCTGATGGGATGCTATGCAGTTACTAGGGTTTTTTTGGGTGGTTGCTATGCAATTGCTAGCTACTAGGAACTGCATAGCATGAGCAATCATTCAGAATGTCCTAGCAACTGCATAGCAACCACCCAGAAAGGGTGACTATTGGTTTTTCAGGGTGGTTGCTATGCAGTTGCTATGGTGGGATTGGTTGCTCGGGTGTTGGTAGGTGCTTACAAGAGAGTTCTGGGTGTTCAGTAGCAAGGGCGTTCTAGGTGGTTGCTATGCAGTTGCTAGGGAATTTGGGTGGTTCTGCCAACATGATCAAGAATAACATAAACAGGTTAAACATGCCAAAGTTTAAGTGTAATACACGTGTAATGGCGATGGTTGTCAGCTCTCCTGTGTTTACAGACAAGATCTCAGTGTCTGACTACTGCTCTGCTCTTCAGAGTCTTTGGATTTAATGAGTTCATGAGAGACAAGTGAACTCTAGGATTTTTGGGTGTCCCATCAGAGCACACAGTGTCTATTTATAGAGAGAGAGAGGAGGCGTGTGTGCATGTGTTTCTGGATGATGGAATATATGTCATACAGCTATTCTCATGCTCGTGTTTTTGTGCAGTTGTGTGTTTTATTTCAGGCTGAATTACAGCATTCTGCCGTGCTCACGAGAATAATTATTATGAAACATGTGCTGTTTCTTCCATATGTAGACTAGAGCATGACCTCATTTTTGTTTCAGAATCCAGATGACATCATCACATGGATCGTAAGAGCGCATTTGTGTGTTTAAAGAAATAGTGCACCTTAGGGGGCGTTTATACGACACCGTTTTTAACTAAAACAGAACACTTTTTGTGTTTTGGCTGTTAATTTCTAATACAACAGCATTTTGGGGGCCTGAAAACACAAATTGTTGAAGATGGTGTTGCTAGGGTGTTCTGGGGGGTTATTATGCAGTTACAAGGGCATTCTGTGTGGTTGCTTTGCAGTTGTTGGGCGTTCTACGTGGTGACTATGCAGCTGCTACCAGGAACTGCATAGCAACCACCTAGAACACCTTAGCAACTGTATAGTAACCACCCAGAAACTGTGATCGCTGTTTTTTTTTTCTGGGTGGTTGCTATGCAGTTGCTAGGGTGTTGTACCACTGCATGGCAACCACCAAGAACACCCCAACAACCGCGTAGCAACCACCCAGAACTCTCTAAGCAACTGCGTAGCACCGACCCAGATAGCATGATTTCCTGTTTTTATTTTTCTGTGTGGTTGCTATGCAGTGGCTAGGGTATTCTGAGTGGTTGCTGGGACATTGATAGACAGATACTTACTAGAGAGTTCTGGGTGGTTACTGTGCAGTTACTAGGGTGTTCTGGGTAGTTTCTACACAGTTGCTTGGATGTTCTGAGTGCTTACTCGATTTTCTGTGTGGTTGCTAGGGCATTCTGGGTGGTTGCTCGGGCATTGATAGTTGTTTGCTAGAGAGTTCTGAGTGTTTCCCATGTGGTTCCATGGGCGTTCTGAGGGGTCGCTACACAGTTGCTAGGGCATTCTGGGTGGTTTCTATGGGTGTTCTGGGTGCTTACTGCGTTTTCTGTGTGGTTGCTATGCAGTTGCTAGGGCGTTCTGGGTGGTTGCTGGGGCATTGATAGGTGCTTACTAGAAAGTTCTGGGTGTTTCCTATGTGGTTGCTAGGGCGATCTGAGGGGTTGCTATGCAGTTACTAGGGCATTCTGCTTGGTTTCTATGCAGTTGCTTGGGTGTTCCGGGTGCTTACTAGATTTTCTGAATAGTTGCTATGCAGTTGCTAGGGTGTTTTGGGTGGTTGCTGGGACATTTATAGACAGATGCTTACTAGAGAGTTCTGGGCGTTTTCTATGTAGTTTCTAGGGTGTTCTGTGTGGTTACTATGCAGTTACTAGGGCATTCTGGGTGGTTTCTACACAGTAGCTTTGGTGTTTTGGGTGCTTACTGGGTTTTCTGAATAGTTGCTATGCAGTTGCTAGGGTGTTCTGGGTGGTTTCTGGGGCATTGATAGACAGATGCTTACTGGAGAGTTCTGGGTGTTTCCTATGTGGTTGCAAGGACGTTCTGAGGTGTTGCTCTGCAGTTACTAGGGCATTCTGGGTGGTTTGTTGCTTGGGTGTTCTGGGTGCTTTCTGGGTTTTCTGGGTGGTTACTATGCAGTTGCTAGGGTGTTCTAAGTGGTTTCTATGCAGTTGCCTGTTCTGGGTGATTACTAGGTTTAGTAGCAACCCTAGCAACATCATAGCAACCACCCAAAAAGGGTGATTACTGTTTTTTCTGGGTAGATACTATGTGGTTTGCTTTTTGTGATCACTTAGTAGTCCATATGACTTGTGCAGTATATTCAAAGTCATGAGTGATTAAATAAGAACTAACTGTTTCGGTATGTGCATGCATGAAACTGTGCTTATGTCTCTTCTTATTATGGATAAAAGACTCCAGGGGGGTTTTAAATATCAGACGTCTTTTAAATTCCTTTCTTTCTCCTTCTCACTCTGAGTCATTCTCTCCATTTCTTCTTCCAGTTGCTCAGTCACCACCTGGCAGAGCTTTGATTTTTACACGCGTGCAGCTCAGACGCCCACAGCCGAGCATGTATTAGTGCTCAGCCTCTCGCCTGTCCCTCGTTTCCATCCAGTAGACGAGTTCACAGCGGATGCAGGTGCTCTGCAATCTGTTCACTCTCTGTTCAGGGTCGGCTGGTGGCCCTTCGTGACCCTCATTAATCCAACTCGCCAACTCGCAGTGCACGGCGGGATGTTATTGCAGACGTCGCCACTGCTGGAGTACAGCGGATATAATCATTCCATCATCTCTACCGCCTATCAGAGAATGTTACAATGTAAACATCGTGAAAATGTTATGAACAAACGTTCCATATCATGTTAATAGTATTTGATAAATGTTCTCATAATGTTTAGAGGCAACGTTCTTTGTGGAACTTTGTTTGAATGTCCATTGGAGCCGAAATTTGCAGTTCATGACACTTCTTTGTAAATTGTTTGAAGTATTATTGTTAGGCCTGTTTGTTAATTGTAATTTGATGCAACAGGCAGAGCTGGGTAGTAACTGATTACATGTAATCTAAATTATGTAATCCGATTCCAAAAGTTAAGTACTTAAAATTAGATTACATTACATTTTAAAGACATTTGATTTAATTATTAGCTTTTCATCACTTTACAAACCCCAGTATGGAAAACCTTGACATAATGTAGCGTTTAATGCACTTTTGGATGTTGATAACAAAGAATGGAAAATAATTTTTCAGAAGTAATCTAAAAGTAATCCAAAAGTACTCACATTACCTAATATGTGTAATCCAGCAGATAATGTTACTAATTAAAATTTCTAATCAGTATGGACTACAATTTGTAAATAATCTACCCAGCACTGGATACAACATAGAAAAAGCAGTATTTATATATTCAATAACCATTACAAGGCAACGTTCCTACAATATAAACATGTTATGAATTACATCATTATATTATGTCTATTATGTAACATTAATACGGTTATATTAAGACTTAGATTAAGAAACCTGGGGTTTTAACATTTGCACAACCAAAGTGGAATGTTTAGAAAACATTTTAATGCTTTAAAACGTCAAAACCTACTGTAAATTCTACGCTTATGTCGCTTATGTTGTGCAACACCTATTGTTGTTGTGTTCCTCATTTGTATGCTGCTTTAAATAGAAAGTTCTGCTAAGTAACTGATGTAAATATGAATGTAAATTCCTCTTCAGGTAGTGTATCAGTGTATTAGCTGGATCTGTCCGATGCTCTTTGGTTGCTGCTAATGTCTGGGCTTGAATTAAGAAATGGAACTACCGTAAATCTGGCGCCCAGACGCTGGTTGGATCAACTCCAGATGTGGAGCATGTCTGCTTTATGCTGGTTTGTGGGGTTTAATCTGTGAATAGAGATGGAATCTGGATTATAATCCACCATTGTAACACTGGATTCAGCATTTGATACTGGCGGACGGACTGGTTTTGACTGGAGAATTGTGCTGGTTTGTTCCGGGCAGGCGGTCTTGGTCCTGGTTTTGGTTTTAGAACTGGTTTGGGCGCAGTGGAGATGGGTGCCGCTTCATCGTTCAAAGAATCATGGACTAAAATATTGTCGACTCAGAGGGTAAATGAATAAGCTAATGCTTTTGTGTTGCAATACTGCATCATATTATGTAGAGTTTTAACAGGAAACATTGCATTGGTTTGCGTTTATGATATTTCTCAACTATAACTTTGTCATTTCTAACACCTTTACGTTTTATGGTAATTTTTTTTAGGATGAGTCACTTTTGTTGTACTGTTCCTCATTTTTAAGTCACTTTAGATGCGCGTGTCTGCTAAATGTATAACTGCACATGTAAATTGGATGATACCAACCCTAACCTTTTAATGTTAAACCAACTAAGCCAAAAGTACATTTGTGCTATTCTTAGATGAGAAAAAACGCATTATTTAGTACCCCTATGAGGAAGTTTTCCATGTGGGGATGTCCCTACAAGGTGACGTCTAGTTTTGATGTTTTCAGTACTTCGTCGCCTTGAGTTTTGCAAAATCTACCCACTTAAACAGCGACGCAAAGCATCTTTACTGTTGTTTGCATTTTCAAAGATGTGGACTTTCTAGTCTGGATTTCTCTTGCAGTTGTAGCACCTCATAGACATGTTTGCATGCTAAAAATGTCAGACAGCCGAGCATCCGTTTGTCACATAATACGCCGTCTCACTGATCAAAACCACAAGACTGTATACGATCACACAGCAGAATTTCAATTTGCCCTCTTTAAACCTTCAGCTGCTGCTCTTCTAGTGTTTCTTGTCTCTGCAGTGTGGTACTAAAGACTGTGTTGTGTAAGAGGAGGTGATCTGTGTTTAAATGAGGCCGGCTAATCGTATTAGGTCATTTGTATTACCCAGATGCTGACAGGGGACTTTGGCACTGTGCGTGTTTCTTAGCTGTATTCTTCCATTGCTTGTTTTAATGGCCTTAAAATTCAGTCATTATTTAATCACCGTTGTGTTGTTCCAAACCTAAATGATGTTATTTTTTCCATGGAACACAAAAGTAGGAATTTTTTCAGAAGATTTTCATGCAGTTCTTTACGTATTGATCATTTATAGTGACCACAAAACAAAAAAGGCTATAAAGATATAATAAGCATCTTCCATATGATTTATGCGGGGGTGTTTAATAATATTGTGCATTGAAATTGTACAAAATTTCATGCAAAGCTATAGTATTTCTTAAGAAGAAATGGAATTTAGCATGCATGTTTTTTAATGTACATTTATCATTTTGGTTTAATTTAATTTGTATTTATGAAAATAGCTATTAAAGAAATTCTCATTTGTTTGGAACGATGTGATGGAGAATAATGACCAAATTTTAATTTTTTGTGAGCTGTACCTTTAAATAATAGACCGAAAGTTATAATGTAGAGTGCAGAAACCTAGATCATCACCCACATTTACATCCTGTGTGCACAAACGCACCAAAGTTGAGCATTCATCCTGTCTGCTGGCTGAATGCATGCGGACAGTTTGCGCAAACAGGAATTGAACTGTGGTGTCTTCTTTTATAAGGAGAAAGTGAAATGGTATTGTGTGTCTAAAGATTGCAAGGACAGAAGGAGTTTGTGAGCGAATATCGGACTGGATTCTTCGAGATGGTTGAAGAGAAAATGGGGGGATGCTGGAGTCAAACGAAGGTGATCGAAGTGTTACTACGACACCATTTATGTGTCGAATTCAGGGTTGTTTCTGTCTAATATGCCATGTAAAGTTAATGATGTGATTTGATTGTGAACTGTAACGGTTCAATGTAGAGTTTTGTTTGTGCTGTGCAGGATTTTTGAGTTTAGAAATGTAAAATGTTTCTATCTTCTGTTGAACATTTAAAGAAGATGTTTTGAAGAATGTGCTTAACCAGACTTAACCAGTTTTTGGTCCCCATTGCCTTCCATAGTATGGAAAAATAATAATAATATGGAAGGCAGTTGGGACTAGCAATTGTTTGGTTATGACTGTTTTTCAGAAATAACTTTTTTTTTTTTATGTTCAACAAGGAAGAAACTCATACAAGTTTAGAACAAGTAAGTGATTTTGGTTGAACAAATTCTTCTTGTTAAAACCTTTTTGACTTTTCTCCATAATCATGTGATTTGACTAACTTAAGATTCTTAAATAGTTGAGCAAGAACTTCCTATTGTGTTTCCTAATGCATGGCATTTTGGGTTGTTTTTGGACAATCCAATTGCATACGCTTCATAAGTTATTAGTGGCATACATACAGTTTCTTTCTAGTCAGATACTGATTTTGGATCAGTTGAGTATTTTCTGTCATATTTTACCCAGGATGTACCAGGCTCTTAAACTAAATGTGTGATCACTGTTAGCTGAGGTATAAAAATAGATTGCATCTGCTTCTAGAAAGAAAAAGTAAAACCATAGCATACCCCATCATACCTGTGTGCAGTCATCAACAGATGACCACAACACAAGATATTAATATAACTTTCAAGGCTAGCAACTTGAGCATTGCAAACACAATGTGGGCCACATGCATTTCTGAATATGGTTTAAGTGGTTGGAACACAAAATGTTTTTTTTTTTAGTATTTACGTATCCTGGAAACATAAAAGCACCTGTGTTCACTTCCAGATTTCAGTTTTTAATAAAAGTGGACTGTTTAGTCTATAAATCTGGTTCCTTGTGTTTATGTGTTCAGAAATATCTTGAACTTGATGCAGTAGATGATTCAGACTTCAATTTGTGAATTATGCAATTTTATGTACAGTGATTTGTACAATACTTTGTGAGCAGATCTGTTTAGATTTTGACTTAAAATCGTCAATTTCATATAAAACTGATACATGCAAACTGTTTTTTTCAACCTCATAATGTATAGTTTAGACTCTAGCACATTAAGTGATAATACAAAAATGCATGCTTTTGTTAAATAGGTTACTATTTTTGACAGTACTCGTTTTCATGTCAGTATCAGGGTGGGCATTTCCTGTCCACTTCCTGTTGAATTAATACAATGATACCTTTGCTTGTGAGCCTGCTCTGTGCCTGTTTGGTGAATCTTTCTTTGTGTGGTTCATTTTTTATTTTATTTCAACCACTGGTTTAGGATGTCGAAACATCAGTCTGCACTGTTATTGTGCCAGCTTTAACACATTTTTCTCTCTCTCTCTTTCTTTCAGGATCAGTTTGATAACCTGGAAAAGCACACACAGTGGGGAATCGACTTTGTGGAAAAATACACCAAATTTGTGAAGGAAAGGTCTGAGATCGAGCTTAACTATGCAAGACAGATCAGGTGAGCGTTGCATCAGTGATACGATTGTTCGGTTTGCAAAACGTTTATATTTTAAGACTGTGACTTTTGACAAGTTTAAAATGATGTACACAGGGTTGTATCATAGAATGGGTCATTTTTTAGCTGCAAAATTAGTGAAAAATCATGGTGCATCATTTAAAAGACTAGTGGTGGGCAACGATTAATTGCATCCAAAATAAAAGTTTTTGTGTACATAATATATGTGTATGTACTGTGTATTTTTGTTATGTATATATAAATGCACACACATACGTGTATATATTTAAGTAAAATATTATATATATTGGATGAATATAAAATTATACATGTAAATATATGTAAATATATGTTCTTTACATATACATAATAAATATACACAGTACACACATATACATTGTATAAGGGGGTCAAAGATGAAAAAGGCTTAAGCATAAAAACAGTAAGTGTAATACTGCTTAAATTGTTGTTTTTAAAAAAAAAATAAAAATATTTTTGTTTAATTTAATTGAATTTTTGTTTTTGTTTTTCTGAGCAAATAATATATATCATACATTTTTCCCTAATTTATAGAAGACACCCACTAAAATGTCATATAGCGTAACAATCTTGTCAGGCATATTTACAACAAAAATCAATTTATGACAATTAATTAAAAGATTAATTACTTTCACCCCAAATAATAATTAGTTGTAATTCTAATTTTTTAATAAAATTTGCCACCATCCTAGGTTTTGCCCATTTGTCAGTAAGAATTTTTTACTAATTTAAAACACAATAAAATTTCATATGCTTCCTCATTCTTTGATATATTTTAATATGTACAAGTCAGAATAAGCGTGTTGTTTGAATATTTACATAAATGTTGTGTATATAAACATTTCAACCAAATTTTAAGATTTTATTCTCCAAAAACCTTAAAAATAGACACTTTACTTACATTTAATGTGCTTTCTATGGACATAAAGTCACTTTTGTAAATTTCTTTTGATGTGACATTTTAACGTCTTTGACCCATAAACAAAAACTTTTATTTTGGATGTGATTAATTGTGATTTAATCGTTGCTCAACACTAAAAAAAAAAAAAAAAAAAAAAAAAAACTTTAAAATAACAAATTTTAAAATATATGCTTTATATATATAATCACTGTAAAGAAATCAATTATTGGAATATGATTTACAGGAAAATTATTTCACGCTTTCTACACCTTTAATTCAGTGTAATACAATGAGCCATTTGTCATTTTTTGGTGAAATTTACTAGCAATTTCTGAGTGAAAATTGTTCCAAAATAAACCCTACATCATTTTTGTTCAGTGTTATTTAGCTTTCTAGTGCATATGTGTATATACCCTGTTGGAAAAGACAGATTGATCCATTTTAAGCTGGTTTTCTGGTTTTAGCTGGTTTAATCTAGACTCTCAGGCTTGCCGAGCCTGTGAAAATCTCTTTAAAACCGGTCAACAGATCAAGCTTGTAGACCTTTTTAAGCTGTTTTTTAACGTAGGTAATTAGGTAGGATACCTTTTGTGGCTTGATAGCTCAAAGGTCATGTCTTATCCCACCTATGCTACCAGGATCACCATCAGATCTTAGGGTTCCTCCAGCCAAAATCCCACTTTAACCCCTCTGTCATATCTATGTAAATAAAGACAGGTATAGCAGCTTGTACTTTATAGTGTGTTCGTTTAAAAAAAAAAAAGACATGAACTAAACACACACACACACTAATTACACATGTGATGCTGCTGCTGGCAGCTCAAGGATACAGGAAGAAAGGGCAAATTTTGTGTTTTCTGTGTGTGTAAGTTTGGGAAGAAAATGCAGGTTTCCGTGGCAACAAGGTGCCAGCATGGTATTCCTCGTTGGTGACCTACATTTGCAGCGGCCAATCGCGTGCCGCGACCCCGCCCCCCATTTCAGTGATAGGATTTACTCGCAGACATCCACACACACACACACGCTGACTGTACATCAACCCCCTCCAGATAGCAGTGGGAAACCCCTTTAATTCCCAGACACAGTGGGGGGTTCAGTAATCTAACACACACACACACACACATTCATACCAGCCTGTTACTGGATGTGATGAATTGCATTTATAACCTCAGACACACTGTGTGATACAGTTGCATTCTGTGGTCAGATGGCATGTTTTCACTCTTTGCAAAAAAGTACTGTGGCAGTACCATGATTTTATAACATATACACATTTGAAATTACCATATTTACCATGTTAAATGGTGCTATAGTGACATTTCAGTTATAGTTGTGTTGAAAAGACATTGCATTTCCTTGTCTTTTCCAAAGCATATATTTATGATAATACCATGGCACTTTTTGTAAGGGATACAGCTTCAGTTGCATCTATATACATACAATCAACACATGCACACTTATAGTTTTTGATAAACACACATGCATATATGTGCACACACACAGATGTTACTGCGAGCAAACACACATACACGCACACACACTAATATCCCAGATATCCTGATCCAGACAGGGACTTGCATGCATGAGGAGCCAATTAGCCAAGATTATAGTCAATATTGAGAGTGTGTGTGTGTGTGTGTGTGTGTGTGTGTGTGTGTGTAAGACAGGAGCAAGGTAGATTTTATTTATCTTCAGGGAAGGAAATTGCAGTCTCACAGTAGCAGAAAGAGTCAAACAATGCTGTGCAGTAGGAAATGGATCCAGATGTGATAGATAGACAGGTGGGTAGATTGAAAGACAGATATGTAGATAGTTTTTTTTATAAATTGCATGTGAATGTATTCAAATTTATAGATTATTCAAATTTATAGATATTTATTTATTTATAGATTAGTTTATTCATGAATTCATAGATAGATAGGTAGATTATTTATTCATAAATTCTTTAATTTATTCAAATTACAAACATTTATTTTTTCATTTATAGATTAGTTTATTCATTAAATTATAGATAAGTATATTATTTTATAAATGCATTTATTAGTTTCAGTAATTATATGATATATTAATATATTAGAAATATAGGGAAAATATAAATTGAATAGATTATTCAAATTTATAGATGTTTATTCAATCATAGATTATTTATTCATAAATTAATTAAATTATTTATTCAAATTAGATACATTTATTTTGTCATTTGTAGATTAGTTTTTTCATTAATTTATAGATGAGTAGATTATTTATGGATGCCTTTATTAGTTTCAGTAATTATATTAATAAATTCTAATATATTAGAAATATAGGAAAAATATAAATTGAATGTGAATGTATTCAAATTCATAGATTATTCAAATTTATAGATATTTATTCATTCATAGATTAGTCTATTCATGATTTCATAGATAGATAGGTAGATTATTTATTCATAGATTCATCAATTTATTCAAATTAGATAATTTTTTTTCTTCATTTATAGATTAGTTTATTCATTAATTTATAGATAAGTAGATTATTATTAGTTTATTCATTAATTATATTAATAAATTAATATAATTCTAATATATTTGTATAATTCTATATATACTAGTATAATTCTAATATATTAATATAATTCTAATATATTATTAGTTTATTCATTAATAATATTAATAAATTAATATAATTCTAATATATTAGAAATGAAGAGAAAATATAAATTGAATATGAATATATTTATTAATTCATAGATTAGTTTATTCATGAATTCATAAATTAATTAATTAATTCAAATCAGATACATTGATTTCTTCATGTAGAGATTTGTTTATTCATTATTTATAGATAAGTAGATTATTTATGAATGCATTTATTAGTTTCAGTAATTATATTAAAATATTAAAATAATTTATTAATATATTAGAAACATAGGAAAAAAATAATTGAATATGAATGTATTTAAATTTATAGATATTTATTTATTAATTTATTTCATTAATTTATAGATAGATTATTTATTCATACATTCATAGATTAATACATTAGTAGCATAATTAGATAGATAGATAGATAGATATTCATAATTTATTAATTAATTCCTGAACGGATGGATACATTGGATATAAATAAAATTTTATCTAAATTTCCTATCAAATCAAATATTTACACTTATATGAGTCACAAATGTTAAAAATTATGGTTGATATTACTTCCATGTTATTTGTCACACTAGAAAAGAAAGGTCAAGTTGAGTCCATTGCATTGTGGGATACATGTAGTGTGACGGATGTGTTGTACATCACGTGTGTGTGTGTGTGTGTTATATGTGTACAGTGCAATATTAATATTAGCATGTGTGCTATTCTGAAGAATATGTGCTGAAGACAGTGACAGAAGGACTGATGGGAGATGAGAGGTGTTTGTCTCACTGTGGGCGTGTGTGTGTGAGTGTGTGTTTATTTTAGTGTGTGTTTTTTACCCTTTGGCAAGGTACAGTATGAACAAACACACACACACACACACACACACACACACACACACACACACACACACACACCTGCCCCAAGGCGGTGATGATGAGCAGACGCTCTTTATTTATAGCTGGTGATAATAGAATACACAGAGAAACATCTGACAGTGACGAAAAAAGGCTACAAAGAAAGAAAGACAACCTTTGTGTCATAGTTTCCACACACACACTGACACTGAGTTTCTCATGCAATTTAAAAAAATACATGTAGTTCTGTGAAGTTTGTATTTGAATTTCCACTTATGATTGGTTCTTACTGCATTTTTGAATTAAACAATTTTGATTGGTTACTTTTTTCAGCTGAGTTCTCTGATTACTAGCACACTGTTTTTGCATACTGCACTGAATATAGCCTGTTTAATGGTTTATTTAATTTTTTATAGTATGTGAAACCACATATATGGTAATAATTTTAAACTGTAGTATGTAGCATGTTTGATTCTGCTATATTACATTTAATTATTTAATTTAGCCTTTTTCTTGGAAATAAAAATGTTTTTTTTTTTTAATTATTTTTTTATTGTAGTTTTGCATAACTTGTGGCAGTCAGAACAAGAATGAAGTTAAAAAAAAATACATATTACTTATAGTTAATTTGTTCATCCAGTAAAAATAAAAAGTTAGTTTAAGCACATCGCATTGTGCGACAAAGTATTGCACACACAGATTTCGGCGGCATAAGCATTTTAGGTGCATTTGCAACTAAAAATAAAAGTATGCAAAATGAAAAATGCATTTAGGAGCATGTGTGAGTAAAGAAACATCCTAGTGGGTTTTTAAAAAGCCTAAAAATTCAGTTTAATTTATTCAAATTCATAAATTCATATTGGATAAATAACATAAATGTATTCCTTCATTTATGGATTAATATATTCATTAATTCATAGCTAAATAGGTAGATTATTTACTGAAAAAATGTATAGATTAATTTGTTCATAGATTTAATTAGTATTTAATTTTACCTGTTTTTTTAATGAAAATAAAAATAATATATTTGACCTTTTTACAGATTTGGATCACTTGCGTGTATAATTAAAAATACTTGTGTGCGAACTGTAAAAAGTATTTTAGGAGCATGTGAGTGAATAAAAGTCCCTGCAGGTCCGTAAATAATACAAATAAAACAAATATATATATATATTTTTTGAAGTAAATAAAATAAATAAATACATACATAAATAAAAATAACTAACTAACTAACTAACTAACTAACTAACTAACTAACTAAATAAATAAATAAATAATGATTTTATTGTAAATGGTATAACAAACATTAATTTTAATTTTAAGATGTGTTAAATTTGGTAATGGAAAAACAGAAATCATGATACAGCTTAAAATTGTGATGATTTCATTAAAAAAAAGTGACACTGCGTATTTTAAAGTAAAAAGTGGCGCTGTTGTGCATTTTACAGGCTATTCACTTTCAATAAATAATGCACATTTATGCCAATAAATTGCTTATGATGAACTGTTGAGATATTCTGTCAAGGTTTAGGTAATGAGGTTTATATTGTAATATGTTATAGATGGTTGTAAAAGTGCATAATTTTGCAATATGCTCTGCTTGTATACTGTGAATTTTTTAAAAAAATATAGTATATCAGTATAGTGTGCATATATATATATATATATATATATATATATATATATATATGTATATAGCAGAACTGCAAATAGTATGAGAAGTATGGTCATATTGTAAACATGCAGTAATTGGTTTCTTGTTTTTAATTTTGCCCAGGAATCTGTCCAAGAAATACCAGCCCAAGAAGAAGGAGGAAGATGATAATAAGTATGTTTCACTGCTCATTTGTTTCATGATTGATTTTAAATTTGTTTGGTATAAATCCAGATATATGAATGAATATTTGACCTACTTAAATTAGCTGAAGTGTCTCATAATGATGATGTCTTGTCCCGTCTCAGGTACACGTGGTGTCGCGCGTTTCATTCAACGCTAAACGAGCTGAACGATTACGCCGGACAGCATGAGCTCATCGCAGAGAACATGATGTCACAGATCATCGCCGAACTCACGCGATACGCACAGGAAATCAAAACAGAGAGGAAAGCGGTGAGTGAGCAAGCTGATAAACTTAAAACTGTGAAACATGTAATTTGGTTAAAACACTTAGAAATCGTTTTCTGCTCAAGTTTAATACCCAGAGATGACAAGTCAGTCATTCCAGGGTTTGGCACATTTAATTACATATAAACACACAATGTCCATCCATTTCCCACTTTTTCAACCACATCTTAGGTGTTTTCATTGTTAATATGCAAGTGAAAACACAATAAAGTATTCAAGAGTCATTTAAGTATGACTTAATGATCAAGAAAATCACTTAATATATAAATATATAAAAATAATATGTACATTTGATTTACATTTTTATTAATTTCTCATATTTATATATTTTTTACATAATTAGGTATATATAAATGATATGTAAATTTGATTACAATTTTGATTTATATATTTTATTTCATTATTTATATATTGATGTGTATGATTAAAGTTGATTTATATTTTTATTAATTTATCATATATATGTAATACATTAAAACATTTATACATATAAAATAATTATCAAGGATATCTCTTACAGTAATTTTAAATAAATGAATAAATATAATTTGTAAATTTGATGTACTTTTTTATTGTTATCATAGATATGGAATGCAATGAAAAATTTAAAGATATAAAAGTAAATACATATAATTAATAAATATGTAAATATGTAATATAATATTATGTATAATATAATAAATATATAAATATATAATAAATCAATATAATTTGTTAACTTGATGTACATTTTTATTCATTTATCATATATACTTTATTAATTTGTCATACATATGGAATACAATAAAAATATTGATAGATATAAAACAAATAAATAAAATATAATTTAATATATATAAAACAAAAAATTTAATTTGTAAATTTGATGTAAATTTGATGTACATTATTTTATGAATTTGTTATACTTATAGACAAAAATAAATAAAATTAATAAATATATAATATAATATAATATAATATAATGTAATATAATATAGTATAGTATTGTTATTAATTTATCGTATATATTTTATTAACTTGTCATACATGTGGAATGCAATAAAATATTTATAGATATAATATAATATATACAAAATATAATAAATAAATATAATTTGTAAATTTGATGTACATTTTTATTCATTTAGCATCTAGATTTTATTAATTTCTCATACATATGGAATACAATAAAAATATTTATAGATATAAAATAAACAAATATAATATAATTTAATATATCAAAAATATAATTAGTAAATTTGATGTACATTTTTTCTTAATTTATCACATAAATTCAATTAATTTGTTATATATGGAATACAAGAAAAATATTTATAGATATAAAAATAAATAAATATAATGAATAAATATAGAATATAATATTGTTATTAATTTATCATATATATTTTATTAATTTGTCATACATATGGAATGCAATAAAATATTTATAGATATAAAAATATATGTGTATATAAATAAATATATATGCATGCATATGTGTGATGATATATGATATTACGTTAGTATAATTAAATTTGTTCTTATAATATTGATAATTCAATTTAAGACTTAGATTTATGACTTGCAGTATGTTGTCCTTTATTTCTATGAGTTCATAAGTTCATCTTCAGGACATTTTCTCTTCTAAATGATCATTCTTGTCAGAATTACAGCACAACGCTCTCTTTTTTCCTTAAATAGAAATGCTGTTGTGTGTTTAGACTGAAAGTTTCTGGTGTGTATATATGAATTACACTCATCTGAGTTTGTGTGTGTGTGTGTGTGTGTGTGTGTGTGTGTATGTGTGTGTGTTTCTTCATTACACATAAACACACACACACAGATGAGACGTTGAGCTCTGGAGGTCATCGACTGTATGATTTATACGTCCAGACAGCCCATAACTAATGACACGAGCAACGTCCGAACACAACTTGGATCTTTCATTTAGGAAATAAGAAGGCATTTAGGTATCAACCTGACGAACGCAGATTTCCCAGCATTCAACACTCTCACACACACACACACACACACACACACACACACACACACACCGAGTGGGGCTCCATGGTGTCTGTCTGGCCGATTTCCCAGAATGCTGCTTCTCTCCTGTTTCATAAACCTCCTCTTTCTCTCTCTTTATCTGTCTGTCTATCCATCTCTTTCTTTTGTCTACCTCAGTTCAGTTAGTTCATTCTGTTTATTTGATGCACATGTGCCATTTTTGGATGCATTTGTGCACTTCTATGCATGTGCAAACTTATGGTTTGTTCTTTAGCTTATGGATTTTGCAAATAGAGAATTAATTAAAAACAGTCTCACTCCGGTTTTCTGGTGTTTAATCCAGACAGCATATGGCATGGTGCTGTAATTCTCTATTGAAGCCATTGTTGAAGAAGCTTTAGCCTGACTGGGCCTGTGACGTGTGTGTTTGAGACATGCTCCATCTGTAGGCGTCGTTCAGTAGTTCAGGTTATTATTCTGAGATGTGGTAAATCCTGAACCTGAGCGGTGCTGCTTCATATCACCACACTCATCCAGATCCAGAAATCACTAGCTGAAAAGAAGAAACGAGAGAACAATGAAAAACGAAAGCACATCATTTTGTGACAAAGACCAGACTGGTTTCGCATAGCCAGAGTTTTGACTAACAGCATAAAGCCGTATTCAGGCCAGAAACCGCCTACTTAGGAAGAGATTGTCTGAATGACATGTAAAGCAGTTAGTTTTGTTTTTGTGTGTTGTTTTATTTTATTATATATTTATATATATATATATATATATATATATATATATATATATATATATATATTATTGTATTTTAGTTTAGATTTGGTTTAGTTTTGTTTTTATTTTATTATTTGTTTTTATTTTGTTTATTGTTTTTTATTTTACCTAATTTTCTGTATTTTTATTTTTGTGTTCGTTTTAATTGATTTTCAACGGTTATTGTATTTTTATTTATTTAATGTTTTTATTTTGTTTTATTTGAGTTATTTTCTTTTTACTTTATATTATTTTTTAATTGTTTTGCTCTGTTTTATATTTTATTTTATTATTTTGTTTGATTTTATTTAAGTTTATTGTGTTTGTATTTTATTTTAGTTTTATTTTAGTTTGTTTTAGTTTTGTTTTTATTTTGTTTATTGTTTTTTAATTTTACTTAATTTAATTTTCTGTATTTTTGTGTTGTTTGTTTTGTGTTAATGTTTTTATTTTATTTATTTTCATTGTATTTAGTATTATATTATTATTTTGTTTTGCTCTATTTTTATATTTTATGTTATTATATTGTTTGATTTCAGGTTTATTGTTTTTAATTTGTGTTTTTACATTTTTTTTATTTTATTGCATTTTTATTATATTTTATTATTAGTTTAGATTTTATTTTATTTTGTTTTGTTTTTTATGTTCATTTTAATTTATTATGAAATTTGATAGCATTTTTTATTTTGTTGTATTTTACTCATTTTTATTTTATTTGATATTGTTTTAGTATTTTATTTTGTTAGATTTTAAGTTTATTGTTTATAATTTTATTTTATGTGAATTTAAATTATTTTTTATTCTATTTTGTTTTTATTTGTATTTTATTTTATTATTCATTTTTGTTATTTATTTATTTTACTTAATTAAATAGTTTTTGTATTTTAATTGTTTGTTAATTTTTTATTTTTAGTTTAGTTTTTATTTTGTTTTGTTTTTATTTTATTATTTATTTTTATTTTAATTATTTTTAACTTTAATGTTTAATTTTTTATGTTTTTTTATTCAGTTTTATTTTATTCAGTGTTGTTTTTATTTTATTTTATTTTGTTTTGTTTTATGTTTTTAGTTTTACTTTTTTTCTTCTTCTTTTTTTTATAGTGGTAGAAACTGTAATGTTAGTGCGGTTGCTGTCGATAGACCAGTTGCTTTCTGTCCATGGGAAAGTCTGCATTTATCTTCTGTATGTGTGTGTGTGTGTGTATGAAGCATGAATGATTCAAATCATCTCTGAAGCGGCGTCTCTTTTATCCATTATCAGGTCATGTTTTTCTCTGTTATTTATTTTCTTGTTCTTTTTTCAGCTGTTCTGACGGAAAAGTTCTCAGTGAAGCTTTGTTTTTTAAAAACAGCTAGAGGTCAACTTCCTCTTTGAGAACAGGTGGACTTCCTATGATTGGATGAAACTATAAAGACTGATTCCAGATCAGCTTAGGTTCACTTTGTTGTTAGTTTGTTCTAATGGCCCACAAAAAGCAGAAGAATTGGTCTGTCGTTGAACACTTGCGCCCTTTGTGTGTGTACGTGTGCATTTTCACGTTTGTCTGTTTTAAAGAACTAAGACGGTCAATGGAGCTCAACTGCAGTAGAAAATCCTTTAAATACTATAATTGAATGATAAATATACCATCTCATGTATTGAGTGTTTGTTCAGTTATGCTTTAAATGTCTCGATCGCTATGCTAGACACAACTAGACTCCTTCACCATTGACTGACTGTGTGGTTTTGTACCCATAATGCTCTCTGCTCTATAGGGTTTTATTCACACGCTGCATGCCTGCATTCCTTATTCAGCCCAGAATCTCAGCGATGAATACTAAACACATTCACACTCTTTCATTCATTCACTCACTTATTTTCTCACTGTCAGTCCTTCTGTCCGGTCTAAATACGTCTCACTGATTCCGGTTCAGTCTCCACAAAAACAAAAAAAGCAGGTTGTTAGCGTAACTAACTCTCTCTCTCATTATTATTATTATTATTATTATTATTATTTTATTATTATTAAAAATGTATATATATTTTTAGGAATAATTTACATGATCTGAAATTCTGCAAATTATATATCTAAAATATATAAATATATTTAAATAATTACAAAATACATATCAATATATTTATATAAGTATCTTAATAAATATACATTTTAAAACCAAAATTGTATATAAATACAAAATTATATAAATGCTACGTATTTTATAAATGTTTACAAATTTATGTTTTATAATGTTTTAATCAGAAATATATGATTTTTATTTATTTGTATAAATATTAAAATGATAATATTCATGGTTAATATACATAAATATAAATATACATATATATATAATATTGATAAAAATTATAAAATGATAATATTCATTCATTCAAGTAGAACCTAAATAAATAAATAAATAAAAGAAAATTTAAAATAAAATAAAATGAAAAAACAAAATGCAATAAAAGAATTAAATACCCATAAATAACATAAAATTAAAAACCATGATCTTAAAATTAATCAATTAATCAAAATAATAAAATAAAATATAAAATTGAGTAAAAGAAAAATGATTATATATAATAATATAAAATATAAATATAAATAATATAAAAATAAATATATATATTTATATTTAAATGTATTTATATATTATATATAATTTTCTAAATCTGAGAAAATGGTAATGTTCCTAAAAGTAGAACCTAAATAAATAAATAAGTAAAAGAAAATAAAAAATGAAATAAAAATGCAATAAAATAAAAAAGAAAAATACATTTAAATACACTTAAATAAAATAAAATGAAAAACAATAAACTTAAAATTAAACAAAATAATAAAATAAATTATAAAATAGAGCAAAACAAAATAATAAAATATGAAATAAAATAAAAATAAATAAAAAACGAATTAAATTATAAACATTCAAAAAATAAAAATGCAATAAAATGTAAAAATAAATTAAAATGAACACAAATAGAAATACAGAAAAATAAATTAAGTGAAAAAAAAATAAAAGCAAATGATAAAATAAAGTATATAAATAAATAAAGTAATATATATATATGTATGTGTGTGTGTGTGTGTGTGTCTGTGTGTGTGTATGTGTGTTCTCAAATAAACAGCAGTATTTTGAAAGTGTCGCAGAACTGTAGTATTACAACGCATGACTTTTATTTGGAAAGTATTTTACATTTGTCACCTTCAAAAAAGCCCCCACTTACTATCCATTTACACTATGCTATTCAAATACAGTCAACTACATTCAACCAATTGGAAAGGACAGTGTTTTTTTTTTTTTTCTCCATGTGCGATTGCACTGATATGAACGGTCTGCTGATGTTTGATGCTGTCTGACTCTGTCTGTGTAGTAAACAGGATATTGAGTCTAATCTGTGTCATTAAGACAGATCTGAGCGTCTGACATTCACTACAGGTGTCCGTGTGCCTCACAGACGAGACTAGACAGCAGCTGAGACTGGACTCAGAGTTATTATTGCCACAGGAATTAATAAGGAATGTCCTGGGTTCAGTGACATTTTGTCTTGTTGCATGATTGTATAAATTGATCTTCCTGAAGCTGTGACGCGTTATTAAAGCGCTGAATGTTGTCTTCAGCTGATCTCAGACCTGCATGAGAAGCAGCTCTTTATCTTAGTGGCACACTGAGCTCTTTGTGTGGGAGTTGTTTGAGTGTTGGCCAAACGAACACTTTCCTGGAGTGCTCGGGCCGAGAGGAGCTGTCGAGAGAAACACACAGACGGCCTCGAGTGTGACGACACACACACAGGATATGCACAGAGCACACCAATATGGCTTCCTGGCAGCTCACGCACATACACACACTTCCTCTCAGGTTCAGGTTTACATATACACAGATCTTAATTAACTGCAAATGAGAGCTTCTTAATGTTCAGCTGCTCCTCAATTGTTTCTTCTTGACAGTAATGCAATGAAGTAGCCTTTATGTATGTAAAACTATGATGTATCTTTAAAAATTGTGATAAATTTCTTTGTCTTTCTCTCTCACAGCATTTCCATGATGGACGAAAGGCACAGCAACAGATCGAAGCCAGTTGGAAACAGCTGGAATCTGTGAGTTCAAGATCAATAATCTATATAATTCATGAGGACTGGAATCTTAATGTTATCAGATGGTAATATCATGCTAATTTGAAATAGTGGTCTCCAAAAGTGAAAAGGCTTTTATTTAATACAGATTAAATTATGAAAATATTAAAATTATTTAAAACATTTTCAATTATTTATTGACTTAAAACAGTATTTTTAAGATTTATTTATTTTTAAGAATGTATTTTAAAAATTCTATAAACTTGCATTACTAAATAGAACATTTTAATACTATTTAAATGAATAAAATATTACAATTATATTAAATAATAAATGTTTATTAAATTTACTAATTTATTTAATTAAATTTTAATTATTAGGTACAACATTTAAATACTAATTAAATTATTAGAATGCAATTAATATGATTAAAATATGATATTTTATTAATGTTATTTTTGTATTTTTTAAATTAAGCTTTTATTATTCAATACTACAGTTTAGTACTAATTAAAGTATTAACATATTACAATGAAATTAAATATTTTTAAATGTAAAATATTATATTATTATTAATATTTTATTTATTTCGTATTTTTAAAATGAAACTTACATCATTCAACACAAAATTTTAATGCTTATTAAATTATTAGTTTAAATAAACAATAAATTCTAAAATTAAAATGTTTTATTAATGTTATTTATTTTGTAATTTTTAAAGTAAGCGTTTATTATTCAATACAACATTTTAATACTAATTAAATGATTAAAATATTACAGTGAAATTAAATTTTTTTTTTTCATTTAAAATATAATATTATTAATTGATTTATTTAAAAAAATTAAATGTAATTAAAGTTGCATTATTCAATACAAGATTTTAATGCATATAAATAATTTAAATTAAATTGTTAAATATTATTTAATACAACACTGCATTTTAATACAAAAACATTTTAATACTAATTAAATTAAAATATTACAGTGAAATTAAATTTTACATTTTTCATTTAAAATATATTATTATTTTATTTATTTTTTAATTAAACTTGCATTATTCAATACAAGATTTTAATACATATAAAATTATTAAAATATTAAAGTTAAAAAATATTTTAACATTAAATTGTTAAAATATTAATATTTCATACAAAACGGCATTTTAATACTAATTTAATTATTAAACTATTACAGTGAAATTAAATCGTTTTCCATTTAAAATATATTATTATTTGATTTTTTTTTAAATTAAACTTACATTATTTAATACAAGATTTTACTACATGTAAAATTTAAAAAAAAAAAAAATAAAGTTAAAATAAATAATTAAATTATTAAAATATTATTTTTCATACAAAACTGCATTTTAGTACAAATTAAATTACTGATACATTACAGTCAAATGAAATGATTTTAAAATTAAAATATAATATTAACATTTTACATAGCTTTTACATTTAATCTTAAACTACGCTCTCAGAAAAAAGGTACAAAAGCTGTCTCTGGGGCAGTACCCTTTCAAAAGGTAAAATTATGTACCATTAAGATACTAATATGTACTCTTAAAGTATTAATATATGTCTTTAAGGTACTAATATGCACCTTTTAGTTGTAAATAAGGTACAAAGGTGTACATTTTAAAAAGAATATTGTCCCAGTCACAGCTTTTGTACCTTTGTAACTGTATACCATGCTAATGAATGACTGCCATATTCACTTACTTCAAAGTATACCATGGTATTACCATAGTAAATGTCCAAAAAGCTTAGTCCAGTAGATACAGTGTGTGTGTGTGATCAGAGGGATGTCACACACACACCGAAGCAGACAGGATATATCACGACATTCCTCTGTACGCCCACTGTCTCAGAGTGTGTGCTGTCAGAGATGGATTGTGTCGTTGTTAGCAGAGTGTTCTGGCTGTTTGTTGATTCAGTGTGTGTGAGAGAACGAGAGAGAGCACTGCCTGTGTGTGTCCGTGTGTAAGAATGATCTCATTGTGTGTGTTTGTGTGATCGGGTGATTCAATGGTCAGTGCGGACACAAATGTTGATTGTCCCTTCAAATAAATGAGTGCGAGAGAGAGATGAAGGATAAACAGAGTGATAATGGATGAGCGTTTATTATACTGCACAACTTCACACATCTGTTCAGTGGGCTGCGTGTGTGAGTGTGATAATTAAACTGAGTGTGTTCTGCATCTGAACATCTGTATGTACATGAATCTAGAGCAGTGTGTTCTGCCATGGTTTAACACGTGTGTGTGTGTGTGTGTGTGTGTGTGTGTGTGTGCAGTGTAAGAGGAAGTTCGAGCGGGACTGCAAAGAAGCAGATCGAGCCCAGCAGTACTTTGAGAAGATGGACGCAGACATCAATGTGACGAAAGCAGACGTGGAGAAGGTAAGACCGTCTGATAAGGAATCATACATCATCCAGGATTCCTGAAGAAAAAAACCCCACTGGTTTCTCTACTGGAAAGTTCCTTATAACAGTGAAAAGACAGAACTGATGATATAATTATGTAGAAACCACAAGTCACTTCATTATAACCACATTCACACTGAATATCTATCTATCTATCTATCTATCTATCTATCTATCTGCCAGCTATCACTGTATCATATCTATCTTTCTATTTCATTGTCATCTATCTATCTATCTATCTATCTATATCTGTTTATCTGTTGTTCCATCTGTTGATGTCCACAGATAGATAGATAGACAGACAGACAGACAGGTAGATATAGATAGATATAGATAGACAGACAGACAGACAGACAGACAGATAGATATAGATAGACAGACAGATAGATATAGATAGATATAGATAGACAGACAGATAGATATAGTTAGACAGACAGACAGACAGACAGACAGATAGATATAGATAGATATAGTTAGACAGACAGACAGACAGACAGGTAGAGATAGATAGATATAGATAGACAGACAGACAGATATAGATAGATATAGTTAGACAGACAGACAGATAGAGATAGATAGATATAGATAGACAGACAGACAGACAGGTAGATATAGATAGATATAGATAGACAGACAGATAGATAGATATAGATAGATATAGTTAGACAGACAGATAGATATAGTTAGACAGACAGACAGACAGACAGGTAGAGATAGATAGATATAGATAGACAGACAGACAGATATAGATAGATATAGTTAGACAGACAGACAGATAGAGATAGATAGATATAGATAGACAGACAGACAGACAGGTAGATATAGATAGATATAGATAGACAGACAGATAGATATAGATAGATATAGTTAGACAGACAGACAGATAGAGATATATGGATATAGTTAAACAGACAGACAGACAGACAGGTAGATATAGATAGATATAGATAGACAGACAGACAGACAGGTAGATATAGATAGATATAGATAGACAGACAGACAGACAGACAGACAGATAGATATAGATAGATATAGATAGACAGACAGATAGATATAGTTAGACAGACAGACAGACAGGTAGATATAGATAGACAGACAGACAGACAGACAGATAGATATAGATAGATATAGATAGACAGACAGATATAGTTAGACAGACAGACAGATAGATATAGATAGACAGACAGATAGATATAGTTAGACAGACAGACAGACAGATAGATATAGATAGATATAGTTAGACAGACAGACAGGCAGACAGACAGACAGACAGATAGATATAGATAGATATAGTTAGACAGACAGACAGACAGACAGACAGGTAGATATAGATAGATATAGATAGACAGACAGACAGGTAGATATAGATAGATATAGATAGACAGACAGACAGATAGATATAGATAGATATGGATAGACAGGCAGATAGATAGATAGTTTGTGTGTCAGCTGAATGAAACTAAGGTTTATAATTAATCTGATCACGATTTCATTGCTGTCATCTTCTCACTTTGTTTTATTTAGTATGTCTGTTTTTTCCTTTACTTAATCTTAACACATCCTTCACTGTCTCACACTGCTGTGGCACTGTGTAGAAACTTGACCTCTATCTATCTATCTATCTGTTGTTCCATCTGTTGATGTCCAACGATAGATAGATAGACAGACAGATAGATATAGATAGATATAGATAGACAGACAGACAGACAGACAGGTAGATATAGATAGATATAGATAGACAGACAGACAGACAGACAGACAGATAGATATAGATAGATATAGATAGACAAACAGATAGATTTAGTTAGACAGACAGACAGACAGATAGATATAGATAGATATAGATAGACAGACAGACAGACAGGTAGATATAGATAGATATAGATAGACAGACAGACAGACAGATAGATATAGATAGATATAGATAGACAGACAGATAGATATAGTTAGACAAACAGACAGACAGATAGATATAGATAGATATAGATAGACAGACAGATAGATATAGATAGATATAGATAGACAGACAGACAGACAGACAGACAGACAGATAGATATAGATGGATATAGATAGACAGACAGACAAACAGATAGATATAGTTAGTTAGACAGACAGACAGACAGACAGACAGATAGATATAGACAGACAGACAGACAGATAGATAGATATAGATAGATATAGATAGATAGATAGACAGATAGATATAGTTAGACAGACAGACAGACAGACAGATAGATATAGATAGATATGGATAGACAGACAGACAGACAGGTAGATATAGATAGATATAGACAGACAGACAGACAGACAGACAGATAGATATAGATAGATATAGACAGACAGACAGACAGATAGATATAGTTAGACAGACAGACAGACAGACAGACAGACAGACAGATAGATATAGATAGATATAGACAGACAGACAGACAGATAGATACAGATAGATATGGATAGACAGGCAGATAGATATAGTTAGACAGACAGACAGACAGACAGACAGATAGATATAGATAGATATAGATAGACAGACAGACAGACAGATAGATACAGATAGATATGGATAGACAGGCAGATAGATAGATAGTTTGTGTGTCAGCTGAATGAAACTAAGGTTTATAATTAATCTGATCATGATTTCATTGCTGTCATCTTCTCACTTTGTTTTATTTAGTTCCAGTGGTTTATATAAGATGAAAAAGTGATAAACTGATAGAGCCCGAATGATTCACATGTGTCTGTTTTTTCCTTTACTTAATCTTAACACTTCCATCACTGTCTCACACTGCTGCCGTGGCACTGTGTAGAAACTTGACCTTGTGTGTGTGTGTGTGTGTGTGTGTGTGTGTGTGTGTGTGTGTGGAGTCACACAGGACAGGCAACATCGCCTACGTTCTCTTTACTCATTTTTAATCGTTCCAGAGCGTGTGCTGGGCAGATGTCTCTGTGATAGCTCGAACTGAACAAAAAGAAATTTCCAAAGTATTCAGATGTGGAAAAGAGCTCCTGCTTCCAGGAGTCCAGAATCTGGAGAGCGGTTTTATCATTTAACAGTCAGAAAAACCCCAAAAAGTCCAAAAGATCTCTTCTGTTAATAAAAACTTAGACGTTTCAGGGTCAGTAGTTACAACAGCTGTACTTGCTCAATTAGTGAGTGACTGCATTTAGAACAGCATACTATTTCCACAGTTTACAGTATGCATACTATGTACAGTATTTAAGTTGTGAATGCATGGAATACCTAGATGATGCATAAACCAAAGCACTGCAATGCAATGTGTCCCACAATGCAATGTGTCTTAACTTCCTCTTTCATTAACAGTCACACAACCCAAAAGTTTTATCTCTTTCATGACTCATTTTTTGATTTGCCAATGCTCAGACGGACAAATTGATTTGCCAGTGCTCAGACTGACAAAAGTCGGTAATTTTTACAGATTTAAAAATGCTTAACCATATTTACTTCTGAGATGATGACTAGACGTCAGTTACTGAATTAAGCATGCAACATAAAGAGGTCGTTTGACAAGATGGCAGTTTGCATGTTACTGTATGATAGATAGTGTAACAATGCATAATTATACACGATTTTATTTTTTAAATAGTATGCATACTGTCCATTAAGCAGTATGCTTGTATTTCTTGAACGCAGGCAGAGTGTTTGTGTACTTGTTTGAGCAGTTTGTGTCGATATCGCTGTCAAGTTATGGTGTAGATTTAAGTACTAACTCATTAGTAGCCTAAGCTAACTAATGTGTATGTGTGTTTTTTTAAATCATGCCTTGAAGCGATGTTACCTGAAGGTAGGTGCACGGCGGCAGGTCTGTGTGTGTGTGTGTGTGTGTGTGTCTGTGTGTCGGGACACTGTTGCTTCCTGTCCAGCCATGGCCACGCCCACACGACACACCTGCTGAACGGCCGCCCAATCACAGGCTTGATTAAAGTTTGTCTGCGCTGCTGCTCCACCAGTCACATCGCTCCAGGCATGAATATTTAAACGTGTAAACCTCAAAGCGTCCTGTTCTGCTGATCCATATATAAATGTCAGCTCACCATATCACAGTTTATTAAGGAGGTGTGTGTGTGTTTGTGTGTGTTTAGGAATCAGCAGTATCTGGTGGTTGCAGTCAGTGTGTCCAAGTTTTACAAAATATTACAAATCTTTAGTGTTATATAATATAATATAATATAATATAATATAATACAATATAATATAATATAATATAATATAAATTGCTGTATATTCAACATTCATTTCTTTCTATATGTATATATTTTAATTTATATATATATATATATATATATATATATATATATATATATATATATATATATATATAACATTTATTTATATATTTATATTTTTTATCAGTTTGTTTATATTAATATAATGAACTGTCATCACTCTGCTTGTGCATTACCATTTTTTCTTAAATATAAGAATATTTAAATGTAAGAATAGTACATATATAATAGTCAATATTTATAGAAAATTTATAATTAAAAATGTGTATTTCATATTATATAATGTAAATATATTTATTAATACTTTGTATATTTTTGTATGAAATTAAATTACTCACTGCTTTTTGTTTTTTTCCAAAGGATATTTAAATGTAAGAATAGTGCATTCATACTTAAGAATACATAAGAATATTTCTAATTTATAATATGAAATGTACATTTGGAAACATATTGCACAAATAATTATTTATAATATTATAAATATAAGAAATTATAAATATAAGAATACTTAAATGTAAGATTAGTACATATTTCATAGTAAATATTTATAAAATATTTGTAATTATATAACGTAAAGTATGCACTTTTAATGTAAATATATTTATTGTTTTTTGTATATTAATTTTTGGAAAGAATTATATCTCTTGGTGCTTTACATTTTTTTCTTGAATATGAGATTACTGATATGTGAGAATAGCGCATTCATACTTACATATTTTCATAATTAAAAAAAAAATCAAATTTAAAAATACTAATAAAATAAACAAAATGCAAAAATAATATATAAAATAAAATAAAACAGTATGTAAAACCAAAAATGAATATAACATATTACTGTTTATGTTATATTATAAATATTATGTTAATATTTAATGCAATATTCTTACATTTAAGTACATATTTAATAGTAATCTTTAGTTCAATATTTAATATTTGTAATTATATAATATGAAATGTGCATTTTAAATATATTTAAATATATAAATATATTTTTATTTTGTATATTATTATTATTTTTAAATAAAATTACATCACTCAGTGCTTAATTTTTTTTTGAATATAAGAATATTTAAATGTAACAATAGCACATTTATACTTAATATTTCTAATTTATATTATATAAAATTAACATTTTCATTATAAAAACTATAAAATAATAATGTTAATTTATTATATATGTCTATATATTGTATATTATTTTTTTGTATAAAATAAAAAAGTATATTAAAACTAAAAATGAATATAATACATTTATTTTATATTATATATTATAAATGTTATTGAAATATTTGAATGCAATATTCTTGCATTTAAATATTCTTATATTTAAGAAAACAAATGAAATGCACAAGCAGTGATTTCACTTTTTTTAATCTAAATAATCGAATCGAATACATCAATAGATCTGTTAAAACCAATGAGTGCGAATGTAATTTTAGATGATATTTTTCTCAACTTCCCTTCGGTTCATGCACATCTTCTGCTGCTGCTGACCTGCTGGTGAAGTTTGAGTGTTTCCATAGCAACACTGAACCTCAGGCTAACCAGAGTGATTTCCTAGAATCGGATCAGGATGTGGTTAACATGACACTGCTTTCTCTGTTTCGTTCTCTCCCTTAAACGATGTGCATTTAAAAGCATTAGTATACTTGAGAGTTGCACTCACTTCAGCAGCATGCATTTGTGTATTTCTTCAACCTGCAAGAGCTCTTGAGCGTTGTGTAGGGGGTTTATATCTTGTAGTTTTACTTTAGCCTTTCACACATATATCATAACTGCCATTTGACACATATGTGTGTATTAGTTGTGAACACGCCTATAAGAATCAGGCTAAAGTGTTTATATTTAGTGTGTGTCAGTGTGAGTTTTTGAGGTTTGTGTGTAAATTAAAGGGAAGTCATTGAGTCTGAAAACAAAAGTGTGTTATTTTGAGTGCACTTTATCAGTGATAAAAGCAGCGCTTCCATTTAAATGGGAGTTTAATAAGAATTTAAACCAGGTAGCCCCGCCCACAGTGAAACCTCATTGGTCGAAAATAGAATTCCGCATAACTGTTTATTAATAATCAGGCCTGTTTGAATCTCTTATGACTTTAGAAAAAAAATTCAGATGCTAAAAGTATTAAATCATGTCTGTAGGCACTTTTTTTAGTGTGTATGTTAAAGTCAGTGTGGCTTTTAGGAGTATAATTAATCAGACTGCTTTTAAAAATATTGCATAATCAGTCATATTTCATCCTCTCTCTCTTTTAGGCACGGCAGCAGGCTCAGATGAGACACCAGATGGCTTCTGACAGCAAGAATGAATATTCCTCATACCTGCAGAAGTTCAACCAGGAACAGAACGAACATTATTACACCATCATCCCTAATATTTTCCAGGTGCATGCACACACACACACACATAGAAACATGCACTGAGAATGAATTGGCTGCTAATATCATTGTTTATTTGCATGCACCGGCTGCATTATTTGTGAATTCACTATTGTGAATTATGCAAACGAGGTAACAGCGTAAACGCCCCGAAATGCGATTTGCATGGTGTGTATCCTGATCTCACAGCTCTCTATTCAGAGATGCACACACTAATTCTTCATCTGTGTGTTTGTGTGTGTGTGTTGTGAGCAGAAGATCCAGGCGATGGAGGAAAAGAGGATAGAGCGGATGGGCGAGTCTCTCAAGACGTTTGCGGAGGTCGACCGGCAGATTCTGCCCATCATTGGGAAATGCCTGGATGGAATAACACAAGTGGCCGAGTCTATTGAACCCAAAAATGTTAGTAACACACTCATGCAGACTCATTTGTGACAGATCTGGCGCCGCTTTCTGTTTAAAATACCTCTCGTTCCTTTCATAGAAACTCAATCTGAGTTGAACAAGACATTACTGAGCCCATTACTGATTCTAACATTGATCTAGGATCAATCTCTGGCTGTTTGTTAGAATGGATTAGATTATCATAAGGCACTGATACCTGATTCCACATCTGATGCATGGAGCATCATTTTCATACAAGAGGAAGCTGTTTTAAACTGCCATTCAAAAGTTTAAGGATTTTAAGATTTTTTTTAATGCTTTTGATGGAAGTCTCTTATGCTCACCAAAGCTGCATTTATTTGATCAGAAATGCAGTAAAATCAGTAAAATTGTGAAATATTATTGCAAATCAAAATAACTGTTTTCTATTTTAATATATTTTAAATTGTAATTTATTTCTGTGATGCAAAGCTGAATTTTTAGCATCCTTACTCCAGGCTTTTGCGTCACATGATCGGAATCAAAGTTGAAAACAGTGCTGCTTCATATTTTTGTGGAAACCTTGTTCTGGTAAAAAAAAAAAAAAAAAAAAAAAAAGTATTAATTAAAAAAAAACTTAATGACCCCAAAATGTAGCTCACGTAAGTTTTTTCAGATTTATGTACTATTGATGTAAATCTGACGAAACCTCCTTTTAGAGGCATCCTCAAAGAAATGTCAAAAGATATATTTTTGGGGAAGGATTTGTTTTGTAGCAATACTAATAAGCTTATTTTCAGCTTATTTTCACTAAAACCAAAACCATTTTCATTACCTGAATTAAAATTATTTTTATTTTATTTTATTTTATTTTATTTTATTTTTTTATTAATTTTTTTTTTTAATTTAATTTAATTTTATTGCTAGAACAACATTTTTAAAGTACAAGTTGAAGTACTAAAAAGTATTAAGAATATGCTGATTTATTATTGTTGAAAACAGTTTTTGCTGCTTAATTTATTTATTTATTTTTTTTGGAACCTCTGATACTTTTTTTTAGGATTCTTTGATGAATTTAAAGTAAAAAGAACAGCATTTATGAAATATTTTCCAACAATAAGTCTTTACCATAATTTTTTATTAATTTAACACATCCTTGCTGAAACAGTAGTATATATTATCAGAAAAAAATAAATAAATGCTGTTCTTTTTTACTTCTTATTCATCAAAGAATTCTGAAAAAGTATTATTTAAATTGCAATAATATTTCATAATATTACTGTTTTTTTCTGTATTTTTTTTTTTTTTCAAATAAATGCAACTTTGATGAGCATAAGAAAAAATAAAAAAACATTAAAAATCTTTCTAATCCCAAACTTTTGAATGGAAGTGTATATACTCTTTTTTTGAAAGAAATTAATACTTTTATTCAGCAAGGATGTGTTAAATTGCCAAAAAGTGATAGCAAATACTTATATTGTTAGAAAAGATTACTATTTTGAAAAAATGCTATTCTTTTTAACTTTTTATTTATCAAAGAATCCTGAAAAACAAATCACAGGTTTCAAAAAAATATTAAGCCGCACAAGTTTCCAACACTGATAATAAAAGTATTAAATCAGCATATTAGAACGATTTCGGAAGGATCATGTGACACTGAAGACTGGAGTAATGATGCTGAAAATTCAGCTTTGCATCACAGGAATAAATTACATTTTAAAGTATATTAAAATAGAAAACCATTATTTTAAACTGTAATAATATTTCACAATATTACTGGTTTTTATTTTATTTTAACTAGTTGCCAGAACAACATTTTTAAAGTACTAAAGAGGAAAAAAATAAAATAAAATAAATAAATACTAAATTTGTGACCCTGGACTACAAAACCAGTCATAAGGGACAATTTTTTGAAATTGAGATTTATACAACTATTTGAAAATCTGGAATCTGAGGGTGCAAAAAAAAATCTAAATATTGAGAAAATCGCGTTTAAAGTTGTCCAAATGAAGTTCTTAGCAATGCAAATTACCAATCAAAAATTAAGTTTTAATATATTTACAGAAGGACATTTGCAAAATATCGTCATGCAACATGATTTATACTTAATATCCTAATGATTTTTGGCATAAAAAAAAATCTTTTATTTTGACCCATATAATGAACTTTTGGCTATTTCTCCAAATATACCTGTGCGACTTAAGACTGGTTCTGTGGTCCAGGGTCACACATACATAATTTAAAAAAAGGAAATTGCTAAAAAAAATTATAAAATATTAAAATTAGTTCTAAATATTAATAAAATCTACAGTATGTCAATATTACTAAAATCACACAATAAGACTATCTGTACTCTCTTTTTTCCTCACAGGACTCGTCTCAGGTGATAGAGTCGTACAAGTCTGGTTTCGAGCCTCCTGGCGATGTGGAGTTTGAAGACTACGGTCAGGCGATAAAGAGAACGGTGTCTGAGACCAGCCTCACTAACTCGCGCCCGGACACCAAACCGGACCGTTCCAGCAAGGGCAAGAGCAAAACTCTCTGGCCTTTCATTAAGAAAAACAAGGTAGCACACACCGGCATCACATTCGCCTTCACTTACTTCGATCTGAATTCGAAAACCTGAATTCAAGTAAATATGAACAGCACAGACTGATAAGAGTGATTGTTTCATGTGTTTGTGAGTTTTGTTTTTAGTTTGTGCTTGTTTAGTTTCATTTGTAGGTTGTGTAGTTTTATTGTAGCATTTGTAGATGCTGTTATTCGTTTGCCACCATCGTTCTCCTTTCCCTTTGTTCACCTGCACGCAAATACAACTGTTCCACGTTCATCCTGATGCTCCACCGATAACGTACTAATGCACCGGCCCGAGAGGCCTCACCTTTGACCTTTGACCTTTGACATCGCAGAGTAACGTAACCCTAAACCCTTTATTCCTGTCGTCTTTCCCTTCTCGTCAAATCGTGAGTAACTTCCTTCTCCGGCCACTCATCGTGCTGTTCTCATGGTAACCACGTTCTTCTTCCTTTTCCTCATCTTCCTCTGTCTTCTTGTGACCTTTGACCTTTGTCAAAAGGTCCACTCTTACTGAGCATGCTCAGTCCAAACCCCGCCTAACCTCGCAGGACCAGGATGTGAGCATTAACACTGTCGTACATATTTAATAAGGTGTGTCTGTGTGGCTATGGGCGGAACGGAAAACTAGTTTTTTTTGTTTTTTTTTCTAAATGAATAGTTTTATTCAGCAAGGATGCTTTAAATTGATTAGAAGTGACAGGAAAGACATTTATAATGTTGTATTTTAAAATAAATGCTGTTATTTTGAACTTCCTGTTCATTTAGGTTTCACAGAATATTACGAAAACACAAAAATATGAAGTTGTGCAGCTGTTTTCAACACTGATGATAAAAAATGTTTTTGAGCAGCAATTTAGAATGTTAGTATGAATTCTTAGGGAACATGTGACATTGAAGACTCGAGTAATGATGCTGAAAATTCAGCTTTGCATCACAGAAATAAATTATATTTTAAAATATATTATAGTAGAAACAGGTTATTTGAAAGTGAAATAATATTTCAAAGTTTTTCTGATTTTACTGTATTTTTAATGAAGCCCTGGTTGCATTATGGGATATCACATTCCACGCTTTTTTGGCAAATGTACAGTAGTTGGTCATTTGCATATTGTGTGTAGTATACTGCTTGAATAGTAATAGTGTAGTTTGCTGTTCCAATCATAGCCCGTGTTTGTCGGTTCACGTCTTTCCTGTGTGTGTTTTTGTGTGTGTAATGTGTCTGTTTGTTTGTTAGGAGACTTTACTAGTAAACTAGATTCATTAATACTGTCATCTAAACACTAAACACGCACACATCTCAGAACTGTATCTGATTAATGGTGTTTATGCATGAAAGCAGATGATTTTGACTGAATTAGAATGTTCAACAAGGTTAGAAGTTGAAATCGTGATTGTGTTTATGTATGGCGGTGAAGATTATGGGAATCTTATGGGTTCAGGACTAGTTAAGCTGTGTTGGCAGCATCTGTGACATGCTGTCAGTTGCCACAGGAAATCAGCTCAACTTTGGAAAAACAAGGAGAAATGCTGTTTACGGTAATGCTCTTACATGGGAAATCTGTGGGCCAGGAGTGCCAAGTGAAACTAAAATAATAAAAATTATCTTCCTTAATTGAATTATAGCTGAAATAAAACAAATAATAAATATTAGGTATTAAAACTAAACAAAAATAATAATAATAATTTTTGCAACTAATTGGAATAAACAGGTTAACATACTTAAATGACTAAAACAAAAAAATATATAAAGCTTAAATAGTAGATACAGGGAATTTGTGCTTATTTATTTATTCATTTACTTATTTATTATTATTAATTTTTGTAATATTATATATGAATATATTGTATT
Source organism: Cirrhinus mrigala (assembly GCA_036247105.1). NCBI lineage: Eukaryota > Metazoa > Chordata > Actinopteri > Cypriniformes > Cyprinidae > Cirrhinus > Cirrhinus mrigala. Next base: position 27,542,509 of record CM070027.1, on the reverse strand, counting down.
AATTATATATTAATATAGTATTAATTAACTTATTATTTATTTATTTATTTATTTATTTATTTATTTATTTATTAACAACAACAGCAACATACTTAAATGACTAAAACTAGAACATAATAATAAAAAATGTTTAAATTGTAAATAAAAAGTCAGGAATTTGTTCATGTTATTTATTTATTTATTTATTTATTATTTCTATTATTAATAATATTAATTATTATTATTATTTTAATTAATCAATATTTTTTATTATTAATATATATATATAATTTTTAGCTAAAAAAAAGCCTTGGCATCTAACTGAAATAAATTACTAACTTACTTAAATTACTAAAACTAAAACATAAAAAAAATCAGGATATTTATTTATTTATTTATTTATTTATTATTTTAATTAATTAATTTTGTATTATTAATGTATATTATTATTATTATTATTATTATTATTACCAAAATTAAAAAAAAAAAAAGCCTTAACAACTGAAATAAAACAGGTTGACATACTTAAATTAATAAAACTAAAACATAATTTAAAGCATAAAACTTAAAATTTAAGCTTAAATAGCAATACCTTTATTTGTGTAATTGAAATTGGAATTTATATTTATTTACTTTTCTTTTAATATTACTATTTTTATTAGTTTATTATGTAGTATTATTATGTTGTTTTTTTGTTTTTTTTTTTTTTTTTGGCAACTACCGGAAATAAAACAGGTTGATGTGCTTGAATTACCACAACTAAAACATAATAAAAATATTTAAGCTTAAATAGCTATACCTTTATTTTTGTGACTGTAACAAAGTCAGGATTTTGTGCTTATTTATTTATTTGTTTATTTACTCATTTACTTTTTTACTTATTGCTATTATTAATAATAATGGTTATTATTTTCATTCATTCATTCATTTTTATAAATGTAGCCATTTTTAATTACAATTTAAAATGACAATATGACATACAACCTGAAAAATTAAAATTTAAACAAAAATTAAAATGGAAATATAAAAATAATAATATATACCAATAAAATCAATCAAAATATGAATTAATGCTGTAAGAGTATATAAATATTACTAAAACAGGGCAAAACATTCTGGGAGGGTTAAAAGCAAAAATGTGCAGGTCATGTTTATGCTGAAGCAATTTTTATTTTTACAAAATGTGTTATTAGAGGTGTAAATCGTCCTTGTAGTGGTAGGACTGCTTTTGGTTATGCAGTTGCTCAACTGACTTTCAGTGTAAGTGCATTATTGCACACATCATTTTGATTTCCTGTGGTATTGGGCACACTTGTGTAGATTTCGACTTATCTCGGTTTCTCCTAATGCATAGAGGGCAGATTTTGTCTGTGATGTTTTAGCAGGTTGTCTAGTCTGTTGGGAACTGAGCCGTTAATGTGAGCTCTCCCAGAACACACGTTCATTAATTTCTCCATTATGCTTTGGGGAGCTCGCTAATAAGAAAGTGAAAGAGAGAGAGAAAAAGAGTGAATGGTTGACCTGAAATCAGTTTTGTGCTTTAGAGGAGTGTGTGTGTGTGTGTGTGTGCGCTGTGCATGCAACGTTTCTTAAAGGGACAGTTCAGCCAGAAATTAAAATGCTGTCATCATTTATTCACCCTCAATGACTGATTCACTTCAATGAAACACAAAAAGAGAGAAGTGAAAGAATATTCAGCTCTTTTGCCATTTAGTGAAAGTGGATGGTGATCACAGCTGTCAAAGTTCAAAAAGGGACAAAAAGGCAAGAAATAATTTGACAGACTGCCACAGCTTTATAGTTTTTCAACTTGTGGAAGATAGTTACCCATCACCTGCGGCACAAATTATTATTAATTATAAATAAAAAATAAAATTAATAAAATTAATTAAAAAAATAAAAAAATAAAATTATTATTAATTATTTTTATTAATTATTCAGCTCCACACTCTCACAACTACGGCCTTGATCAATATAATTTAAGACCGTGTCTGTGTGCATATGTTACAGTATTTTTTAATTTGTAATATAATAAATTTTTAATCTTATTTTTATTTATTTATTTGTAGTTTTTCTTCATAATGTATTAATAAATTACTATTTTATATACACATTTTTTTAACTTATTTTTATTTATTTGTATTTATTTTCTTAAATAAAGTGATACATTTTGAACTAATTTCTATTCATTTTATTTATATAATTTTAAATAATTGTACTTTTTAAATAAATAATTTTAAATACATTAATTAATATACAATATATTTAATTTATTCGTTTCCACATAAATGACTGTATACATTGTTTTTATGTTATTTTTAAATTGTAAATAAATAAATATTAAATAAAGAATAATAGTAATAATAAATTATAATAATTATCTATTATTATTTTTAATTATAATTATAAATCGTAACTGAATAAAATAAAATAAAATCAATACAATAAATAAACATTTCATTTTTTATTTTACTTATTCATTTCCACATAATGTATTGATAAATTACTATATATATATAGTTTTTATTTTAAATAAAGTAAAATTGTAAGTAAAAAATAATAATAATATCAATAATAAGTTTGTAATATCAATTATTATTTTTAATTATAAATAAGAATTAAATTAAAAATAAATAAATAAAATTTATATATAAAATAATAAATGATTTTTTAAATTATTTATTTTATTTATTTATTTCATAATGTATTGATAAATGACTATATACGTAGTTTTTGTTTTAAATAATATTAAATTTTAAATAAATAATAATAAATTGTAATAATTATCAATTATTATTTTTAATTATAATTATAAATAAGGAAATAAAAAAGTTTAAATAAAATAAATATCAAAATAAATTAATTTAATTATTTATATATTTATTTTGTGAAAATCTGTTTCATTATTTGAATATCTATCGTGTGTGTGTGTGTATAATTTTTATTACTTAGCACCTTGTTTAAATACCATCTTTATTACTTCACTGCAAAAATGTTGTTCTTTAAATTTAAAACAACTTAAAAAACAACTGTTTTTTGTTCAGATTAATTTTTAAGTAAACAACAGTTAACTAAACTTATAATTTTAGGTCAAGCATAATTAAAACAACACATTAACTCGTATTTTAATGTTAAAATTTTAGTTGTAATAACTAATCACAGCAATCTTTTGTTATTAATGCTTTGCCAATATTGTATACAAACACAGTCCTGCCAATCAGGTACTTTAAATTAAATTTTATTGACAAAAAGGTGAATTATTAGTGACGCATTATTAGTGAATAATGACTTTAGGTCTTTTTCTTTGCACAAAGCTACAGTTTGGCTTTAGAAGACTTGATATATAGTCATATGTACTACTTTTGCAGAGCTTTTTTTTTTTCATTTTTGAAGTTTGACAGGTTACATTGAAAAAGCAGCGTAAACTTCCCCTTTTGTGTTCTGTGGAAGGCCGACAGTCATTGCTGTGATGTTTATTTTTGGGTGAACCGTCCCTTTAAATGGTTCTGCAATGATTTGACCCCTGCATGTGACCCCTGATGTACGGAACGGAGTTTAACGCACTAACTTTCTCGCTCACAGGGTTAATAACACCACAGCTGCAGCGTGTTTTCTTTCAGTTGCCGTTTCTTTTACGTTCGTTTAAGTTTGCGTTCTCCTTTGTTCTATTAATTGATTAATTGATTAATTCGTTTCATTTTTGGGTCCTTATTTCTCTTGTTTTGTGTTCCCCCTCCTTTTTTGTTTACCTCTTTCTGGATCGATTTGGTCCCCACCCTCTCTCTCTCTCTCTCTCTCTCTCTCTCTCTCTCTCTCTCTCTCTGTAAACCTCTCTCTCTCACTGGTCGCTGCTCTGTGGCTCGTGTCTTACCGGTAGCTTATGTCCCTGTTAACGTCCCCCGTACCTCGCCAGCCCCCCCCTGACCCTCCCTCACCTTCTGCTGTGACCCCTGACCCCTGCCCCACTCCCCAGACCCCCAAACAGTCCAAGGAGCCCCTGTCCCACCGATTCAACGACCTCATGACCTCCAAGCCCAAAATGCACTGCCTCAGGAGCCTCCGGCGCGGGGTAAGTATCCGTGCATGCTGGCGTTCCACGTCTTCCACATGCGTGTGTTCATGTAAGCGTGTGTGTGCGCGTGTGCCGCTCTGTGCCTGTCATCGCCTGTGCTGTCATGTCACTGTATGTTTGCATTAAGAAAAAAGGAGCCGAATGATCATTTGGAGGTGTTCTTTTCGCATTGTAAACAACCCATTGATGTCTTAATGTGACTAATGCTGCCTTTAAGTCACGACTGAATGATCAGATATGGGTGATACGTCAGTTAGGGGAACATTTCTGTGGCCTTCAATAACTTCAAAAGAAAAAAAAAGATTTTTATTAATTTATTTCTTTATTTAATGTTATTTATTTAGCAATAATTCAGTTTTTAATGGATAGAATACAGTAGTTATATTATTATTTTTTTATATTTTATTTTACATTTATCTATGCTATATCTATAATATTATAATATTATATATTTATATACATTTATTTTGTTAATGCTGTTAATAACTGCAAATTTAACTAAATTTTGCATTCGTATTCCATTTAGACTTATTACTGTCCTCTCTATAATGAAAATTTCGAAACAAGAAAATTCTTCTTTATGTTTTTTCTTAAGAACCCTAAACAATTTTTGAATAAATTTGGTATTTATGTTTACGTTTTGTGTTTTGTTATTTTAGTATTATTGGTATTGTTATTTTGAACTGGATTTTATATTTATATTTGCAATTTCAGTTTTTACCCCCTTTTTTTTTTTTTTTCTTTTTTTTTTAGATTTTTTAAAAATATATATTTTTTTGTTGAAGTTTCAGTTTTAGGTTTATTAATTTTAAATTAGATTTTATATTTAGATTTTCAATCTTTTTTTACTATTTTTAATATCTTTTAAAAAAATTTTGTTTAAGTCTTGGTAATTTTGTTATGTGCTTTTGTTACTTTTATTTTTTTTTATATTTCTATTCAGCTTTATTTTATTTCAGTTTTATGTTTAGTTTTATATTTTGAATTTGATTTAATAGTTATTTTCAATTTCATTTTTTTCACTTTTATATATATTTTTTAGATTTAAAATTGTTTTGTGTAAGTCTTAGTAATTTTATGTGCTTTCATAATTTTTATTTTATATTTTTATATTTCTATTTCGCTTTATTTTATTCAGTTTTATATTTTGGTAATTTTATATTTGTAATATTTAAAATTTATATTTAAGGTTTAATATTTATATTTTCAGTTCTAATTTTTACCTTTTTCATATTTTTTAAAAATATTTTATTTTTTGTTGAAGTCTTAGTAAATTTGTTTTATGCTTTTGTCATTTTTATTAATTTTTTATATTTCCATTTAGCTTTATTTCAGTTTTAGGTTCAGTAATTTTATGTTTTTATTTAGATTTTATATTTTTTGTTTAAGTCTGAGTAATTTTGTTTTGTGCTTTTGTCATTTTTATAATTTTAATATTTCTATTTAGCTTTGTTTTATTTCAGTTTTAGATTTAGTAATTTTATGTTTTGAATTTGATTTAATAGTTATATTTTCAATGTCAATTTTTTACACTTAAAATGTGTATTTTTGCTTTTTTATATTGAAAATATTTGTATATAAATTTATTTACATACAAATTTTAAATAACTTATTTCAAATGAATATAAAATATTATATAATTTATATAATATTTTATTTTTTGATTAAGCTTTAGTAATTTTGTTATGTGAATTTGTCATTTTTATTAGATTTTTTTTTAGATTCTTTAATTTATTTGATTTCAGTTTTGGGTTTAGTAGTTATGTTTACATTTTTCCAATCTCATATTATTTCATTTCAGTTGAATTTTAATTAAGGAAAAAAATATTTGCAAGCATTTTAGAGAACTTTTTTTTTTTTTTTCAAAAACAAAGCTTATATTTGAATATTACATTATACTATATCTAAATATCAATTTAAAAGGATTTAAAGGCAGCATTGGCTTCCAAAGCGATGATGTCAGTGTGACTCAGATTCCGCAGGCGATGATGTCATGCAGTGACTCTGATTCTGGACGCAGCAGTGGAATTGTTTATATCTTTCGGCTCCTTTTTCCTCCACCTTACGCAGCCAATGAAACCCACTCTGCCTCTCTCTCTCTGTCAGTCTGCCTCTCTCTCTCTCTCTCTCTCTCTCTCTCTCTCTCTCTCTCTTTTATGTTTCGTTGTTTGCGTTTACCATGGTTTCACTGTCTCACGTTTTCCGATACGTGCAAACACAATTACACACTCCACACTCAGGGGCGCCAGTCGAAGGCATCCTGCGGTGACAGATAAAATAAAACGGGTGCTCAAACATAAAGGTTCATTCTGAGTAATGCGATTACACGCACGCAAACACTCAGAAACAATGTCTTCTATTTACACACGCGCTAACATGTGACTTTCTGATAAAGTCAGAACAGATTCACCTTCCCGTCAGGAAGGCCGTTCGCGTGTTTCCGCCTGTGCGAGCGCAGATTCGAACTTTTAAATGACTTTGCTAGATAACAGATGCAAAACACAGCAGATAACGGAGCAAATCCCGCTTTCCCATGTCCCTGTGCAAATCTCAGATATTTTTTATCTTTTCAAAATGCAGCGAATGTAGATATTGCTCTCAGCTTCAGAAGAATCGATGGTCAGTGAACAAAAAAAAAACAGATTTATCATTTCCTATTTTTGGCCGTCATCTGTCAGGAAGTGCATGGGTAGGTTCATCATGTTGACAGAGCTCTATGAAGCTTATTGTCAACATTTTTAGCATCGGCTCACAGCTGAGGAAAAAAAGGATGTTATAGACACAAATGGTTAAAAATAGAGGAATAAACTTGAACATATGAAGGTCTTTGACACTTTCATTCTCCATTTGTGGTCTTGGTTTGTTTATAATGTATGTGTTTTGATGTACGCTACTCTTCGAAGGTTTGAGGTTGGTATAAAATTAAGGCTTATATTCAGCAAGGATGCATTAAATTGATTAAAAGTGATAGTTTATGTATTTATAATGTCACAGAGGATTTCTGTTTTGGATAAGTACTGTTCTTTCAAACTTTCTATTCATCAGAGAATCCTAAAAAAATGCAAAAATATGAAGGAGCACAAGACTTTGAACATGTTTCTTGAGCAGCAAATCAGCGTATTAGAATGATTTCTGAAGGACCACTGGAGTAATGATGCTGAAAATTCAGCTTTGACTTACAGAAATAAATTACATTTTGAAAAATATTCAAATAGAAAACAGTGTTTTTACTGTTTTTTTTTTATCAAGAAAATGCAGCCTTGGTGAGACAGAGACTTTTTTTAAAGACTAAAAAAATCTTACTGACCCTAAACATTTGAATAGTAGGGTTGCAGAGCATTAGTATTGCAAAAGTTGGAATTGTTTTTCTATTCCAATTTTTATTTATTTGTTTTAATATATATATATTTTTAATTTTGTATATTTTTTTCTTATTTTTTTATGTGATTTTGTCATTTTTATTCATTTTTTAAAATATGCCTATTTAGCTTTATTTCATTTTTAGGTTAAGTAATTATATATTTATATTTTAAATTAAAATTTTTTATCTTTGTTTTTACATTTTTTTTAAAAGTCTTAAGTCATTTTTATTATTTATCTTTATTTTAGTTTTAGGTTTAGTGATTTTATATCTTGAATTAAAATATATGTGTGTGTGTGTGTGTGTGTGTGTGTATATATATATATATATATATATATATATATATATTATATAATTTTATATAATTTTATATAATTTTAATTTTTTACTTTTTATATTAAAAATATTTTTATATAAATGTATTTCTATAAAAATGTATATAAAACTATATATTTATATAATACTTCTAATTTTTGGATGATGTCTTTGCAATTTTATTATGTGCATTTGTAATTTTTATTAGATTTTTTTTTGTTTTGTTTTAGGTTTAGTAGTTTCATTTACATTTTGTTTTAAGTTGCCATCAAAAAGTCATTTCAATGAAATTTTATTTCAAGAAATAATTGTTTTATTTTTTCATAGTTTTACTTACATTAAAATTTACAGAAATAAATTACATTTTAAAACTTATTCAAATAGAAAACAGTTATTTTAAATTGTAATAATATTTCACAATATTACAGTTTTTACTGTATTTTTTATCATGAAAATGCAGCCTTGGTGAGACAGAGAGACTTTTTTAAAGACTAAAAAGTGTTACTGCATTTACTGCATGTTAGAGCATTAGTATTGCAGAAATTGCAATTGTTTTTGTATTAAATTTGAACTTTTTTAAATTTTTTGTTTAATTCTAAGTAATTTTTTGTGATTTTGTAATTTGTATTAATTTTTTAAAATATTCCTATTTAGCTTTTTTTAATTTATAAGTTAAGTAATTTTAGATTTTGAATTAGATTTTATATTTATATTTTCAATTTTTCTTTTTATTTTTCATTTTTATTTATATTTTATTTTTTTGTTTAGGTCTTAGTCATTTTATGTGCTTTTTTCATTTTTATTATTGTGCGTGTGTGTGTGTTTGTGTATGTTTGCAGGTGTATTGACACAAAAAGTGTGTATGTGTGTTTGTTCTCGTGTACAAATGTATGTAGTGTATATTTAGAGTATATTTTTGTATTAAGCGTGTTTGTTGAGTGATTGGGTGTGTGCAAATGTGTGTTTATATAGTTACGCATGAGTGTGTGTGTTTAATTAGGGTTTATTCTTTGCTGCAGTCTTCCCAGTCTCTCTATTATAATAAAGAAATCATGAAGAGGACTCTCGGTCGGCCTACGTATGCTTTCGAGGCCAGGCAATATGTCGTAAGTGTGTGAGAGGAGGCAAGAGTGTGTGTGGGTTTACTTAGACATGCTTAGTTATACAAATGTATCCACAAAAGTGAGCTAAATATGATAAAACCATGTTTATTTTGAAAATATATATATATATTAAAACAGTTAAAGGTGTGTGTGTGTGCTTGAATGATAGCTGAAATAGAGTACACACATTTAACAGACTTAACCTCATTTACTGTTTTTTTTTCTGTTATTATTATTATTAATGTGATAGTTAAAAAATCTTAATTTTTCGCTTAAACTCTTTGAATTCATCCCTTGAATGAGGTTAATTTCTGACACTTTGTATTAGAATCCATTTGTAATTGAGAAAAGTTACATCATCATCAGCTGACTTTCTCATTGGCTCTTCTGGCTTCTGACCCCACCTCCTGTGTGCAACCCCAGCAGCCTGGCTCCGCCCCCCTGCTCTGGCAGCAAATCAGCTTGTGCGGGAGGGGTTAATTCTCAAAGTGTCACGAGTGCGACTTTCGAATGTGAGCCTTGCGCATTCAGAATCATCTTTGACCTTTCCGGTGCTCGTAACACTTTATCACACGCAAAGATACGTTCAGAATTCACCCCTTTCGGTGTCATTTCGCTGCTTTGATATATTGGATGTTTATCTTTATGTGTACATCATGTTCACACAAACAATCCCGTCTGTATTCGCTATCTATGTCCGTTGCAAACGCGTTGAATTCTACATCCTGTTGGCGTATCCATGAGTTTGAAAAGTGTTTAAACACTGAATTGTCCGTCCTGTCAGTGCATTTATGCATTTGTCCAAATACATTTGTCAAAACCTCAGAAAATAGCATAGTTTGAGCACCCTAATATACGAAGAAGTCCCTAGAAAATTGTTTTCACAGAAATAGGTTTCTCGAAATCAGAGGTTGTTGGTCTCACAACTATATTAAAATAAGAGCATCAATAGGTTTTTTTTTCCCCATAATCAGGATGCTTTATTCCAAAGTGCACAAAATAAATAAATAAATTAGCTTTTTTTTTTAGCTAATTTATTTTTAATATTTTATTTTTAGATTTATGTTTTATTTTATTTGCATAGTTTTTATATTTGTACTTGCAAAATTTTTTTTTTATTTATTTATTTATTTATTTATTTTTTGCATAATCAGCATGTTTTTTCCATGGTGTAATAAATAAATAAATTAATAAATATGCTAACTATTTTTCATGTATTTTTCATCTTTGTATTCATTTTTTATATTTATTTTTTAAATTCTATGTTATTTATATACATGCTTAGTTTTTTATCAAATATTTTTGCATAATCAGCATTATGCATTTATTCAAAATAGTAAATAAACATATATGATCATTTATTTTACAAATATTTTATTTGATTATTTTTAATATTTTGTCTTTAAATTATAGATTAATATTGTTTTTTGTATATTTCTTTATATATATGTAATAATAATAATAATAATAATAATATTCTATTTAATTTTTTCATATTTTGTTTTTAAATTATAGATTAATATTGTTTTTTGTATATTTATTTATATATAATAATAATAATATTTATTTTTTCATGCTTTGTTTTTAAATTATAGATTAATATTGTTCTTTTGTATATTTATTTAAATACAAGCTAATTTTATGTTTGTTTGTTTGTTTTTTTTATGTTTTTAGATGGTCTCTTATTAATTTTTTGATTTAAAGTCATTTAGTAATTTCAGGTGTTCAGTCAAAACTAGCTGTTTACTTCACATTTTACCACACTTTTACTTTTATCTCTATGAATTGCTTTGTTTTGAGATTCCTTCTCAGGTACAATTACCCAGAATCCTCTCTGGTGTGATGGCCGCCTCAAAAACAAGCCCATTTATTGAGAACATTTTTATTTTTGTTTCTCTTTCTCTTTCCTCTGTCTTCTTTCTTGTACATCCATCCCTGATGTGTTCTGTTTATTGGCTGACTATTGCTTTAGGACTAATGATGTCATCCTCATGTGACCCTGTAACATTGTGTGTAATAACTGGTTCATTAGTACCTGCTGAAGTTCACTGCATCAGAAAAAAAAAATGCCTCTTAATTCCTGATGGATAAAATCAAATTGCAATTTCTCTTTGTATGCATCAAACTGCAGTAGTAAAATGGGTTTGGTGCACAGTAAAATGTATCTTTATGGCACAGTTTTGCTAAAAATCCAATATTACATTAACTCAATCTTAAAGGGACAGTCCACCGAAAATAAACTTTTTTTTTTAATTTTCATTTTTTTGGTTGACTGCCTTTAAATGTTTAGAACAATCTGGAATATTTAAAGTTTCTATAATATAAATGCGCATAAAAGGCCTATACTTCCGCTAATGTGTCATTTTCTTTGTTCAAGTGCCAAAGTGAGGCTTTCAGCTTAATTTCTCATGGCTCTGCCAGCAGAAATCCGTCTTATGACGGAGCACAAAATACTGCCGGCCGGCCAAATGCGAATTGTGATGTAGTGAGCTTCACCGGTGACATCATAAGGCATGAACACACCTGCATGCGTGTGTATGACGTGTACAGCGGTCTGATGTTGCTCCCTCTGATGTTTTCTCTCTTCTCTCGGTTCGTTCCCTCGATCGCTCTCTCTTTTCGTCCGTGAGAAGCTCTCTCTAAAGCTGGTAAGCATGACCTCAGTAGCATGTCGGTAGCGGCATGACCGTAGCATGTCCGTCGCTGTAGTAACACATGGTCCTTTAACATCACTTTGTTCCTTTGTGTTCGACCCTTATGGTTATTTTTGCTTACAAGGATAGTTCACCCAAAAATGTAAATTTGATGTCTATTTACTCACCCCCAGGTCATCCCAGATTTTCAGTGAGATTCAATGAGAGTCAAAAACAGCATATCAGGAAACACAAAATGAATACCCGTGGCTCCTGACGATATATTGAGGTCTTATGAAGTGAAACGATCAGTCTGCGCAAGAGACCAAACATTATTTACAATATTATTGCCTGTAATCCAGAGCCTCAGGCAAACGGTTCAACGTGATGTCCAGATCGTGCACAAATGATTCTTTTGAATCAGTTCTTTTTAGTGAACTGAATGAACCAGTTCACCGAATCAGAATGAACCATTTGAAACGGTTCATGTCTCGAGCAGCACAGATCTACAAGTTGCTCAGTCAAAACTCCCTTTTAGACACCTGACAGTCACTCAGACTCTAAATAAGCCAGAATACCAGCGTATATGATTCTATGATGAAGGAATCATTTCGCGGTCCGAGACTGTTGAGCCGCTGATATGTGCATACGTGAACCGAACACTTGATTGGAGGGACGAAATTAAAATTTGTATGGTTTCTCGTGGTTTATGTAAAAAGGTGAGCTGATGAAGACATGTTTACTCACTTTATATGTTTTAGACCCCGGGGTAAAAGGTGCCTTTTGATATTATTTTCCTCTAAACCACTAAATGGTGTAGCACTTTCCAAAACATCCACTTTTCAACACGCACGTGCAAAATTGTCTGATCCTTGACGCGATCTATTTGATGTTTTAAAAAATGTTGTAGATTTAAGTAGCAAATGAGAATCGCTAAAATTATTCAGTATATCTTGAGACAAAGATCCTCTTAATGATTTTCAGTTTTGTTTAAGATAATTAAAACAGCAGTTTTTAAATAATGACAGAATATGTAAAAGTATGGTATTTGGGGTAAAAAGCCCCCCTGCTGTTTTGGCTAAAAGGCACAATAATTAACATGATAATTAATAGAAGGCTGACTTTTCCATTTGTTGACATGACATTGTTAGATTCAGATGGTAAATATCATATATTATGTTGGATGTCCGTCTTAGAGATAATCACCATGTTTAGAATGAAACCATCATATTTAAAAACATGCTATTAATCATATCATATAATAAAATCAAAGTGAGCAGAACATAGTACAAACTTTGCTAACGTGATTGTTTTGAACAAGTATTAACTTATTTAAACATATTATCTAAAAAGAAAAATATTTTAGCTATTTAAGTATTTGTATCAATACTGTGTGCCTTTTACCCCATGATGGTGAGCCTTTGCCCTGTGTGTGGGGAAAAAGGCCCCCCTTGCCACCTCATACATTTCTGAGATTTTTAAACAAACTAAACGACTTGTATGATTTGTTTTCACACAAACTCTGTTGCTCCATAAATGTTCAATACAAATGTATGTATTTTTCTGCTATCATACACTTTGAGCACAGTTATAAGCACATTTTTTTCTTAGGGGGTGATCCCCGTTGTACCCTATAATTGCATATACGTTTTTGTCATTGCATGATTATGTAAACAAACTAGTGAATTAAACCAATTCATTTAAATAAACTGTCTGAAAGAATCAGTTTGTGAAAAAGAATTGTATGTCCCCATTTACCTGAGGCTCTGGATTACAGGCAATAATGTTGTAAATAATATTCAGTTTCTTGCACAGACCAATCGTTTAGCTTTATAAGACGTAAATGTATCGTTAGACGCCACAAGTATTCATTTGGTCTTGCCCGTATATGTTTTTTTGACTCTCAAAGTGCTAGTAGCTGCTGATTTGCATTTTATAAATCAACAAGGACCACACTGTCAGCTAAAAATTAGTTTTACTGTTCTAATCATTAAAAAAAAGTAACCTCTTGGATGGCCTGAGGGTGAATAAATTGACAGCACGTTTTCATTTTTGGGTGAACTATCTCTTTAACGAAACGTTTGGTATCTTTTTGTTATATAATTTTACCTTTGTGTGTATTTAAGTTCGAAACCATGTTGTTGTCTGATTTATCTTTTTGTTGATGTCTGTTTTGTTTTGTCTTGTTGCCATGGTGACTGTCCCTCTGTGTAGCTCTCACTCAATGCCCACGTGCGGAACCTAATTGAGGTGATCTGAAACCCGTTTTTTTTGTCCCTGTGTTTGTTTATCTGTCCCTGATTCGGTCCTTACGTATTTCAAACAACTTGATTAATTGGATCCCTAACCAGATGTATGGCATAATTTGCCGAAATGTGATCATTTTGAAAGTATTTAGAGAAGCTAAACGGATAGTTCACATGCAGAATTAATATATAGTCTTTGTTTTATGTCATTCTAAACCTTTGGTTTGATTTTTTTTTTTCTTTGGAACACAAAAGGAAATGCTTAATTTTACTTTTCACTTTCATTATGGAAAAGAGCAGCGTGCACATTCTGCTAAATATCTTATTTCATGTTTCACTGAAGAAATTAAGTCAAATTGGTTTTGAATGACATCAGGGTGAGAAATAATATAAATTAAAGTGTTATTAATAATAGATAAATATCTTAACCAATCACCAAGGGGTTTTGCTATTTTAGCCCCTCCCCCAAAATTTTAAGCATGTGATAATTTAATCACTGATGACTTATTGTTGACTATTATACTGCAAGTAATGTTTGGATGTATTTAAACATTCATCTGTTTATACATAAGTGTATTTTGATCCATATAATTTGATTTCTGAGTTGATTTCTGCATTTTTTTTTTATTTAGATCTATTTTTTGTCTATTTTTTTTTAAATAATCAAAATGTTACATAATTAATGTTTTATTTTAACAATTTGTCATTGTTTTGAAGAGGGTGAGTACAACAGTGAGTGTAGCATGTATATTGTGTTTGTGTAGATCTTGATTATTAATTTTTAAGTTTGCCTGGAATGATTTTGTGGTTTTATCTAACTGTATTTTGAGTGACAGTGCAATGCATGCTCAGAAAAAAATCTGGTTGTTTATTGTTGCATGACAGTACGGTGATGTGGAAGAAGGGGTAAGGTCGATGTGCCTGCCGTGTGACCTTTGACCTTTTAGTGAGTCGTTTGCATTGACCTGTAGGCAGGACTGTAGAAAAATACAAGCGTCCATCTATTCAGTCCAATCTCAAAGTATAGAAAAGCTGTGAATAAATAAGATCCAATGATGATTGAGAGATGAGCAAAAACAAATCATATTTGATACATTTGAACATTATTTTTCTGAAACAATATACCATTTTTTCACATGTTTACTAAGATTTTACAGCAAAAAGGCATGTTATTATGACCTAAGTTATACTAAAAAGGCTTTTATTTGCTAAAAAAGTATCGATAGATGATCGATAGATGTAGTAGGTTATGTACAACAGGTTTTGTAGCAAAGTTTTAAACATGTTGATCATTCCACGGCATTTAATGTGTATTTTAAATATGATATTGCATGCTTCATAGGGTTAAAAATCATTGCCGCAGGTTTAACCTCCCTAAATCCACAGCTCTTTGGCGCCACCATGTGGTTAAAATCATGGCAAACATGTCAGAGAGGAGTAATGTGGAAAAAGCAGTGGCTGGAGTTTTCAGAGGATCAATATATTAACATAGACAGGAACAGGATATTAGAGCGAGCAGGATGGAAAGTGGGCACGTAAGGACAGACGCAAACCAAATCACTCAGATCAACCAGAATCAGATTTCAAAGATGAGACAGCAAGCCAGTTTATCTTATGAAAACTGTTTAATCAATGTTGTGTTGGTATTGGACTGAATAGGTTAATCACTGAACTTAGATTTAATTAGCTCATCTGGTTTGGCTTTGATAAACATTTGATTTGAAAGCCGATTGGCTCCTTTCCAAAGGCAGCTAGCCAACCAGATGACAGGAACAGAAGAATCTTTAATAGTCCGTTGATGTGATTGGATGTGTCCTGGTTTGACCCGCCTCATTTAGAAATATGGATATTAGTTTATATATTTGCAGGACAGTGTCAGTTTTTTAAGGTGCAGATACTCACTGGTTTTCTGTCCTCCTCTCTGTCTGCTCTTAGGGTTCGAATCCTGAGGACTTCAGTCATCTTCCTCCAGAGCAGAGAAGGAAGAAACTTCAGGCGAAGATCGACGACATCAATAAAGACATACAGAAAGAGATGGACCAGAGGTACACAGACACGCTTATTCTGATTTTTATATAATTTCTGCCCTCTAATTACTTTTTCTTACTTATTAGATTTAGCTTTATTTAATTTATTTATTTATTGCATTTTTAAATGTATTTGTTTGATTACTATTGAATTTATTTACATAATTATTTACTTTTTACATGCTTAATTATTTGCTTATTTTATTTATTTATTTATTTATTTACTTTATTTTTATTTGATTTATTTGCATATACATTTATTTTACTCTAATTACTTAATTTATTGATTAATAAATTAATAAATGTATTCGTTTACTTATATGCTTATTTATTTGCACACATATTTATTTACATAATTTTTAAAATGTATTTATTTGCTTACTTATTTCATTTATTTACATACTTATTTACTTATTTTATTTACATATTTGATTTATTTGCATATAAATTTATTTTACCCTAATTGCGTAATTGATTGATTAATAAATTCATTTGTTTACTTACATGCTTGTTTATTTGCACACATATTTATTTATTTACATACATTTTAAAATGGATTTATTTGCTTTCTTATTTCATTTATTTACATACTTATTTACTTATTTTATTTATTTGCATATACATTTATTTTACCCTAATTACTTAATTTATTGATTAATACATTTATAAATTTATTTGTTTACTTGCATGCTTATTTATTTGCACACATATTTATTTACATAATTTTTAAAATGTATTTATTTTCTTACTTATTTCATTGATTTACATACTTATTTAATTTATTTGGGTGTATATTTATTTGTTTGTTTGCATACACATTTATTTATTTATTTATATAATTAATTTATTAATTAACAAATGTATTTATTTTATTAATTTATATGCTTAATTATTTGCTTATTGTATTTACTTCCTTTATTTATTTGCATATTTATTTATTTTACATATTATAATTTTTTCATTTATTGATTGACAAATTAATTAATTAATTTATTTATTTACATGCTTATTTATTTGCACACACACATATTTATTTACTTAATTACTTAATTTATTTAATTAATTTATTCATGTAGTTCTTTTTTTTTTAATTGGATGTATAATTAATGTTTATTTAAAAAAAATCCTTAAGGGATCCAATCCAAAAACCCTAAGTTTGATGGGTTTTATTCAGCAAAATTTATATATGCATTTTTTTCTGCAGAGATGCTTTGACTAAAATGAAGGAAGTGTACATAAAGAACCCACAGATGGGGGATCCCAACAGCGTGGACCCTCGGTTAGCAGAGATCGCCCACAACATTGAGAAACTGCAGGCGGAGGCTCAGAAATTCGAGGTGTGCATCATTTAACATTTCCAAATATAGCACAGGCCTAAATGACTGTTCAGTTCAGTGGAAATGAGTGCATATGTGTGTGGTTTAGGGCTGGTTAGCGGAGGTCGAAGGAAGGATGCCGGTAAAGAGTGAACCTCCACGGAGGACGAGTGTCCTATACGAGACCCAAAACAGCACACCACCCACCAACAACAACTGTGCACAGGATAGAGAGAGGTACACACTCACACACACACAGTTATCAAATAAAAACTGAATTTACAGTAAATTTAAAGTCAGAGTACTTTGCAAACAGGTGCTATAGTTATTGTGTACATGTGTGTGTTTGTGCGTGTGTGTGATGGAGCAGTCCGGATGGCAGTTACACAGAGGAACCGAGTTCTGAGGTCCAGAGCAAAGTCCAACCCGAAACAGCCGAGTCTGCAGATGAATTTGATGACGCGGATGAAGAAATGCTACCAACTATAGGCACCTGCAAAGCCCTCTACCCATTTGAAGGTATTAGGAAACCCTAGTGAGATGCCTCACTATCTGCTTTCAGATGTATATAGAAGTACCTGCTAAAACAGCATCTTAAGTAATGAAACTTCAAAAAAGTAATTTCTTCATATATGTACAGTTGAAGTCAAAAGTTTACATACACCTATATAAGAGGGAGCATACAAAATGCATGTTATTTTTTATTTAGTAATGACTTGATCAAGATATTTCACATAAAAGACGTTTACATATAGTCCACAAGAGAAAATAATAGTTGAATTCATGAAAATGACCCCGTTCAAAAGTTTACATACACTTGTATCTTAATACTGTGTTGTTACCTGAATGATCCACAGCTGTGTTTTTTTTGTTTAGTGATAGTTGTTCATAAGTCCCTGTTTGTCTTGAACAGTTAAACTATGCGCTGTTCTATAGAAAAATCGGTCAGGTCCCACAAATTATTTGTTTTTTTCAGCATTTTGGTGTATTTGAACCCTTTCCAACAATGACTGTATGATTTTGAGATCCATCAGGGACTCATATGCAACTATTACAGAAGGTTCAAACACTCACTGATGCTTCAGAAGGAAAAACGATGCATTAAAGGAGAAGTTCACTTCCAGAACAAAAAATTACAGATAATGTACTCACCCCCTTGTCATCCAAGATGTTCATGTCTTTTTTTCTTCAGTCGTAAGGAAATTGTGTTTGAGTTAAACATTTCAGGTTTTTTCTCCATATAATGGACTGATATGGTACCCCGATTTTGAAGTTCCAAAATGCAGTTTAAATGCGGATCAAAATGATCCTAAATGCAATTGTAAACGATTCCAGCCGAGCAAGATGGGTCTTATCTAGTGTAACGATTGGTTATTTTTATTAAAAAAAGACCATTTAAATACTTTTTAATCTCAAATGCTCCTCTTGTCTTGCTCTCCCTGAACTCTGTGTATTCTGGTTCAAGATAGTTAGGGTATGTCAAAAAACTTACATCGTATTTTCTCCCTAACTTCAAAAATCATTTCAAGATCATCCTACATCACTGCAGAAGTTCCGACCCAGTCTTTGCAAAGTGAACATGCAAAGAAGATCAAACACCCTTAAGAAAAAAAGGTAAAACAGCGATGTAGGACGATTTTGAAGTTGAGGGAGAACATGAGATGGGAGTTTTTCGACATACCCTAACTGTCATGAACCGGAAAAAAACAGTTCAGGCAGAGTAAGACAAGAGGAGCATTTGGCATTAAAATGTATATAAATTGTATTATTTTTATGAAAATAACCAATCGTTTCACTAGATAAGACCCTTCTTTCTCGGCTGGGATAGTTTACAACCGCATTTGGGATCGTTTGAAGCTGCATTTAAACTGCATTTTGGAAGTTCAAACTCAGGGCACCATAGCAGTCCATTATATGGAGAGAAATCCTGAAATGTTTTCCTCAAAAAACATAATTTGTTTACGGCTGAAGAAAGAAAGACATGAACATCTTGGATGACAAGGGGGTGAGCACATTATCTGTACATTTTTGTTCTAGAAGTGGACTTCTCCTTTAAAAGTCAGAGAGTGTTAATTTTTGAACAGAATGAAGATGTGGGCATTTTTCTTATTTTGCCTAAATATCATATTTTTTTCATTTAGTACTGCCCTTCAGAAGCTACAGAAGATACGTACATGTTTCCCAGAAGACAAAATAAGTTAAATTTACACTGATCTTCAAATTCCAAAAGTTTTCACCCCCCAGCTCTTAATGCGTCGTTTTTCCTTCTGGAGCATCAATGAGCGTTTGAACCTTCTGTAATAGTTGCATATGAGTCCCTTAGCTGTCCTCAGTGTAAAAAGATGGATATCAAAATAAGAATTTGTGGGACCTGAACGATTTTTCTGAAGAACAGCAGGCAGTTAAACTGTTCAGGACAAACAAGGGACTCATGAACAACTAGCACTAAACACAGTATTAAGAATCAAGTGTATGTAAACTTTTGAACGGGGTCGTTTTTATAAATTCAAATACTATTTTCTCTTGTTGACTATTTGTAAACGTCTTTTATGTGAAATATCCTATTCAGGTCAGTACTAATAAAAAAAAATAACATGCATTTTGTATTTGTAGATCCTTCTTGTTTTGGTAAAATAATTAACATTTTGCAGATTCTGCAAGGTGTATGTAAACTTTTGACTTCAGCTGTATATGGTAACACTTTATAATAAGGTTCCATTTAACATCAGTTAACATGAAATCAGCGTATTAGAATGCTTTCTGAAGGATCATGTGACACTGAAGACTGGAGCAATGATGCTGAAATGCAGCTTTGCGTCACAGGAATAAATTACATTTTACAATCTATTCAAATAGAAACAGATTTATTTCAATAATATAAATGCAGTCTTGGTGAGCAGACTTCTTTTAAAAACATTAAGTAATCTTACTGACCCTAAACTTTTAAATGGTGGTTTATATGCATATTTTAATGATTGATTTATTGATTTTCTTCCATTTTTCTCCGTAGGTGTTAATGAAGGCACCATCTCAGTAACGGAGGGTGAGCTCTTATATGTAATAGAGGAAGACAAAGGTGACGGATGGACGCGTGTTAGAAGAAACGAGGAAGAGGAGGGTTACGTCCCCACATCCTACGTCGAGGTCTTTCTGGACTCCAACGCCAAAGGTGCCATAACCTACATATGACCCAAAGCTTTAGGTCATGTGATCTCAAAAGTGTGATTGCGTATGAACACTAAACGAGGCGTCTAGGGTGTGTGTGTGTGTGATCTTAAATCTCTCCAAGCCAATAATGTGACTTTTAGGACTGTTTTTTGGTAAAGTGGACAGACTTTTTTCTGAAACTGAATGACTAAATGATTGTATGTGTCTTAGCACATGATGGTTTTAGATATCAGCCCGCCATAGTTTAATATGGCGGTAGTATCTTGTCGTATCGAGTAGCAGTGCATGTTAGATCACTCCAATTAAATGTACAGGCAAATGCAACACACATATATGTGACCCTGGACAACAAAACCAGTCAGCATAAGTATATATATGTAGCAATAGCCAACAATACATCGTTTTATGCGAAAAATCATTAGGATAGTAAGTAAAGATCATGTTCCATGAAGATATTTTGTAAACTTCCTACCATAAATATATCAAAACTTAATTTTTGATTAGTAATATGCATTGCTAAGAACTTCATTTGGACAACTTTAAAGGCAATTTTCTCAATATTTAGATTTTTTTGCACCCTCAGATAGCAAATTTTCAAATAAGTTGTCTCTGCCAAATATTGTCCTATCCTAACAACCTTTTTATTCAGCTTTCAGATGATGTATAAATCTCAATTTACAAAAATTGACCCTCATGACTGGTTTTGTGGTCCAGGGTCACATATAAGAGGAGATACATGCAAGTTTTTGTACTGTTTTCATATATAAATGAACTTGAGGTCAATTAAGCTAGTGCTTTTCCCCCGAAAAACAATTTTCTTAACCACTAGTCAAGTATTAAAAAAGTATAATTTCCTTTTCACTAATACTAAATATATACATTATTTGCAAATACGTGTTAGAGACTGCCTTTTTGGTGGTTTAGCTGTATTATTTGTTCACAATGTGTTCAATCCCAGCACTTGGGATTATAGTCTTAAAAATAAAGAAATAACCCTTGAAAAAAATTTTAATACATAGATGTGTGAGTGAAAGCACATGTGCATTAAAAAAATCATGATTGCATAGTATGCGTAACATCCACACAATCACATTTGCAGCTTCTCGTCTTTATTCCTTATAGCTAAGATGCCATTTTAGATTAAATATGATGTGAATATGAAACTTTTTTGAATGTTTCCTCACAGATGTGTTTTCCTGGAGAAGGGTTTTTCTTTCTGAGGGTGAGATGGTGTACTAGTTGAGTGCTTTAACCGTGTTTGAAGAGCGTTTGACATTTTAAACCAGTTTAATACTGCATAAGTGTGATTTCCTCTGAATGAAGTGTTGGAGTCTGACTTTTATTTCAGTTTAAATATGCATGAGCCTACTTACACCACCTTTAAGTTAAAAATGTCTGCCAAATGACCTGCGCACACACAAAACCAACAGAGAGATAACCTACATATAGATCTAGATTGTTGAGAAAAACACTTAACTTAATCCAAGTGCTCTGTGTCTGCAAACCTGAGTTGTGGGCAGTTTTTTGCTGCATAAATGCATGTTTGAGTGTGTTTCAGGTTGCTTTTGTTCTTGAAATTAAACCAAGAACATTGAATTACTCTTGCCAACAAATCATGCATATTATAAATCATGCTACAAACAATCCTATGTGTTTATATTGTCATTTTCCGGTCCATTTTATGACTGTACAGCTCATATAAACATATATGTCATATGTATGTGTTTAGGGGTGCATTCAAATGGGCTTTTCACACTTCTTGTGGTTATTTTTAACCTTGGATTATCTTGTTCCATGTTTCAAACTGTTAGTTTATCCTGGGTTAAATTCTGTGTACATTTAGCATTGTAGTTTAATATTATAGTTTTCACATGACGTGAAGAAAAAAATTTAAGATATTGGCCACAAAATAAGATATTGTTCCCGGGTTTTAGTTAAAGCAGCACCATGTAACTTTTTCTGTGTCCAAAATTTGCAAAGTGTATATAATGAGCGAGTACATCATGAATTCATCTTATAAACCGCGTTTTTGTCTTCTCCCGAATCAGTACGGTACACTTATAATAAGTGCTTATATTTGGACTATTGTAGCCTGGTGGGGTCGTCGCCGCTGCGGAGTAACACATACCCGCGTGAAACGCCGTAGACGTAAACATAGAGAAGTAGTTCCGGTTAGAATATTCTTCCGCGGGATGCGTGTTTATTAACCGCTAGAGCGCCAAAAGTTATAGTGCTGCTTTAAATCTTCATTATATCATTATAATGTTGTTAAATTGTGGCCATGATTTACCTAAAACAAGGGAACTAATTAATATATTATGGGAACAATTAAGAAATTATGGGAACGATTTCTTTTTTTTTTTTTTCTGTATGTTGCGTGGAGCTCTAAAACGATATATATATATATATATATATATATATATATATATATATATATTTGTAAATTACATTACATGTATAACATTTTTGTAAATTACAATAAATCTGAAATTATACTAGATGACAAACTTAAACATAAAAAAAAAACTGAAATTTGAAATGTTGCCTTTTAAAATAAATTTATAAATTTAAATGTTGTCTGAAATTAGTCACTAAAACGGAACCTGAAATATTTAAAGAAAACAAAACTAATAAAAATGACATACGCATGTAAATAAAATGACTAAACTTTAAAACTGAAATGAAAACTGAAAATCTAAAAATAACCACTAATTCAAAATATTAATAAATACTATAAATAATACTGGAACTGCATAGAAATGACCTAAAAATAAAAAAGAAGATAACCCAGGGTTAAGTATAGTGTGAAAAGTCTTTCATAAAGGGCATGAATCCATCACTTCACCAAGTCTAACATGTTTTTCTTTTGTTTTTCATATGTTTGTTTGTTTGTATGACTGCAGATTCGTAAAGTATGGAAGGAGGACTCAGTGGTGCAGGGCAAACAGAAGCCACATGTGGGGAAAACTACAGCCTACTCTCCATGAACCGCCCTAGAGTGAGACAGATGAGAGACAGACACAAAATAAAGAGAGGAACAGTGAAAGAAGCGTGAGGAAGAGGCTATAGAGACCTCTCGGCCTGAATTCTCCTGCTGTAGAGAGGAACTTTAACAGCGAATCAGAGAAATATAATGGCATTTAGATTTATTACCTGTCTGTTATTTTATAATGAGGTGAATATGATCTGCATATATCATTTTGCTTTACGGCTCTTCATCGCTGCTGAACGGCGCTAACGTTTCTTTCAGCCTGTGTGAATGAGTATGTGTATGTGTGTTTGTCCTTAAAGGTCTTGTTTCTGATTGCCTCACCTTTCCCGAACTAAAACCCTGGGAATGTGGTCTGTAAAAGGAGCTGAATTTGCGGTACCACAACAGTGCTGCGTTCCATCTGTATTCCTACTATATATATCGCTTGATGCTTGAAAGATGATGCACACTACTAGCCAGAATTTTGGAACAATTAAGATTTTTAATGTTTTTAAAAGTCTCTTATGCTTACCAAAGTTGCATTTGTTGCATCAAAAATACAGTAAAATCAGTAAAATTGTGAAATATTTTTACAATTTAAAATAGCTGTTTTCTATTTGAATACAATTTAAAATGTAATTTATTCTTCTGATGCAAAGCTGAATTTTCAGCATCGTTACACCAGTCTTCAGTGTCACATGATTCTTCAGAAATCATTCTAATATGGAGATTTGCTGCTCAATTATTATTGGTGCTCAGTTATTAATAGTGGTTCTTATTATCATCAATGCAGAAAAACTGTTTTTGCTGCTAAAACAGTGAATTTTTCAGGATTCTTATTGTCAAAAGACAATATTTATTTGAAATAGAAGCCTTTTTAACATTAAAAAATGTCTTTACTCTGACTTTTGATCAATTAAATGCATCCTTACTTAATATAAATATTAATTTATTTTCTTTTTTTAAAAATCTTACCTCAAACTTTTGAATG
Organism: Cirrhinus mrigala; assembly: GCA_036247105.1. Taxonomy (NCBI): domain Eukaryota; kingdom Metazoa; phylum Chordata; class Actinopteri; order Cypriniformes; family Cyprinidae; genus Cirrhinus; species Cirrhinus mrigala. The sequence goes on along the minus strand of CM070027.1, from coordinate 27,518,327 downwards.
GAATAAAATAAAATAAAATAATAAAATAAAAAAAATATATATATATTACATTTTAAAAAATTTAAATAGACAACAGATATTTAAATTGTAATATTATTTCACAATATTACTGATTTTAACTGTATTTTTGATCAAATAAATCCAGCCTTGGCGAGCAGAAGAGACTTCTTTCAAAAACATAAATAAATCATGATTATTCTAAACATTTAGTGTATAAAGAAACAAAAAGGCAATGCATGTTTTACAGGTTTATGATTATCAACAAATCATGTTTTACACAGTTAAATACATTCATATACACACATATGATGTAGGAACTTTTACTCATTCATACATTTTGCTTAAAAGCAATTGTTTAACATTAACCACGTTCTGCTGTTTGATGTAAAATGTCTTTAAGTGCCCTTCGATTGCACTGCATCTTTCTCAATTTGAATGGAACGCAGCATCAAAATTCTTCATGATGTCACTCATTCCAGCTCCTTTATCAGGCCACACCCCTTTAGACCCTTTGACTCCACCTCCCAAAGATAACAGCTGCTGGCCATTGGTTCCTCACATGGCTATGGCACATGTCAGGGGCGGGGCTTTACTGCCCAATAGCATGTCTGCTTGCCCTGGCACCTTCTCTGTCTCCGCCCTTCCAGTGCAATTACTGACCCTGTCTGTCTGTTTGCCATCTAATCAACCCTTCAGTGATTCACATTTTTATTCATTTAATCCATTAGACTTCCTGCTTTACCGTAACCGTCCAATCATCATGCTCAAACACTGTTTTTGTTTGTCAGGCAGGGGGAGGGGCTATATTTACACTCATGAATATGCTAATGTCCTGTTGATATGGGTATGTATTTATTGTGACAGCTGTTTCCTTCATGGTTTTTACCCTGTGGAGCACCCAGCCGAGAACCTCGCAACCTCATTGGTTTCGCCGGTTAAATATATATATGTGTACTCTGAGCCAAATGTACAGGTTAACCAGACATTTAACATGCATCATGTGAGCTGTGAGCATTTGTATGGCTCTCTTAACCTGAAAAATAGACTTGGAGGTTTTTAATTCAACTGATTTTTTTCCCCCCTTTTTAATGTAATCACTGTGGACAAAAAGGAGTTTTTTTCTGTTGTGAAGAGATTATATTTTTTATTTCATTTCGTCATCTTCCACTGTTTACTCACCATCCCAGAGGCACATAATAATTTTAGCTTTTCTTTTTATATTTTTTAATTCCCTCACACAGTCATTTTGGGTCCAGGAGAGCTTTTAGATATTTAAAATTTTAGTTTTCTTTCTTTTATTATTACTTTTTTTTTTAGCCCAAAACATCTACATCTCTACAGGTAGCATCGTGGAAATGAAACTTCGCACATGCCACAAATCTGCTATTTAGTGCTGAATGCTTTTATTATGTTTAACAAAGCGCTAATTGATGAATTATTTTTTTTATGTTGAATGAATTGAGCAGCCTCTCAGAATAACTGACTCACTTGCTATTGATGAACCTGTAAATGTAAAGCTGTGTAATAAACAAGAAAAGGTTTTGAAAGTGGAGAACATCTCACCAACCTGAAGAGGAAAACGTCATTTCGTATATGTCTTCCAAACATACACACTTTCTCAAGTGCTCTGTCTCTCTTTGAGAACAAAACAACTTCTTTTCAGCCTTTTCAGCATTGCTATCGTCTGCCGGCTGTCGCCATATGACATATACATACACACAGCTGTCTTATTTGACCTGAATCATTTGCCCTCTGCCCCTACCTGCTCTATTTGGGGCTTCAAAACACCATTCCCGAATCAGAGAATTATAAATATATATATATGTATATCTATACGTACAAGTCTATAAATAAGAGTGAACTACCAATCCATGGTAAGAGTCTATTTTTAAATTTTGATTAATAAAAATGTCCCATTTTCTTTTCTCTGCTTTGCTAAATGAATTAAACTTTTTTTTTTTTTTTTTTGGTCTCGTTTGGTGTCGCCAACCAAATGTTTGTTTTGCACTTTTTTGTTTGTGTTCTATTTGTTATGCTTGTGTTTCGGAGCACTGAATACTTTGTATGTGTTAACTGTGCCAATTAAAGATAGAGGGGAAAAGCAATGAATTATTGTCTCAGTGCATCACTTTGTGTGTGTGTGTGTGTTTGTGTATAAAATCTGAAGCTACCTGCATGAACATGGCAAACCATTAGCCTTTAACTTCTGTGTAGTAGACAGTATCATTCAGTATCCTAAAAAGGCTAAAAGAAAACTCACGTACGTGACCCTGGACCACGAAACTAAGTAGCACGAGCATATTTGTAGCAATAGCCAACAATACATGGCTCAAAATGATCGATTTTTCTTTTATCCCAAAAATCATTAGGATATTAAGTAAAGATCATGTTCCATGAAGATATTTTGTACATTTCCTACCGTAAGTATATCAAAACTATAATTTTTGATTAGTAATAGCCTATGCATTGCTAAGAACTTCATTTGGACAACTTTAAATGCGATTTTCTCAATATTGTGATTTATATGCACTCTCAGATTCCAGATTTTCAAATCTCGGCCAAATATTGTGATATCCTAACAAACCATACATCAGTGGATCAGCGTTCAAATTATGTATAAATTAAAAAAAAAAAAAAAAAAAAGACCCTTATGACTAGTTTTGTGGTCGAAGGTCGAAGGTTATGAACATTTAAAAAGTCAAGTAATATTTAAAATTGCGTATTAAAACATAACATACATGATCTCAATCGTATTGCAACAACGGCTTTTATTTATTTAATTTTGTATTATTTATTTTTTTTATTGAACTTTAACGAAAACAACTAAATACAACAATATATTTTACATACAAGACCATTACATCCTTACATATCAGGGGCAATGCACATATGCATGTATAAAAGAATACAATAAATTAATAAAAATAAAAAAATAAAAATAAAACATAAAATGAATAATAATAATAATACAATAGAAAGGCTTTTTATATAAACAACTTGTACTTATTAAACAGCTCTATAGTCTTTTTTTGCTTTAAAATTTTTACTTTTTCTATTGTCTATAAATATATTTTAATATCAACTTTAAATTGTTCAAAATTTAGTAATTTATCACTCCATTTGGCTTTATGAATAAAAATAAAACTCTTATCACCACCAAGTGAAAAACATTTTAGCATAATATCAGCTCCTACAAAATGCACAGAAATCATAGCTTTTGTTGTATATAATTATTCAGTTCTTTGCAAAATATTTGTGACTTAGGACAGTCCCCGAAATAAGTGATTAATAACAACGGCTTTTATACTGCATGTGTTTTGGTTTACTTCCTGGGCAAGAGTCTGTGACGTATGCTGTTGCGTCGTTGTGATTGGTCGACGTATCGGAGATGCAAATGAGCGTGCAATGCGCGGCGTCTAAAGATGGCAAAAACTGCTTTTTAAAAGCATAAATCCATACAGTATGCATATAACATATATGTTAACGTGTCTATACAACAATATGTATCACATACTATAAAAACAAAGTACGTTTTTCAGTATTTATACTTGTCACCGTCGTTGAGCATTATGGGCAGCTACCGCCCTTTATATTCTCTGAGTATGAACGTCATCTTTGTGTTGTATGAAAGGAGAGAAGGTTAGCACTCCCCTTGACAAGGATGGAAGAGGTCCTAGTGACCTTCAACACACATACGGTTAAGGCATTGCCACTTACTTCGTGGCATCTCTAACCATGTTTTTTCATGGTTAAAATATCATTGTTGCATATGATGTTCGATTCATATCACAACATTCTCTCAGGAGTGAAAGGAACTATTCTAAATTATTATGAAAGACTCTTATTATAAAAATTATACGTTTATAATATGTTCGTAAGGCTAAATTGCACTGGTCATTTTCAGCAAACCTTTTCATTTTTTTTTTTTTTATTTTAATGAAAAAGGTAATAAACCAGCCCAGCCTTCTGACCAGCAATAACAGCAAAAATATTTCACACTTAACAATTTCTTTATCCAAACCTGGAAATCATTACATACCTTCCTCAGCATAGAAAGCTGGTCTGAGTGAAATAGGGCGTCGCTTAGAGACTGGGACGTTGCTTCTAAATGGTCAGCTATGGTGGTTGTAAAAATATTTATTTAATTTGTAACTTAATTTTTAAAAGTTTTACATTCAGTGATGTTATAGTACCTGGGTGTGATTACTTAGGTGCAAATTATTAAAAAGGCCGAAGGGAAAATGACTTGTGATGTCACGTGGTTTAGGGTACTTTTCTCAACGATAGTCAGGAGGATTGACCGATCATAGCTGATTGTGATCATTGAATAAAGCTTTTAAAATCATTTTCATACAAATTATTGGATCTGATTTTCACTGTTATGTTACCAATCCATTCATTACATCTAAAGTATAATACTTCATAAAATCGAATTGGGATTTGAATGCAGCCGCCGAGCGCCCCCTTGAGTGCAGTAAACGCCACCGCCAATGAAAGCGATTGACAAAATATCGCGAGATTCACTTGAACCAACGAGCGGGAGCTGTGAGACTTCCATTTTCAAACTTTAGATGTCTGAGTCGACGATGTTTTTCTTTGTTTACTTTAATTTTAATGTTGTTGACGTTCTGTAGCTTTTGAGAATATTTCATTTGGTGATAAACTACGATAAGAAACGATGGATTCAACAGAAGACGACATATCTGCTCGGGTTTTGTTGAGGAGAGTCCTGCACACTGAGCTACCCAGATCTCCAGTAACCAGAAGGTACATTTATTTCAAATGTCACTTAAATTGTATAAACATAATTTTACGTTTTTGCTTACTTTTAAATGTTTTTACGCGAATAGTGTATGAGAACGCAGATAAATTATATAAACAAACAGATGCGTGACGTTAAATATTTGTTAAAATTTTATGAGTAACGGCTGAATGCAAAAATGTTATAACGTTAATGTTTAAGGGAAAGTTAGATTATCAGTATACTAGTTGTAAACATGATGTGCTCAAGTTTCTGTTTGTATTCATTGTTACCTTTTAAAATGGTTTGCTAAAAGCATTAGACACAACAATGCAAATCATTCAGATAAAGTGAATTGTGATTTTCATCATTTTGTTATCGTGCATTATTTTCTTCTGTAAAGTTTGTGTATTGCTTTGATTTGAGTGAATAATATGTATCTTATATATATATTTCATATGTGTGTCAGTTCAACAAATGTACGGCGGAGCATGAGGCTGAAAAACACCCCTGGAATGGAGAGTCCTGGATCTGCCTTACGCCACAGACTCAAGAAGAAGCTCCATGAGGTACACATAGTGTTTAAATAAGCAATCTGATGTGTTGCAAATTCATATTCTACATGATTACATCCCTAATATCTTCCTCTTCTGTTTCAGAGTGCCTCCCAGTCACCTCTTCCTTCACCAAAACGGCCGAGAACAACTACAAATCCTTCTGTCAAGGCACCGTCCCCAATTTATGATGATGACATGACCACCCGTGGTTTGCTCAGGGGGATCATTCAGATGGGTAAGTAAAAACTCACTGCCAAGGTTTTAGGAATAAATGAATAAAAATATCATAAGTTACTGATGTTTCATCCATGCGTGTTTCAGAGACCGAATCATCGCTGCTGATGTCGGGTCAGCCTGCGCTTCAAGAATCAGATCCGAATCCAGAGTCTAGTGTATCCAGTGCTGGAGAGAGAACGTAAGTACCTCTTCAATCACATATACTTGTAATCCTCTTCATGTTGTGTTCATGTTGTCTGTGTTTTCCTCAGTGAAGGTCTGTCTGGAGTGGAGCTGTCTGACCTGACTCTGCACACTGAACCCCTGACACATGTGGTGAGAGGACTGAGCCGCAGAAAACCGCAGCGTGTCTTCAGTGTGTCAGCATTCGAGAACCAGTTAGATCAACTTCCAGGTGCTTCACATGTTGTATTTGTTAGGAAGGCTGTCTATTTTTGGAATTGTATACTGGTGTAATGCATGTGAATTGGAATATTGGCACATAATCTGTCACATGTTCAAAAAGTCACAAAGTTTCATTGAAGTCTTTTTATATATTTTCAGACAGCGCAGAGGATGTCTCGCATGTCTCCCATAAAGTTAATGTCTCTCAGGAGAAAGCAGATGCTTCTCAAGATTTGGATTCATCTTCTGGCTCAAAAAGGTAAATGCTTTGTCCATTATTTCCTTTATTTCCCAGTAGACTGGTCTAGTCACTAAAACTGGCATTAAGAAATAAATATAATTACTAGCTTGTTGTTAAATTTATTAGGAACTGCAATATAATACGTAGTAGGGCGGCATGATAATGGTTAAACTAATAATCACAGTTATTTTGTTCAGAAATGATCAATTAGCATGGTTATTGTCTTTTTATTAATTTCTTTTTGGATTTTATCAGAATTATTGCACTTTCATGTAAATACAAATCAAAAATACAGCTGCAAGCAGCAATTACTGGAGTTCAAGCGCTTTAAGGCATTTAAACACATTAAAAAAAACATAATTTAGCAAGCCTGTAACCACCTAAATCAATGCTTTAAGAACATTTTTGGCAAATCCAGGTTATTTACCATAGAAATATTGTTTTTTAATGTTTATGATTGTTATAGCACCAGCTGTTGTCGTTCCCCTTAAAACTTTGCATGCTTGTTTAGAATCACCTGCCGCATGTGCTCAGCAGGTTTTGTGAAGTTTTGAGTTTTCCTTTAGGCTTTATAGGATTTTGGGTAAATTTGGACAGACCCCTTTTCTAAACAACCCCGTTGTAGCTCCCCAAAGGGTAAATTTCAACATTTGATTGATAGTTATTGACCTAGAGAGTCCAGAGAATTATACTGCAGTTTTTTTGTTTTGTTTTGTTTTTTTTTCCGAGATTGAGCGAAAAGCTTAGGATTAGTTCACAGATGTAGGTTTTTACATTTTCTCAATCATTTAACAAACGATTTGATTGACAGCAGTGGTTCTAGAGGCAAAGTTGTCTGGAATGAGGAGTTCTATCGTACAATACAAATATTGTGCGTATGTGTGAAAAACCACCTGCCGTACAATCGTTTAAGCCCTTAACAAATGAGATCTCCCCACTTACGTAAGTATTCTGAGTTTTGCGGAGATATCTCATTCTGTTTAGGACTTACAGGCATTTTACTAAAAGTGGCCCTGCACCTTTTGAACGTTTTGGCGCCCCTTTGCGACGGTGAGTTGAAGGTTCAACTTTTTATTTTATTTATTTTTTTTTTTGACAATTAGTGATATTCACTCTACAGAGAATCTTTCTGCACTGGTTTGGTTCCGATCGGACGAAAACCCTAGGACTAGTTCTCAAAAGTAGGTTTTTCAAAAAATTTTGCCCATGATCGAATCTGGGGCAGTTTTGTCGGGCGTGAGCCAAGGATTCCAACAACATAAGAGACTTGAGTCTGTAACTGACGGTTTAAGAGTTATGAGCGATTTTGTTCTTTTTTGCTGTAGCGCCCCGGTTTGGTCGGCACGATCAGTTTTACGTGGAGATCGCTGAACCGTGACCATTCATTACAATAGGGTTTCAGCACTATGCGCTTGAACCTCTAAAACTGTCAACATGCATGGTTTATTTGACCTTTAGGTTCTAGAAATACTTATCATATAAATACACACACTTTTTATTTTAAAAACAGTAGAGCAATAACCTTCTCTCAAAAGTTAAACCAGCAAAATTCATAATATTGATTTCCACAGTTCCAAATGATGTTAAAACAACAGCATAAGGGCATTTATTTAGCAGTCACAAATTCATCATGATATTAGGGGTCGACCGAGTATTGGACTGGCCGATACTAAGCATTATGGTTATCGGTCAAAACCAATTTGCCGATTTTAAAATAATTTAAAAGCATTTAAAGAGAGTTTTTGCCAGAGCCCTTGTTATTTTTCTTTTTGACATTCATTTTCATTTTTACACCAGCCATATATTGGTTCAAAATATCAGTTATTGGTCTACTTGATCTGTAATAATCGGTATCTGCATCGGCCCTGAAAAAGACACATCCTTTCCCCCATAAACAATATAGTTAAGTTTAGGCTTTCTCTTAAATTTAGTCACATCAAACAGTGGAAAGAAAATAGACTGGCTGTATTAAACTTTCTTTTGAGGAAAAAAATCTTATATGTTTGCAGGTGTTTTCAGATGATCACTGCTTGGTTTGCACATGGTTGCCAGGTTGGGGAGATTAAGTAAAACACCGGGCTAAGTTTAAGAGAAAGGTTGTAGATGATTATGCTTAATGCAGAAAAGTAGAAATAATGATCATAATTAAAATATAGTTTTTCTTACTGTAAGAAGATGTAATAATTGATTGTATGGTTGAGGCATTTTGAGTGTGCTTCATTCAGATTTCTTTTTTGTCAGTGGGCTGAACCTGACCTTAAAGACCCCATTTGTCGAGAAGCGCACTGAGAGGGCGGGGCTCCAGAGGAAGGTGTCCAATCGAAGGCTGCCGTCTGTGGACGCGTTTGATGAGGCTGTTCAGAGATGCTTGGAGCAGGGCCCTAACCAAGGTTTACATAAACTTAGTCTAAAATTTTGCATCCATCCTAGATTGTGTGTATCTAAAAAGGTTTCTCTCCCCTTTAGATCACTCTGTATTTCAGGATGGAAAAACTCTAGAAGATTCTTCATGGCAGAAGTTCACACTGGGCCTCAATGATGTCACAGAGCTGTACTTGCAGCCTAAAAAAGACGACACAGTGGGACCATCTGCAGAGGGTGAGGGAGAACATCAGCTTGAGAGAGTCAGTGAAATTCCTGACTCAGAAGCTTTAATTCAAGAAGAAAAAGATCATGAGATGGCATCACAGGATGATGAAGAGTTAGTGCATTCATCCCAAAATGATGAATTTTTGGGTGCAGAAGATGATATTGTACTTGCTCCAACGCAGGCGATGACAGAATCATTTCCCGAATCTCATGAAGTGGAGCTGCAAGATCGAGAATTTGTGGAGGAAGTTGAGATTGGGAACATTGTGGAAATTGAGTATGAGGCCGTTGTGGAAACTGAGGATCAGAAAGTTGTGGAAATTGAGGATGACAGTGTTGAGGATGAGAAAGTTGAGGATGAAAACGTTGAAGGAGTTGAGGATGAGAACGATGAAGGCATTCAGGATGGGAACGCTGAGGAAGTTGAGGATGGGAACGCTAAGGAAGTTGAGGATGGGAACGTTGAGGAAGTTGAGGATGGGAACGTTGAGGAAGTTGAGGATGGGAACGTTGAGGAAGTTAAGGATGAGGAGGTAGTTGAAGCTCAACATGAAAACGCTGAAGAGAACTCAGACACCTCACAGTATCTAGAGCGAATAACTCGTAGAGCTCACCGCTCTGAGGGAGGAGCTGCTGTCTTGGGAATTCCAGCTGCCACGAGAGTCACAAAGAGTTTTGGAACTGGATTGAACCCCAGAGAGAAAGGTGAGGACTATGAGACTACCTGAAGTGACAAAATCTCAGTTCTTTACCAGTGAAAGCTGAAATTAATTGATAATTCATTTTGTTTGTAAGCTAAAAACCTAATCTGTTTCTGTTCAGATCTTTTAGATCTTGTCAACAAGAGCCGAGAGTGTTTACAGGACGTTCCAGATGCAGAAGGAGAAGCACCGGACAGCCCGGAGTTTCCTCAGCTCCACACTGCAGCAGAGGTTAGCACGGAAGAGCAGAGGTCACAGCAACATGAGGCTAGTCTGGCTGAGGAAGATGTGCCAGAGCTTGCAGAAGATGATGACGCCACTGAAGAAGTGAACCAGTCAGAGGAGGCGGAGGATGAGTTGATGGACTCTGAACCAGCCAATCAGAGTCCTGAATTTTCACAGGAAGAGGAGAACGAGGACGAGGAAGAGGATGATGATGATGATGATGATGATGACGATGCTCGTAGTGCAGGTGACTCCCACTTTCACGTCCAGTTCATCTTAGTAAATCAGTCCATTTGAATGAATCACTTCAGTGAACTGGTTTAACAACATCAAATTGTATGTAGTGAATCAGTTCATTTGAGTGAATCATTTAATGGACTGATTCAACAACACCCGATTCATTTTAGCAAGTCAGTTAAAGGAGAAGTTCACTTCCAAAACAAAAATTTACAGATAATGTGCTCACCCCCTTGTCATCAAAGATGTTTATGTCTTTCTTTCTTCAGGAGTAAAGAAATTATGTTTTTTGAGGGAAACATTTTAGGATTTTTCTCCATATAATGGACTGTTATGTTGCCCCGAGTTTGAATTTCCAGAATGCAGTTTAAATGCGGATTCAAACGATCCCAAATGCGCTTGTAAACGATCCCAACCGATGAAGTAGGGTCTTATCTAGTGAAACGATTGTTTTTTTTTTTTTTCATTTAAAAAAAATACAATTTGAATACTTTTTAATCTCTTTTTTTCTCTCTCAACTTATCATTCTACATCACTGCAGAAGTATTGACCCAGTCTTGCAAAGTAAACATGCAAAGAAGATCAAACACCCTTAACAAAAAGGGTAAAACAGTGATATAGGACAATTTTGAAGTTGAGGGAGAACATGAGATGGGAGTTTTTCCACATACTCTAACTGTCATGAAAAAAAAAACAGTTTAGGCAGAACACAAGATGAACGATAATAAACGATAATAACCGGTTTGCTAGATAAGACCCTTCTTCCTCGGCCGGGATCGTTTACAACCGCATTTGGGATGGTTTGAAGCTGCATTTTGAAAGTCAGCGCAGTTACAGTTTTTGAGTGGATCATTTGTGAGTCAATTCTACCCAATTAATAAAAAGAACCATTTCAAAAGAATGATTTGCTTGCAAACCAGATCTAACTAGGAAAACTTGCATAAACTTTAGCATTGTTTTTTTTTTCTGTTATTTCAGAACTGTCCATTAAAACACCTGCGTTTATAAGACAGAAAAGAGTTTTCACAAGTCCTACTGCGCAGACAACGCCAACAGTCCTTAAAGAAGTGAATGCTGGGTAATTTACCAACAACATTACTCTTCCCGATGTCCATTTTACACAGTCTTCTAGCGCAAATTTAACACCCATTTATCTCAGTCCTGCCCCTCAGGTTGCCAAACGAGCCCCCAGACAGAAGCGTCAAACAGGGGTTGATGTTCTTCCCAAAAGTTACATCATGAGCGTGTTTAAGCACTTCGCCAAGACCAAGGTGGCCAGTGATGTCTACCCTGCCATTAATGAAATGTAAGCACACAGGGAACAATTATTCACCTTATTGAGGCATGAATATTTTAAGTTACATCTCCTCCAATGTTTGTGTGTTTTTTTTTAATTCCTTGTAGTCTTAAGAAGTACTTTGAACGGCTAGCAGATGATCTGGAAGCGTACGCTACTCACGCCAAACGTAAAACGATTGAGGTTGAAGATTTTGAGCTCCTCATGAGAAGGTAAATATTAAAGAAATAGTTCACCCAAAAAATGACAATTTGACCCTCTGGCCATCCAAGATGTAAATTAGTTTTTCTTCATCAGGACATATTTGGAGAAATTTAGTGTTGCTTTACTTGCTCACCAATGTATTCTCTATAAATGGGTGCTGTCAGAATGAGTCTAAACAGCTGATAAAAACATCACAAGTAATCCACACCACTCCAGTCTATCACTTAACATCTTGTGAAGTGAAAAGCCGAGTGTTTGTAAGAAGCAAATGCATTCTTTGTGGATTATTGTGATATTTTTATTAGCTGTTTGCTCTTTCATTCTGACGGCACCCATTCACTGCAGGTCATTCACTACTGACTATGACTTTTTTTTTTTTTTTGTATATACTGTTGCAAATTGGCTGTTTATCATGCTTAAATCCTTGTTTCTCCTGTTTTTCTCAGGCAGGGCTTTGTGACAGACAACACACCTGTGAATATACTGATAGAGAAATATCTTCCACTGGAGTATCGGAAACTTCTTATCCCGGTGGCCACCAGTGGAAACAAAGTCATCCCAAAACAAAGAAGGTGAACATGCAGATGTGACGACCTCCTTAAACACTGGAAGAGGCTGTTGTGCATATCTGTATGTGTTCTTGTAAATATGTTCATATGTTTAAAACAATTAATGTCTTGGTTTGTAAATATGAATATGTGTAATATATATCTGTTATTTGTTTAATGCAGCACAATTAAGAAAACAAGCTTTCAGTTCTTTGTATTTTTTTAGCGATTTATGTATATTTTCCAAAACGAACATTAAAAACCACATAAAATTTTCTAAATTGTAGTCCCTGTCTTACTGTGCGTGATTCATGTGCACACAATATTCCAAAGACAATGTGTTTTTCATAAGCTTTCCTCAAAATAATTAGCCTCAGAAATGTTTGTCCCATGGCAAAATATAAACTGCAAATATCAGCTGTCTGATTCTGTGTTGGAAATGATTTTGAATATGCTAGTTTGGATATACTGCCAAATTATACCATAATATGCGGTATAAACTGTTTACTAACTTATTCAGTGTGTACTGTATACCTCCAATTTTGTGCTAATTAGTCACTTTTTTGTCAGTGGAAATGGAAGTGTATTGCATTCTGGGATACGCCATTTTGCACAGTTTGTTCTCATTGTATATTGCACATTTAGTAAATTTAGTAGGCAAAATGTATATTCCATGTATGCAGTATGGAATATACTCTGCATGTCATACATGAAAAAATAATATTAAACAGGGTTAACATTAAACTTGTGAGTTTTACATATTTATTCTGTTTTCCATCCAAATAAAAGCTGTGATGTTTAATTAAAACATCCATAAATATGACAAATATATTGTTTTACAGTGCAAATTTATTGCAGTAGTAATGTATTTCTGTATTCATTTTGATTAATAGTAGTAGCAATAATAAAGCTAATAGCAATTATAATAAAATTCTAAATTTATACTGAATGTGGGAAAAGAGAATTTAATATGCAAAAAATCTAGAAATGTGTTTGCATGATGTGTCCACTAGGTGGCAGTCACACTCCATCACAGGAGTTTAACAGGTGTGAAAGTTTTTTTTTTGTTTTTTGCAATTGTTACCAACCTTAGATAATGATTAGTCAATACAACATTTCAAAATATGTTTAGTATATACATTATAAATCTATAATACAGTATAGTATTGACCTCTTATTTGCTGTATATCACAGCCTCTTGTCCCGTGTTTCTTAAAATATGTGATGCAATGATTTATAGAAGAGTTGAAGAGAAGTTTGAACAAAGCACCTAATGCACCATTTCTTAATCTTTCCCTCCAGCTTTTTTCCCTTCACTAATGACCGAAGCAGAAGTGTGTGTGTGAGTTTTACAAGGCCAAGTCTGTTTTTGAGATTTGCAGCCCCAGACAGATGCTGGATTCCTGTTTCTTTTGAAAACTCAGTATCTCTTGTCTTTATTTAGTGTCAGACTGGATTTAAATCCAGATCTTTCTGTCCCAAGTCCGGCTCATGTTTCACACCGTTTTCACTGCGGTGTCGCTATAGATCGAGTCGGCTATCCAGATGTTGGGTCCCTGTGGCCCTCTGGGGCCCCAACCTCCTCCTCCTCTCCTTCTTCTCCTCCTCCTACATGCAGTGACCCTTCCACATTCTCCACAGTATGAGTCAGCAGTGCAGCGGCTCCAGCAAACTCCATCTATCATGTTGAGTTTCATTACAATGTAGCACTTAAACCAAACATTGCTCGAAAACGAACCTCTGACAAGCCAATCTGTTCTCTGTCTTCTTTCATAAAACCACAAACGTGGGTCACACAGCGCCGCGGCCGCCAGAACGCTCACGTCATCTCCTAGCGCATGACTCACCGGGTGAGAAATTATCCTCGATGTGGTTGGATCTATGAGTGAACACGTGTGTGAAATTAGCTGACTTATTGTTAAGATGAGATTTTCAGTACTGGAGAGAGTGATGTGTAAAACAGAAAAAAACACTCCATTTGTCTTTTAAAGTCAACAAACTTGGACCCTATTTACTTTCTTTACACAGTAATTCTAATGAAAAAGTGTAAATTTAGCTTGCTCCATCTCTGAAACGACTTTCATTTCAGGTGACATCATCAAGCCCTTATGTTTTTTAGCCCCTCCCCTCCAAATACTTGGGATATAAAGACACTTTTAACTAATTCCTGATGGAAAAAGTTTTTTTTCTTGTGCAGGAAAAAAAAGACATATCACATTATGTGAGTAAAATAGTTTGCAGATGTTTCATGTTGACTTTACCAAGATTTGTTTTGTAGTTATCTTGAAGGGAGCAATCTTAGACTAACTATATTCCACTAAAAAGTGATCATCCCTATTTCTATTCATATTTCCTTAAGGGGCGTATGGGCTAATTTGAAATGCATGCTGCCTGGAGAGATATTTTATTTTGCAAAAATAATAACAATAACATGCTATTCAGAATTCAGCCCCAGTCATTTTGTTTTGCATTTCTGTTTGAAACCTCCTACACTGTTTTTGACATGAATTTCGTCCATTTGGAACGTATTGCAAGAAGTCGTTTACTGAGAACGCTTCTTTGCGTTCCACTTTCCATTGTTTTTTTTTTTTCCTATGTAAATGTGCGCTAGAACGGACGTGTTGGACTATTGCCGGTGTTGCCAAGTATGCGTTTTTCCCGCGGAATTGAGCTTCTTTAATACTGTTGCCGCGAGTTGTTTTTCATGTCGCAACCCAATAACGTGATATTTTACCAGGGGAGCTCCGCCAAAAAAAAAAAACGTGTATTTATAGCGACTGGGCTAGTTTTGAGTAGCAAATGGGCGGGTTTTGCTGTGAAAACCTGGCAACCCTGCAGCGTCTCGCGGATAATGGCGTTCAGCTTTTTAAAACTTCATTCAGGCGTTTTTTGTTCGTTCCGCTGCCCGTTTCACGTTTTTAACCATAAAAATGCGTCCAAACACAGGATCTGTTAAAAACGAATTATAACGCTTAAAACGGATTTGTTTTTCTCGTTGTTTGTTTCTGTGGCGTTGTGTGGTGTAGCCCCGCCCCCCGCAAATCCTCATTGGTCTTCATATAACAAAAATGCGTTCTGATTGGCTGTCGTGGGCAGACAAATTATTTGTTGCTGGGAAGTTTACTCACTGTCAGTGTGGGATAAATAATGTTCTTAATTTCAGAACTCTTGTATAGTTAACAATGTTTTTTTGGTTTGTAAACTCTTATTCTTGCACAAAAAAGAATAAATATGGTTTGCAGGCAAGTACTGGCAGAAGATTAGCTTCTGTAGACTGTATTTTTGACATTTTATGTCATTTTCTATTGGTGAGATGTGACATCAGCCTGAAGCCTTCTTCGGCACAACGTAGAAAAGACATTAGCAAGTCGTCCAGCTATCTGTTGTAAATCTCAAAGTTTGAACAGCCAACTCATCCAAAACAAACAAGCACAAGAGTTGTGGGGTCCCTCGTTCATGGCTGGTCACTAGGCGCGGATGTTTTCGTGTTGTTCTGTATCTGTTTTTGCAGTGTTGTGTGAATGTTTTCCGCTCTTTTGGCTCCAGTGGAAGTTTCCGTGTTACTGGCGCCTTTTCTCATACGTTCCTGCCAGAACTTGGACCCAGTAGACCCGAACCAATTTCATCATCACTGCGGGACTGAGTCACACTGCTACTCAGCAAAGAGAGTGAGAGAAAGATCTGCTCAGCCAAAAATACATGAATACTACACACCAGATGGGAATAAAGTGAAAAGTAAATAGCAAAACAGAACGATGGACAAAGATCTAGAAGGTTCAACGAAGCTTGCTTTTTGCGCTGACCTGGTCAGATCTTTGCACGCAGGCAAGCGCCACTCATGTTTTCTTCAAATATGAGATTCAGTTAGTCATACTAACCGCATGCAGTATTAGCTAATGCAATCTATCAGTTTAATATGGTTTTAATCACACGTTATTTGTTTTTCTAGGTTTCTGACGGATGGACCGTGACATTTAAAATTTTAACTCTCAAAAACCACAAAGGCGAGTCACTTCCAGAGATGGTGAGAGTTTGAACTATGCTCCACAGAGTACAATGTGGCCTCTGTTCACCGAGCTGACTTGTAGTGTCCCCAAATCATTTTGAGTCTTTATACAGTATGTTTCCTCTCATAAAGATGCCACGGCCCAGATCCACACAGATTCTCCCTAGCTGGTCCAGGTCTGGAACATTCTTTAACCTTTTCCATTTTGATGTTTATCTCTCTTTAAAGGAAGAGTTCATTTAAAATGAGGTTATTCATGACTTTCCAAACCTGTATGACCTAGTTTCATTCATGGAAAGCAAAAAGAGAAATTTTGGGTGGTGCATTTCCATGCATTTACAAAGAATAGACACAGGAGTTTCCAAGATTTCAAAAAAGATACTTAAAGGGATAGTTCACCCAATAATGAAAGTTACCCCTCAAGACATCCTAGATGTATTTGACTTTCTTCTTTCAGACTAATACAGTTTGAGTTATATTAAAAAATGTCCTGGCTCTTCTAAGCTTTATAATGGCAGTGAATGGCTGTTGAGATTCTATAATCCAATAAAGTGCATTCATCCATCATAAAAAGTGCTCCACACGAACCTCCTGAAAGGAAACAATGCATTTGTGTAAGAAAAATATACATATTTAAAACTTTTTAAAGCGTAATCTCTAACTTTCGCTAACTGTTGTTTGCACAGAGAGAGTGGTGTTCTACAAAAGAATGAAATTCATTCAGGTTTGGAACAACATGAGGATGAGTAATTGATGACAGAACGTTTATTTTTAGGTGAACTATCCCTTTAAGAGGTTAATGACATCTTGGAGCGTTTCAGGCCACGGTATCTGTATCATCATGTCTTGCAGTAGACTTTCAGACCACCTCTAGCATACTGAGCGGTCCCGACCAATGACCGCATCCCCGCCCCCATTCAGAAAGATGGGGTGATGGATGGAAAGTAGGAATGATGACTGTTTTTCCTCTATTTCACTCTCTCTCTCTGCACCATGTTTCCCCCCTCCCCTAGTTTTTCTTTCATGTCCTGCTGAAGATATACAGTTTCCTGCCTGAATGTACACGTGGAACTCTTCTCATGTGCGTTTTCCCTTTATCCCACTTATATTCTATTTCCTGTCCCTCTTCCTTCCCTTTCTTGTTCATATGTTCCCTTTTTAACTTTAGTTTTCATCTGTCTACTCACATTCTCTCTCGCTCTTAAATCAATACAGGTGTATGAAAAACTACT
This sequence comes from Cirrhinus mrigala, assembly GCA_036247105.1. Classification (NCBI taxonomy): domain Eukaryota; kingdom Metazoa; phylum Chordata; class Actinopteri; order Cypriniformes; family Cyprinidae; genus Cirrhinus; species Cirrhinus mrigala. The sequence goes on along the minus strand of CM070027.1, from coordinate 27,501,128 downwards.
ATTTTGAAAACTACTGTTTTGTAATGCACTCGATTTGACCTTTGGACTGCTATTACACACAAGCCATTAATATCACCCCACAGTCTTTATTATTATCAGATTGGCAAAAAGTTAAGGCTTTTTTTGCACAAAATTGGAATAAAAACGCAAAATAACAGTTTTCATTTTGATGAGGCCACTTACTGATGAATTAACGACGTGCAACATGATGAGATCATTTATTGTCAACATTCTTTTTACGTCGCATTTTTAAATAATTAAATTGAAATTTTGGGGTCAGTAAGATGTTTCTTAAGGAAATCAGTATATTAGAATGATTTCTGAAGGATCATGTGACAATGAAGACTAGAGTAATAATGCTGAAAATTCAGGTTTGGATCACAGGAATAAATTACTTTTTTAAAATGCATTAAATTTGAAAACTGTTCTTTCAAACTGTAAAATATTTCACAGTATTTCTCCTTTTACCGGAGCTATGGCTCCCTGCCACCAGTTTTACTGCAATTGCTGCAAGATGTCTATTTACTGGGAAAAAAGTCCTAATGGTTTCCTCTTGGGGAGTAATTTAGGATCTCTGTATGATGGCACATTTACACTAATGACCTTTTACTCACTATGTACTCTTTCTCTCTTATTTTATAGGAAATTCTGATTTTCTATGTGGGTATATCATAACTAATTTCTGGCTCCATCCACGTGTCTCTGAGCACCAGACTTCTGTGTTTTACCTCTGCTTCAACGGCTTCAAGGTCTCAACTACAGTGAAAGTCTTGTGTTTACCTTTCCAGCAATTTCTCATTGATTTAATTAGCTGTGATTAGTTGATGGTTGGCTTGTGTGATTGGTTGTTTGCAGGGGAAATGTTCTGCTCATGTTTATGCTGGCATAGAGTTGCCAAACCAAACCACCCAACCGCACCACTTCTAGAACCATGCAATGCAGAACTTAGTCTTAACAATTGCTATATGTTTTTTCGTCTGTGAATACTAAAATGTAGTGGTAAATGTCATTTAAAAACTAAATATTATCACTATTATTATAATGACTTTTTCTGAAGACTACCACAAAGCAAGGGTGCTGAGTGAAATTGCCAGAGCTTTTTGTGGTTGCAAAGTGTTAAAGGTAGTTTTCAGTGAGTTGCTATGCAGTTTCTAGGATATTCTGAGTTGTTGCTAACTGATTTCCCTTTTTTTTTTTTTACTATGTTGCTGTGCTGTTGTTTAGTTTTTGCCAGACAGTTGCTGAGGTGTTCTGAGTTGTTAGTGTTTTGCTATGCACTTGTTAGGGTGTTGCTGTGCAGATGCTGAGGCGTTCTAAGTTGCTAGGGTGTGTTCTGAGTTGTTAGTGTGTTATGCAGTTTTTCTGAAGTGTTATGATTTGTTAGTGTGTTACTGTGCAGTTGCTAGGGTGTTGCTGTGTATTTTTTGGGGAGTTCTAAGTTGTTAGTGTTTTGCTGTGCAGTTGCTAGGGTGTTGCTATGGAGTTTTTGGGATATTCTGAGTTGCTAGGGTGCTGCTATGCAGTTTTTCTGAGCTGTTCTGAGTTTTTAGTGTGTTGCTATGCAGTTGCTGAGGTGTTTTGAATTGTAAGTGTGTCAGTGTGCAGTTGCTAAAGTGTTGCTATGCAGTTTTTTGAGGTGATTTGATTTATTTGTGTCATTGTGCAGTTTCTAGGGTGTTGCTATGCAGTTTTTGGGGTGTTCTGAGTTGCTAGGGTGTTGCTATGTAGTTTTTGGGGTGTTCTAAGTTGTTAGTGTTATGCTATGCAGTTGTTGAAGTGGTCTGAGTTGTTAGTGTGTTGCTGTGCAGTTGCTCAGGTGTTGCTATGCAGTTTTACTGAAGTGTTCTGAATTGTTAGTGTGTTAGGCAGTTTTGCTGAAGTGTTATGATTTGTTAGTGTGTTACTGTGCAGTTGCTAGGGTGTTGCTATGCAGTTTTTCTGAAGTGTTCTGAGTTGTTGGTGTGTTGCTGTGCAGTTGCTAGGGTGTTGCTATGCAGCTTTTCTGAAATGTTCTGAGTTCTTAGTGTGTTGCTATGCAGATGCTAGGGTGTTGCTATGTAGTTTTTAAGGTCTGATTCATTAGAGTGTCGTTGGGCAGTTGTTAGGGTTTTGTTATGCAGTTTTTGGGATGTTGTTAATGTGTTGCTATGCAGCTGTTAGGGTGCTACTACACTGTCAAGAAAAAAAGGTACAGTTCTGTCACTGTGGCGGTACCCTCAGGTACAAATATGTACTTTTAAAGTACTAATACATACCTTTAAAGTACCAACATGTATTTTCAAAGTACTAAAACGTACCTTTAAGGTGCTTATATGTACTGTTTAGGGGTAGGTAAGGTACAAAGATGTACCTTTTCACTTTTGTACCTTAGGGTACCGCCCCAGCGACAGAACTCTACCTTTTTTCTGAGAGTGTATGCTGTTTTTGAGGTGTACTGAATTAGTGTGTTGCTATGCAGTTTTTGCGATGTTCTGAATTGTTAGTGTATCAAAGGTGTTGGTGTGCAGTTATGGGGTGTTTTGACTTTTTAGTTTGCAGTTTTTGAGGTGTTCTGAGTGGTTAGTATGTCACTATGCAGTTGCTGAGGTATTAAGTTAATAAGTTGTAGTAAGTTGTTAGTTTGTTGCTGCACAAACTAACAGGATCGTTTGTTGCTGCTAGGGTGTTGCTGTGCAGTTTTCAAGCTGTTCTGATTTGTTAGTGTGTTGTTGTTATGTGGTTGCTAAGGTGCTACTGGTGGTTTTCAGTGTGTTGCTATACAGTTTCTGTGTATTCTTGGTTGTTGCTAACCACTTTCCCTCTTTTATCAACTTTCAGCTATGAAATAAGTTCAGAAAAGTAATAAAAGTCAGTCAAATGATTTAAGGAATAATTTATGTCTGAAGCACAAACAATGCAGCGCTACAGGCCAAAGTTTAATACTAATTGTTAGAGGTTTGTTCAGCTCACTAACCCTCAGTAAGAGAAATACTATTGTAATGCTTGACTTCACTAATGATCAGTTGAGGAGTGATTCATGTATTGGTTATAAGGCTCTTGTGTATTGTTTGTATATTTGAAGGCACATGTGAGATTTCATCAGGCCGCAGGGGCCTGAAAGAGAACCTCTCAACCTTTGATAGATATCCAGCTCTCACTGACTTTTTAAGGCAGAACTGCATGAATACAGTGGATCTAAGGCCATATTGATGCTAAATCAGGCAAAACCTCCTTAGAAGGTCATTGAGGGTGTAGTCTCAATGCATTTTTGTTGCCCAATAGAAATAAATGCCCCCTGCTCACTCGCAGAGTATTTTCAAATGCGGTGAAGGCTGCCAGTGCAGAAATATTGAGTAATCATTCGGAGTCGTCATTGAGGATGGACAGTATGTAGGAGAGAGAGAGAGAGAGAGAAAGAAAGAGGTTCAAACATGGCAATTTTCTGGAAAGTGTTTGGTGAATATTGGTGTTGGCCGCTGGCTCAGACTCCCGGATCAGAGCGATGGGCTGCTTCTCTGCTGAGCCGTCAATCTTCACTCCATCTGCTGTAATAAATACAGTATGAGGTTTTTCTGCATGATGGTCCACTTATTTCTTTTGAAAAAATGACTTCAGATGTTCTGATTTTTCCCTTGAAATAACATTTGCTTTAACATCGCTTTTAAAAAGACACTTGTTTCAAGCATGACAGAGCTGGATAACATCATTCATAATTGTAATTATTAAACTGAAAGAAATTACTTCATCAAAAGAGACCCAAAAGACTGTCTATTTAATTTTTTTTTTTTTTTTTTTTTTTTTACAGTCTTTGTTTTTCATTTTAGTTAATTTATCTATGAATGTATTCATTAATTAATTTGACCTATTTACACAATTATTTTAAAAGTAGTATTTTGTTGTTAAAATCATTTCACTGACCTGTAATACAGTGAAAATCACAAAAAGATGTCTGAAGATGTGCATGTGTGTTTGTACTCTGCATGCTTTTCGTAGTGCATCCTTCACTCACACATTTATTTACAGTGGTGTTGCCGAGTGACGATCCAAACATGGCCCTTTTTCTACAGAATCCTCCATCAGCTCTGCCTATAAATGCTGCTGACCCATATGACTCCACACACACATCTGGACTGAGGCAACTCAATGCCTTTGGGATGTCCAGGTGCAGTTGGGAGTTTGATGTGAATGAGAGGGAAAATGTGTCTGCATGAGAAAGACAGAGAAAGAGAGAAAGAGACATTAAACATGTGTTTTTCATGTTCAACGTTCAGTCTATTACTAATACACTCCTGAAAACTACATTTTTACATTGTCTGAAGAAAAAGTGGGTGGTGCATACATATCCAAAAAAAAAAAAAAGAACAGCATAATGCTATAAAGTTTCTCTTCATAGGTTTTCTGAGTGTTACTATACTTTTAGATAGATTGTTTCTAGGGTATTAATGTGACATTGCTGAGGTATTGAAGTTGCTGAGGTGTTCTGAGCTGTTAGTGTGGTGTTCTGCAGTTGCTAGGGTGTTTCTATGCAGTTGCTGAGGTGTTCTGAGTTAGTGTGGTGTTCTGCAGTTAGGGTGTCGCTATACAGTTTTTGAGGTGTTCTGAGTTGTTAGTGAGTTGTTCTGCATTTTTTTTTAGGTGTTCTGAGTTGTTAGTGTGTTGTTCTGCAGTTGCTATGGTGTTACTATGCAGTTGCTGAGGTATTCTGAGTTAGTGTGTTGTTCTGCAGTTGTTAGGGTGTTACTATGCAGTTGCTGAGCTGTTCTGAGTTGTTAGGTTGTCGCTATACAGTTTTTGAGGTGTTTTGAGTTGTTAGTGTGTTCTGCCGTTGCTAGGGTGTTACTATGCAGTTTTTGAGGTGTTCTGAGTTCTTAGTGTGCTGTTCTGCAGTTGCTAAGGTGTTAATATGCTGTTGCTGAGGTGTTCTGAGTTGTTAGTGTGTTGTTCTGCAGTTGCTAGGGTGTTACTATGCAGTTGCTGAGATGTTCTGAGTTGTTAGGATGTCGCTGTACAGTTTTGAGGTGTTCTGAGTTATTAGTGTGTTCTGCCGTTGCTAAGGTGTTACTATGCAGTTGCTGAGGTGTTCTGAGTTATTAGTGTGTTGTTCTGCAGTTGCTAGGGTGCTTCTATGCAGTTTTTTTTAGGTGTTCTGAGTTGTTAGTATGTTACTTTGCAGTTGCTGATGTATTCTAAGTTGTTTGTGCATTATTGTGCAGTTGCTAGGGTGTCGCTATGCAGTTTTTGAGGTGTTCTGAGTAGTTAATGTGTCGCTATAGAGTGGCTAGGGCGTTACTATGCAGTTGCTGATATATTCTTCTAAGTTGTTTGTGTGTTAATGTGCAGTTGCTGGGGTGTTGCCCTTCTGAGTTATTTGTGTGTTGCTGTGAAGTTGCTAGGGTGTTGCTATGCAGTTTTTGGGGTGTTCTGAATTGTTAGTATGTTGTTCTGCAGTTGCTAGGCTGTTACTATGCAGTTGCTGATGTAGTTTGTGCGTTGTTTGTGCGTTACTGTGCAGTTAGGGTGTTGCTATGCAGTTTTTTTAGGGGTTCTGAGTTAGGATGTTGTTCTGCAGATGCTAGGGTGTTGCTCTGCAGTTTCTAGGGTGTTGCTATGCAGTTTTTTTTTTAGGGGTTCTGAGTTAGGATGTTGTTCTGCAGTTGCTAGGGTGTTGCTCTGCAGTTGCTGATGTATTCTAAGTAGTTTGTTTGCTGCTGTGCAGTTGCTAGTGCGTTGCTATGCAGTTTTGTGAGGTGTTCGGAGTTGTTAGTATGTTGTTCTGCAGTTGCTAGGGTGTTACTATGCAGTTGCTGATGTATTCTAAGTTGTTTGTGTGTTGCTGTGCAGTTGCTAGGGTGTTGCTATGCAGTTTTTGAGGTGTTCTGAATTGTTAATGTGTCACTATAGAGTGGCTAGGGTGTTACTGTGCAGTTGCTGAGATGTTTTGAGTTGTTAGTGTGTCACTTTGCAGTTTCCACTGTTTTGCTATGCAATTTCTGATGCAGATTCTATGCAGAATGATCTATGCAGATTCTAGGGTGTTACTATGCAGTTTCTGAATGTGTTGTAAAATGTGTAGTAGTCACTGAGATGTTAGTGTGTTTTTTACACTGCTACTGAGGTATATTGATAAGTTAACGCAGTACAAGGCAGTTGCTAGGGTGTTGCTATGCAGATGCTGAGGTTTTTGAGTTGCTTTGCAGTTGATAGGATGTTCTGGGTGTTCACTGTAAGTCTAAAATTGGAGAAACACTGTAGAACTTTTATTTTTAAGAGTGACTGACTGGAAGGTCAAAAAAAGGGCCAATGGCAACAAACCCCTAAAATCTGCAAGAGCTCTTCACTTTATTTATAGTCTGTTTGAGGTGCTGTTATAGCAGTAGTGCTGTATTTGTAGCTGTAGTGTGGGAGAGGACGTGTCTTCACACCCTAAAACTGCTTTTCAAAACCATCTATCAGTCTTTCTCTTTTTGTTTCCTCCCCTTCTCTACATCCAAGGCAAATGTTCCCCCCTTTATATCTTCCTCTTTGGCTTTTGTGTATGCGTGTGTGTTTGTCTGATTTTTGGATGCAGAGACAGTGCAGGAAGCAGAGCCCATGATGACATCACCACCCCTCTGTTCCAGTGCACATCTGGAAATGCTCAAGTTTCAGGACGAGGGAGAGAAAGAGAGAGAAAACAGCAAGAACGTGAGGGAAGAGTACAAACGATCCTGGCATATCTGCACCAACAGTACGGATAGAGAAAGGAGGAGGAGAGAATAGGAAACGAGAGAGAAATGGAGGTGGGCTGCTGGACACAACCAGGGTTTGAATTACCAAACCTCCAAAGAAAGTCAAAAGCATAAGATATTAAATACTAAATGGTTTTAATTCTACATTTTACACGGGCTGTGGAATTCTGATTGGTCGATCGCAGAATTCTGCGGTCAGATTTCCTCAGAATTCTCTTCAGATCAGATCAGATTTCTCTTAGTCTTCTACCTTAAATAATTTTGACTGAAATTAACATTTCATGTTCTTTTATTTTATGTATTTTGTATTTTATGCATTTTATAATGTTTAAATAGCCACAAAAATGCGGTTGTAACTGCATCTTTTTTGCCAAGTCTGAGGAGGGAGGACGAATATCGACCCGTGACAGGAAGCAAAGATGCCTCCTCTAAATTCTCACGGCTTATTCTGTTCCTTAGAATACAGGCGCACTAATCCGATGACGATTCCAGAACTAAAACCCAGTTCTGGAATGTCTCGAAGTTGTTGGGTGGGTGTAAATTCTGACAGCTGGCTGGAGGAAATCCTGTTTCCAGTCGACGCTTTTTTTTTTTTTTTCATCTCACCTCCACAGACATGCACAAACACCTCTCCTGCAGCCATTTGGAAACCATTAACTCATAAGGACATCCAATTTAGGAAACCAACCGTATCTCCCCTGATTTTATAAACAGAGTTTAAAATTCAATTGCCAAAGATTTTTTTGTTATTCTGTATTTATCTGTGTTTGCCTTATCATAGATTTCTTTCGACCAAAGTTGTTATCATATACCAAATGTGGCAAATTCACATGCATCCAAAAGTACTGCAGCACTGTGGTGTTGTTGTGAATTTGTCATATTTTTAAAAAATTGCCAAATTGGTGTGTTTCTCATGTCCTATAGCAATGCACTATGTTTCTTGGTAACTGTGAGTAAAAGGGTTCGTATGGGGACCAGGAGAGCATCTGCATGCAATTTTTCTCTTGACCACTAGTGGGCAGATCGTGCTCAAACTCCACAAGTGGTCATGTGACAAGATCTGCAAATGAAATCATTACCACACAGGCAGCATCTGGGTTTGCCTTTCTCCCTTTTACTGAGTTTCCCACAATGCATTTGAGTACAAGTTTTAGAAAAGAACATTTGCAAAAGCACATCAAGCATAAATGTAATCCAAATCTGGAAAGACTTTCTTTTTTTCTGTTGTTGTTTTTACAGATTTGAATTTATGATTCATATTTGGATGCTTTTGAGTCCATACAAAGTGTTACTCATAAGACAGACATCATCCACTCCCATAGATGATTACATATTTAGAGTAGGCCAACAAACTCTTTCATCTTTTGATCTTTGTTTGTGTACCAAGGATATGGGAAAAGCTAGAGAATGAAATTAGTCACCGCAGCCATAAGCAACGAATTTGTCTGCACTGCTAGCATGCAATGTTGCGGTGTAGACAGCTCGGTTGACAATAACAGCTGCGTTCTCTTTCTTTCTGTCTTTATCTGTCCTCGGCTCTTTCCAAATCTGCACGTTTCTGGATAAACTAACTCATTCAATGTTCATTGTTATTTTTTCCCCCTCAAAGCAACGTGAATTGTACACTCACTCCTTCTGTAGTCTGGAAGAGAGATGGTGAAATGATTTGCTTGACCCAAGGGATAAGGTGGAAAGAATGTACCACAGCTGGTCAACACGTTAAAGAGGAGAGAGGGAAAAAAGAGAAGGGAGAGAGAGAGAAAGAGGGAGTGAAAGAAGCAGAAACGGCTGATGGGGGGTGGGTTGCTTATTTGTGTCATTTTTTCCACATTCTTGTTCTGTGACCAATCCAGCCGCCAGTCCAGATCTCACCCACTCTCTGTTCTGTCTGATTTTTCCGCCTGTTTCTCGCTCCAGGGGAGCTCTGTGATGTTGCCTCTGAGGGTCAGAGCGGTGCCCACGTGCCCAGTTGAAGAGCTCCAAGCAGGGATTCCCTGTGTCTTTAGCTCACTGCTCCACATTCAGCCTGCTGGCTGTGAGCTCTGCACTTTTCAGGTGGTTGGCTGTGAGTTCTACAACACTGACATGGTTCACTGTCAATTCTACAACTTTCAGAGTTATACACTCAATGTAATTTCTAGAGATTCACATTGTTTTCAGTGGGATAGGTGTGGGTTCCAGTTCTTGCACACTTATGAGGAACTTTGAGTTGATTTTTGTGTTCTAGAACATTTACATGGTTCACTGGTTCATCATCGGATCTAAAACGGTTTGTCAAATATATGTGGGTTTCAGTTCTTGAATATCTCAAAAGTAAAACTATGTGTTAATTTCTGAGTTCTAGAACATTCACAAGGTTCACTGTTACTTCTACAACTTTCAGGGAGATAAATGTGGGTTCTGGGGGTTTTACACATTTGCTGGCAGTTCTGGAAGATTCACATGGTTCACTGCTGGTTCTCAAACTGTCAGTGGGATTTATCTGGGGTCCAGTTTGCTGTGGATTTTTGAGTTCTAGAACGTTCACATAATTCACTGACAGTTTTTCAACTTTCAGGGAGATAAATGTGGGTTCTTGGGGTTGTACACTTGCTATCAGTTCTAGAAAATTCACATGGTTTATTATCAGTTGTAAAACTGTCTGTCAGATCTATGTGGGTTTCAGCACTTGCATACTTCCAAAGTGAACCTTTGTTGATTTTTGCATTCTAGAACATTCATGTGGTTCACTGTCAGTTCTACAACTTTCATGGGGATAAATGTGGGTTCTAAGGCTATACAACCACTATCAGTTCTAGAAGATTCGCAGTGTTCACTGCTGGTTCTGAAACTCTCAGTGGGATTTATGTGGGACCCAGTTCTTGCACACACATTGCTTTTGATTTTTGAGTTCTAGAACATTTTATGGTATTCACTGTTAGTTTTACACTTTTCAGGGAGATAAATGTGGGCTCTAGGGGTTATACACTCGCTATTAGTTCTAGAAGATTCACATGGTTCACTGCTGGTTCTAAAACTTTCATTGGGGCCTTATGTAGGATCCCGTTCTTACACACTTATTTGCTGTTGATTTTTGAGTTCTAGAACATTCACATGGTTAACTGGTTTATCATCGGATCTAAAACCATATGTCAAATATATGTGTGTTTGAATACTTCAGAAGTGAAACTTTGTGTTTTCTGAATTCTAGAACATTCACAAGGTTCACTGTTACTTCTGCAACCTTCAGGGAGATTCTGGAAGATTTACATGGTTCACTGCTGGTTCTAAAACTGTCAATGCGATTTATGTGGGATCCAGTTTGCTGTGGATTTTTGAGTTCTGGAACGTTCACATAATTCACTGACAGTTCTTTAACTTTCAGGGAGATAAATGTGGTTTCTTGGGGTTGTACACTTGCTATCAGTTCTAGAAGATTCACATGGTTTATTATCAGTTGTAAAACTGTTTGTCAGATGTATGTGGGTTTCAGTGCATGCATACTTCCAAAGTGAACTTTGAGTTGATTTTTGAGTTCTAGAACATTCATGTGGTTCACTGTCAGTTCAACAACTTTCATGGGGATAAATGTGGGTTCAAAGGCTATACAATCACTATCAGTTTGAGAAGATTCACATTGTTCACTGCTGGTTCTGAAACTGTCAGTGGGATTTATGTGGGATCCAATTCCATTTTTGTCGATTATATACTTGCTGTCAGTTTTACAATATTCTCATTGTTCACTGTCGGTTCTGAAATGGTTTGTCCGACATATGTGGGTTTCAGTTCTTGAATACTTCCAAAGTGAAATTTTAGTTGATTTTTGAGTTCTAGAACATTCACATGGTTCACTGTCAGTTTCACAACTTACAAGGGGACAAATTTAGGTTCTAAGGCTATACATTCGGTTCTAGACATTCTAGAAGATTGACATGTTTCGCTTCTGGTTCTAAAACTGTCTGAGCAGGGGTTCTAGAGCAGGTCCTGGAGTGCCACTGTCCTGCAGAGCTTAGCTCCAACCATAATCAAACTTTAATATAAGTTTGAGTTTAGAACTTGAGTCTAGAACTTCAGTTCAGACCATTTCTGGTAAGTTCTAAAACTTTTAGACGGTAATATATGTGGGTTCTAGAGCTTACATGTGTCACGGTTCTAGAACTTAAAGATGATTTTATGTGAGTACTGGCACATTTTGATATAGTTTCTAAAACCTTCATGGGGATATATGTGGGTTTTAAGGCTTGCTTTCAATTCTTGAACATATAGATGCCTTTGTAATGTCTAGAGCTTTCACATAATAGATTTGTGATGTAGAAAGAAATTGGTTCAAGAACATTCACACGGTTCACCTTTGGTTTTGAAACCTTCAGAAGAATAGATGTGTGTTCTAGATTGCTCACTTGCTGATAATCTTAGAACATTGTTGGGTTAGAGTTGCAGAACATTTGCACAGTTCTAGAACATTCACAACGTGTATTGTGAGAAGAAAGATGTTCAAAGCTTGTATGGCTCTTGCAGTCATTTCAAAACTTGCAGATGGCTGTGTTTAAAGTCTAGACCATTCGCATGATAAGACATTAATGTGGGTTATGTAGTTGACAGATTATAGATATTGTTTATTTTTTGCGGCCAGTTCTACAACTTCCAGATGTCTGTGTATGAGTTTTGAACATACATATTTATTTGCAATTTAAACTGAATTCTTTTATCCATTCTTTTATTGTAAATGAGGAACATCACAAGCAGTTAATCAACAACATTCATATTAAGCACTGCAAAATGTAGAATATAAACATGGTTTACTGCCAGTTTTTAATGTTTAAGAGAGATGGAGGTGGGCTGTAGAGTTGCACACTTATTGCTGTCTAATGTAGAACTTTCAGACGGAATGTTTGAAATCTAAAACATTCAAACTGTTCGCTGTTCTAAAACTTTCAGGTGAATTAATATGGGTTCTAGAATGTTCAGTTGGTGAGCTATTTTTTAAGTTCATTATTATATATATTCTTTGGGAGCTTTGTTCTAAACAAACCAGTCAGTTGCAAAAAGCCAAACAACATCTCCATAATGAATCCTCAGTCTTGTACTTCCTTTTTACATATCACAAATAAGGAAAAAGCAAGAAGATTAACCTTGAGGGGGAAGAGGCTGGTAAGGGGAGGCTGGAAGTCTGTGTCCCAGGGCATGATGCTTCTGTCTGGAATGACTCAACAGGAAAACATCCCTACTGAGGGTTCCACATCAGCAGCCCCCCTTTGACATTCACGGGTGATTTCTGAGAGGTCGTGTGTGTGTGTGTGTGTGTTTGTTAGTGTTTACAGAAGAATTTCTCTGGAAAAAGAATCACCTCTTCATTGCTATCATCCATTACTACTAAGCTAAACACACACACCAACCTACACTAGACACACTAACCTAGAGACGACCAGCTAAATGAAGCAATTCAGCAAAGCCGGATTGTAACATAACAATGTTTGGCAGTAAATCAGAACATATCCGGACGTTGACACATCAACCAATGCGCTACAGGCATTTACCCCCTCACTTCTCCACTATCTCATTGCCTTTCCATATGCTTCCCCCCTTTTCCCTCACTGTTGATCCTGGGGTTTTAGGAGTCGCTTAATAATGGAAAAAAAGCAAGAGAATATTTTCCAGCTTCCAAAACCCCAGAGCCCTCAGTGATTTTATGGAGTGAGTCAGGCTGTCTGCTGAAAAGAGAGAGAGGGGGGCATGAATAAAAAAAAAAAGTGGTACAAAAAGAAGTCAACTGTCTTTATACAGTAAGAGAAAACATGAAGATCTGTTGTTTCATTATCTCCCTCGCTCACTGGACCAATTTTTTCTGACTGTCTCATTTTCATTGAAGTTGAACGTTCTTTACGTGTTTCTTAATCTTTCTTTCTCTCTCTCTAGCTGGACGTTCTCCATGGTTTTCTTGGCTCCTGTGGTTTTCAGACCTAAGGACTGAAAGGGAGAGAGAGGTTAAGACGTATACGGAACAGAAGGACAACTGAGATCTGATGAAAGAGATCCTTCATGGTCAGAAATTTTGTACCATGAATACCATGGTATTCTTTGAAGTACCATATGAATACCCATAATAAGCAACAACTAAAGAAACAATAGATTCCATTGTACTCCAACTTTACCAAGGACATATCTTTTGCTTTAAATAAGTACTGTAGTGTGGCATGGTGTTTATGTGTATTCCATGGTATTTCAAAAAATGCAATAGTACAAGGTAACAGGTAGCAAAATATCCCAATAATATTAAGGTACACATCCAAAATACTATGGGACATGTCCAAAAATACTATAGTAGTACCATGGTACACTACATGTCCAACATATCAAGCTAGTATAAGAGTACATGTCCAAAATATTCTAATAATATCACAGTACATGTCCAAAAATATGTTAGTACAATGGTGCATGTCCAAAATACCATGATAGCACCATGGTACAGTACACCCATAATATCATAATGTCAAACTACATAAAATATAGTAAATTAAACGTCAAACTCGATCATAATGCACAATGTTTCCTTTTAACATGTATTTTGAGATCCGTATGGAGTGCTTACACTAGTTATCAGCAAACTGGTTACCTCACCTGAATATGTTTGTAGATTTGGGTTGGATGTTATATTCTGAATGAAAATGTTGATATTTTATTTGTAAACATAATATTTTTGTGCTTATTTTAGTTAATGTTATAAAACTAGCGAGCTGAGCCAGTAGTCGCACTGACAGTGCCGTGTAAACATGGCCGAAGACGTCAGATAAACCGAATCAATTGAGTCATTTACGCTGGAACCGCTCCGATTGATTCAAACTCGTGACTTCGATTCAGTTAAAGCGATTCACGAGCAAAAATCAGATCAAAACAAAGGAGCCATTCATTTTTATCGTTTGCCTCGTAAAATGATTCACTGTTTCGAGGCGCTCCAAACGGATCGCGAATCATTTGATTCAGATCGGAATTTAAATCGCGTATCGCGAATCATTTAATTCAGAGCGTGTTTGCGAATCATTTCGCGAATTAAATGATTCGCGATCCGCGCTCCAATACGATGCTAGTATTAGGGTACGTGTCCAAAATATCCCAATAATATCACTGTACACGTCCAAAAATAGCATGATAGTAGCATGGTAGAAAAATTTTATGATAGTATCACAGTATATGTTCAAAATACCATGGTACATGTCTAAAATACCAAGATACTACTATGGTACATGTCAAAAATACCATGGTACAGTATCTACCATGATATTACCATGGTAGTCCTTTGATACAGTAGCCTACATGTCAAAAATACCATTATTGTACCATGTTACAGTACATACAATTATGGTACTATGATGCATGTCTGATCTACCATGATATTACCATGGTAATACCCTGATACAGTAACCTACATGTCAAAAATACCATGATACTACCATGGTACATGTCAAAAATACCATTATTGTACCATGATACAGTACATACCATTATGGTACTATGATACATGTCTGATCTACCATGGTAATACCGTGATACAGTAGACTACATGTCAAAAAATACCATGATACTACCATGGTACATGTCAAAAATACCTCTGTAGTACAGATACAGTATGTGTTCAAAATACCATGATAGTGGTAGAGTTACAAAAACGTAGTACCATGGTATATCTCCAAAATAACATCATACCATGGTGCTTTTTCTGTAATTAAACTATTTATGCTACTTCAAGATGCTTTAGACATATACCATGGTAGTTTAAGACAATTACCATGCATATGTCTAAAATCATGCTGTTTATGTTTAAGAAAACATGGTATTTCTGATAGTTTTTGTTAGTGTAATTAGTTTCAGTTATACAGTATCTGTTTATCACTGAAGCTTGGGCTGGAACCCACAAAACATAGTGTCACATCCATAAAACCACAATAAAACCATGGTACTTTTTTAAGTGCAGTTAAAGTGATTGTTGTAATTGCAAATGCTGCCTCCTCACTGTTTCAATGACATGATGGATGTCGTACTTGTTTAAAGTCTTCAGTCTTTTTCCAGTCTTTAATGGCCGTCTGTGGTGATGTTAGTCTGGAATGTTCTGTCAGGTCTCTGTGAAAGGGAAAAACAGCAGAGGAAAGTTGTACTTTAAATTGAAATATCATAAATCAAGATTAATGTCACACCTGCTGACATCCAAATGACACACGCGTCCCCAGGCCAAGGCTTTTAAAATACAGCAGTGCTTTAGTGAACGTACTTGCGTGTGTGTGTGTGTGTGTTCCCAGGCCACAATCCAGAGGAATCAGTTCAAACCGTTCAAAACTGACCTGCTCCTCATCTGAGCTGTGATTTATGCCACTGTTGTGTCCGTGACTCTGAGCGAGAGGACTGACAGTGTCCATTACTGAACCCTAAACTAGCACACGCTGTCCCACCGCACCGCAACCCCAGCGAAGAGAAGCCAGCTGATTACAGGTTTGCACCGCAAGCGCGCTGTGTTTTCTTTACTGACGGCTGTGAAGTTTCCGTCTGCACAAATGTGGATGCTGGTTTTATGGTATAGACATACTATGACTAACCATATCATTCTCTTCAATCAGAGAAATATTACATTCACTTGTATAGAAGTTTGAGAAGTGTGGTTTTCTAAATAAGAGAATCTCAGGAAAACGTGCAACATTTTATGAGGAAAAATAGAGACATTTTGCATGAAGAAATGAAGCTCTGAGGTTAGATTCACATTTGCATTATATATTTTATTGTAATAGCATATATATTTAAATATACAATTTGTTATATGCTGTATGTAGATGTATTATCATGATGTAAAGAAAAGTAAGTAATTAAACCAGCTAGGACTAGACAAATAAATTAATAAAATAAAAAAAAACATACATGAAATTCTATAAAATAATAACAACATATAGAAAGTAATATTTAATTTTTTTAAATACAGTATTATATTTAAAAAATAATATTTTAGGAAAATTTCATGGGAATGATCATAATTGAGAAAAAAATGAGTTTCAAAAGTGAAAAAATCCAGATTTTCAATATAATATTATAATTAAAAAGTAATTTTTAATGAAGATTAAACCGGAATCAGCATAATTTGGACAATTTTTTCCCCCAATTCAGCATAAATTCCAGCTAGTACAACAAACACTACCATGATTTATGAATATTTATCAATGTAAATATATATTTTTCACATTGGGATAGTACCACCTAGTCCTAAAATGTAACTCCAAAAATTGTACTTTTGCAATATAATACAATAATATAATAAAACATGAAATATTATTTATATATGTTGTTAATATTTTATGTAATGTTATGTGTGTTTTTTATTTTATTTATATATTTGTCTGGTCCAAGCCAATTTAATATTGGGCAGTAAAAATATCATTTTATATATTATGATAATATATGTAAATATATAACAAAATATATTTTTATTTTTTATTTTATATATGTATATTTAGACATATACTTTGTTATACTGTATATTTAGATTTATTATCATAATATATTAAAAGTAAGTAATTAAACAAGTTTGGACCAGAAAAATCTAGAAATATAAAATGTACATGAAATTATCTAAAATAGGTATCTAGAAAATAATATGAAACATTTTGTTTTAAATACAGTGTTATAGTAAAAAAGTAATATTTTTTTAGGAAAATGTAATGGGACTCATCATAATTAAGAAAAAAGCCCAGATTTTTAATACAAAATTATAATATTTGATGAAAATTTAAAAGGAGTCATCATAATTTGGACTATTTTTTACCAAATCAGCATAAATTACAATACAATGAATTAGGCGATGTTAAGAAATTAGGACAATTTTTAGTTCATGTTTTGTTATGGCATAATTTTTTTATGACACGTCTTGCAATACGTTTGGATGTGTGTGTGTGTGTGTGTGTGTGTGTACATATATATATATATATATATATATATATATATATATATATATATATATATATATATATACACTGCTCAAAAAAATAAAGGGAACACTTAAACAACACAATGTAACTCCAAGTCAATCACACTTCTGTGAAATCAAACTGCCCACTTATGAAGCAACACTGATTGACAATCAATTTCACATGCTGTTGTGCAAATGGAATAGACAACAGGTGGAAATTATAAGCAATTAGCAAGACACCCCCAATAAAGGAGTGGTTCTGCAGGTGGTGACCACAGACCACTTCTCAGTTCCTATGCTTTCTGGCTGATATTTTGGTCACTTTTGAATGCTGGCGGTGCTTTCACTCTAGTGGTAGCATGAGACGGAGTCTACAACCCACACAAGTGGCTCAGGTAGTGCAGCTCATCCAGGATAGCACATCAATGCGAGCTGTGGCAAGAAGGTTTGCTGTGTCTGTCAGCGTAGCACCCAGAGCATGGAGGCGCTACCAGGAGACAGGCCAGTACATCAGGAGACGTGGAGGAGGCCGTAGTAGGGCAACAACCCAGCAGCAGGACTGCTACCTCCGCCTTTGTGCAAGGAGGAACAGGAGGAGCACTGCCAGAGCCCTGCAAAATGACCTCCAGCAGGCCACAAATGTGCATGTGTCTGCTCAAACGGTCAGAAACAGACTCCATGAGGGTGGTATGAGGGCCCGATGTCCACAGGTGGGGGTTGTGCTTACAGCCCAACACCGTGCAGGACCTTTGGCATTTGCCAGAGAACACCAAGATTGGCAAATTCGCCACTGGCGCCCTGTGCTCTTCACAGATGAAAGCAGATTCACACTGAGCACATGTGACAGACGTGACAGAGTCTGGAGACGCCGTGGAGAACGTTCTGCTGCCTGCAACATCCTCCAGCATGACCGGTTTGGCGGTGGGTCAGTAATGGTGTGGGGTGGCATTTCTTTGGAGGGCCGCACAGCACTCCATGTGCTCGCCAGAGGTAGCCTGACTGCCATTAGGTACCGAGATGAGATCCTCAGACCCCTTGTGAGACCATATGCCGGTGCGGTTGGCCCTGGGTTCCTCCTAATGCAAGACAATGCTAGACCTCATGTGGCTGGAGTGTGTCAGCAGTTCCTGCAAGACGAAGACACTGATGCTATGGACTGGCCCGCCGTTCCCCAGACCTGAATCCAATTGAGCGCATCTGGGACATCATGTCTCGCTCCATCCACCAACGCCACGTTGCACCACAGACTGTCCAGGAGTTGGTGGATGCTTTAGTCCAGGTCTGGGAGGAGATCCCTCAGGAGACCATCCGCCACCTCATCAGGAGCATGCCCAGGCGTTGTAGGGAGGTCATACAGGCACGTGGAGGCCACACACTACTGAGCCTCATTTTGACTTGTTTTAAGGACATTACATCAAAGTTGGATCAGCCTGTGGTGTGTTTTTCCACTTCAATTATGTGACTCCAAATCCAGACCTCCATGGGTAGATAAATTAGATTTTCATTGATAATTTTTGTGTGGTTTTGTTGTCAGCACATTCAACTATGTAAAGAACAAAGTATTTAATAAGAATATTCATTCAATATTCATTCAGATCTAGGATGTGTTATTTTAGTGTTCCCTTTATTTTTTTTTTGAGCAGTGTGTGTGTGTGTGTGTGTGTATATATATATATATATATATATATATATATATATATATATATATATATATATATTTATATTTATGACACGCCTTGCAATATGTTTGGATGTGTGTGTGTATATATATATATATATATCATATAATGTTATGTATGTTTTATATTTTCTTGGTTTAATTATATTTGCTGGTTTAATACTGGGCATTAAAATATTATTTTATATATTTATAATTATATTAATTTTTAAATAATTTAATATTTTTAATAATTTAATTTTGAGGCAGTACAACAAATTCTACTATGATGTATAAAGCATTAGAGTTTAAACTATATTGTATTTGTATTATCATGATACTTGAGAGTCTTGAGAGTTACATTTTTGCATTACATAAATTGTGTATATGTGCATAATTATTGTGAAAATAATGTCCCGATGTTCAAAATATCCTCATCTTTGTGAAAAGCACTTGACTTTTTGTGAAATTCACTCTATTTGATTAATGGTCTGTTCTGATGTGATGTAGGAAATGTAGTTTTCTGTTGTAATCTAATCCTGTTTCTCTTTCTCCTCTCCTCCTCCTCCTCTTATTTGTCTTTTCTGCTGTCTAATTCTCCGTTTCTCTCTCCATTTCAGAGCAGTTGCCATTTGTCTCTGGAAAAAAGCTTGGAAATTCTCAATAGTTCCAGGAAAACTCTTTATATTCTCACCAGAGGAGGGGTGTGGGGTCTATCCCGCCATCACCCACCCTGCTTTCATCACATCCAGCCCCCTCAGAGGAGTCCCCATCGGACAGAACCAGATCCTCAGAAGCGTGTTCAACGTGTGAATATTTTAGCTTAAAAAGCTGACACAACTTCAGCGCCACGTGAGTCATTTTGTCTGAAGGAATCTTGTCTGTCTCATTCCGTTGGCCTGTCTTTCTCTCTTTTATAACTTTCATGTGTGGTGCTTTTTCAGCATTTTCAAAGTCCCTCCCCTGCGCTGTGATTGGCCGTCGCAGGCTGCTCAGGTGTGCTCTCATTGGCTTGGTTTAACATAAGGTTCCAGGTGAAATAGCACAGCTCCAGTCATGCTTAAAGGTGCAAAGAAACACACACACACACACATCCAAAAACACAGAACATACCACACACACACACACACACAAAGAAATGCAAAAACTGCATCAAATCTGAACTGGTGTTATATAGAAACTACATTGATAAAGACAGTAAAAGAAAATTGAGGAAAAAGTCAGAAAGAAGGACTGAAGTTTGTTCTGTGCGTTCTCCATGCGTCCCCCACCCTCCTGCTGGACCATGCAGCGAGCTCAGATGATGTCAGAGAGAGAGAGCACATATGTTTCTGCTGTTACAGCAACCGTATGGAGAAAGAAAGGGGGAGGGAGAGAAAAGAAGAAAGGAGAGAGACGAGAAAAAAAAAAAAAGAGTTATCAGAGACAGGAGGGGCTGAGGGCGGAATCTGCCTGTGATAAACCACGCCCCTCTTCGGATAACCCACGCCCCCTCTTACTGCACTGGATGTGAAGGGATAGAAATTCCCTTTTTTGCCTTTTCTTCTACAGTGTTGCTGAAGCTATTTTGAAAATATATCAAGCTTCAAGCTGTTTATAATTTGGAGTAGGTAAAACTAGTTTATTGCATCTGATTTTATTTTTGTATACTGAAAAAAAAATTACAGTTACATTTATGCATTTAGCACACATTTTAATATGAAGTGATTGGCAAAAAAGGAACAGTCTGTCAAAAGTAATTTTAACAAACGGTTACAAAGAAACACACTGAATTAAATGTACAATTTTGAAGTAGAAAAACTCAAATAGTATTTTCTTGTTAAATGTAGTCTAATAATCATTTTTTTTAGAACTTTGAAAGATCTTTTTTAAAGTTTAGTATTTATCTCATATAACAATACATAGAAAATGTTATATATATATATATATATGTAATATTTTAGGACACCTTCTTGAGAAAAAAAGTTTTAAAAGTAAAAATTTTCAATATAATATTATAATTAAAAATTAATATTTAATGAAAATGTAACTGGAATAGCATAATTTGAACTTTTTTTTTTCCCCAAATCAGCATAAATTCCAGGTAGTGCAACATATACTACCATGATTTATGAATATTTATCAATATAAATATTTTTTTTTCACATTATAGTAATGATTTTTTTGCATTACAGTAAAATGAATTAGGTGCTGTTAAGAAATTAAGATGATTTTTATTTCATGTTTTGCTATGTTGCATTATTTTTATGACACGTCTTGCAATATGTTTGGACTTTTTACCTTTGAAACTCAATTATGATGATTCCCATTAAATTCTCCAAAAATGTTACATTTACATTTATATAGTAAATACTTAACTCTCTCTATATATAGAGTTAAGTATTTAAAAATTAAATATTTAGATGAATAAAATAACATTTTTATGGAATAAACTGGAAAAAGTTATAGAATAAAATATTTATTCATTTAATGATTTATTACCAGTTTATTTAATAAATGATTTATTAAATTAATTTATTCATTTTATTAATTAATTTTAAATATTTTGCCGCATAATCATAATTTTACACAAAATAAAACTAGAAAGCATCCTGTATGAAACCGAGTTGAAAACAGTGATGAATAATACTTAAAAGGTGCTATTATTTTTAGGTTGTTTTTTTTTTATTCTAATTGTTTTTTGAGGATAAATATATCAATATTTAATAAGGTTTGAGCTTAAAACAATAATAATACAATAAAAGTGACATTTATTTAAAATTATACATAATATATATGACCCTGGACCACGAAACCAATCATAAGGGTACATTTTTTGAAATTCATCTATTAAAATCTGGAATCTGAGGGTGCAGAAAAATCTAAATATTGCGAAATTCGCCTTTAAAGTTGTCCAAATGAAGTTCTTAGCAATGCATATTACTAGTTTTGATATATTTATGGTAGGAAATTCACAAAATATCTTCATGGAACATGATATTTACTTAATATCCCAATAATTTTTGGCATAAAAGAAAAATAAATAATTTTAATTTTAATTTTGTTGGCTATTGCTACAAACATACCCATGCTACTTACGTGGTTCAGGGTCACTTATACAAATTTTACAGGGACTCAAATGATTCAGTGAATCTTTTTTTGAATCATTCATTAAAATGAACAAATGAACAATCTGATTCACTTGCATCAGTTGACTTGGCTGTAAAGCTGCACATGCAATACAATATGACAAAAACAGCCATGTGTTTTATTGCACTGTGCTATTAAGCCTAATTAAATTACTTTGCATCATCAACGATCACTGTGCCATGTCATTGAGATTTGACAACTCTCATTGAAAATAAAGTACTTGCGGTTGCTTTTTTATGCACAAATCAGTGCGATTCCCATTTCCCCATTTGATAAAATGCAGTAGATTGTAGTTAAAAAATCTGCTTGGATGAATAGTAAAGTTAGTATTTTTTTTTTCTGGCAGTTTTTTCACTTTTTCTGGTTCAGTCTTTTGTGTCTGTTCTGTGCATTTCTTTCAGATAAACACACACATATAAAACTAAGTTGGACTTTAACCCACTCTAACATCTCCTTATATCCTGCAGTCCATGTTGCATCCGCTCAGGCCATGAGAAAGTTTCAGAAACTGTCTGTTTGTAAACGTCTTCATGATCGCAGATCCGGAGAGGAGCAGCTGGTTTTTATGGCTTTAAATTTACGGCTCATCTGACTGCCGGTGGTTGTTATGAATTGGGTGTTTGCTATGATAATGATTTGAAGTTTGGTGACTCATTCATGTTCCCCCTCATCATGATTCACCGCAAGGAAACGTCGCGTAACATGCAACTTGTTGCTCTGTGTTATAGTAATTAGTTGCATTAATCCTGTTTTTTTAATTATGACAACGAAACCTGCGAATACAGATGTCTGAAGACATTGGTTGTGTAATGCAGCATTGATCAGGTTTGCACACGCTGACTCTCTGACCCTGTTTGCATGTTTAGAAGCACTTGGATTGCAGGATAAAGTGATGAAATGTTTCGCCGACACTGACACATGAAATATAGCTGTTCGGAGCACCAGATTGCAAAGTTCAAAAGCCCAAAGGCAATTTTCCTAAAGAGTACAAATGAGAGTTGGGTGTGTGTGTACATTTGTGTGAGGTGATGTCACACTCACAGACTGTCAACTTTATGCTATATAACTCTTAGAACGCTTAAAGAGACTGTTTACACCCTAAAATGAACATTTTGGCATTATTTATATATTGTATATGTGACCCGGGACCACAAAACCAGTCACAAGGGTCAATTTTTTGAAATTGAGATTTATACATCATTTGAAAGCTGAAAAAAAAAAAAAAGCCTTCCATTGATGTATGTTTTGTTAGGATAGGACAAATTTGGCTGAGATGCAACTATTTGAAAATCTTAAATCTGAGGGTGCAAAAAAATCAAAATGTTGAGAAAATCGCCTTTAAAGTTGTCCAAATGAAGCTCTTAGCAATGCATATTATTAATCGAAAATTAAGTTTTGATATTTTTGCAGTAGGAAATTTACAAAATATCTTCATGGAACATGATCTTTACTTAATATCCTAATGATTTTTGGCATTAAAAAAAAATACATATAATATACATTTAATGTATAATTATTATATACATATAACAAATGCATATAAATATATAATGCATCCTCATCATTTAGGAAAACATGAGGCTTTAGAGAAACATGAAACAGACTTTAAACTTGAAATGTCCAAATATTTATTTATTTATTTTCTTGAAATAAAGCTCTTTTCATACAACTATATACTGTGTATATATATATATATGGTAAAAAAAAATGGGAAAAAAAAAATTTACAGTGTACAACTATAAATATATTTTTAATTAATACCTTTTTTTTTACATGAATGTATACATTTATAAATCCTATAAATCCTGTTTTTTGAACTTTCTATTCATTAAAGAATTCTGAAGATAATGAAAATAAAATATGAACTGTTTTCAACATTCATAATAATCATAAAATTTTTCTTGAGCAGCAAATCAGCATATTAGAATGATTTCTGAATGATCATGTGACACTGAAGACTGACATAATGATGCTGAAAATTCATCTTTGCATCATTTAAATAAAATATATTTTAATATATATTCAAATAAAAACCAGATATTTAAAATTGTAAAAATATTTCACAATATTAGAGTTTTTACTGCATATTTGAACAAATAAATTCAGTATTGGTGCAGTCTTACTCATCATTTGCAGATAATAGAGAGGCTTTAGCGATACATGAAACAGACTTTAAACCTGAAATGTCCAAATATTTGTTTTATTTATTTATTTTCTTGAAATAAAGCAATTTTCAGCTCTCTCTCTCTCTCTCTCTCTCTCTATATATATATATATACCACCAAAGTTAAGCAGCTGCCTGATATTTAAAATTGTAAAAATATTTCACAATATTACAGTTTTTACTGCATTTTTTATCAAATAAATGCAGTGTTGGTGAGCATTACATTAAAAATCTTACCCCAAACTTTGGAAAAACACTGTGTATATATAACCTCGAACCTTTTGTGTTAAATTGCTTACATGTCAAGTTCAGAAAAGGAAAAAGGCTTTAGCAAAACGTGAAACAGACTTTAAATCTGATGGACAATATTTTAAGATTAACCTTTCCAAACACTGTTAAAAACATTAATTTCCTGTTTCCGCCACACACACACACACACACACGCACACGCACGTGACATGACACATGTTTACAAACCTAATCTGTTTGAAAGATGCCTGTTCTCATTATTCCTTGGGAAAAGACAATGCACAGTAAAATTCACAGAAATAAACACACACTTGGTCCAATTGAATCAAGAAGGTTTATTTTTGAAACACCATTTCATACTGAATATATGTCAAGAATATTGCTTGTCTCTGGTAGTTTGAGGGAGTTGCTTAAGTTTCTGTCTGGTCCAAGCTGGCACAGATCTTTGATCCACTGGGCTCCGAAACCTGGCATGACCACCCTAAACTTGTATGACTTGGTTTTTCCAAGCAGGAACTGCTGATGTGGTTTTTCGGCTGGTGCATTACACATTACAGATGTGTCCATCTCGCGCAGCTCTGTAACTGGCCTCAGTGGGCTCATTTCGGAGCTGCTTCGTGGGGTTCACCCTAACTAAGTGGTGTTCTCCAATCATTATTCATATTCATAGTCACGTATTACTCATATTTACCCCTCTAACGTTGGATCCAGTAGGGACAGACCAGCATTCTCACACCCGCACACTTCCCAGTAGCATGAATAACCAGACCTGAGTAGAAAGTCTTCTGTAGCTCTAGTGCTTTGATATAACCTCATTAGGAAAAATCAACATGAATACAATGAACTACAGAGACACTTACTCATACAGGAAACCTGTAATGTAATGCTTACCAAAAGAACTTACTTGCCTTAAAAGGTCCCATGTCCAAATGTATCCTGCAAAGTATGCCGAAAACAGTATGTGAAATGTGTAGTGTTTATTGATATATATCATATCATACCATATCATATCATATCATTGATTTTATTTTATTTTATTTTATTTTAATTTATTGTGCTTTATAATCTTAATGGAGTTTTTATTGTATTTTATTTTAGTAAAAATCAAAGCTTCACAGTTTATTTATTTTATTATTATTATTTTTTATTTTTTATTTATTTATTTATTTTTAAGTGTAGTACTGTTTTATTGCAATACCAGCTCAATGGAGATTTAAAACCTGTGTTTATTTTATTTTGTTTTATTTTTTATTTGATTAAAAAGTATTATTTTGTATTGCTATATCAAAACTTTGTAAATCTTAATGGAGTTAAATGTGTAGCATTTTATTTTATTCCTATATAGCTTTGTAAACTTAGTGCTCTTTTTATTTTATTTTATTTTTGTAATTTTTTAAGTTATTTTATTTTATTGTGCTTCATAATCTTAATGGAGTTTTATTGCATTTTATTTTAGTTTATTTAAGTGTTTTATTTTTATTTTATTTTATTTTATTTTATTTATTTATCTATGTATCTATCTATCTATCTATCTATCTATTTATTTATTTATTTATTTATTTATTTATTTAAAGTGTAGTACTGTTTTATTGCTATAACAGCTGGACATTTATAACCGAGAGTGTTTATTTTATTTTATTTTATTTTATTTTAATTTATTTTATTTTATTTTTTAAAGTTATTTATTTATTGTGCTTCATGATATTAATGGAGTTTTACTGTATTTTATTTTAGTAAAAATCAGCTTCACAAACTTAAACTAATTTTTAAAAAGTTTTATTATTATTATTATTATTATTATTATTATTATTATTATTATTATTATTATTTATTTATTTATTTATTTTTTTCAGTGTAGTACTGTTTTATTATATACCAGCTAATTGGAGATTTAAAACCTGATGGAGTGTTTTATTTTATTTTTTATTTATATTTATATATTTTTTTTATTAAAAAGTTTATTATATTGTATTGTTATATCAAAGCTTTGTAAAACTTAATGGAGTTAAATGTGTAGCATTTTATTTTATTTCTATATCGCTTTGTAAATGTAGTGCTTTTTATTTTATTTATTTATTTTTTTCATTTATTTTATTTTATTTTATATTAGTTTTTATTAAAAAGTTTATTATATTGTATTGCTATATCAAAGCTTTGTAAAACTTAATGGAGTTAAATGTGTAGCATTTTTTTTTTAGTTTCTATATTGCTTTGTAAATTTAGTGCTTTTTTATTATTTATTTATTTTTTATTTTATCTTATTTTATTTTATTTTTGAACAAATTCAGCCATGCTTTTCATCTTGTATTGTCTCTTACACATCCTTTTTTCCCCCCATTAATTTTAAATTAATCTCACTGGTGTTAGCCGAGCAATAAACTCTTTTTTTTTTTTTTATAGGTTTTAATATCTTTTTAAGTCAAATTTAGTTTTAATGAAAGCTAAATATAAGAGGATTTAATCGAAACATTTAATTTGGTCTTGAAAGTATAAGTTTTGTATAAGTTATGATATCATATTAATAGTCTGGAGAAAATGACTAGTTGTTTCAGAAAATGTGCTTTTTTTTTTTTTTTTTGCGGTATTGGTCTTTTCATTGCTCTCTTTTGTTTCATTTATACGCTTTGATTAAAGTATAATAATCAGTGAGAACAGATATTTTATTTCCCACATCAGACACAGCCCATCTTGACATCTGCCAGCGGGTATGTAGGTGATGTTTGTGTGTGTATCAATGGTTTATATCCCCTAAGTGTCCTTAATAAATGTTTATTTTGTCTTTGTTTTGTCCAGGGCCTTCATCATCCCGGGCAGGGCACGTTGTGTTTGTGCACGTGTGCATGACTGTTCGAGCGGCACATCTTCTTCCACAATGTGACTCTGAAATGACTAGGTCATCCAAAATTAAAAAAGAAAAAGCAAGAATATTATGATTAAATTTTATTTGATACAAATAGAGTATTATTTATTCATTTATTTAGGCAAACATTCCTCAAAACG
Organism: Cirrhinus mrigala; assembly: GCA_036247105.1. Classification (NCBI taxonomy): domain Eukaryota; kingdom Metazoa; phylum Chordata; class Actinopteri; order Cypriniformes; family Cyprinidae; genus Cirrhinus; species Cirrhinus mrigala. Next base: position 27,474,300 of record CM070027.1, on the reverse strand, counting down.
TCCCTGGAATTGCTCTTTACATATTTAAAAGAATTGTTCACCCAAAAATAAAAATGTACAGAAATTTAACTCTCAGCCATCTAAGATGACGGCACCCATTCACTCCAGAGGATCCACTGGTGAGTAAGTGATGTGATGCTATATTTCTCCAAATATGTTCTGATGAAGAAACAAACTGTTTTACATCTTGGATTCCTGAAGGTGAGTAGATTTTCAGCTAAATTTCATTTTTGGGTGAACTGTTCCTTTAACTGTAACTAATCGGTTAAAATAGTCCAGATGTGCAACATGTGATGTATTTGTTCTCATTATTTCCTGTGTATTTGTTTGAAAGAAAATCCAGTTTGAAGTAATTTGACTTGTTTACTCACACACTGGTGGTCTGTAGGTCAATACAGCGAGACTAGACATCCTTTCAATGGTTCTAGGTGATCCTAGTTTAGACTGTTGACTACTGGGTTAGGCTGTTTATTTCTAGATTTTGTTTTCTCAGTCAATCGGCAGATTCCAGTGGCACTTTTCAGTCAGTTAATATAATCTGTGAAACCAAACTATACACTGCAAGCAAGTTCCTCACCAAAGGTTTATTGTGTTACTCACTTCCAGAGTAGACACAGAAATATAACTAGTCTGGAAAATCTAATAGCTCGAAATTCACTTGACTGGACACTAAGATCCATAAACACAGATTTAAAGTAGGTACAAGAAGAGGTAAAATGGGGATTGTAGAGAAGATTCTGGACTATATGTTTTTTTTCCTTCTGTTCCATCACCCCTCTGTAAAGAAAGAGAACAAACTTCCAACCCTCTTTCTCTCTCTCTCTCTCTCTCTCAGGTCTGTATGGAGCAATCCAAGTCGCTCCAGCGTCCTGCTCTGCCCAGCATGGCTTTGTGGGAATAACGTAATCAAAAGTGGGTTTGTATTGGGGGGAAAAACAATTGTGTGAATGTCTCTTTTGCCATATAATTATATGTTCATTCAGTGGGGAAAGGGGAAATGTTGTGTTGGTGTGTGTGTGTGTTTAGAGCTCACAGTGCTCGAGGCTGCTGTGTTCAGAATTTCCGAGTGTGAGCTGCCAAAAGTTAACAAGACATTTACCATACATCATACCACACTCTCCCTAACCAACATTACACATCAGAGACAGAGAGACTGGAAGTTTTAAGTTTAAACACTCCTCTTTACAAATATCTGTCTGTCTGTCTATCTATCTGTCGTTCTATATATCGTTCTTTCTATCTATCTATCTATCTATCTATCTATCTATCTATCTATCTATCTGTATTTGTCTGTCTGTCTGCCTGTCTATTGTTCTATATATCGTTCTATATACCGTTTTTTCTGTCATCCATCCGTCATCTATCTGTCTATCTATCTATCTATCTATCTGTCTATCTATCTATCTATCTATCTATCTATCTATCTATCTGTCTGTCTGTCTGTCTGTCTCTGTCTGTCTGTCTATCGTTCTATTGTTCTATCTATCGTTCTTTCTGTCCATCCATCCATCATCTATCTATCTATCAATCTATCTATCTATGGTTCTATCGTTCTATATATCGTTCTTTCTGTCCATCTGTCTATCCATCTATCCATCTATCTATCTATCTATCTATCTATCTATCAGTCTATCATTCTATATATAGTTCTATCTATCGTTCTTTCTGTCCATCCATCCGTCATCTACCTATCTATTGATCTATCTATCTATCTATGGTTCTATCGTTCTATATATCGTTCTTTCTGTCCATCTATCTATCCATCTATCTGTCTATCTATCTATCTATCTATCTATCTATCTATCTATCATCTATCTATCGTTCTTTCTGTCCATCCATCCGTCATCTATCTATCTATTGATCTATCTATCTATGGTTCTATCGTTCTAAATATCGTTCTTTCTGTCCATCTATCTGTCTATTTATCTATCTATCTATCTGTCTATCTGTCTATCTATCTATCTATCTATCTATCGTTCTATCTATCGTTCTATCATTCTATTGTTCTATCGTTCTAGCATTCTATATATTGTTCTATATTTTGTTCTTTCTGTCCATCCATCCGTCATCTATCTATGGTTCTATCTATTGTTCTGTTGTTCCATCTATCTGTCGTTCTATCTATCTATCTATCTATCTATCTATCTATCTATCTATCTATCTATCTATCGTTCTTTCTGTCCATCCATCTGTCATCTATCTATTGATCTATCTATGGTTCTATCGTTCTATATATCGTTCTTTCTGTCCATCTATCTATCTATCTGTCTATCTGTCTATCTATCGTTCTATCTATCGTTCTATCTATCGTTCTATCATTCTATTGTTCTATCGTTCTAGCATTCTATCTATTGTTCTATATTTCGTTCTTTCTGACCATCCATCCGTCATCTATCTATTGTTCTATCTATCGTTCTGTTGTTCTATATATCTGTCGTTCTATATATCATTCTTTGTCCATCTATCTATCTATCGTTCTATCTATCATTCTATCTATCATTCTTTTTGTCCATCCATCTGTCATCTATCTATCTATCGTTCTATCATTCTATCTATCGTTCTACCGATCTATCTATTGATCTATGGTTTTATCGTTCTATATATTGTTCTATATATCGTTCTTTCTGTCCGTCTATCTATCTATATATTGTTCTATCGTTCTATCATTCTATCTATCATTCTATGTGTAATTTTTTTTGTCCGTCCATCTGTCCTTCTGTCTGTCCATCTATCATCTGTCTACCTCTCTGTCCGTCCATCCATCCATCCATCCATCTATCTATCTTCTGTCTGTCTGTGTGTCCATCCATCGTTCTGTTTGTCTACCTAAATAATGGCAAACATGTTTACACAGATATTTCTCCTGCAGTATGATGGGAATCTTTCTGAACGGGGCACACAGCATCTGTTGGGCACATGTGCTGAAAGGTGAGTGAGTTTTCTAAATTCATGGCCTATAAAATTGCTATTACAGGACAGAACTGATCTGCATTTTTTTTTTGCTGTAAATCTTCTCATTATCAGTACAGTTTGACTTTCAGCTGTTTCCTGACCGAGAATATGACCTTTGACCTCCCCCACTAATATTCATTTGAAAGGTTTAAACTCACTATAGGAGAACATGAAGTTTGTTTAGTAAGTTTCAGCAGCACTAAAGGCTCACAGGTAACTGGAGGACCGTCTGAGCTGAATGATATGGAGGATCTGCGTGTTCCCTGAGTCACAGACGTTCCTCCAAACAGTTCATCTGTTTCTCTCAGTTTATCTGACCGCAGTCATGGGCTGTTATGAAGCAGATGCTCTGGAACATTTCAGCAGGGACCGATTTGTCATTCACCCACTGATCTGGAGAAATGACACAGAAAAAGAGGATTTTAAGATGATCTGAATTTGTTTATTTCATTTAAAACAGAGCGAACTCCTCTTATGGTGGGTTTGATGTTCATTGAGGAGGTTAATGTCTTGAACTCCTGCAGCCATACAGTAGCTCAGCAGTGTTGAAGACAGAATGTAGCACACAATGGCTACAGAAAGTATTTGGACTCTTGAAGTGTTCTTGAACACTTTTTGTTTGTCAAACTTTTATTCATCCCTGTACATTTTCAGAATCATTCAGCAACATTTCTGGAGTTTTCAGACACTTTTTGGAATCTTCAGAGTAACTGAAGCTGCTGTAGAACATCTCGAATGTTTCTGGAACACAGCTGAATAGAATAATGCTGACTCAGTCAATGCGTGGCTTTGTTCCATACAGTCACGTTCCCCACGGGTCCTTCCACCGCAGAGATTCCACTCCTCTCGCTAGTGGAAGAACACGTAGCACTTTAAACCAGGTCTGGAGAAACCTCTCACGCTCATTCATGAAGGCTGATGCAGCTCCAGATGTGTGGAAGGCTTTTAATAGCAACTATTACTGGCTCAGACATGAACATCTTTTAGTTGGAGTCACTCTTAGGAACTAAACGTCCTGTTTGAGTAGAAAATCTAATGGGACCAGTGTGTGTTCTGACTGACTAACAAACTCCACCAAGTTAATTTGCTACTGAAAGATGCTCTCAGAAGTGATGGGAATTTTTAGGTCATACCCCAGATTTTCAGTTGGATTCATCTTCTCCCAGACAGACTTCTCTTGTTTTCAAGTCATTTCTTTAGAGATTTTGCTGTGTTCTTTGAGATACTGAACTGAAATGTTTAGCTGGATGTTCATCTGACAATTTTTGAAATTTCTGTGATTTGTTTTGAACATTGAGAGAACATTCAAAACTGACATTTCTGTAATGTCTGCAGATGATAAATAGAATGTTCCCTTAATGTTCAGATAACTTTTTAAAAATTCAGAGAAAAATTCAGAAATAACAGTTTCATGACAATGGCAACGTTAAGAAATTTTTGTTAGCTGATACAGCATAAAAAAGTACATGCAAATCAGTCTTATTTACTGTAATTCTCTTAGTTTTCTTTCATTTTAATCATTTAGTCTAAATATACTCTGACTTGACTATTCCTGGGAATCGCTTCTTTAATGTCCTCTCATTATTTAAGAACATGAAGTCTGTGTGAAACTGAATTACTCGACACACAGCCTCAGATCTGCCCTTCAAAACACACAGACTGCGACCGCATGTAATTAACAACCACACGCACTGGATCAGACACAGGACCAGTTTTAAGCGGCCAAATGTTTTAGCACAGACACATGAGTGCTGTTCTCAGATCAGTGCTGGTGGACACACACAGGGTGGAGTGCAAACAGACAGTCAGTGAGACATGTTCAATTAACATCACAGGCGACAACTTTCTGTGCTTTCATGTGAGGTTGTGAGCTCATACTAAAAAAGCAGTTTGACTGTAATGCTGAGGTTGCTTTCGATTGAAAATGTCACTATGATCTTATTAGCACTTAGCACATGCTAAAGCTTAAAGGGGTCATCGGATGCAAAGTTCACTTTTTCATGTTGTTTGAACATTAATGTGTGTTGGCAGTGTATGTACAAATCTACCCTATAATGATAAAACTGCATGCAGTGGATTTTAATTAATCTGTAAAAATATCCCCTTTTTCAAATCGAGCCATTCTCAGATGCCTGTCGGTGTGGCGTCACACCGACAGAGGCCGCTCCCATGATAGTTGATTGACATGAGCTCTTACCTCAGTCCAGCTCCAGAGCAGCTTCCTTGTTTCCACGCCAAAGCAGGGATGTAAGTTAGATTGAGCGATTGAGGTGTTGTGTTGCTGGATGTAATAATGAACATAGTGGTCGTCATTTACTCCCGACATCTGAACCACTGAAGATGCAGTGGATTACATTTGTTTGTGAATGGAATGCGCCTCCCGATCTACATATATCCGTCTATGTTCGTGCAAATCATTCGTGATCCAGCTTCACTTACAGCAGAAGTGAGTATAAGCGTTATTTTATGAATCTTTGCGATCGCCTTTCCTTATAACGTGGTAGTTAGAAAGTTTAGCGGCTAAATGCAGCTAAAGTAAACAGACTCATTCCACAGAGAAAAGAGAGGGGTGGGGTGAGCAGAGCTCATTTGCATTTAAAGGAACAACCCCTTAGAATGAGATGATTTTTGCAGAGCTCATTTTGACGAGGTAAAAAGGGTGTTGTTTTACAAAACCATTGAGAATTTTTAATCAAAGTATATTAGAGACTTTTCATTAAGACCCTAAACAATCATATCAACTTGTGGAAAATGGGCATCCGATGACCCCTTTAAGTACTGAAATAAACTGTAAGTTGACAAGGCCGCCCTCTTGTTATTCCATTCCTTGTCTCGTTATTGTTTCAATCTATTCACCTGTTCAGTATTAAGTTTCCCCCATTTAATCTCCACTTGTGTGCTGTCTTGTGTCAGATTGTTGTTTGTGCTCTGTGCAATTGCTTTAGTCGTGGCCTAATGGTTAGAGAGACTTGGAACCCAAAGGTCATGGATTCGAGTCTCGGTACTGGCAGAGATTGTAGGTGGGGGGAGTCAATGTACAGCGCTCTCTCTACCTTCAATCCATGACTGAGGTGAAACCCTTGAGCAAGGCATCAAATCCCCAGCTGCTCCCTGGACGCCGCAGCATAAATGGCTGCCCACTGCTTCGGGTGTGTGTTCACTGTGTGTGTGTGTACTTGTTTTTGCTACATTGTGGGGACCAAATGTCCCCACAAGGATAGTAAAACCTGAAATTTTTTGACATTTTGGCCTGCAGTCCCCACAATGTAAAAAAAAATGATTAAAATTAGTAAATGATGTTTATCAAAAAATGTAACGATGCAAACAGGTTTTCTGTAAGGGGTAGGTTTAGGGTTAGGCTTGGGTGAGGGGATAAACAGTATCTTTTGGTCAGTATAAAAACTATAGAAGTCTATGGAAAGTCCCCACAATTCACAAAAACAAACGTGTGTGTGTGTGTGTGTGTTTGTGTTCACTACTCTCTGCTGTGTGTGTGCGCTTGGATGAGTTAAATGCCCAAATGGACCAAATGGAATTGTTTCTGTCTGCCTCTGCCTGGATTACTTTATTTTTGTGTTTTCTTATTTTTTCCTGTCTGGCACAAACTCCCACCCAGCCTCCCTCTCCCACCTCCTCTGATGACTCATCTGCATCTTCTGTCCTGCTGCCACTGCATCCTACTGGTCCTTTAGCTTATACTCAGCTTCTATCAGTGGAGTGGATTCTCCGCCCTGGGCTGCTCTCCCACCTGCTTCGTCGACATCAGTTGGCCCCCTGGTGTCGTTAGCCCTTCCGCCACCAACAGTGGGCTGTCATCCTGGCTGGGCCCTGGAACCTCTCCTATCTCCTCCTGCTACAGGCTCCTCCCTGGCTTCTTCCTTCATCAGCTCTGGCCTGGCTCCTCCCTCTGTCTGCTCCTCCCTGGTCATCATCTCCACCTGTACCTTCCTGGATTTTGTTTGTTATCCTCCTCCCGGTCATCTGTCCATCTCCAAAACCTTCTCCTGCATCTCTTCACCAAGGTACCATCCCTTTGCATTCTCCTCATCTTCCTCTCTTTATGGTGCAAGGTCGTGCCTTCTGGGAGGGGCCATTCTGTTATGGTTTCTGTTAGTTCTTTCAGTTTGCACCTTTTCTCTGGTCTCTTTGTTGTCATGGTTACTGATTTGATTTCCTCATGTTCAGCTGTTTTGTTATTATCCTAGTTTGGTCTGTGTATTTGAGTTCCTGTCTATTCAGTTTGAATTTGTCAGGTATTGTCAATGTTATGTGTGTCAACAGCCTTCCCTTGCTTGGAATGACCTATCTGTGGATTTATCTTCATCTTCATCTTTGTGCGTGTTCATCACCACAGTAGCGTGACAGAATACCCCACCTCTTCCAGAAAGAGAGGAGGATGAGGAGAATGCAAAGGGATGACACCCTGGTGGAGAGATGCAGGAGGAGGTTTTAAAGGTGGACAGATGACCAGGAGGAGGATAACAAACGAAATTCAGTGAAGTGCAGGTGGAGGAGATGACCAGGGAGGTGCTTCCTTTAATGGGAGTCGCCATATTGTGTGTCTGGGCTGTGCACGTCGCTACTGCTTCTCCCAAAATGGTGGCGTCCACCTCTGAACTGTCTGTCTGTCCTGTAATGAAGGTCATGACCAAATTGCCAGTCTGCCCTGAACCTTCTTGGATTACCTGTCTGTCCTGTTACGACCATGGAGATCTGCAATGAACTGGTTGTCTGCCCTCAACTGTGCGTCACCCCTGTCACTACCACGGAGGTCGTTCCCCTGTCCGCTGCGGTCATCCATCCACCTCCAAAACCTCCTTCTGTATCTTTTCACTGGGGTGCCTTTTGCCATTTCATCCTCCTCTCTTTACGGCACGAGGTCGCGCCTTCTGGGAGGGGGTGTTCTGTCATGGTTTCACTTTCAGTTTGCACCTTTTCTCTGGTCTGTTTGTTGTCATGGTTTGATTTTCTCATAACCGTATGCTCAGGTGTGTCTTGATATTATCCTTGTGTATTTAAGTTCCTTTCTTTACTGTCAGTGTTATGTGTGCCAATATTCTTCTCTCGCTTGGAATTACCTATCAGGTAATTCCAAGCTATCAAGTACTGGTCAATCACAGGCTTTGACCTTTGTTCCATAAGGAACAACAGGACCACAAGATGTCATGCATTGGCTGAGTCAGCCTTATTTCATTCAGCTGTGTTCCAGAAACTTTTGAGATGTTTTACAGCAGCTTCAGTTACTCTGAAGATTCCAAAAAGTGTAAGAGAATTCCAAACATTCTGTTGAATGGTTATAAAAATGTATAGTGTTGAATGAAGGTTTGACAAACAAAAAGTGATCAACATAAATTTCCATTTTGTGACATTTTTTTTTAATTAAATTAATTTTTTTTTAAATGTTTGTGCTCTCTTTCTTGTGTTTTTACTTTTTACATTTGTGGTGTTTGTTCACCAAGAGTGAGTGTTTTGCTGTTTAGATAATAAAAATCGATGTATTGCTGCCTTCATGCCATGCCGTAATAACCGTAATTCCAAGATGACAACACGTGACATTTTATTCAGCTTTCCATGTTGTCGGACTCGGAGGTAGTGCCAAAATGAACCTGGTGGCAGTTAGCGGTCACTGGTCCAAGTCGTAATTCTCAGAACATTCACAGTTTACAAGTTGTAATTACAAGTTCTGGAGCACATGAGGGCTTTAGCTTTGGTAGTGTTGCCATAGAAACACATAATTCAGGTAGAGTAGAATGTTAAGTGTTGTCATATCGGAATTACGACATGGCGTGAATGCAGCATTAGTTTTAGGGAACTTCCTAGTTCAGCTGATATTAAACTGTAATAGGCTGTTTAATGTTGAAAGCTTGTGATTGGCTGTGAAATGTGGTGTGGCCGCCTGTTGGTAGAGAGCAGAGGTGGTAAGTAACTAATTACAAATACTTTCGTTACAGTGCTTGAGTAGGCCTACATTTTTTTTTTTTCTACTTTTTGGAGTATAATTAAATTGTGGTACTTTTACTTGAGTTTAATTAAATTAAAATATTCAACTTTACTACATTTATTTTTCGGCAAAAAAATACAAAGTGCAAAAATTACTGAGGTGCCAAAAGAGAAACCGTGTGAGATGGCGTTCGATGGGCACTTTTCAGACTACTGGGGTAAAGCCCTGCGGTTCAGGCAATGACAGACAGGTCTGACTCGGGTGCAAAACCAATAGAAACTTCCAGTTCTGGGGGCAGGGCGTTCAAACCATGCTTTGTGTTGACGGTTGATCACTGGCCACTGGCATTGGTGTTTTGACAACATTTCAGTATTTTAGTGAATGTAAGTGAGCTTTGCTATGATTGTAAATTTTGACAGCTTCTGAAATGGGACGTATTATTTATATTGCTGGAGCAGTTTAAGTAAATAGAAAACTTTAGGACACAGTTATTGCATGGATGGAAATGCACACAGTTCAGCTAAATGGTATTTAACTAAATATGTAAAGCAAACTTAATACAAAGCTGAAATAACCTCAGCATTAACAACAACGTTGAAATAAGAGCATGCATTTTTATATGCATCTTACTGACAGATAAACCATAATTTTTCTGTCAGTCAGATGCACATAAAAAGTGTACTTTAAGTAAGTAAGTAAGTAAGTAAAGGAAAGGCTATGCTTGGGAATCAAAGGATACTTAAAGTCAGGAATCTGACACCTGCTATAAAAATGAAACTTTTACATCTTCTCAATTCCTTGCATATGTATATATATATATATATTTTATCAATTCCTTTGTGTGCATTTTAATATGACTTTAAACCATTCACGACCAAATAAGGCACAGAAAAATTTTTAGATTTTAAATATTCAAGTCAAGAAGCACACTGTTTTGTTGGATCAGTATGTTAGCCTTGTTGGCGCCTATTGTCATTGGTTTCTAATATTCTAAATCCAATGGCCAACTTGTTTGTTGGCATTTGTCTCTGCGGGGTGATTTGTCTTTAAAACCTTGTAACCTTGTAAGACAAGTAATTTGCATACTGCAAACAAAGTGGACTAGAAATGTAATGTATAAAAAGGAAGTAGGAAGTGGAACACTTTAAAAGGAGGTAAATAGGCTACTTGCCAGTAGAAGATCTATCCAAGACATAAGTTAAAAGCTTATAACAGCTCTCTTGCCTTAAGAGAACTCAAGATTTACAATGCCATTTTTAGATGAAGAAACACTGAAGGTAAATGCCCTCAGTGCTGTCATCGTTGTCGTTGCTGAAAAAATGCTAGAAAACGACTTTGTGTGTTCTTGTCGTCAGCCTTACAGGGATGTTGTCTTTCTACATTTTTTGATTCCCGTTCTTTTCTACATTTTCTTGGTTATTGAAATGTTTAAACCCGTAGATCAGCAACAAATGCTCTTGATGATGAAGACCTTCATGATTTTATCTTTTCTGTGGATTGTATTACTTCTTACTGATGGAAGATACGTTGCATGTGCAGTATTTTCACCAAATCCTCCATGTAACAGCACAATAGATGTGAAAGAACTTCAATCCACTCCTGCGTTTTTTACATCTAAGGTAAGTAAAAATACAACAACTTGTGGCAGCACTGCAAAACAGTTTGAAATAATTCTGAATGCACAGTATTATTAAAAATAAAAAAAAATAAATATGAACTCCTGATCTTTCATTTTGCATGCATTACTACTGTTAGAACAAGACTGAAACATCCATTATGGTGATTTTTTTTTACTAATTAATAGCTGATATCATAATCAGCAAATAAAAGTATTTGTCCGTGAATAATTGGAGTACTGCCTACAATTACTGCCTTGATAAATATCATGAATGAATATCATAAAACTAATCATATATTTTGATGTTATCCCAGGTTACAGGTTTTCTTCTGTTATACTGTGTGCTGTTTATTGCCTTCCTTATTGCAATTGTTCCATACTTGAAAAACAGGTGCAAACGGAGGAACAATGCAAATACAGCATTATACAACAGGATAAATCCTGAAAGCGATTACGGGTCAACAGGAATACGCCAGACTATGGACAGGACCTCAACAAAACAACCAGAAAACCATGATTGAAAAAAGCCATTAAAACCAGATAAGTTGCAGTGTAAGAGAAATGTTACCTGTAATATGCGGAGAGTTGATTTTCATTGCTATTGTGTTTGTGTGCTCTGAAATGATTTCATATAATTTTATCATACACAACAAATCATGACACTGTATGTATACACTGATTTGATACGCTGTCTTAAATGTATGGAAATTTAGTTGTAATATGTGACCATGTTTTAGAGTGGGTTGACACTTTAAGGCTAATTATGCTGTTTTTGTAGAATCATTTGTAGAATGTGTACATAATATTTTACATTGTAATATTTTTACAATAATATGTGACCATGTATTAGAGTGGAAACCATATTGTATAACGCAGGGCTGATATTTTAAGGCTAATTTTTGGCTAATTCTTGTTAATCTAATGCTTTTTTGGTAGAATCATTTGTAGAATCTAACAGTTATCAAACTGCTTTTCTCATTTCAAATTCTGCATCTATAAAAACATTAAATTGCTGACTGCTGATAAATAAGTGCAGTTTTCTTGTCTGTCCTTATGATTCTGATCTATCATTTTCTTTACTCTTTGACAAATTGATGCAGACGTTCTGTGTTTTATTGAAAGCATCACTAAAGACAATCGCATAATACTCAGGAAAATAAGAGCTCAGTAAAAAGTTCAGTTCACATTTAGTATAAGATCAAGAGAATTTTTTTCTGAATCTTATTTTAAAGGCCAAAAAATGCAGCAAGACGAAAAAAGCATGTCTTCAGCAACCTGTATGTATAAGGACAGACAAGAAAACTGCACTCAGATCAGTGCTGTAACAGTATGAGGTATTTAACTGCACCAGTAAGACACACAGGGTGGAGCAGCAGACACTGAGACATGTTCTGTTAACATCACACACGACACAACACGCCACATGCTTTTATGTACAATCTTCAGCTAACGCCGAAAAAAGGGAACACTGCAAGGTCTATATGCTACATTGTGAGGCTGATGTTCCTTTTGACAATGATACATTTCAGCTCATTTTAAAAGTTTATGTGACAATTAAGGAGTCACTCCTACTGTGATGTATTGCACATATGTTTTAAAACTGGATAACATAATAATTAATATAACATATTATATAAATGAAATTAGATTCTTTTATCACAAATAACTAAATATAAAATGGATTTTAATTTTTGGGTGTTACCAGCTGTATTCAAGGTATTTCTTCATATTGTTCCTTCCTCTGATTGAAATATTCTAGACAAACATGTTGTGTAATATAATCCACTGCTCTACATCTCTGATATGCCAGAGGTTTTCACTTTCACTTTCTCTTAACAGTCTATGTTTAGTCTTTGGCAATATCCCTTTAAGACCTTTTTTTAACTGTTAATGACATCATCCTCTAGGAAGTGACATCATTTTGGAGGAAAAACAGCAGCACAAACATCAGTAAGTAATTCAACCACATGGTTATAATGGACTTTCTCTGGACAGTATAGAGGTTTTCTGTTACATATACAGTTGAGGTCATAAGTTTACATACACCTTGCAGAATCTGCAAAATAATAATTATTTTACCAAATACAAAATGCATGTTATTTTTTATTTAGTACGGACCTGAATAAGATAACGTCTTCACATAAAAGAAACGTCTTCACATAAAAGACATTTACATATAGTCCTGAATGATCCACAGCATTTGTTTTTTGTTGTTTTGTTTTGTTTGTTTTTTTGGTGATAGTTGTTCATGAATCTCTTGTTTGTCTTGAACAGTTAAACTATGCGCTGTTCTTCAGAAAAATCCTTTAATCCAGAAAAATTATTTGGTTTTTCAGCATTTTTGTGTATTTGAACCCTTTCCAACAATGACTGTATGATTTTGAGATCCATCTTTTCACACTGAGGACAACTGAGGGACTCATATGCAGCTATTACAGAAGCTTCAAACGCTCACTGATGCTCCAGAAGGAAACACAATGCATTAAGAGCCAGAGGGTGAAAACTTTTGAACAGAATGAAGATGTGTACGTTTTTTCTTATTTTGCCTAAATATCATATTTGTTTTATTTAGTATTGCCCTTCAGAAGCTACAGAAGATACTTACATGTTTCTCAGAAGACAATCTTCAAATTACAAAAGTTTTCACCCCCCCCCCCCCCCCCCCCCCAGCTCTTAATGCATAGTTTTTCCTTCTGGAGCATTAGTGAGTGTTCCTTCTGTAATAGTTGCATATGAGTCCCTCAGTTGTCCTCAGTGTGGAAAGATGGAATTTCAAGATCATACGGTCATTGTTGGAAAGAGTTCAAATACACAAAAAATGCTGAAAAACACAGAATTTATTTAGAACAGCAGGCAGTTTAACTGTCCAGGACAAACAGGGGACTCATGAGCAACCATTACCGGTCATGTGATCTCAACAAGTAGGCCACTCAGAAACCTTGTTTCACACTTACCTTTTAATTTTTTTACCATTAGACTAGGAATATAAAGTGCAATTTTAAATCTATGACGCGTGACTAAAGCACTGTAAACAAGAGCATAATCAATTAGTCACTCTAACTGCTCTTTAGAGAAGATCTTGAGTCAAAAAATTCCCTCAGGATCCATTTGCATCTCCAGAGCCTCCTGCAAACAGACATTGAGGGCTAATGCCAAGAGATTAGGTCATTTAACCAATGACATTTATCAGGAAATTCGAAAACATTTAGACTAAGCCTTTCTGCACTTGGAGTGAATTCAGTGTGAACGATCTGAGCCAAACACGCTGGAGATTCCCTCGAAGGCCGTGATGGATCGCACCGAGCGCAAATGAGAGGAGTGAGCATTGAAAGATAAAGGCACAGACGGTTTCCACATGTACAGACACTTTGCTCCTCTTGACAGATGAAGCTGATGTTAGATCTTCAAAAAGATCTTCAAATGTGTTAATGCAACGGAAAGAAATGCTATTTTTGACTTGACCTCGAAATAATCCAGACTAAACCTCTAATGCTTACTGAAAGTTCAAACTCAGCTGATTTTGGAAATGCACTATAATCCATTCCAAAAATTGTAGAAGTATGCATGTATGCATTCATTAGATTTTAACACTTTTTTTTTGCATTTTGTTTGCATGATGTTTGAACTTTTATTTAGATTAACAAGATAAACAAGAAGTATGCTTTAAAAGAAACACACTGCTGCTTGTGCATGATCAGTCCTGATTTAAAAGCACTGAGTTCAAACCAAATTGTTTGTTGGACAGAAAATGTGTGAAAACTCTGATGGGGATCCAGTCATAACTAATTCTATAATTGCTCATCTTTAATTCCTTTGCCCCTTGTGTTAAATTCACCTGGGTTTATGCAGTCAGACACAGATTTATTAATAAGCGTTATTCATAATGCCTTTATATTGACTGATGGCACCTGAGGGAACGTACAGGATGAGCCGCCTATGTTCGGGGCGAGGAGAAATCTCACTTTGCCAATCTGTCTATCACTGTTATTTTCGGCATTCTTTTGGGAACAGTTTCTCTCGTTCTTCTTCTCTCCTTTTCCAAATCTGAGAGTGCAAGCACTACAGAACATCAAACATCTTATTCTGTTAAATTTTATTTGTTTAAGATTGACATTTCTGTAAATACAGTCAATATACAGTAGTCAGCATTTGAAGTGGGTCAAAACCAAAAAGAATACCTGTTCTTGTCTTCGGACAACTTTGATCAACTTTTTTTGATCCACTTCAAATGTTGACTACTGTAGTACAGTCAACTAGCTACAGTAATGTATATGAGAAGTATATTTTTTTGTGGTGTACTAATGATATTCCCATTTCTAGAATTAATTTAAATAATAGTTGAATTTATAAAAATTACCCTGCTCAGAAGTTTACATGCACTTCATTCTTAATACTGTGTTGTTACCTGTTTTTTTGTTTGTTTGTTTGTTTAGTGATAGTTGTTCATGAGTCAATTGTTTGTCCTGATCAGTTTAACAGCCTGCTTTTTTCAGAAAAATCCTTCAGGTCCCACAAATTCTTTGGTTTTTCAGCATTTTTGTGTATTTGAACCCTTTCCAACAATGATTGTATGATTTTAAGATCCATCTTTTCGCACTAAGAACAACTGAGGGACTCATATGCAACTATTACAGAAGGTTCAAACGCTTACTGATGCTCAAGAAGGAAACATAATGCATTAAGAGCCGGGGGGTGAAAACTTTTGAATTTGAATATCAGGGTAAATTCAGTAGCTTCTGAAGGTCAGTACTAAATGAAAAAAAAAAAAAAAAATTAGGCAAAATAAGAAAAATGTACACATCTTTATTCTGTTCAAATGTTTTCACCCCCCAGGTCTTAATGCATAATTTTTCCTTCTTGGAGCATCAGTGAGCATTTGAACCTTCAGTAATAGTTGCATATGAGTCCCTCAGTTGTCCTCAGTGTGAAAAGATGGATCTCAAAATCCATATAATCATACAAGTTCAAATACACAAAAATCATCATTGTTGGTAAGGGTTCAAATACACAAAAATGCTGAAAAAAAAAAAATGCTGAAGGATTTTTCTGAAGAACAGCAGGCAGTTTAACTGTTCAGGACAAACAAGGGACTCGTGAACAACTATCACTAAAAAAAAAAAAAAAAAAGAAAACACAGCTGTGGATCATTCAGGTAACAACACAGTATTAAGAATCAAGCTTATGTAAACTTTTGAACAAGGTTATTTTTATAAATTCAACTATTATTTTCTATAGTCTCTGGACTATATGTAAACATCTTTTATTTGAAATATCTTATTTAGGTCAGTACTAATTTATAAAAAAGAAAAAAAAACATGCATTTTGTATGATCCCTTAGGTGTATGTAAACTTTTGGCCTTGACTGTATTTGTTCAAAAATACAGTAAAATGTATTTGTTCAAAAATACAGTAAAAACAGTAAAATTGTGAAATACTTTTACAATTTAAAATAACTGTTCTCTATTTGAATATATTTTAAAATGCAATTTATTTCTGTGATGCAAAGCTGAATTTTCAGCATCATTACTCCAGTCTTCAGTGTCACGTGATCCTTCCGAAAACATTCTAATATGCTGATTTGTTACATTTTGTTTATGTATACTGCCTGATACTGAATACTAATTGCTTAAGCAGGCATTTATTGCAAAAATTACCTTAATATTGGCCGTAAGGTGTAAATATTCATTACTGAACTGTTTGTATCAGCTGTTTGAACTCTCATTCTGACGTCACCCATTCGCTGCAGAGGATCTATTGGTGAGCGTAATTCTAAATTTATCCAAATCTAATGAAGAAACAAACTGATCTACATCTTTTAAGTGTTTAACATTTTAAATCAGTTCAGATTTCTACATATATCACATATGTATATATCTGTATAAACTGTATATATCTGAAGTGATTTAAAACGTTTTGCATTCATTCATGCAAAAAACAGCTGCATTAGTGGCTTAACGCACTGAATGCAGTGATGAATACTGTTTACATATGATTTTTGTACTGGCTTGTTTCTACCAGTCATGTTTTATAGCTCTCAATTTTCCATGATTAATAATTGCTGTGAGTGCAAAACACGTGCTTCTCACATTCTACTTGGGCTGAATCCTCCACATCAATCATTAAAACCAACTTTTTTTTTCAGTGATTCTTTCCATATACAAATCGCTATTTTTTTTATTTCTCTTTGCTCATTTTTCAATCTCCTTCTCTGTGTCTCTCATCCCTTTGTACGTTCGTAATTATTTTGTTTTCCTCTCCTTCATGCATCTGTTATTAAACCACAACCACAGGAGCAGTACAATGTTTTCATGATCATTTGCACCAATCACAGCCCAGCTTTGTGGCATGAATTACGACATTTTGACCAATGTCAAGCATGAATGTTGGGTTGGGGGTTATTATGGAGTATTCATGTGTCTGCCAACTGCATTTCACATGAAAAAGTTTATAATTTCTGAAAATAGCAGCATGTTATTTTGTTTTCAAAGCACACGCATTGCATTGATTAGAAATAATGAGGGAAAGAAAAACACTTTAAAGGAAACAGAAAAAATGAGGAAGGTACAGTTACACCAACATATATATTTTATTTATTATTTAAAATATTCAGCCAATTACAGTAGAAATCAGTATAATTTTTTAAAGAAATTAATGCTTTTATGCATGCATTAATGCATTAAATTGATCAAAAGTGACATTTTAAAACACATTTATAAAATAAGATTTATATTCAAAATAAATGTTCTTTTGAACTTATTAAATTATTACAGTTTTTAACAATCAGAAATGTTTCTTGAGCAGCAAATCGGCATATTAGAATGATTTCTGAAGAATCATGTGACTAATGATGTTAAAAAAAAATCCAGCTTTGCATCACAAAAATAAATTCCATTATAAAATATATTCAAATAGAAAACAGTTATTTTGCTTTGTAATAATATTTCACAATTTTACAAATTTTACTGTATTTTTTATTTAAAAAATGCATTATTCTGATAATTATGCAGAGCATATAAGGTGAATTTTGGTTACATTGTGGGCCTTTTTTTTTTTTTTTTTTTTTTTTAAATGTGTACAAATAAGAATAATATTTTTAGGAAATGCGATTAGACATCATAATTATATCATATATTCGGTTTTGGTCTCACAAATCCCCATTATATTCCAAAATAATATAATGCATAGGTTGACACATAGGTCTCCCCCTGTGTTGGGTGTTTTAGTGTTAATATTTTGATTAATATATGTGTTTGATTTTTGCACTTGTGTGTCTGTGCATGCTTGGGCAGCTGTGACTGGCTATTCATCAATCTCTCGTTTGAAGCGTTATGATGGATGCATAAGAAGGCTGCAGTGATTTCTGGCTTGTGTCTGTATGTGCGTAAATGTGTGCATTGTGTGTTGTAAACGTGGCTCCTGCTGTGTGTGTGGTGTGCATGTATGTTCCCTGTGCATGTGTATAAGGATCCATAATCCTGCTGAATGATTTGCTGGGCTTTGATGAACATATCAGAGCCAAGGAATGTGTATTGGTGTGTCCCGGCATGTAACGGAGAAAGACGGAGAGAGGACGTCTGCCATAAAGAGTCACAGAGTGCATTATGAAAGCTGTACTGTATATGGCATAATCCAAACACTAATATCTGCCATGTGTGTGTGTGTTTAGACAGTGATGCTTTGGACTCTTACACCATCTGAAAGTCATAAACATTGTCCTTGAACAATTTCCACAATGAGAGCTGAACACAATACAAATTATGCTATAAGTGATACTGCTTTTATTATATATATTTTTTATTTTATTTTATTTTATTTTATTTTGTTTTATTTTATTTTATTTTATTTTGTTTTTTATTTTATTTTATTTTATTTCATTTTCTGTACACTTACATCAAGGTATGGTTAACTATGGTTAACTAAAACTCAAAGCATTTTAACACATTTTAACAAGTTGAACTTTGAACGGTAGTGAATATTGTTACAAGATATTTCCATTTTAAATAAATGCTGTTTTTTGTAACATTTTATTCATCGAAGAATCCTGAAAAAAAGTATCACAGGTTCCAATAAAAAATATTAAGAAGCATAACTGTTTCCAACACTGATTATAAATCAGCATATTAGAATGATTTCTGAAGGATCATGTGACAAATCCTTCTGAAATTCAGCTTTGCATCACAGCAAAAAATTATATTCTAAAATATATTCAAATAGAAAACAGTTATTTTAAATTGTAAAAATATTTTACAATTTTTTTTTTTTTTTGTATTTTTTATCAAATAAATCAGCCTTTGTGAGCAGAAGATGCTTCTTACAAGTAACATTACAGGTATATAGTTACTTGTAATGTTAGAAACATTAAATTAAAATACAATAAAAATATATTATTTTTTTTTTATTTCAGCTGCATTTCTCATTTTCATTTAGTGTAACTTGATTTACTAAATAAACTAAAACTAATAAACAGGAATTACTAAAAACTATATAGACATATTTAAAAAATAACTGATAAAAATAACAAAAACACAAGAAAATTGCTGAAAATTTCACCAGAGTTAAATTGAAAATAGACAATTTCAGAATTTCAAATTCAAAATTTCAAAGATAGATGAAAAAGAAAATGAAAAATGTTTTTTAAAAAGTTGTCTTGCCAGTTGATTGAAAATATATTTAAATTGAAGTACTAAAATTACTAAAACTGAAAAAAAAATATTAGATTAAAGCTATTTAAAAACAACAACAACAAAACAAATGACAAAAGCACATCAAATTGCTAAAACTTAAACTGCACTACACACACACAAAAAGGACCTAGCGTACTGTTAATATGAAAGATATTTAAATTGATTTTCATGTCTTTCACCCTTTTACTTTGCATTATGTTGTGTTTTATGTTTAATGGAAATAATATACATTTTCCGTTTTTCTTAGTAAAATTTTACATTGTGAAACTTTTACATTTTTCTTACACTGTAAAAATTCAAATGAAAACTGAAAATGTAAAAATAAAAAAGTTAATTCAAAATATTAATAAACATCATAATAGTATATAAATGATAATACAATACTCAGAAGCCCTTTACTAACTAATAGGGCAAGCATCACTCGCATTTTCATTTACATTTTAAAAAAGGTAACAGCAAGCTAAATGTTTTATTGACCTAAAACCAATTTTTTGTCCTGTTTGGCACAATGCAAGTCTTAATTTTGGCCTTTTGTGTGTGTGTGTGTGTGTGTGTGTGTGTGTTTGCAGGCTTGTACAGGAGTGTGTGCCCCCCGCTGGCTCATGGACACCCTGCACAAAGCAAGCTGCATTCTTCACATTCCCGTAACCTGAGGTGAAGTGAGACATCACTGCATACAACACGTGTAACGTGGAGCTATATGAGTCTGGGATTCTGTGAACACATCATTCTGTACTATAAACCCCAGCTCAACTACAATATGATGTCATAGCATCGCTGACCCACTTACAGTCATATGAAATCAAAATTGACCCTATTTACTTTCTCAATAACATTCATCTGGTCTTACTGTGCGTGATTAGTCTTTGTAACCATTCATCAGTTGCTCCGCCTCTAAAACAACTTTCCTTTTCAATGACATCATGAATCCTTCTTACTTTTTTCATTACTTTTCATGATCCCCCATATAAAAAAAGAACTTTCTCTGTCTATATATATATAGAAGAGTTCATTTGCAAAAACAGATAAATTTGCAAAAAAAAGATAAAATTTTCAGATATCATGTTTTTTCATTGTGCATTCCAGTTAATCTCAGTCAAACTGCAGTTAGGTTATTTTGATTAAGTAAAAATAACTAAAAAAATACAGCTTACTAGCACAATAAAACACAGTAAAGACATGATAACATAATAAATAACTTGATTTTTGTAATTTAAAATAATTGAGTTATCAGTTTCTCAATGTGTGTGTGTGTGTGTGTATGTATATATATATATATTTATTTTTTTTGTTGTCAGAATATACAAAAAAATCCAACAAAAAATTATATATATATATATATATATATGTTTTCAAATATATTTCAGAATATACAAAAATGTTTTGTACATTTTTAAAATATATATTACAAATATAAATATATTTTATAAGGCAAAGCATTTTTGAAAAATTAGTTTCCTATAACAGGTTTTAACATAACACATTTGAATAAAAATGATTAATGAATATAGTCTAAATGTAAACGGAAATGTATTTTCTTGCACCTGAAATACATTTTGGAATATATTTTGATATATAGGTTGAAAATGTTTTTTTCTTTTTTTAAATAAAAAAAAATATATATATTTCAACATATTTTTAACATACAGTTAAAATATATATTGGTTTTTATATATGACCAAAATATATATTGATCAGAAATAATTAATTTATTAATTTATTAATTAATTGATTTATTGTTGCATGGGCCAATCAGTTCCCAAAAGACAATGTGAATATACTTATATTATTGCTATATACTTCAAAATTCATTCTCATATACTCACAAACTTTTCCTCTTCTGTAGCTTGCTTACTGATCCGTCTAATATACCTGGCATTATATATTGTGATTATTGTTGGCTCTATGAAATGATTTTTGTCAGTTGCTTTGGTTAAAAACATAAATGTACATGTAATACTCTGCAATAAGTCATATTATGGAAGTGAAATGGGTTGCAAATGGCATTCACGTTGACTTAGTGATAGTGATTACACCTAGTTTTATGGATAGCATTTAATTTTTATGGTTAGTTTTTAATACAAGCCAAAGGAGACTACACAAAACTGCAGCCAAGTTCGCCATAATATTGCACCTCTTTGATGTACTTTTAAATCTATATTTATGCATTTATTTCAAACTTGATTGATTGATTGATTTATAAGGGAAGTAGCCGTTTTCCATGTAACCTGAACAGGATTCCCTTCCCCTCCATACATTCGGACCCGTGTCAAAAGGCCATCACCCTTGTGGCCTTGTGCGCTCCAGCTGTCGCATACGTCAGGAGCTCCTGAATCGTTTCGGCCCTAAAATAGTCTGCAAACTTTAATTTTAGGAACAACTTGGAATAACCCTTGGCTCCCGTTCACAGCACTGTTCCTATGCAAGCACAGTTCACAAGGCAAGGTAAGAGAAAGCAGGTTTATGTATGTATTTCATAAGCAATTAATATATTTTAGATACATTTACTTATTTATTTTAGTGTGCAAGCAATCAGACGGTCATTATTGTAAAAATAACCCCTTCTGGAATGATGCAGAATCTATTTTAAGCTATATACGTTCTGTTTTCCATATGTGTTTTTAGTATTACAAGGCCTTTATGATGCTAGACACATAAAGACCTCTATTTCTGTGTTATTTATTTAGGATAATATATTAACAAGGGTTCTTTAAGTGGATGATTGTCCTAAAAGTTTTCTCCTGCTACACCCATCAAATTAGATGAGTCAAAAATACTAAAAGACAGTCTGAAATGGACTCAAATCTTGCAGACAAAAAGAGAGAGAGAGTAAATTAAGTCCCGCACTGTAAACTTCCCGCCTACCCGCAGCACTAACCAATCAGAGGCCGCGCCTTTTCGGCGCTGCTCTCCTATTGGCCGCTCTTCGCATGACTGACAGAGCCTGTGAATGAAGTTTTTTCCCACTTTGGCTCCGCGAAGTTTCAGTGACGGGGGCATCACTGCAGCGCACTGAAGGGAAGGAAAGAACAGAAGGGAAAAGAAGGGAGAGAGGTGCCCCATCCATCCATCTATCCATCCACTGAATGCTCCCGCAGGACTTTATGAACGTATGGCTGCATGAGAGGCTTTGAGCTCTGGCGCTTTCTCTCTCCGGGACTGTTGGGTTATTGGTTCTGTCCTGATTTCAAGCAGTTGTCATAATAATATAACTAAACTCTTCGCGTCAGGACGGGCGCAGGTGGTCATGGATACACCTATCAGATGGAAAGTAAAGCGGAGGTTTAAGGAGGTGCGGCTGTCGGTACTCCTAGCATTCCTGATGTTTGTC
Organism: Cirrhinus mrigala; assembly: GCA_036247105.1. Taxonomy (NCBI): domain Eukaryota; kingdom Metazoa; phylum Chordata; class Actinopteri; order Cypriniformes; family Cyprinidae; genus Cirrhinus; species Cirrhinus mrigala. The sequence continues at coordinate 27,451,774 of CM070027.1, read as the reverse complement.
ACCTCACGAGTCAGCGCAGGTAAGCGGCGAATCAGCTGTTCCCAAACTGTTACTTTGTGCCGCGGGCCGCGGGGCTGCGGTTCTCCTGCCCGAGCGCATTCCACGGTCAGTCCGCTGTACCTGGACTCGAATGACCAGAGGAGGGGATGGGGGGGCCCTAGAGTGGGATTTTTCAACTAGGGACGTCCGAAGTTTCATTTTTGAGGGGAAACATTAGAGCAGCGGCGAATAACGGAATCAGGGAAGTTTTCCCGTGCAAAGCAACAGCTGCGTGAGGAAATCGTGATGCTGTGGCATGCAACTCGTTATCCCTGCTCTCAATTGGTGTAACACTTACTATTCTTATGCAAATTAGCAAATAAAGACGTCATAGTAGAAATCTCGATTCCAGGATTTCAAATGCAAACCTAAAAAAAGGTTACTCAGAGGTTTTTTGCGTTGTTTACGGTTCTTGATGTCGCATTATTGGTTCTTCACTTAAGAATATTGGTTCTGGCATCTTTAAAGCAGCATAGATGATAGTTTTCCAGAACTAGTGATGAAGTCACTGGTCAAACTTACACATTTCCTAGTCAGAATCACAGGAGAACCTTCTAAAGTTACTGTAGAAAACCATCTATGTACTGATGCTTCACCAGAATCCTGCATCTGAAGAACCTAAAATCTATACATGGACTTCAAGGAACCACTGAAGAAGCTCTTAGGGTTGCGTGACATCAGGAGCCCTTTTGGTTTCAGACTACGATCAACTCTGATGTGTGAACATAAACCATGCAACCTAGATTTTTTGTAGACTTTTTGGAAGATGTTTCACATGCTTTTCAGGGGATCTGGCAGAAAGCAGTTTTCCTCCAGCAGGCGCGCTCACTGCAGAACGTAATTGGAAAAATATGCAAGATGAGAAACACACCAGGAGAGAGTGAGACAGAGAGAAGTTTATGTTTTTCCATAGGCTCATAAAATGACTTTATACTCTCGTCTCTGACGTTGCTTTTGTTTAGCGAAAGACGGATAGATAAATGTAAATAAATGATAAATGTCTTGGTGGCTGATCTGTAATGGAGAACATCAGTAGGTCAGGGTGGAGTCGCCGCGTGTCTTCTCTGGTAGTTCAGAGATGCTCGAGGTGAAGTTTGCAATTATGTTGTAAACCAGTTATAGGAGGAATTACCCAGGAGACGACGTAGAAAAAACTCAGTAGTTAAAACCCAAGATTTGTTTTTAAATCATGCATGCAATATGCATAAAAATGTGTTCTTTATTTTTGCACATGAGAGCCAGCATGGTTGCATCAGTTGTTTGACATCTGGTTTTTAGTGTCGCGTCATTATGAAGCTCCGTGTATCACAGATTCACAGATTCTCAGATTTGATAGTGTGGAGTTTATTAGTTGCGAACGTGAATATGTGGTTTGTACAGTAACGACAGAGCCAAAGCAGACAGGATATGATCTCTCATTCTCATCCTCCTCGTTTCTCCAGCCTGTCCCAGGGAGTACCCCTCTCTCTCTCTTTCTCTCCTTTCTCTCTCTCTCTTTCTTCAGGCTGGAGGGCGAGAAAGAGGAGGAGGGATCGAGGGAGGGGGGTTGGAAATTCTGCTCCGCATGTGTGATTAGCTTCGTGTCTGGTCATGGCCGTTTGGCTGCTCATTATGTGATGGAATTATTGAGAACATTTTGGTCCAGGAACTTCTTAAGAACATGACTTAGACTTACAGTACTTAATAAATAATGAATTTGGCAATGATGTGTACCAAATCTTTGCAAATGCATCTTAAAAATCAAGATTGTAATTAGAACCACATTTTGACTTTTTATTCTCAAGTTCTTTATAAAACCATCATGTACTGGAGCTTTAAAGAACTGATCTAAAGACATTATAATGAAACATCAAGAGGTTTTTAATCTCCAAAGAAACTTATTAAGTCATGGAAAACCTACAATTTTAAACTGCAATTTCCAGACCTGGAAAAGTCATTGAAATGAAATTATGTGACCCTGGACCCACAAAACCAGTCATAAGGGTCAGTTTTCTGAAACTGAGATTTATACATCATCTGAAAGCTTTAAGCTTTTCATTGATGTATGATTTGGTAGGATAGGACAATATTTGGCTGAGATTTGAAAATCAAAACTATTTGAAAAACTATTTGACTATTTTGCAAAAAAAAAAAAAAAAAAAAAAACACCATTAAAATTGTCCAAATAAAGTTCTTAGCAATGCATAATACTTATCAGAATTTAGGTTTTTATATATTTACAGTAGGAAATTTACAAAATATCTTCATTGAACATGATCTTAATATCCTAATGATTTTTGGCATAAAAGAGAAATTGATAATTTTGTCCCATACACTGTATTTTTGGCTATTGCTACAAATATACTTGTGCTACTTAAGACTGGTTTTGTGGTCCAGGGTCACATATACATATAATTTCTGAAATATTTAACAGAAATAATTTTTCCTAAACATAATCATGAACATCTGGAAAAATCATGGAAATTCATTGGTCAGATGTTGTGAAAACTTGTTTTAACAGCCAAATTTGTTTTTTTTTCCTGCTCTTGAGAGTCATTCACTTTCAATTTAAGAGTTTATCGTAACTGTTAAATCACTCAACTTAATCACTTTTGCTTGCGTGACTCAAGCCTGAATTAATTGGAGTGATTCATCGACTTGATTGATTGTTTTGTATTTGTCACTGTGCATCTGTTCAGTAAATTACACTAGAAAGATGCTCATTAGAGTCACATTGGACTGAAATTTATTAGTTGTTTGGTTCCTTGCAATTTAGAATGCTTTGGGCTGTGGTCTAAATACAGCTGTATGATCCCTATGTAGTGTACTTAATTTCTGTACGCTTCCAATTTTTTAGAGCACACGTGTAGTGGGGTAATGCAGAAAAGATGGTGAACTTGATCCAGACTCTCAGGGATGCACTTTAATGAGCCGTGAAGCTGAATCAGTCAGCAGCGCCAACACCGTGATCTAATGGTGATGTCATGCAGTGGGGGGGACTATCCGAATGGAATCTGTAGGTAGAGAATGACCTGATGAGTGCATTGTGGGATACAGCGGCGCTGTTACGTCACAGTAGACGGAAGCTTGTAAAGGCAAAAATGCCTGATGGGGATGCTGCTGCACTTCCTGTGCAGGGCTATTCTGCTTTATTACTCACACTAGTGCTGTTTTACGAGTGTTTTACGAACACTCTCAGTGGACCGGCCTCACTCATTCAACCTGTTGGGTGTCTGCTTCACTTTTGAGAGTAAACGAATTCTTTTAACAAATGGCATGTTGTAACGATTGTTTATTGCCCACGTGTTTTGTCTCTGGTTTTGGTTACTTTTGTTGTGTTCTGCAGACCCTTAAAACCCTGAGAGGAGAAACTCTGCAACTTTTGGAGCCAAACCTTCACACCCTTGGAGCCTTTCAAAATGCTTCACGTGTAATGAGAGCAAGCTGTCCGCTTCAGCCGTCAGTGTTTGATTCAATGAGAATCATAGAGAGGAATATTAACATTGTGGAAAAATCAGATTCGTGTTACCTTTGGCTCAATGGCTCCCATTAACAGAACAAGCAGTGTCTCCCCTTTGGCTTTTAAAAGGTACCAGTTGAGTTCCAACAGGAAGAGGATGAAGGGTTTCCTGCCTAATCGAAGCATGCAAAATTAAGATTAGTGCATCTAAAATCCATAGAATGTCAGAAATGGACTGCATAGTACTTACATTGGATTTTCTAAGTATGCATCCGTCTCATGCTCTACATATTATATTTTATGCAAGGTTAAGAGTTAATGCTCTATATCATAGTATGCAGAAAACAGTATGTCAACAGTGTTTGGATGTATAGTATGGAAGTATGCATCTATTCACATACTAAATAATATAGCATGCAATATTAAGATTAGTGCATCTAAAATCATAGCATGTCAAAAAAGGATTGCATAGTGCTTACAGTGCATTTTCTAAGTATGCATTAGTCTCATGCTCTCAGTATTAAATTTTATGCAAGATTAAGAGTTAACGCTCTAAATCATAGTAAGCAGAAAATAGTATGTCAGCAGTGACTGGATGCCATGGTATGCAAGTATGCATCTGTTCACATACTATCTATTTGATGCAATATTAGGATTAATGCGCTAAAAATCATAGTATGTCAAAAATGAATAGACTGCATAGTACTTACAATCGATTTTCTAGGTATGCATTAGTCTCATGCTCTCCATATTACATTTTTTTTATGCAAGATTAACAGTTAACTTTCTAAATCATAGTATGCAGAAAATAGTATGTCAACAGTGACTAAATGTCATAGTATTCAATTATGCATCTGTTCACATACTATATATCACACCATCTAAAATCATAGTGTGTCAAAAGTGACTGGATTGCATAGTATTTACAGTGGATTTTCTAAGTATGTGTCAGTTTCATGCTCTCCATATTGAATTGTTTGCAAGATTAACAGTTAACGCTCTAAATTATAGTATGCAGAAAATAGTATGTCAACAGTGAGTGGATGCCATAGTATGTAAGCATGCATCTGTTCACATATTTTTGATATAGCATTCAATAATAAGATTAGTACAACTAAAATCATGGTATGTCATAAGTGACTGGATTGCATAGTATTTACAATTTTCTAAGTATGCATCAGTCTCATACTATTCATATTAAATTGTATGCAAGATTATGAGTAAGCCACCTAAATTTTAGTATGCTGAAAATAGTATGTCAGGATGTATGCAAGTATGCATCTGTTCACATATTATCAATCTGATATGTCATGCAATATTAAGATGAGTGCATCTCAAATAATAGTATTTTCGAAAATGTGACTGGATTGCATAGTATTTACAATGGATTTTATAAGTATGCATCAGTCTCATGCTCTCCATTTTAAATAGTATGCAAGATAAAGAGTAAACTTTCTAAATCATTATATGTCAGTAATGACCGAATGTCATACATTAGTATGCAGGTATGCATCTGTTCACACACTATCTTATATAACATGCAATATTAAGATTAGTGCATCTAAAATCATGTTAAATATAAAGTAGTATGTCAGAAGTGACTGGATAGTATTTACACAAGAGTTTGAGATTATGCATATGTGTCACATATTATCTATCTTATATAGCATCCAATATTAAAAGTGCATCTCTTAAAAGATAGTATGTTGAATATGTGTGCATGGATGGTGGTATGATTTACAGTGGATTTTTTGAAGTATGTGTTTTTTTTTGCTTACTGTCTGTTGTATTTGCAATGAAGTTTTAAAGTATGCATCTGTTCGCACACTATTTGATTCTTATATAGCATGCATTTAAGAATAGTGCATCTCAGTGTTGGAAGTAGTATGTTGATCCTGCATACATGCTTCTGTTTCCATACTATCCATCTTATACAATATGCAAGATAAAGACTACCATGTCGCAATTCGTAGAAAATAGTCAGAGGCATCCAGATAGCATACTACATACTTCAAAGTATGCATACTTTCACATACTATCAAACTTATGTAGTATTCAGTATTAGGATTAGTGCATTCCAGGTCATAGCATAGTATGCTTGGTTTAAAGCATGCATATTTTGAAGCATACATAACATAGTTTTTGGACTCTTTGCAAACTTCTATCAATCTGTAATTTTATGACTAGTATGTATGCTGTGCATGTAGTATGTATGCTGTGCTGGCTTGCTTCATACTTGCAGGAATTTTTCCTTTAAAAGCACAGTATGTACTTTTTAAAGTCAGTAGAAGTATGTGAATACTTAGCATGTCAGAAGTAGTCACCGTGCCAGCAGTTATGATTTTGGGTCTGTTACGTAAGACCAGACCAGACCAGCCCTCGGCCCTGTACTTGCCTTCAGTGTGTAGGAGGTCCAGCTCTGAGAACACAGGACAGAAGTTTTGTACGTTTTGTACTGTATTAGACAGTGCTGTTTTTGTGGCCAAATATAGAAGTAAAGTTTTTTTTCCCCTCTTGGTTTGTGTGGTTTGGTCTTTATAGTGTGTGTTTTAGAGTTGCATTGTTTTATGATTGAAAGCGTTTCGAGTCTCCCTTCAATCTAAAGCCGCATTTGGGAGGGTGATAGTTGGTGAAACCTTCAAGGTCTCAGTTCACACACTATAAAAACCAGATATTGCCTCTTTCAGACGTGAGGACCAAACCCTGACCCACATGTCTGCTGGGTTCAAACACACATAAAGTTCACTGGAGAAAGACCTAGACCTGAATAGTATTGTATTTAAAAAATATTTAACTGGAGTGAGTCAAATGAATCAGTGAATCAGTTTCTGAACCGATATACTGAATCAAATTGTCTGAATTTCTGAAAGTGAATCTTCTAGTGCGCAAGGAGGTTGAGAAGTGTTCAGGACTCTGCGTGTATGTGCCTGTCTCTGAAAGAAAAGACAGGGGAAAGTGAAGAAAAAAAACGAGTGATTGAGGGGAGAAAAGGAGGTGAGTTATAGTGGTTATTGACAGCAGACCTACAGGAGATGAGGTCACTGGTTCAGAGGTTAAAGGTGGCATACTGTGGGTGGTGACCTTCAGATTATGACCACCCCAGAGGTTTACAGTGCTCCGCCCCAAGACACAGCGTCTGGAAAACACATCACTTTAAGTGCCGACAGAGACAGAGATCCATTTCACACTGTTTTGACATAAAAAGTGGCTTGAAACAGTGACTCAGTTTTATACTTAAAGTGGGTAATGTTATAAACGTCATTACGTTCTTTAATTTAATGCAGCATTTTCTGAATAAAAGGATTAGTTTCTTTTAAAAAACATCTTAGCGATCTCAAATTTTTGAGCAGTAGTTGAAAAAGTAGTTGGTTGAAAAAACAACCCTGTAGACTTTGATGGACCAGAGCTGTATCTGTAGACCAGAATATCATAAAGACTTGTGGATGGGCTACAAGCTGAAAATCTCTCAGAACACCTTAGCAACTGCATAGCAACCACATGGAACACCAAAAAACCTATGTGTCAACATTCTAAAACCTCTCAGAACTCATTAGCATCTGCATAGCAACTCCTTAGTAACCATATAGAACACCCGAGAAACCCCACAGCAACATTCTAAAATATCTCAGAACATCGTAGCAAATGCAAAGCAACTCCCTAGAAACCACATAGCAACATTCTAAAACCTCTCAGCACATCTTATCAGCTGATAAGGAGCCCCCTAGCAACCACATGAACATGGAACATTCTAAAAAAATCCTGTGGAACATTCTAAAACCTCTCAGAACACATTAGCAGCTGCATGGTAACTCCTTAACAGCCGCATAAAATACCCAGAAGCCCAATAGAAACATTCTTACTGCTTAGCAGCCCCTTAGTAACCACATAGAACACCATAGAAGCCCCACAGCAACATTCTGACTACATAGAAACTCCCTAGTAACCACTTAGAACACCCTAGAAACCCCAACATTCTCACTGCATAGCAGCTACCTAGTAACCAAACAGAACACTCTAAAAACCCCATAGCAACATTGCCACTGCATAGCAACTCCATAATAACCACATCAAAGCTCCTAGAAACCCCATAGCAACATTGTCACTACATAACAACTCCCTAGTAACTACATAGAACACCTTAGAAACCCAATAGTAACATTCTCACTGCATAGCAACTCCCTAGTAACCACAATAAACCCCCTAGAAACCCCATTGTAACATTCTCACTGCATAGCAACTTCCTAGTAACCATATAGAACACCCTAGAAACCCCATAGCAACATTCTCATTGCATAGCAACTCCCTAATAACAACATAGAACACCCTAGAAACCCCATAGCAACATTCTCATTGCATAGCAACTCCCTAATAACAACATAGAACACCCTAGAAACCACATAACATCATTCTCACTACATAGCAACTCCCTAGTTACCACACAGAACACCCTAGAAACCCCGTAGCAAGATTCTCACTGCAAAACTCCCTAATGCTCACATTTTTAGTCTAGTTTTATCAGTATTATGATGGAGTGGACAGGGTTTTAGTCTTTCGGATTACACATGGTCTTGATACAGCCTGCCACCCCTGCTGCTCACACACACACATACACATTGTTGTCTGCCATGCATGCGTGTGTGTTTAGATCTCTGGTTCCCAGAGTTTGAGAGTTGAAGTTTTTGAGTATTGTATTTCTGTCTGCTCTGTCCTGTATGAATGGACTCTTTCACAGAGCTTTTAAACGGACGCCATGTTTGGGCTTTGCTAAGGCTTTGTTGTGATTAATTGAGGGGGGTCAGTGTATGTGTGTGTGTATGTGTGTGTGTGTCTGGCACCCCTGCGACGGCCTGAGGTTCCCCTGGGCTGTCATGAAGCTCACACATGTGCACACACTTCCTCTAGAATAACATTCCCTACATACCTGCATTAGAGCCGCTAACTTGGTGTCGGCATGACTAGAGAACCCCAGAGCATCATGGGATATGTGTGTTTTTGGAGCAAAAAGCCACAGATGGACCAGCTTCGCTGGTTTTCTTTTATTTTTTGGCATTTGGGATTTAAGCAATAAGAGCGAGTGAGAGCGAGAGTTTGTGTTCTCACATCTGGAAGCTATAGCCGTCATTGTGCTGTCTGCTGATCCCAGAGAAAAAGAGGGAAAAAAGAGCGGGGGAAAAAAGGAAAAATGTCTTCCAGATGTTTTTTTCCCTGCCCTTACTGTGGAACAGCAGAGGAATAAAATACTGTTTCATTAAGACGGAAGAAAAATACACGTTCCTCGCACGGATTCGAGTGAGATGGAGGGTCGCAAAACGTGCACCGAATTCACACCAATCAAAAAACGGCTCGTATGAGCACAAATCTCCCTCTTAAAGCGGTCATGCCCACGCAGACCCACTGACCTGACCCATTTTTTTTTGCAGGTTTATGCATGCATATCTGTTTATTTGTGTGTTTATGCATGTGTGAGATGGAAAGAGAGGGTGGGACGCGTCCATCTGTTATTCAAGGTTTATGCTTTAGTGTATTTGAAATGTTGTTCTAACACTGTAAACAATCTCTAAAAGAATTTGTCATTGTGTTAACACATTCTCAATGAAATGAATGTTTTGCATTACGAGATTTATCACTGAAGGTTGGTGAGTGAGTGGCGTTCCTACTGCCAGATGACTTGCACCGCAAAAAATCATCATCTGCTTCATGTTTTTGAACTTTTTCTCTTCCCCCAGGAGAATTATCAAAGCAGCCTTAATTAATAAAAAAAAGTATATAATATAAATTAATATAAAAATTTGAAAAATAATTATTAATAACTTAATAAATAATAGTAATACATATTAATTTATAATTAATCAATTTATATTATATAATATATAAATTGATGTTATAATATTTAATATTAATAAAAAACAAAAATTAATAAATGATCTAATATTATATTAAATGTATACAATTCAGTACTACAATACTAATATAATTATATAATTAAATGTATAAAATATATATTTTTATTATCTATCTATCTACAGTATAGATAGATAGATATAGATATAGATATAGATATATAGATAGTTTTAGTGACAATATATTGGGAAGTGTATTTAAAATACAACAAAAATAAAATTATTTCTGATTTAAAAAATACATTTTTTGGTGTGCAGTGTTACTGGCGGACTGTGTAATAGGTACTGGTAGCAAATAGGTATTAATAACATAAATCATAGGTAATGTATCAATCAAAAAGGCTTAGAATGGTTCTGAAATGGTTTTCCACATATCATTGTTTAAAATTATGTACATTATTAGTGGTTGCATCGTATTGCTGCTGAAGTTAACATCGTCAACAGACTGTGACACTCATGTCACCTCAAATTGCCAGTGAAAATAGTGACTTCCTGTCATTTTGTCCTTGTAAACTTGTCTACATGAGATGCTTGTCCTTGAGTGTGATTGTGTATTTTGTGTGTGTGTGAATGAGTGTGTGTGTGGTGACCTCTGTTGTGGTGTGTAACAACCCTAAAATCTCACATGCCACTTTCATGACCCTGAAACAGGGAATTATGGGATTGCCTGGGGTTTATGACCAGCACACACACCCACACACACAGCTCTCTGTTGCTCTTTATTGGGTTTTATATGAGTGACTGCTGATGTATCTCCATTTCATGGAAAGAAGAGACTTTTTATGTGACAAAACATTCATTCATATGCCTCAGAAATGCTACAGATGTTCACAGCTCTACAAAACATCAGATGTCTCCATCCCTCGTCCAAATAATGACCCACAATTAGGCAAATGTTCTGTTTGCTCACTAAAATGTACTGTGATAAGCATAGTTTCTGCTAAAATACCATAATTCCCGCTCTATTGTTATTGCAAGATTAGGGATCTCTTTCAAACAGTGTTTGTTGTTTTGCATTCTTTTGTTCCAGTAGTCACAAATACAAATTTACCACAATTATAGAAACAATAACTGTAGTAATTATGGTATTTTTGTGGAAACTATGACTACCATGGTAAATGTTTGTAAGGGTCAGCGCACATGAGCATTCAAAGCCTCTTTGAGCTTTCATAAGGTTTTGATTATCCTGTGGATGAGGAATCACTTGAGGGCAGCAGTTGGTCCTGTAATGCTTCATTTGAGCAGTACGCTAAAGGTCACATGCTTGACTCTTTCGTGTATGTGTGTTCAGGTCTTTTACAATGCTTTGCTATGCTGTACATATTTTATTTTATTTTATTTTGAGATGAAAGATGACCATCATATGTACCAGATTTTATTTCACATCCTAGGGATGACCATCATATATGCCCTAATTTAATTTAATTTAATTTAATGAAATTTAATTTAATTTAATTGTTTAGACTATCATATTTTATATATATTTATTTTAATTTATTTATTTTTTATCAATTATGTTCCTATTGGCTATGATTTTGTTGCTTAGTGCAACATTTCCGCTTTAAATGACAACAGTACATTTGTGTTGCACCTAGTGCACATAAAATGCACAAATACTCTTGCGAGCAATTTTGTGCTGTGCGTCCAGTTTGTAAAAGTACAATGACATCATGAGCTCCCTGCTGACCCTGCACACCTGGAATAAGCTCATGCAAATGAACGGTTTTGTGTTCTGTCAATACCTGCAGGGTTACTGACATGTGGAGTCGGTAATGAGTGATTAATAATGTTCGGTGGGTTATTCATGAGATGTTTAGGGAACCCTGCAGGTCCAGACATGCGAGAAGAACTTAAGGATTCTGGAGTGGTGCACGGAAAGCTGACATTCCTTCCACTGGCCTCATACTGAGAATATAAAATAGTCTCTCTCTCTCTTTCTCTCTCTCTGTCTCTCTCTCTCTGCAGTAGCACATTATGAACCGGCCACAAAAACCACAGAAACGTTCAGCTCTCTCCAGAAAGAATTAAACACACACACACACACACACACACACACACACACACACACACACACACTTCACTCACGCTTCAGTGCAGGACAGAGAGGCTTTTGTTCCAGAGTTGTAATAATCTGGCTGTATGCTATATGTCGTGTCACATATGACTGAAGTCATGTTAATGAAACTGTGATGATGTTTTTGATGAGCTTTTTTATGACTTATTATTTTAAAGCATTTATGATTTTGGTTTTGTAGTGCATGTATAATTGCAACAGAATATAAACATAAAAGACAATTAACTTTTTTGAGTTAAATGAACAATTGCTATGTTTACCATGTTTTACCATGGTAAACCATGTTTTTGTATGTTACCCTGGTTATACTATGCTTTTTGTGCATGTCAGTCAGGTAATACCATGTTTTTTTGTACATGATACCATGGTAATCCTGTGGATTTGCATCTACTATGATTAAAGCGTACTTTTTGGACATTTACCATGGTAATACCATATTTTTTTAGATGTTATCCTGGTAATACATTGTTTTTTGTACATGATACCATGGTAAAACTGTGCTTTTACATGTACCATGATTATTCCATACTTTTTGGACATTTACCATGGTAATACCATATTTTTGTAGATGTAATCCAGGTAATACTGTACCATTGTGATACTGTGTTTTTACATGTACCATGATAAAACCATGCTTTTGGACAGTTACCATGCCAGTACCATAATTTTTGTAGATGTTATCCTGGTAATAGCATGTTTTTTGTACATGATACCATGGTAATACTGTGCTTTTGCATGTGCCATTATAAAACCATGCTTTTTGGACATTTACCATGGCAATACTATATTTTTTGTAGATGTTATCCTGGTAATACCATGTTTTTTGTACATAATACCATGGTAATACTGTGTTTTTACATGTACCATGATAAAACATGCTTTTGCACACCAAAATACCATATTTTTGTAGATGTTATTCCGGTAATACCTTGTTTTTGTACTTGATACCATGGTAATCGTGTGCTTTTACATGTACCATGATCAAAACTATGCTTTTTGGACATTTACTATAGTAATACCATGCTTTTGGACAGTTACCATGGTAGTACCATCATATTTGTAGATGTTATCCTGGTAATACCTTGTTTTTTGTACGTGATACCATGGCAATTCAGTGCTTTTACATGTACTATTATTATACCATTTTCCTTGGTAAAACCATGTTTTCTGTGCATGGCACCATGGTAATACTTTGTTTTTTCATGTACTGTGATAATGCCAAGCTTTTTGGATGGTAAAAACATATTTTTTTGATAATACCATGCTTTGTATACATGTACCTGGTAATATATTTGTACGTTTCCCTGGAAATAACTTACATGATACTATTGTATTACCAAGTTTACCATGATTAACCATGTTTTTTTGGACATTTACCATATTTTTGTACATGGTACCATGGCAATACTCTGTTTGTTTGAACATGAACTATGCTAATACCATGTTTATGATCATATATGGTAATCATTCAGCCACACAATTTTTTTTATATCAGAACACTGTAGTATTTTCATCTGATGTTATCATCGTAGTACTTTTGTTGTGCTGGAGTTTTGTTTGAGTTTGTCTGCTTTGATCTTAGCATAAAGCTGGTTTTTATGGCTTTGGATGAAGCTGTAGTTGAGTTTGATAGCTCTTTTGCTTTTAATGCATGTCTGAGAGGTGTCTCTGTTGTAATAAATGTGTGTGTGATTTCACAGTACTGGATGCATGCTGCTTTCCTCTAAGTGTGCTGTTATCCCTGCGTGTGCTGATGAAATTGGATGCATTTGCACATGAATTGTGTGGGTGATTGAGTTGTGGTACAACACCACATGAGTCATGGTTTCCAGTGTCTAATGCACATGCTGAACTTTAGCCAGCCATTCAGTCAGTGAACGTGAGCTGTTCAACACGGAAAAACTTTACACATGCTTGTTGCTGAAAGAGAAGCTATTTTCACTTTATTAGGCAATCAAAACTGATGAAAAGTGTTTAAGTTTGTGTACGTGGTATTTATCACGTTATGGGGACCAAATGTCCCCACAAGGATAGTAATACCAGTAAATTTTGACCTTGTGGGGACATTTTTAGGTCCCCATGAGAAAACAGGCTTAAATCATGCAGAATGAGTTTTTTTTTTGAGAAAGTAAAAGTGTGCACAGTCTCCTGTGAGGGCTAGGTTTAGGTGTAGGGTAGTTGTAGGGCAATAGAATATAAGGTTTGTACAGTATAAAAACTATTACACCTATGGAATGTCCCCATAAAACATGGAAACACAACTCTCTCTCTCTCTGTGTGTGTGTGTGTGTGTGTGTGAATGTTGCAGACAGATGAAAAGTTTTTTGCTGAATCAGTCAGTCGTTGATTGCTGCTCTAGTTAGTGGAAACCAATGAACACCACAAAATCTAACCAAACCGCTAAACCATACCATTATGGTGCACTTCAAAGCCCACTGAAAGAGAGAGAGAGAGAGGAAAATATATAAATAACAATTCTAATTGCATGCTGAAGGACAGGAAATAAACTTAAGCCACGTAAGAAGCTCAAAGCACCTAGTCGGAATACCTGCATTTTTACCCGTTTGCCTTCTGAACCCTGCCCTCCCTCTCATTACAGCTCTGTCCAGGTCAAAGGTCAACTGGTGGACAGTGACCTCTTGCTTGCAGAAGAACTGAGGTCATAATATAGATGGACATCACCATCCATGTAACCACAGGGCACTCCTCCTACTTGATTGGCTGCTGTTGGTTGAGGAGCTGTCAGTCACTCAGATTGGCCTATCATTAAACTGTCAGTGCAGCCAGGCCTCCTAACAGCCTTCCAGAACAACAGAATCACAATTCAATACCACAGCAGTGTGCTAACAACCATTTAGAACACCTTAGCCACATAACAACCAATAACAGCCACACAGAACACCACAGCAACAGTACACTAGAATATACATCCAATCACATAGCAATGTGCTGACGAGCACTCAAAATATGTTAGTGACTGCTTAGCAATGCCCTGGAAACACTCAGTAGACCTTAACAACCACATACTGTAGCAATGCGAGCACCCAAAACACAGTAGCAACCAGACAGCAACACCCTGTCAAGCACCCAGAACTCCGAAGCCATCACAAAGCAACAACCTGGTCGGCAAGCACCAAGTACACATTACCAACTACATAGCAATGCCTTGGTTAGACCACGTTAGTAACAGCATAGCAACACCCTGGTCAGAACACCTTAGCAACCACATAGCAACACCCTGGCCAGACCACCTTAGTAACCACATAGCAATGCCCTGAATACACTAAGAACACCTTAGAAACCACATGGAAACACCCTGGTCAAAACACCTTAGCAACCACATAGCAACACCTTGGCCAGACCACCTTAGTAACCACATAGCAACACCTTGACAAGCACCCAAAACACCTAAGCAACACTATGGCCAAAACACCTTAGTAACCACATAGCAATGCCCTAAATACACTAAGAACACCTTAGAAAACACATAGCAACACCCTGGCCAGAACACCTTAGCAACACCTTGGTGATCACCTAAAAGACCGTAGCAACCACTAAGCAACACCCTGGCCAATACAACTTAGCAACCGCATAGCAATGCCCTGACAAACACCTAAAGCACTTTAGCAACCACATAGCAACACCCTGGCCAGAAGACCCTAGCAACCACATAACAACTCACATTTTCTTCAGAAAACCTAAACACACACCCACACACACACACACACACACACACACACTCAGTGTCCCTACGGCTTTGAACCAAACAATGTGTTTGATGAAGGATGTGTTTCAGAAACAGCCTCTCTCTCTCTGAAGTCATTGCTTCACAGATCTTACATTTTCGTGAAACGCTTCCAAACCGCTGAAGTGTGTCCGAATCAAATACCACTGTAAAGCTGCGCCTCGATTAACAGCGACATCACCGCATGCTTTAAATCAGTGATCTGCACATTTTAGTGTCTGATTCAGGGTCAGATTCTCACAGATTGGTCAGAGGTAGCAGCGCATGTGAGCGGTTTCTCCGTCACGACGGTCTGATGTGGTTTTGTAGTTTAATGTCGCATGTGTTTCTGATATATGGAACATTCTAGGCATCCTAGAACATTTGAAACCTGTCTCGCTTCAGAATCCATTCCCCAGAACCGCTGTAACCATCAGACGCTTCACTCAATCCAGATGTGCTTTAGATACAGTATGCACAATTACGGTTGGTGAAGGAACTCAAATCCTTTTGAGTCTGAGAATGCTGCATTGTGGCAACACTTTTAATACTTTATAATAGCTTTAATGTTAACTAATGTTCTTAATTATTACATAAAGTTTAAAGGGATCTCCATATCATGGAAATCTGATTTTTGCTATGTTGAAGTGCTATAATCGAAGTGCTACAAGCTTTAAAGGCACAGCCCTATTCTGGAAAAAGGGGTGGGGAGAAGCTGCTTATTTATATTTAAAGAGACATGCGCAAAAACAGCATGCTTCTGTTTCCACTCAAAATGATATAATAAATGATCTGTCAGGTATTTTGAGCTGAAACTTCACATACATTCTGGGGACACCTGAAACTTATATTGCATCTTGTAAAGAGGGGCATAATAGGTCTCCTTTAAAGTGTTACGTTTACCCAAAATGAAATTCTGAAATTCTACTCCCCTGCATTCACAAAAGTACCACAACACTACATTTTTCGTAGCATTAGCAATGTATTTACAGTCACTTTTGATCACTGAGATGGGAATGGCCAGGAAAAATCTATTTTTGTATGTGAATGTTGAACATTTGTTTGAAAAAAATGACAAGATGAGAGGTTGTGTTCAGAGCACTGATCTTGTGTTGAGTCAGTTTTTCCATCTCACAGAGTCACACTGTTATCTGTGTGAGAGAGTGACACACACACATACACACACAAACCAAGAATACAAGTATTCGGATTAGGAGTTTTATACTGTATCTTGTTCCTCTTTTACTGAGTTTGTACAAGGGGCTTAAAGTTCTTGAAGTACTTGAATCTGAGTTTTTGAAAAAAAAAAAAAAAATATATATATATATATATATTTTTTTTTTTTTTTTGTGTGTGTGTGTGTGTGTGTGTGTTTGTATTTGAAGAGGTTCTTTAAAAGGGCTTGAATTATTGAAAGACAATGTATCTATTGAATAAGTGTTTAATTTTTTAATAAGCACGTATCTTTTTACACAATTAAAAAAAACGTTTTTTTTAATAGTAGTACTAACAGTGTCATGTAAACATAGCTGAAGACACAAAAAGAGAAACTGATGTCATGTAAACATAGCTGAACAAAACAAAAAGAGGAACAGATGAACCCAATAAATTGAATGAGTCATTTAAGCTGGAACCGCTCCGATTGATTCAAACTCGTGACTTCTTTTCATATCATGCAATTCGCTTGCAAAAACCAGATCAATTTAGAAGAGCCATTCATTTTCAAATTTCAACATCGCTCGTAATGATTTTTAAAACCGTTTAAAAACCATTGCGTCACAACATAATTCACTGTTTCGAGGTGCTAAAATCAAGTCACATATTGTGAATCCTTTGATTTAGATCGGGACTTCGGAGCAACTTTGCGAGTCATTTGATTTAGATTGGAACTTTGTGTATCGCGAATCAGTTGATTGAAATCGGAAGTTGCATATCGCGAATCATTTGATTTAGATTGGAACTTTGCGTATTGTGAATCATTTGATTCAGATCAAGACTTTGGAGCAGCTTTGCGAGTCATTTGATTTAGATCGGAACTTTGCATATCGCAAATCAGTTGACTGAAATCGGAACCTCAAGTCACATATATCGAATCATTTGATTTAGATCGGGACTTCGGAGCGGGTTTGTGAGTCATTTGATGTAGATTGGAACTTTGCGTATTGCGAATCAGTTGATTGAAATCGGAACCTCAAGCCGCATATCACGAATCATTTGATTTAAATCGGAACTTCATGTATTGTGAATCCTTTGATTTAGATCGGGACTTCGGAGCAAGTTTGCGAGTCATTTAATTTAAATCGGAACTTTGCGTATTGCGCATCAGTTGACTGAAATCGGAACCTCAAGTCACATATTGCAAATCATTTAATTTAGATCGGAACTTCACATATTGCAAATCATTTGATTCAGATCAGGACTTTGTGTATTGTGAATCATTTAATTCAGATTGGGACTTTGGAGTGGGTTTGTGAGTCATTTGATGTAGATTGGAACTTTGCGTATTGCAAATCAGTTGATTGAAATCGAAACCTTAAGTCGCATATCGCGAATCATTTGATTTAAATCGGAACTTCACGTATTGCGAATCCTTTGATTCAAATCGGGACTTTGGAGCGGGTTCTTGAATCATTCCGCAAATTGAATGATTCTTGTCCTTGCTCCGGGTCCTGATCTGAAATTATGGTTTGTGAATCATTATTCAGATCGGGACTTCGGAGCGTGGCTCGTGAAGTATTTGATTTAAATCGTGATTTCAGAGCAGATTCATGAATCTTTTGCTTTATATCAGAGCCTAGGAGCACCCATCACAAATCATTTTTTTCCTTAAACAGTAGAAAACATCAAACCTTAAGTGAGATCTCTGATTGAAGTCCTTGAAAATCAAAAAAGCAGTGCTTGAAAAGTCCTGGAATTTTATTTTACATTATCTGTTTGAACCCTGCTTTTAGTATAATTGTGTGTTTGTGCTCATTGACTCTGATATTTATGTTGATTAATACAAGCACAATGATTAATACAGTATATGTGTAAATTGGGATTTCATATGTGGTTGCTAGTATGTTTTGAGTGGTTGTAGTGACAATGGTTAAGTTTAATAGTTATGGTTGGGAGTTCAGAAAAAATATAAATGCATGAACTTCATGTCTGGCAAATAAATATGTGCATGTCGTTCTCTTATCTCATCCATTTCCTGTTGTCTTGTGATTAAAAATAATAAGTCAGTCTGGTCACTGTCTCAGGAAAAGAGAGAGAACGAGAGAGACTCGGTCTTGCCAACTGTCTTCCTGTGTCTCCTCCGTTCACCTTCCTGTGTGTGTTTGCGAGTGTCTGATTGTGTGTTCAAGAGCAGCTACACAACCGGACTCAGCCAAATCCAGTGAGGAAGATCCAAACTGTTTCTCAACCCTGCATGAATATTAAAAGAATTTGCATGTCATGCTCAAGTGGAGGTCAGAAAGGATGATTCGTTTTAAACTTAATGACCTCAGTGACCCCAGCAGAGCTGAAGCTCAGAGCCAATCGCCTGCCTACTGCTGAAACCAAACAGCATTTTGTGTTGAATACTGAACATTCGTTTGATTCTCATGATGATGGAGATCCAGGCTGGGATCATGTGATGGGTTGGTCGTTAATTACCCGTCCTTAGCGAGAGGTCAACCACAAGAGGTTTAGTGGAAACGAAATTACACACAGAGACTCCATCTGAATTAGTTTTGCCTATAATTTCAACCTTAGATGTGCTTCCTATTTAGACTTTATAGTGTACATCTAAAGAATGTATAGTAACTGTTATAAAATATTAATATTTATACATTACTGTTTATTAGGTTAAAGAAATGCATTCAACAAAGATGCATTAAATGATCAAAAGTGACAGAAAAGCATTTGTAATGTTTCAAAAGATTTATATTTCAAATAAGTGCTGTTCTTTTGATCTTTATATCCATCAAATAATAAAATACAAATGCAAAACACAAATATGAAGCAGCACAGCTGTTTTCAACATTGATAATTTTTTTGAGCAGCAAATCGACATATTAGAATGATTCCTGAAGCATCGTGTGACACTGAAGACTGGAGTGATGATGCTGAAAATTCAGCTTTGCATCACAGGAATAAATTACATTTTACAGTATATTGAAATAGAAAGCAGTTATTTTAAATTGCAATAATATTTCACAATATTGCTATTTTTATTGTATTTTTGATCATATAAATGTAACCTTGGTGAGCATATTTTGTTAATCAACTCACTGACCCCAAATGTTTAAACAGTAGTTTATATAATATTCTTATGTGACTATATATCTTTTTTATTGCATTTATTTGCATGTAAAATTGCGATGTTTTTTATTCTGTATCTGTCTTTGTACAAACCAGAATTTAATTTATGCAAATGTTCATGCCTAAAAAGTTCACATTTTTCTTGCTGCTTTGGAAGCAAAGTTATTTCCTTCAGGAAATTCAAATCTAGTATTAGCATTACAGTAAAGCTCTTTTATTCAGTATGATTTGGTTTAATGAGCTTTTGGGAAGCTTAAACGTTTATAAAGTGATCAAACAGTCAAGTTTTGACCTGTTAGGAGCTCAACTGGGGCATTTGGTAAAAGTTTAGGCATGCTTTTTTGAGTTGTGCTACAGTATATTCATACTTACCAATGTGAACTGCATCACTTTTGTGTTTGCATCTGTTTTTAACATTTTAAAGCGAACTTTTAGCTTTTAACTTTTATATATTGGGCAGCTTTCCAAAACAGCACAAAATGAGAACAGGAGTTGTTGGTGTGTGTGTGTTGTTCGAGTAAAGCAGTGTGTATTTTGTGTCGTGTGGTTTTGGGTCTGGTTGTTTTGATGTGTTTTTTTTTGTTTGGGACCGTGTGTGTGTGTGATTGCGTGGCATCTGTTTTGCTGTCAATATGTAATTAAAAGTTGGCACTGAAACCCTTCGTGTTTAATGTTGAGACAGACAGAGATTAGTCATTATATTCATTTGATTTATGCTTATTTCCTGTCTATTTTAATTGCTGACATTTTTCTCCGATTAAAATAATCTCAGGAAATGTGTGTGTGGCGGTTTATGTTTAGGAATCGGTTCTTCTAAGAAGTGCACTTTTATGAATGGGAGTGTTTCCTCATACCTGAGCTGTGGTCCGATGGGTGTTTGCAGAGGGAAATAGCCGGTGACGGGGTAAATCTCAACAGGTGATGTTTGTGTTCCTCTGGGACGCGTCTTTAAGAGGGTAAACACACACACATACACATTCGCAGTGTAAACACTCCTGCTGAGTGACTGTAAGGTGAACCCGAGTGCAGCACGTGAGCAGGTCCTGTATGTGTGGATGATTTTAACATGACGTTTTAAAGGATGTTGATAGATTCCACTTAACCTGAGCTGTAAAACATGTTGTAAAACATCAAATTCACTTACGGTTTAAATATGTGCACACACATACAGTTGAGGTCAAAAGTTTACATCCCCCTCAGAATCTGCAAATTGTTAGTTATTATAGCAAAATAAGAGGGATCGTACAAAATGCATGTTATTGTTTTGTTTAGTACTGACCTGAATGTGATATTTCACATAACAGATGTTTACATAGAGTCCACAGGAGAAAATAATAGTTGAATTTATAAAAATGACCCGGTTCAAAAGTTTACATCCCCTTGATTCTTAATCTGTTGTTACCTGAATGATCCACAGCTGTGGTTTTTTTTTTTAGTGCCAGTTGTTCATGAGTCCTTTGTTTATCCTGAACAATTTAACTGCCTGCTGTTCTTTAGAAAAATCCTTCAGGTCCCACACATTCTTTGGTTTTCCAGCATTTTTGTGTTTTTAAACCCTTTTCCACCAATGTCTGTATGACTTTGAGATCCATCAAAAAATATTATATTTAGGAAATATAAGAAAAGTGTACACATCTCCATTCTGTTCAAAAGTTTTCACCCCCGGCTCTTAATGCATTATTTTTCCTTCTGAATGATCAGTGAGTGTTTGAACCTTCTGTAATAGTTGCATGTGAGTCCCTCAGTTGTCCTCAGTGTGAAAAGATGAATCTCAAAATCATACGGTCATTATTGATAAGGTTACAAATACACAAAAATGCTGGAAAACCAAAGAATTTGTGGGACCTGAAGGATTTTTCTGAAGAACAGCAGGCAGTTTAACTATTCAGGACAAACATGGGACTCATGAACAACTATCACTAAACAAAAAACAGCTGTGGATCATTCAGGTAACAACACAGCATTTAGAATCAAGGGGATGTAAACTTTTGAAGCGGGTCATTTTTACATATTCAAGTATTATTTTCTCTTGTGGATTATATGTAAACATATTTTATGTGAAATATCTTATTCAGGTCAGTACAAAATAAACAATAACATGCATTTTGTATGATCCCTCTTTTTTTTTGTTGGTAAAATTATTAACCTGAAAAGGGTATGTAAACTTTTGACTTCTACTGTACATACCCACCTGAATGGGTAAAATGTAACTTAAGCAATAGATTTAATCTCACCATGCACATGCACACAATCCTATATCTGATTAATTAAAGCAACACGCCACTTAAGGTAATATACTACAGTGATTTTGAACATCCAATCAGTCAGAATGATCATTTTTTAAAATAAATGTAATTTATTCTAGTTATTTGCGTCACTACTGAGAATTCATTTAAGATAAAGGTTCCATTTATAGCCTAAAAGTTTTACATATTTATATATAAATATAACATTATTTACACTACTGCTCAAACGTTTGGGACTCAGGAAGAAATTAATACTTTTATTCAGCAAGGATGCATTAAATTGATAAAAAGTGACTGTGAAAACATTTAGAATGTTACGAAGGTTTCTATTTCAAATGAATTCTGAAAAAAGTAACACTGTTTCCACTCAAAAAAAAAGGCAGCCAATCAGCATATTAGAATGTTTTCTGAAGGATCATGTGACACTGAAGACTGGAGTAATGATGCTGAAAATTCAGCTTTGATCACAGAAATAAATTATATTTTACTATATATTTAAATAGAAAACTCTTATTTTAAATTGTAATAATATTTCACAATTTTACTGACTTTACTGTATTTGTAATCAAATAAATGCAGCCTTGGTGAGCATAAAAGACATTTTGTCACCTATAATGAATATATTTAATTTTTAGAGAACCAAACAGCAAAATGTGCTACGGAAAGCACTGTAGTTTAAAAGTGGTGCTGTATAATGGAGTTCTCTGTCTCTTTTTTAATGCTGTACTCTGTAAGTGGGTTACTAGGTCATAGTGTGTCTGCAAGTCCCTGATTCCCTGCTGTGGGTCTAGAGCTGTCAGACGGCAGTTCTTCTGTGGAAAAACAGCTGCTGCATCGCCTCCATGTACAGCTTTCTCCCTAAACTTCCTAAGAAAAATATATATATACTTCTGTGTGAGTTTGACCCATAGCTAATTCTTACTGAGGTAAATATTAGCTCTGCTTGCAAGTGCTCAGGGTTTTTTTCCCCTAAATGTTGATACTAGCAGCATCTGGGTGTGTTTACAAGAGAGAGAGTTTAATATATACACACTATAGCAAAGCATTTGGTCCTTTTATACAGTAAATGTATCAACAAAGCGTTATATTTTCGACTACCGCCACATTTAATGATATTTAACTGTTAAATTTTAACTGGTTTTCATTTCCACAGCCTGCTAAATGATAATGAAATGCAATCTGCTAAGTCTAAATTAAGCTTTTTTGATTGACACACCGCATCATCATCGAACTGTTAAAGTGTGTCATTTTAAGACCTATATATATAAAACCCCCCATTTTGGGGAAGCCCTTGGTTCGCCTTAAACATTCCTTTATTGTTAAACCATAGCGATGTGTTTTACCTTGGTAAACCTCATTGCTACTTTGACAGGGACCGCTGAATAGCTTTGGCTAACCAGAGAACCTCAACGTGGTTCGGCGTTTCGCGTTTCTGACGCCTCTGTCTGTCTCACGTTTCCACAGGTGCTTATCACAGCTCAGCGTGACAGAAAACTAAGGAGAATGTCATTGTAGCGTAATCGGTTTAATTTTCGCAGTTGGTGTGTAATTTTAGCACGTACGCCTAAAGGAAGCGCGCATCTCTGATTACAGCGTCCCGTTTGTGATGATGTGTATTAGTAAAATGTGTTTACATGAGCTTGTCTGTTGATATTACATTTATGATTTTATGCAACTCTTGCCAAAGTCAATTACATGAGCTGCCAAAATAAGCAGATTTACAAATGGTGTGAAGTAATTCACACTAAAATCAAAAGATCTGAAGTAACGGTCTTTGGTAATGCCTGGAAATGACATTAAACAGCAAAATCTGCTCTGAATTACTATATTGTTGTGTACATGTGTCGAATGTGAATTAGTTTTGTAATATTGCAAATTAGATTAGTTGCATGTGTTTATTATTATAGTCATAATGTGCATTGTTTTCTTTAAAGTCATTCCTGAACATTTTATAGTTTGCTCAGTAGCGCTTTATTTAAATTACATTTACATTTATGCATTTGGAAGACACTTTTATCTACTGAAACTAACGTTGCATTCAAGGCACATCTTTTATTAAGCTTATGCATTTCCTGGGATTTGAACCCATGATTTCAGCATTGCTAACGCAATAATACAGCTAAAATTATTATAAATTATTTTAAAAAAAATTAAATTAATAATAATATTTATAATTTTGCATATATTAATATTTGTATTTATTTAAAAAACAATATTTTTCTTATTAGTTTTATTTTAATACATTTTTTTTGTTATATATACTGTATTTAAAAAAGTATTACAATATTAACAAAAATGTATTTATTTTATTTAATAAAAATTGTCAGAGAAAGTCAGTTGCTAATGCCATGCTCTGTTGTTTGAGATAATACAGCTAAAATTATTATAAATGTTTTTTAAAATAATAATAATTAAACATTATTTATAATGTTGCATATAATAATATTTATTTATGATTATTTATATTATTTATTTAAAAAAAATAATATTATATTTAGAATATTAATGTATTATTTTTATTTTAATGTAATATTTTTTTTTGTTCTATATACTACGTTTTAAAAAAATATTACAATATTAACAAAGACATATTTATTTTTATTTAATAAAAAATTGTCAGAGAATGTCAGTTGCTAATGCCATGCTCTATTGTTTGAGCTACAGGAATACCATAATACAGCAACAATTATTATTTGTAATACTTATTTATATTTATTTATAAAAAAATATTATTTTTATTTTAATATAACTTTTTATACTATGTACTATATGTGAAAAAATATTGCAATGTTAACAAAAATGTATTAATTTTTTTTAATAAACAAATTGTCATCAAATATCAGTTGCTAATGCCATGCTATATGAATGCCATAGTACAACAACAAAAAATATTATAAATATTTGTAAAGATACCTTAACTTTTACTGTCCAAAATAAAAAAAAAATAGTAATGAAAAGAATGAGTAAAAATAAAACTGTAAAAAATAGAAAAAATCTAAAAAATACAATTGTAATAAATAATTGTTTAAATATATATAAATTATTAGAAATATTAAAAAAAAAATAATAATAATAATAATATTATTATTTATAATGTTGCATAAAATAATATTTATTTATTATCATTTATAATACTTATTTATATTTATTTATAAAAATATTATTTTTATTTTAATATAACTTTGTATACTATATGCTATATGTGAAAAAATATTGCAGTGTTAACAAAAATGTATTTTTTTTTTAATAAACAAATTGTCATCAAATATCAGTTGCTAATGCCATGCTCTATTGTTTGAGCTATAGGAATGCCATAGTACAACAACAACAACAACAACAAAAATTATAAATATTTGTAAAAATAAATCATTTATTTAGAATGATTTATAATATTTATTTATAAAATAATATTTTTTATAATATATTTTTTATTAGTTTTATTTGAATATAACAATTTTTATACTATACTATATACTATATTTTGAAAAATATTATTAATGATAATGAATTAATTATTAATTTATTAAATAAAAAAAGTCAGATGGTCATTACTTTGCAAGATTGCTATTTCTAACCAATTTTACCTTTTTAATGTTAAGTATGTCTGAGTGAAGCAGGATATAAAAAAATGTGTATACAATATATATATATCTATCCTTTTAAAAAATATATATGAGGGGCGGGGCTTGATTTCAGCCATCAGGAAACTGATTGGACCGTTAAAATTGGGTAGTACATAAAGCAGACGAATGAGAGTTTTCTAAAATAATGACTAAATATCTGATTATCCAAAATCATTTCAGAGGATGGGAAAGATGTTGCATTTTAATGAAAGATTATGAAGATAAACTTTTTTTTCTTTGGAACAATGTGCACCATTCAGACCAGCAGTGTGTATTAAAAGTAAATAGGGTTGCATTTTGTTTCATGTTGCCTTAAAAAATGACACACTTCAGTTTTAAAATAGCTTATTTTAGATCCAAATATTCTTTTTAGTAGCTCATCACGAGCAGCGGTGAAATGAACGGACGGACTTTCATGTAAATATCTCAAGGAAAAATGTAAACGCTCTGCAGCATCTCAGCACCATCTTCTCTTAGACTAAATCAGACTGACCTGATCAGAATCGGAGCGAGCGCTCTTGATAAACACTGTCTGTCTGCTTCATCCTGTCACTCTGTCTTCATGTAAATAAGACAAGCTTTAGATAATGGTCAGTGATGTGTGTTTTCCTTGAGCGATTTTAACAGGCTACAGCTGGAGGTGGTTTGCAGACAATGAAATTGTTCCTCAAGTTGATCGCCTAAACACACACAAACACTTTACCATGAATGTATGTGTGCGTTTGTGCATTTAAAGCCTGTCACACAGTGGACGGGTGAACTGTGTGTGGTCTTTTCTCCATATCTCCACTAGAGAGAGTGGAAAGGTTATGTGTGTGTGAGTGACTCTGCAGACAGTGTATCCAGTGTTTGTATGGTCAGCCGACCTCTAAACACATGAAACACTTGGCTGGGTTTGCTGTGCTTTGGTTGGTCGTTTCGATGGTGCTTTAGGATGCTAATGACACGTTTGTGGTTTTGTGGGCAGAATGATTTAGTTTACTGTGTTATTACATACTGTACAGTATACAACGTATAATGCATACTATTTTCAGCATGCATACTCACATGATAGTATGCTAAGTTGTTGTCATATGACTTGACTACACTGCATGCTAAATGCAAAGGTATTTTTGAATGTTTAATGTATTTATTTGTTTAAAGATACATTAACTTTTACTGTCCAAATTTTTTTTAAAAAAATAATTAGTAATGAAAAGAATGAGTAAAAATAAAATGGTAGAAAATGGAAAAATCTAAAAAATAAAATTGTAATAAATATATATATATTTTTTTAAATATATTGGGTTTTAATCTTTTTTTAAATGCAGCCCAACAGATTTTCTTTTTCCTGTGGGAAAAAAATAATAAATAATAAAATAAAATAAAAAATAAAATAAAATAAAATAAAATAAATGTAATGTAACAGTTTTCCTGTTGGAAAGGAATTGTGTATTTGTATTTTACTGTGTGTATTGTATGTATTTTATTTTTAAAAAATAAAATACATTTATTAAAAATGTATTAAATAAAATAAAATAAAGTGTAATAAAACCCAGGTAAAGGTAAAAAAGGAAAATTGATTTACTTTATAAATTCTAATATAATGTAACAGTTTTCTTATTAAAAAGGAAATATGTATTCATTATAAATGTTCATCATGTTGAAATAATGTAAATATTTGTAAATAATTAATAATGAAAATAATGAGTAAAAATAAAACTGTAAAAAAATAAAAATAAAACATAAAAGAATGAAACTGTAATATATATATTTTTTTTAAAAAATGTAAAAATCATTATTTATCATTATTTATCATTATTATTTTTTTTTTTCAAATGCAGCCTGACATCATTTTTTCTGTGGGAGGCATGTTAAAAATAAAATAATAAAAATAATAATAATAAACTGTTTTCTTATTGGAAAGAAAATGTGTATTTTCTACTGTGCGTACTGTATGTATTTTATTTTATTTAATTAAATTTTATTACTATATAAAATAATAAATAATAATATATAAAATAAAATATAATAAAACCCAGGTAAAGGTAAAAAAGGTACAATTATTTTAATTTATAAAATGTATAAATTCAAATATAATACAACTGTTTTCTTATTGAAAAGGAAATGTGTATTCATTATTCAACACTGCATTTTTTGTTGAAAATTTGTTTTAAATAAATTTATGGTAAAGATACATTATGTATGTATGCATATATTTTACAGTATTTTATTTTATTATAAAATAAAATAAAATAAAATAAAATAAAATAAAATAAAATAAAACAAAACCCAGGAGGGTAAAATGTGAAGTTATTTTAATTTATAAACAATCATATTATATAATATAATGCATATTTATTATAGATTGTGTTATAGTGTGAAAGCTGTATAAATGTGTTATAGTTCTGACAAACAGTTGTTGGTTTTTATATGTGTCTTGAAGTGGCTGTAAACTAATGTTATGTCTCTCTCTCTCTTTCTGCAGCTGAGCCAGCCGATCTCCTAAAGATTTTAGATTTTCACAGTTTGCCGGAGGGCGTAACGAAAACTACAGGCTTCTGCACACACCGGAAGTCATCAAAAGGGCCTGATGTTGCCTACAGAGTCACAAAAGATGCACAGCTTAGCGCTCCTACTAAACAACTCTATCCCTGTAAGTGCAAACACTCACACACACACTCACACACACACGTAAGTATGCATAAACCCATAAACACACACAGGTGCACCTGTTTACTTTTCTTCTCCATCTTTCCAGTGTTTGGGTTCAGAGCACACAGACATTCTGCCCTAAATAAATCTTTCAGAAACTCTTTCATCCTCCCAGCCTCTGAAGACATGCCGTATAATCTATTTAGACAGATGAGAGAGATGACGCAACTATTCAGTATTCTGTTAATATGACTGAATTGGGTCATTTTATATGCAAGCACACAGATGCAAATGCTTGGCCAATGCACAGTTCCCGTCTTGGATCTTGGATTTTTTTTATTTTTTTTATTTTAACATTAAAATAAAAAATATTCAAAATATTTTTTTAATTAAAATTCTGATATAAATTGTTTTATTTCATTTTATTATAAAGCCCATTTATTTTATTTTTTATTTTATTTTATTTTATTGTATTATTTTATTTTATTTTATTTTATTTTTTAATTTATTTTATTCTGGGCCTTACTGTACATGTCACTCTCTGACCTGTCTGTGTGTGTAAGTGTGTGTCTGAGCGCCTCATCACTACATACTTGGCCTCACAGAAATGGTGCCCTAGATTGTCCTTTTGGCAGGAACTCTGAAAATCTCAAGAATTTGATGGAAGGAGGTAGAGACGAGGCAAATGAGGGGAGAGATGCAATACCAATGTAATGAGACTAAACTAGATGAGACTAAATCAAACTGACTCTTTTACTTCAGCTCACACTGACTGTGTTCCAAACACTAGTGTGCTTCCTACATAGACAGCATTTTTAAGTGGGTTACTGGTGTAAAGGCTGTTCTGTACAATAGTCAAGTCAAGTCGAGCTTTATTGTCATTCTGCTACATGTGTGGACATATAGTGGAATGAAATGTTGTGTCTCGCAGGACCATGGTGCTACATACTAGTTAAACATAATATAAACATACAACAGTACAAGTATAAGAAAAGCAATTATAGACCTATACAACAGTTAACCATCTGACTATACATATACTTTAAATACTAAAACTACAATAAATAGTTGACTACACATAGACAAACAAAGTTTTACAGAAGAGATATTTGTAAATGAAATTGTGCAAAAAAAAGATATTTTGTACATTTAGGTAAACACAATGCCTTCTAAGATATCCCATTTTTTGCTAAAATCTAATGCACCATAGCATAATTGGAGAAGGAAGTATTTATTAAATGCTGAGTTTTTGAAAATAAATGTTAGATTGATTATACAGTCAAGATAAATATTATTTTTTAAAATAAAATAAATTACATTTAACTTAAATGAAACAATAAAATGTTTAATTATTTACTTGTAGTTATTTAAAAAAATTATTTTATTTTAAAACTTTATTTTATTGTATTTTTTTAAATTTAAGATATTTATATAATAAAACCCATGAAGGAAAATGTAAAAAAAAAAAATATATATATATAAATATATATATATATATATATAAATGTAAAAAATATAACGAAAAAAAAATGTTTTATTTATATAATAAAACCCATGAAGGAAAATGTAAAAAAAAGTTTTTTTTTTATTTTATTTTATTTTATTTATGTAATATATTTATAAAACAAAATAAAACAGAAGGGGAAAATGTGAAAATTCTATATTTTATTTTATTTTATTTATTTTTATTTTATTTTATTTTATAAAAAGTTGTGACTATGTAATTTCTGCTTAATAAAGTTTAAAACTTAGACTTTTTCTAGATGTTCCCTTCCGTTATGCTTCATCTAACTGTTTGTGAATGCAAATGCCCTCAGACGACAGCTCAGTAAAGTATGTCCAATATTTACAAGTTTTCCTAGCTAAAGGGGGTTTGATTTATCACTAACTTCTATTGCATTTGGTTTC
Organism: Cirrhinus mrigala; assembly: GCA_036247105.1. Lineage (NCBI taxonomy): Eukaryota > Metazoa > Chordata > Actinopteri > Cypriniformes > Cyprinidae > Cirrhinus > Cirrhinus mrigala. The sequence continues at coordinate 27,421,900 of CM070027.1, read as the reverse complement.
AGCTGATTATGCTTATTCATATTTATTTTTTGTCCTAATTCTAAAAAAACAAATCCCTTCATTTCTGAATCATTTTACCTCTGAGAATGTCCCCAGCTGTCCCCAGAAGGGAGGTTTTGTCAGATTTAACTCACTTCTGGGGATGATTTTGTCCCTTAAGTACAGCTAAGTAAACACACACGCCTGACTGCTTGAGAAACGTACAGGCGGAGTGAAAGCATATGGAAGAAATGAATCATCTATCGCTCCAAATACAATGCATCTGTTCTTTCTCTCTGTACACTTCTCACTCAGATGCTCAGGATTTACTTTACACACGCACACACACACACACACTCATGCAGCTGGCTAAGAAATTCTCTAATGGCCAAGAAGTTCCTATTCTTTTTCTTCATCTTTTCTTAACTCCTCCTCCTCTTCTTGTTTTGCTCCTCCTCCTCATCCATACCCATAAGGCCATTGTCTTCATTCTGTGCCGTTTCTCTAGAGTAACAGAGAGGGGTCGTAGGTCACTGGAGTTCTGGTGATGGTTTGTAAACATGGCAAAAACTTCTAGAAAGGCATGATGAAAAACAGAGCCGGGTCACAAAGCTACAGACAGAGATGACTGTTCCAGATTTAGACATTTAGACATTTAGACTTGGCCAGGCTTGAAAACTAGTTTAAAGACCAGCAAACCAGTTTTGACTACACTGTAAAAAATGATTTTTTTGAAGATGTTTACAGAACAATAAAAGATAAAAGGTATTTATATAATTTTTTATGACATAAAATCATTTATGATAATTAATTAATTCAATTTATTTTTACAATATAACCTAGGAATTTTATTTTATTTTATGATTATTTATTTCATTGTTTATTTCATTGTTTCTACTTCAAAATTAGATTTTAATGCTGATTTTTTAAAACTTATTTTACGAACTTATTAACGAAATAAAATAATTTATGATAATTATTTTATGGTATTTTGTTTTCATTGTTTCTAATTCAAAATTGATGTTTAATGCAGATTTTTTAAAACTTATTTTTATTCCAAAAAAAAGCAACAACAACAAAAAACTGGTTACTAAAATGTAACCCAGGGAAGCAAATGTTATTATTTAATTTTATTTTATTTTTTTTAATTGAATATATTTATATAAGAAATCCCGGGAAGGAAAAATGTAAAAGTGTATTTTATTTTATTTTATTCTGTGTTTCTACTTCAAAATATGATGTTTAATGCTGATTTTTTGTAACTTATTTTATAAAAACTTAGCGAAATAAAATAATTTATGATAATTCTTTTAATTATTTTTGATTATTTTATTTTATTTTATTTTAGTATGTAACCCAGGGAAGCAAAAGTTTTGATTTATTTTATTTTATTTTATTTTATCATTTCTACTTCAAAATTTGATGTTTAACGCTGATTTTTTTACGAACAAAATAAAATAATTTACGATAATTATTAAATTAAATTTAACTTTAAAATGTAACCCAAAGAAGCAAATGTTTTATTTTATTATTTTATTTTATTTTAGTTTAGTTTAATTTAGTTTAGTTTAGTTTTTAAATGCAATATGTTTATATAAGAAATCCTGAGAAGGAAAAATGTAAACACGTTTTTATTTAATGTAATTACATTTTTTATTTTATTTTATTTTATTTTATTTTATTTTTTATTTTATTTTATTTTATTTTAGTTTTATTTCATTGTTTAAATCAATGTGTCAATGCTTTACCTAATTTACTAGCAATTTCTGAATGAAAATTGTTTCACCACCATTTTTTTTTTTTTCAGTGTAGTTGCTAATTCACAACTTTAAAGTCATATTTATGCATAACCAGTAGTTTTATATAAAACAGCATCTTGAAATCAGGTCAGGTAGCCAGTGAAGGGAATCAGGAGTGCAGTAATGTGATTCCTTAGTGTCTGTAGACTCCAGCATTCCTTTAGGTTTCTGCATAAAGACCTAATTCTGACTGGAGGGGAAGGGAGAGATGAGCCCATAGATATGATGTCCTCTCTGAACTCTGGTTTTGTTTCATATTGCCCTGGTGACGGGCAGACCTCGTCTCCGGAGTGATGGCCCTTGGCTCTTGCCCTTTGACCTTCAGCTCTGTCTTTAACACAGGAAACCCAGACAAAAGCACAGAGCATCTCTTGTTGTCGTGTGCATTTGTGTGTGTGTGTAAAGCTGGTGCTTGCATGTGCACACTTGTGTGAGCATGTAACAAACCTCATGAAATTCTAAAAGTGTCATGTAAAGTTTCATTACTTGTACACACACACTTATAATCAAGCATGTCACAGGAGAAGTTTGACGGATGAGTTAGTCTGCATGAAATGGCCAGGAACGGACAGATCAACAGTGAGATGAAGGACAAATAATGGGAAAAACAGACTCTTTTCTTCTCTTTTCTGTCCTTAAACCCTGCGTCTATGGCTTATAACGCAGTAAAGCATTTTAGAATTTTCTTATGAACCACAGAAGTGATCTCACTTACAACCCATAAAACGGTGTAGAAAATCACTTTCATTCAGCGGTGAATATCTGTTTTTGAAAATCTCTTTAGCAGGGAAAGATCTGGAATATCCCACAAAGAATTAAAACCAGTATAGAATTTCTTAAAAAGACATTTCGTGATATGTATATGGTATATTTTAGTATTATTTATAGACTATTGTATATGGAATTCCGTTTCTACCAAAAGATAAACAGATAAAAAAAAACATAATTGACACTTTTTATCTGACATTTCTGACTTTTTGTTTAGAGTTTATATCTCAAAATTTTACATTTCACAATTCTGACTTTTTTCTTGAAATTAAGAGATATAAACAAGATATAAATAAATGAGACATAAATTTATCACAATTTCAAGTTTATTATCTCACAATTCTAACATCGAAATTGTGAGATACAAAGTGGCAATTCTGAGAAAAAAGTCTGATTTGTGAGATGTTAAGGCACAATTGTGAATTTATGAGTTTTATGAATTTAGTAATTTATATAAACTTGCAATTCTGAGAAGAAACATCTAATTGTAATATGTCAATTCACCTTTTTTATTTTTTCATTCTGTGGCGGAAACATGTTTCCATCTCTTTGTTCATTTATTTATTATTTATTTTTTGTTTTATTTTTAATTTAAGTAGTTGTAATTTTATTATGTACTTTTGTCATTTGTATTACTTTTTTATAGTACTTTTTATATATTTTTTAATATTTGTATGTAGCTATAACTAATTTCAGTAGATCAGTTTTACTGATTTTAGTACTTCAACTTAAACATATTTATTTCCAAGGCAACATTTTTTTTTATTATTTTTTTAAATAAATGTTAAATGTTTCATCTAATATTTTTATTTTATATTATTTAATTTTATTTCACAATAACAACACTGGTTATGAAGCACTAAGGTGACCTATAAAATTATAAAATGACAAAATTCCTTGCAAAATTACTTAAAATTAAACTAAAATTAAAATCCAAACTGAAAGTATAAGAATAAAAGCTAATTCATATGATAATAATATATAATTATATATATATATATATATAATATTATATATTTATTATAATAAAATCTATAATAGTGTATAAATAATACTAAAATAAGACTAGTCTCTTATGAAATAATAGTTACACAATCTAGAATATGTGTAGATCCAGAATATAATGTTCACTGTTTGTTTTAAGTAACGGTTTTCTCTGCACAGCTTGTTTTTATATAAACGACTCCCTTTGATTTAAGAAATTTCCATTTCAGTCAGATGTTAAATATCTTGAGGTTCGTCTGGTGGCTTTATTTCTTGACATTTATACACACAGTGTGTGAAATTAAGCACTTAATGTAAACAAAAGCCGAAGCTAAACTCTCTGAGGACGGCTCTGTATATTAACATTTTAGTGACATTTCAGAATCCGACCTCAAATAACCTCATTAGTTTTTTATAAGCTTAATATTTTATAAGGTTTTTAAGAGATGTAGACTGTCTGTAATGGTCTGACTTGAGCAGAATCACATCTGAAGATTAAAAAAATATCTCCAGACATAAACAGAGGAGAAAAAGGAGGAGTTAGACATGGATTCCAGGAAGGCCGTCTGAAGTCTGTGAGGAGGGTTTGTAGTAACATGTTCGCTCCAAATCATTAGAAAGTCCAATAATGACTCTGCGCAGTTGATTTAAAGTGTTTCCACACAATGGCATAAACGCACTAAACGCTGCAGCAATCATCAGGTGTGTTTGCTGCACACATGTATGGATGCTTTGTCTTTCGGGTGACTGGAAAACTCACTTCCTGTCCAAGCAGCCCAGATTTTCCCAGAGGTCCTGGTGGCTGGCATCTGTTTGGCACGTGTTGTGTGTGTGTGTGTGTGTGTGTGTGTGTGTGTGCGAGAAGTCTGTTTCTCTCGTTTTAGAAAGAGACTGTTTAATTTCACCATTTTTTCCTTCTCTTTCTTTGTTTTTTTAAAGTTTGACTGTAGTTAAAGTTCAGTCTTAAAGGGACAGTTCACCTCAAAAATGTCATTCTAAAAGCTTCTCTTTTCCAGACACGAACCAGGGGCTCTCAAGCTTCAAAAATGACAAAAAAGCAATGCAAAAGTCTTGTTTGCTGTCAGGTTTATATTCAAATCCGATGTGAGGTTAAAGTCAGGTCTCTTATGCTCACCAAGGCTGTATTTATTTGTTTAAAAATACTGTGAAATCTACAATATTGTGAAATATTATTACAATTTGAAATATCTATTTACAATTTGAAAATATTGTAAAATATAATTTATTTCAGTGATGCAAAGCTGAATTTTTAGCATCATTACTCCAGTCTTTAGTCATTCTAATATGCTGATTTGGTGCTCAAGAAACATTTTTGGAAAAAAAAAAAAAAAAAAGTCATATGGACCACTTTTATGACACATTTATGTTGCTTTATTGGCATTTTTGGAGCTTGAGAGTCCCTATTCAGTTTCATTGTGTGGAAAAGAGTCTGAGGTTCTGATAAACATCTCATTTCATGTTCCTCACAAGAACAAAGTCATAGTTTGGAGGGACATCATGTTAAGTAAACAGTGACAGAATGTCCATTTTTCAGTGAGCTGCTCCTTTAAGAATGTCGCTCGTATATTTTCCTCTCTGTTTGTACTTGTGATTCTCTCTGTGTTTGTTCTCTCCACCTCTCTCTGCTAGATGAATTAGAGTAATAAAATGTCTCTTAGGGAACAGCTGTTCTCCTCATTACTCTCTCCATCTCTCTTGCTCTCTTTACTCTCTCCCAGTAGATCCAAGTCTCTTATCAACACCGTTAGACACACACACACTCACACACACACACACACACACACACACACACACACAATGTTACAGAGTTTCCCAAAGATGTGCCAGATATCTAACCGTTTTCCATTCTGCTCTTATCCATGTCAAACACTTTATCTTTGTTACCTGACAGCATCTGTCCGCTCATAGACATGATGTAATGCTCTGTCGCACACTGTCCTCAATATTTTGTGCCAAGTAACCCCCCCAAAACACTTTTGATTTCCAAAAATAACACCCTGTCCCTCTTTAGCGTCCGTGTTTCCTGAGGACTTCTCCATCTTGGCGACGGTGAAGCCAAAGAAAGGCAGTCAGTCCTTCCTGCTGTCGGTGTATAATGAACAGGGCATCCAGCAGCTCGGTCTGGAGGTGGGACGCTCTCCTGTCTTCCTGTACGAGGATCACCTGGGCAAACCCGGCCCGGAGGACTACCCGCTCTTCAGAGGGGTCAACCTGGCGGACGGAAAGTAAGCTGGATTTTAAATATGAAATATGTTGTGATTTTGTTGCAGTATTTCACTGTCAGTAAAGATTTTCTTGATGTTGGAAACTTCAGGGCCAGTTACGTAATGTCTGGTTAGGATTTAGTGTGTTTGGTTTTCATTATTAGCTTTGATGTGCGACATATTTAATCCGTCACACTATTGTTAAGCCAACACCTGCGCAGGTGATCAGACGCGGGGGTGACACCCTGTGTAACTACATAAACACTGCAGAAACACTTAAATATATATATATGCACATGTAATACAGAGAGATAGATTGATAGATGGATGAACGGATGGATGGACAGACAGACAGATAGATAGACAGACAGACAGACAAATGGGTAGATGGATAGCAGACAGATGGACAGACAGACAGACAGACAGGTGAATAGATAGATGGACAGACAGAAGGACAGGTGAATAAATAGACGGACAGACGGAAGGACAGACAGACAAGCGGATAGATAGATAGATAGATAGACGGACAGACAGACAGAAGGACAGACAGAAAAGCGGATAGATAGATGGATGGATGGACAGGTAGACAGACAAATGGATAGATGGATAGATGGATGAATGGACAGATGGACAGACAGACAGACACACAGGTGGACAGATGGACGGACGGACAGATAGACAGACATACAAATTGATAGATGTTAGACGGATGAACAGACAGATGGACAGGCAGACAGAGAGACAGACAGACAGACAGACAGACAGACAGACAGACAGACAAGTGGATAGATAGATGGATGGATGGATGGATGGATGGACAGATAGATGGATAGATGGATGAACGGACAGATGGACAGACAGACAGACACACAGGTGGACAGATGGATGGACGGACAGATAGACAGACATACAAATCGATAGATAATAGACGGATGAACAGACAGATGGACAGACAGACAGAGAGACAGACAGACAGGTGGATAGATAGATGGATGGATGGACAGATAGACAGACGGATGGACAGATAGAAAGACAGATGGACAGATGGATAGATAGACAGACAAATGGATAGATGAAAAGATGGACAGACAGACAGGAATAGATAGATAGCCAGGCGAATAGATAGATACATAGACAGATAGATAGATAGACAGACACAAGGAGAGACAAACAAGCAGATGGATGGATGGATGTATGGCTGGATGGACAGATAGACACACAGACAGACAGACAGACAGGTGAATAGATAGATAGATAGATAGACGGAAGAACGGACGGACGGACAGACAGATAGATTGACAGACGGATGAACGGACAGATAAATGGATAGACAGACAGACGGACAGACAAATGGATAGATGAATAGACAGATAGATAGATAGATAGATAGATAGATAGATAGATAGATAGATAGATAGACGGATGGACAGACAAACAGATGGACAGATAGACAGACAAACAGATAGATGGATAGACAGATGGATGGACGGACAGACAGACAACACAGGTGGATAGACAGATGAATAGATGGATGGATGGACAGATAGAGAGACGGATGGACGGATGGACAGAAACAGATGGACGGATGGACAGATAAGATGGATGGATGTATGGACGAACGGACGGACAGACAAATAGATAGATAGATAGATAGATAGATAGATAGATAGACAGATGTTTAGTGAATGATAAATGTATAGACCCTCATTCGTGTGTGTATGTTTGTGTTTGCGTCAGGTGGCACCGTGTGGCGATCAGCGTTCACAAACAGAGCATCACTCTGGTTTTGGACTGTAAGAAAAAGGTGACACGGACGCTATCCAGAAGCCCTCACCCCATCATCGACACCAAAGGCATCGTGGTCTTCGGGACGCGGATCCTGGATGAGGAGGTGTTTGAGGTAAGGAGGAGCTATAGAGTCTTTCCTACAGAATATTAATCAAAACATTCTTCGCATCTTGTCAGAGCGTCTCCTTAGAGGTTTCTCAAGTTTTTACCACTCTTTCATGGCTCAGCAGTTTGATGCGACCCGTTCATGCCTAAGTGAAAGAATTGAGATACAGCAGCAGATTTGTTTCTTCTGCCTTGTTGTCAGTTTGTTCTTGGTCTTTAGCAGGGATTTGTGGACGTGTTTGTGGTCTTCAGTGAGTGTTGAAGTATTTCAGCATCTCTTTGTGACTGTGTCAAGTAGAGATGTGAGAGAGGAACTTGTGGGTATTTGTTTAACACCTAGTTGTGGTTATGTAGTGCTAATGTAAGATTGTAGGCTTACCTTGTGGCACAAGGGTTTATAGACTGTATGCTTGTCTGTGTAATAGTCAGGTTAACCATAAACGTTTTAAATAAGTAGACAGTACATGTATTTGGTCAGACCATATTGCTCATAAAGACATATCATACTCCTCATGTTATTTGCGCAGTCACCTGAAGAGACATAAAAACAGTAAATAGGATGAAAAATCACATTTCAGTTTGTTTGCTCACAAAACGTTTGCATTTTCCTGAGAAATTCTGTGTTTGATCACAAAGGTTTTGTGATTAAATAAAAAAGGAGTTGGTGGAAAGAGGATATTTGGCTCATCTGCAAAATCTTTTGAAAGAAACAAAACTTTTGTGAGAGAATCCAATTATTTTGCAAGACTTTTGCGAGGAAATGCAAATATTTAATGAGAAAATGCAAAGTTTATTTGGGGGAATGCAATACTTCTGCATGATAATGCAAATATTTTGCAATAAATGCAAAGTGTCCTGAGAATAATGCAATGCTTTTGTGAGAGAATGCAAATATTTTGCGATAAAATGCAAAGTTACTTCAGAAAAATGCAATACTTTTGCAAGAGAATCTAAATATTTTGCAAGAAAACGCAAAAGTTTCTTCAGTAAATGCAAAACATTTTGCGAGAGAATGCAAAGTTTATTTGGGGGAACGTAAAACTTTTGCAAATATGCAAATATTTTGTGAGAAATCGCAACGTTTCTTGAGCGAACGCAATATTTTTGCAAGAAAACGCAAAGTTTCTCGGGAGAAATGCAATTCTTCTCTGTGAAAATGCTAATATTTTGTGACAAAATGCAAAGTTTCATAAGAGAAATGCAATACTTTTGCAAGAAAATTTGCAACGTTTCTTGAGTGAACGCAATATTTTTGCGAGAAAATGCTAATATTTTCTGAGAAAATGTAAATATTTTGTGATAAAATGACAAGTTTCTTGAAAGAAAGGCCATACTTTTGCAAGAAAATGCAAATATTTTGTGAGAAATTGCATCATTTCTTGAGTGAACGCAGTATTTTTTGTGAGAAAAGCAAATGTTTTCTGAGAAAACAATTTCTTGGGAAAAATGCAACACTTCTGTGTAATAATACAAATATTTTGCAATGAAATGCAAAGTTTCTTGGGAGAAATGCAATTCTCATACATAAAAATGCAAACATACTACAAGAAAAGTTCCTTGGTGAACTGCAATTCTTTTACGAAAGAATGTACATATTCTTCAATATTAATTTTTTGGTGATAATAGATTAGACAGTCAAGAACGATTTTCTGCACAATATCACACAATTAATTAAATATACAATGTAGTGAAATGTTTATCATTTTATTTGCTCTGAGTACTCTTTCATACTGTTTTTTAAAAATAGTAAATAATAAACAGTACATACATTGTGAAATGAATAAGTTGTAAATATAACAATATTTCACAAGAAAATACAATTCAGTCGTTTTACTTCAAAATTTTACATTTCATTGTTACTTTGTTTCTTTGTAATATCTGTGAAATTTACAAGCAATTTCTGAGTGAAAATCATTTCAAAGTAAAACCTAAGCAATTTGTTTGTGTTCTGTTCAGAAATATATACAAATCCCAAACATTTTAGAAAATTGAATTTGTTGCTGTTTGTTTAATCTCAGTGTCTTGATAGCAAAAGCTGGAGGATTGTGGGATTGGAACAGTTTGTGAGTGGATGTGAGTCATTCAGAAGGACTGTAGGTAATGTTAGTGTTCATCCCGAGGGTTTTGACCGCAGACGCAAGGGCTTCATGGAATGCTGATGTGTCTTTAAGGTTTGGTCTACCTTTCTGTTTGAAGTTAAAGTGTTTGGAGAAAATGGAAAGAGCAGTGTGTTTTTTTCCACAGAGCGAGACACAGAGTCACCACAGAACCTTAACCAAAGCCCTGCCGTATACACACAGCGAAATCATATTTCATTTCAGTCTGCATGTGTAATTCAATTCCCTGAAACGCTGACACGGTTCACTAAGACAAACAGAGAGAGAAAGTAGACGAAAGACATAAGAAGAAATCTCAAAATCAGAGAAAATGATCAAAAAGCGTACACTAGAATGTTATTTGCATTAAGCAGACCTGTTGAGCGATGTTGGGTATATTTAGATTTAAGTGATGCTGTCTTCTAAGATGTCTCATTTCTGCACATGTAGAGCGTTCCAAATGTAGACAGTAAGGCAGATCTTCAGTCTCCTGCAGCATCTCACTGTTATCAGTTTTAGGTTTGTATCAGATGGAAAAGTTTGCTTCATTTTCAACAGTGCATAAATATCTCACACACATGGAGGCAAAGGTGATGTTTTTGTGGAAAGTTCTGGTCAGGATGAGGAGTTTGAGGCTCATGACATCATTGAGGGGGTTTCCAAAGCACATGTACAGGTCAGCAGAAGTGTGTGTGTTTGTGTGTGTGGGAGAATCTCTCCCTCAGAGGTACAAATCCTCCAGACGTGTGGTTGAAATCATCATGATTCACACGTCACTCATTGGACTTGTCTGCTTGATCTGTATCATCATTTTCTATGTCTCACCTAACTGAAAGAGAAAATGAGAGAGGAGGAAAGATATTTAAAGAAAGAAATGCTTAATGTTTAGAGTTTCACTTTAAGAGGCCAAAAGTGGCAACATAAAGACATGAAAATGCATTCACTAGTAATTTAACTTCTTTTTTGTGATGCATTTCTGAGTGGAACAAAATGGGCGGGACTTGATAATATCAGTCAGGATTTGATTGGTTAAAATGTGTTAGGCTGTGACATGATTGGTTATTATTTTTCCTGTATACACTACTGTAAACAAGATTACTTTTTAAAGAAATTAAGAATTTGACTCATAAAGGATGCATTAAATTGATCAAAAATGACAGTAAAGATATTTATTATGTTACAAAAGATTTCTATTTCTAATAAATTTTGTAATAAATTCTTTTCATCAAAGAATCTTGAAAAATATTACCAACACAACATTTTCCAACATTGATAATAATCAGAAATGTTTCTTGAGCAGCAAATTAGCATCTTAGAATAATTTCTGAAGGATCATATGACACTGAAAACTGGAGTAATGATGCTGAAAATTCAGCTTTGCATCATAAAAATGAATTGTGCTTTAATATATATTGAAACGGAAAATAGTCATTTTAATTTGTAATAATATTTCACAATATTACTGATTTTACTGTATTTTTTAACAAATAAATGCAACCTTAATAGCATAAAAGACAAACATCAAACATCTGCAACCCCAAACAGTCAATTAAATTATTATTTGTGACACTCGACCACAAAACCAGTCATAAGGGTCAATTTTTTGATTAAGATTTATGCATCAGCTGAAAACTGAATAAACAAGCTTTTCAAGATGTATGGTCTGTTAGGATAGGACAATATTTGGCCGAGATACAACTATTTGAAAGTCTGCAATCTGAGGGTGCAAAAAAAAAAAAAAAAAAAAAAAAAAATCGAGAACATTGCCTTTGAAGTCATCCAAATTAAGTTTTTATTAATTATAATTTTTAGTTTTGATATATATACAGTAGGCAATTTACAAAATATCTTCATGGAACATGATCTTTACTTAATGTCCTAATGATTTTTGGCATAAAAGAAAAAAATAATTTTGACCCCTACTATGTATTTTTGGCTATTACTACACGGTCACATTTTATTTGCAATTTCATTTGGTGTTGCTTAAATTACTAATCGCCCATCTAAATATGCAACATTTGTAAGTTGGGTGCATAAAGTTTCTCATCCCTAATGTTTGAGAGCATTAAAGAAACATTGCACAGATGTTTTGTTTCAGTAGTTTCCCAGCACTCCAAATTAAACTTTATAATTGTTCCTAGTGAAAACACAGTCTAAATAATCCATCATTCAATGCTGCAATTGAAGAAGCTGACCGTAAAAGACCAAGACTCTTTTGCTGTAGGACTGGAGATGCCATTATAATCAAATGGAGAAGTGAAAGTGGATGTGAGCGATGGAGAAAAAGAGAAATGAAGGAGCGAATGCTGACGGAGGGTTGGTGGACAAAAGGAACGCAGGGAAAATGCAGTGGTAGACATGCCTGTTGCTTTTGGCACAGATTTTAAAGGTCTCCAGACGCTGCCACTGTGTGTGTGTTCATGTCATTGGATGGTTTGGTTTCTGTGGTTGGTTTTTTTCGACTCTTGAGAATAGCCAGACGCTGCCTGGAAGTGTGTGTGTGAACACCGTCACACGTGTGAGCATCTGCATGCAGCAATTGCGGTCTCCAGTTCGCCCAGATATTCAGTCGCTCTTGTGGAGCGTTTCATGCTGCTTCATTAAAATCGTTTTGCGATCTCTCCCACAGCGCGAGACCATGTTCTAATGCGGATCACATGCGGCCTATTTCCCGTGTCTTGGGCTCATGAGGTCATAAGCAGCTGCGATGATGTCATTTTTAAACAAACCTAATAAGTACAAGACCTCAAGCTTTGAAAGTTCGGTTAGACCGGATAGAGTGTGTTTGTGTGGGTGAATCTAACACAAACTGTCAAGAACATGTCTGGGTCATATTTAACTCCAAAATCAGTAGGAATCCACCAGTTTTTAAGGGATATTAAGATATTTTACATTGTGTCTACATTTTTTTACAAGAAAACTCAAAAGACTGAAAAAAGAAAAAAAAAATCTATCTATCTATCTATCTATCTATCTATCTATCTATCTATCTATCTATCTATAATGATAATATAATATTATATATATATATATACAATTATAATTATATTAGAATTAAATACTATAATTATAATAATTAAATTATTTTTAAATAATAAATTATTATTTATATTATTTTAGACTGTTAGATTATTTTATTGGTTTTATATTATTTCTAATATATAGTATTATATGTTATTTATCTTGTATGTGTGTATGTGTAAAAAGTAGAAAAATGTGTGTATATATATATATATATATATATATATATATATATATATATATATATATATATATATATAATATTTATCATTATGATATTATTATAATGTTAATTGTTAGATTTATTATTTTATTATTATTTTTAAATAATTATAATATTATTTTAATACATATAATAGTATTATATATTATTTAATATTAATCATTACCATAAAAATTGTCCTCTCACAATCAATTGCTTTTACTATAATCAATATATATATATTATAAAAGCAAATTATATATGATATAATGATCATATATATATATATAATTATATTAGAATTAAATACTATAATTATAATAATTAAATAATTATTATGTTGATATTATTTTTTATATTATTTTAGATCATTAAATTTATTTTATTGCTTTTACATTATTATATTATTTTTAATATATAGTGTTATATATTATTTAATATTTATCATGTATGTGAGTGTATGTATAAAAAGTTGAAACATTTATTAATATATATATTATAATATTTATCATTATAATATTATTATAATGTTAATTGTTAGATTTATTATTTTATTATTTTTACATAATTATAATATTATTTTCATATATATAATATTATTATATATTATTTAATATTATTCAAATTGTCCTCTCACAATCAACTGCTTTTACTATAATCAATATATATTATATATATTTATATTTATATATCTAATATTTGTATTATTTATTATATTATAATAATAAAATAATATATGTGTATTAATAATATTATATATTATAATTAAATTGTAGTATATAATTATATTATTAAAATGTTATAATTTATATATTTTCAGTATGATATATTTATCATTTTATATTTGTACATTTTGTAATTATAATATAAATTTAATACATATATATATTAAAATAGATAATATAATATATTCATTAATTAATTAATTAACCAGTCATAATTAGCTCAGGTATATTTGTAGCAATAGACAAAAACACATTGTATGGGTTTAAAATGATCAGTTTTTCTTTTATGCCAAAAAATGTTCCATGAAGATTTTTCTTTTTTAATTTTCCTACTGTAAATATATCAAAACTTAATTTTTGATTAGTAATATGCATTGCTAAGAACTTCATTTGGACAATTTTAAAGGCGATTTTTTCAACATTTCGATTTTTTTTTTGCACCCTCAGATTCCAGATTTTCAAACTGTTGTATCTCGGCCAAACATTGTCATATCCTAACAAACCATAAATCAGCGCAAAGCTTATTTATTTTAGCTTTCATGTGATGTATAAATCTCAATTTAAAAAAATTTACCCTTATTACTGGTTTTGTGGTTCCAGGGTCACATATGCATATAGTTTTGGGCTGTCATATGACTCATTGCATGCTTTGATGAGATTCATCCAATGCTTGTGTGCAGTACGTGCACGTGAGTGTGAACATGTTGCATGTGTGTCGAATTGAAATATGGCAGGACAGAACGAGGAATCGAGATGTTTTTGAGTCCTGAAGAGAACGTGTTGTACTCTGGGCTCCTTACCAGAAAAAGTCTGGGATCGTTCCTCCATTTTTGCTAATTTGCAGCAGTGCCATCTGTCGCCCCCTACTGTTGACTTCCATGTGACGCTAATTTTCGAAAAAGTTGTGTTGTTTTGAAACATTTGAAACGTGTGTTTGTGTGTGCGTGCATGTACAGTGTTTTGGCTGCACACGTCACCACAGGCAGCTGCTGAAACAGTTAGTTCGGACTCCAGAGAGAGATGTGGGGAGCTTTTGGCGAAAAAAGACGCTCGTATTTCAAAGCTGCTGACAAAGCAATGTCTATTATTCTCTCTCTCCCTCTCTCTGTCCCACATTAATGTGATAAATTTCTCTCAGACACACTGAAATCCCAGAATAGATCTGTTGTCTTTGTTCACCTCTGTTTCTGCCTGTTCTTCTCCTCTCACGCTATGCAAACAGAAATATTGTATGTTCAAATCTGGAGTTATGCGGAAAGTCCAAGGGATCGTTTCACAGACCTGATTTATTCCGGTTTAAAATATTCCTATTTGCAGATGACAGAAAAATGAGTATTACAGAAGACGGCCAGTTTTGTTTATACTATTTTTAGATTATGAGTGGAGGAGGATGGATGTGATTAATCATAGATTAAAGGGATTTATAAGGGTTATATATTGTCTAGAACTGCCAAAAGTTTTATTTTAAGGTTAGGGCTTATCTGAATGTGTTTGATGGTGGTGAAATGATAATTGAAAGCTTACTTGTCAGCAGATGTCCTTTAATTTGCCTCGGATAAAGGGTGATAAAATTACAGCGCGGTGATTGTATTTACAGTAGTTTACATTAAGAACAGCAGATTTGTCTCTGTGTGTGTGTTGGGCCGGTTTGAAAGGTTTGAAGTGTGTTTGGATTTAGGAGAGTCTGGATTTTGGATGTGAATCTGGTGTCACGTCCAAACACATGTTTACACTGGCAAACAATCCAGCGAGAAATGACTACAGTCATTGTTCCTACAGTAAAGCCTTAGGAAAATGTCAAAAGAACAAAAACAGGGAAGACACTGTTTTTTAAAAGAAGTCTCTTCTGCTTAATAGGAATACATTTGTTTAATCAAAATACAGTAAAAACTGTAAAATTGTGAAATATTATTGCAATTTCAAATAGCTACTTTCTATTTTAATATGTTTTAAAATGGAATTTATTCCTGTGATGCAAACCTGAATTTTCTACATAATTACTCCAGTCTTCAGCATCACATTATATCATTCTAGTATGCTCATTTGCTGCTCAAAAACATTTTTTCAGACTTTTTTGATGAACAGAAAGTTTAAAAGAACAGTAGTTATTTGAAATAGGTATATGCAACATTATAAATGCCCTCAATGTCACTTTTGATAAATAATGCATCCTCGCTGAACAAAAAGTGATTTATTTTAAACAGTAGTGCATATGAACAGCATATTTTTTTCGGACAAATATCATTTAATCTTTCATGCATTTCTGAATAAAAGTGATAAATTATTGTCATTTGCATGCACTTGCATACATGCCTAATTACTAAAAATGAATGATTTAATGAAAAATATTTATCATCTATGACTCATGATGCAGATTGAACATTCAGGCTCATTAAATATGTTATTTTTAATAAATAAAAAATGTGATTTTTTTTAATGCACAGAGTGCAAAATTCAATGCTCCACATTTCATTTGTTGATTTAAAAAAATAGTTTCTGGGATTTCTCATGTTAAGATATATGACTAGTAAAGTGAAGATAATTGTTGTAGAAGTTCAAAAGAACTGTGTTTATTTGAAACAGAATTTTTTTTTTGATACAATTTAATTGAATGCATCCTTGTTGAACATATTTTGCTTAAAGCAAAACTTAAAACATGTTACCCTGCAACAAGTTTCTCTCTGTTATGCAATGCATCCTCTAGAGCTCTGTGTTCAGCTGTTCGCTCCATTCCAGAAGCGTTTTGTTTTGCAGTATTCTATGTGGGTCGTGTTCTGCAGCTCTTGTGTTTGCTGTGATTCTGTCTGGTCGCTCTCACAGCCAAATCTCCACACAGCCTGGAGAGCCTTCTGCACGGCTCTGTCTCTCTCTCACTCTCTGTCTTGTTTTCCCATGATGATTTAAATCTCCTCCATTAGATAATGTGTATGTGTGTGTGCGCTAGTCTCTTCATGTTTGACTCTAAACTAGTGTCAGTTCCAGACATTCATCTTCCTGAGTTCACACTCACTTTGCCCACATTTTCTCCGCCTGCTTGTACAAGTTTCCTCAGATCGCTGTGGGAAAAATGTGTATTTGTGCGTGTATAACATAGAAGAGTCACTGATTATGCTGATATATGAATCTGACTGGTATAATAAATCAGTGTGGCGTTTCCTGCACATTTACAAACCGGACGAAACAATTCTATTTTTGTAATGATGATGCAACGTTAGCTTTTGAATAAACTACACTTATTCATTCATGATGAGTGAAACAACTTTTAACCTTCAAAACAAACTGAACTTATAAGCACATTAATTGAAGATTACTGAAAATTACAGAAACAATTGCTGTTATAAACGTAATCTGATAACAAGAATTAAAAATAAACAGGGCTGTGTGTCATGGGAAATCAAATGCCTCAACCGATGCATGCAACAATATTTTCATGTTTTTTTCTTTTTCTAATTTTCTTAAAATAACATTACAATCAAGCCCCTGTTTATCTGCAACTACATGTTGTTATATAAACATATTCAGTCAGATTAAAACTAATAACTTGTTTGTGAATTTTTGGATTCTTGGATATTTGGATTTTGAAGATATACAAAATAGTACATTTAAAAATATAATATAAATATAATATAATGTAATAATTATATATATATACATATTTATTATATAAAATATAATATGGTAATTATATATATATATATATATATATAACTTGTGAGTTTGTAAATCTTTTTGACTGATTCATAGGAGCCATTTCATTGAATCAGATTACACCAGTCATGATTTTTTATTTTATAAAAATAACAATTCTTATAATGATAATAAAGCCTTTTTGTTAATGTTTATGTTCAACTACATGTGTCACATAAACATCAAAAGTAATTCAAACTGTTGACAGTTTTTGAATCTTTTTGAGTGATTCTTAAGAGTCATTTGTTCATGAATCAGATTACGGTACTCATAATTGAAAAGACTGCATGTGTGTGTCTCTGTGTGTAGCTGATGTCACTATATTTTAATATTTTTTTAGTATTTCATTAGGATAATATTTATCATAATAGTAATAAAGCTTGTTTGTAGTCCTGTGCAATGATTAATCGTGATTAATCGCGTCCAAAATAAAAGTTTTTGTTTACATAATATATGTGTGAGTACATGCATGCGTATATTTAAGAATAATATGTTATGTTTATATTTTAAATATATTTAAATATAATATTAATTATATCAATAAAAATATATACATGTAAATATTTTCAAAATATATTATGTATGTGTGTGTATTTATATATACATAATAAATATACACAGTACACACATATATTATGTAGACAGAAACTTATTTTGGTTGTGATTAATCGTGATTAATCGTTGCACAGCACTACTTGTTTGTCAATGTTTATGTTCAACTATATGATGTTATCATATGAATATTCAGACTGATTTACTCAAACCAATAACTTTTTTTTTTAAATGATTCAAAAGAGTCATTTGTTCATGAATCAGATTGCACTGGTCATAAAGGACTGTGCGTGCGTGTGTGTGTGTGTTTGTGTGCATGTGGGAATGAGTGAGAAATGGTCTCAAATTATAGTTATTATGGACAAGTGAATTATTGTTTTGCAGTGAGAGCATATTGTGAAGTCAGTAAAACACGAAATTACCTTTTCAGATGGTTAGGGAATTTTTCTGTCTCGTAGTGTGTCTGTGTGTGTGTAAGTGTACAGGTGCTGGTCATTGTGTCCTAATTCAATTGGACAGTTTTGGCATCTGCTCCGGTTCTGACTCAACTCTCTCCTCCCAGACTGTGACCCACTTTCACTGTGTGTGTGTGTTTCCTGTCCTATTGCAACAGGTGTTTCGTCCCTTTTCCATACTGTATTCATTATTTTTCCAAAAACCATGGTTATTAAATGAAAGGATACAGCTGTTTTGCCGAAAGCCCAGCCATTTCTCTGCTGTTTCTATGTGTGTTTTCATTTTGAATGAATTTGACATGAGGCTGTTTTGACTTCCTGCTACACATGAAAGCTCAGCTTGTCCTGTTTGTGTGATCACTGTAGATGTTTCTTCATGCATTCGTATACAATTCATTTGCAGGACTGGCAACCAAGAACAGTTCTTATTCTGTTTTTCTGTTAACAGTTCTTGGACGTCTGGATTCTTCTAAACACTTACGATTCAGTCTGAGCAGTTACTGAAGTAATCTGACTCAATTACTCAACTGCTATATTAAATCAGAATGAGTAATTACTGAACCTCATTCCTGATAATTCTGTGCTGCATTAAAACATCTTTAGAAGCATGTGTTTTGCAAGAATTGTATTCAGTTTTTCTCAGAATTTTTAGATATTCACTTGAAATCAGCATGATCTCATCATTTGCCGACATAATTGTATTTTAACATTTGCTCGGAGTAAAAATCACATTTCTTATTGAACAGTTTATTTACGGTGCATTAGATGGATTGTACCTCCATTCCACACAACCTCATTCTCATTTGCATCAAATAAGGCATTCACCCTCACTGTGTCCTATAGGGAGTGGAAATGCTGGTCCACTGCCTTATTTGTCTCTTACATGGCCTGTATCAAGCACAAAGATGTTTTGTGCTATTTTCAGAAGTTCTAACAGCTGATTTCTTTGTTTTCAGGGTGACATCCAGCAGCTGATGATTGTATCGGACCATCGTGCTGCGTTCGACTACTGTGAGCACTACAGCCCCGACTGTGAGGTTCCTGCGCCCGAACAGCCCCAGAACCAAGACCCAAACACTGATGAATATGTAAGTTCATATACTGTACTTCCTCCAAGATTCATTTCCTTTAGAGCTGGAAGAGCGTTAAAGACGTGCCAGAATCTTCTGAACAAAACCATACCAAAACAGACAGCAGAGATTAGTTCATTGTAGATCAAGTAGCAACCTTTTTGCTTTTGCAGAATCACCTCTCTTGAAGTCAAGAACATTTTATCGAGTGTTTGGAAACCTGAAGCTCTTTTAAACCCTAAATCAAAAATAAAACCATCAGCCAAGCGCTTAACAACAATCACTAGCCATGGCAGTTTTCGTAACAGTTATGTTTTAATGGTGAACAGTTGTTCAGTTTAAATGGTAAATGATTTATTATTAGTGCAAGTGCTGTTCACATTTTCTTCCGCAAATGTAGAAATCTGGTTTTGGTGTTACAGTTGGCATGTCTGTCAGCACAAAGCACTCACTGTTTGACTATTTATACATTTATTCAACTCTCATTCTGTCTTTGGAATAAGAAACAAATTAAAATGAAGTAATAATACCTGCCCACACTTATGTGTGTGTGTGTGTTTCAAGCGTATTAATTCTTTATGGCTCTTTCCATCTCATCGGAGAAGACCCCAGCTGCAGGCAGTCTGTTTAGAATTTATTTTTCCAACCGAACGTATGACCTCATCAGTCAGAGAAACGAAAGAGAGAGAGTGATAGAGGGAGGAGATGAGAGCGCTGAAGCAGGTCTCAGCCTGTAGAGCATTTGGAATCAGTATTGCTGACATATTGTTTTAATAATGTAAAAAATGTAAAGAAAAGACATTATTTTGTTGCTGAATAAAATGCTAAATTTGAGTCTTTCTGTACAAATAGAAGCGAAAAATCACATTTCACATTTATGTGACAAATTAAACGAGTTTTGCCAGTAGTGCTTTTCTAATGGATTTCAAGCTTAAATCACAGTTATATATTACTATATTTAATTCAGGCTGGGTTAACAAATGTGTATGCAATGTAAAAAATGCAAATAGAGTTTTTCTATTATACATTTAAAATGTGTAAAATGTGTATTTTGTAAATATTTAAAAGTATACTAACATGTAGGTGAGCTCAAAGCTTAGATCTGGACTAAAAACCACTAAAGTACAATTTTTTTATTTCATGGGGTCAATGGAGTGTTCATATTTAGTCTCTGTCCATCTGTGTTCACTCAGATGCCAATATCCTCTGAGCGCTACGGAGAGAGGAAGAGAAGGCATTAAATGAAAGACTGAGAGATTTAGCATGTGAAAAAGATGAGAAAATAGTTGAAGCTGAAAAACACTTGAGATGACCAACCGTTTTCAATTGATTCTCTATGGGAGCTGAGCGAAAGGCAGGCTTGAGGGAATTGAGAGATTGACTGTGGGGCAAAACGAATGGTGAGAACACCAAAAAGTGGAGAAATGCTGAATTTAATCCAAATGAGAGACGAAAAATCACGCTTCATATTTATGTGACAGATTAAACTCTGAAACACTGGCAATAGTGCTGGAGTTTGGAGACTAGTAGAAAGAAAACATCCAAAATACACTTTTCAGTGTTTATTTTATCACGCATTATGTATTTGCATCTTTAGATTTCACTTACATACATATACATACATATACATATCTTTAAAGGCCGTTTTCCTCAAAATTTTAAAATACTTAAAAAGTTTTTTTCTCCACTTCAGCAGCACATGTATACACCAAACTTTACAGTTTTATTCATTTTTATATTCTGAAGGTTTTTACTGAACGGTTTGTTCATATATCATTTGGCTGGTTGTTTACAACATGTTATTTTAAAAAAACATCTCTAAAGGCTTTCTTTACATGTCTTTAAAGGCTTTTTAAAGAGTTTTTTCTCCATTTCAGCAGCACTTGCCTGCACCAAAATTTACAGTTTTATTCCTATCCATAGTCTAAAGGTTTTTACTGAGGGGTTTGTTTATATATCATTCGCTTGATTTTGTACAACGTTTTATTCCTAAAAATATGGTGAAAATGCAAATCTTTAAAGGCAGTGAGTTTTTTTCTCCACATCAGCAGGACTTACATGCACCAAATTTTACTGTTTTGTTCCCTTCTATATTCTGAAGATTTTTACTGAAGGGTTTGTTCATATATCATTTGCGTAGTTTTATACAATATTTTATTCTTAAAAACATGGTAAAAATGCATATCTTTAAAGGCAGTGAGTTTTTTTTCTCCACATCAAAAGCACTTACATGCACCAAAATTTAGAGTTTTATTCCTATCCATATTGTGAAGGTTTTTACTGAAGGGTTTGTTCATATATCATTTGCATGGTTTTATACAGCTGATAAACATCTGATAAATATTATGAAAATGCTGACAATTTCTGCCTGTTGGCAGTATTTTCTGACTTATGGAGTGACAAAAAATAGATATCCAAAATCCCTTCTGTAAAAACCTTTAACTTTAACATGTTGACAAAATGAAACAAGAAATTTTAATCTGATGTATGCAGATTAGTGCATACATTTATTGCAATATCTAATAAGACTATGCCTCATGCATACAGTATTTAAATGACATTTCAGAAAACATGTAATATGTAACGTAACACATTTGCGATTATTAATATAAACAATCAACTGGGGCAGTATGGTGATGTTTGTGAATTACATTTTTTACCCTGTTCACCTGTAGTGTCTTACCTTAAATTGAACAGTTATATACTGCTATATTTAATTCCAGTAAATTCAGGATGGGTTAACAAATGTCTATTCAGTTGCATTCAACTAAATGTGCATTTGACTGCATTTGGAAAAAAAAGCTTTTCCAACTATAATCCCACATATATGCATGTACCCTGAGAATCGAACACATGCCCTTGCCGTTGCTAGCATCGTGCTCTCATTTGATATTCAGGAACATAAATGAACAAGAATCGAAAATTAAAACACAGCTGTCGGTAATCTTCATAAAAGTAAGAAGCTTTCTATTGGAAAGCTGTTGTGGCCAACATGTGGTAAACTTATCTCTGAACTATGCCTGTAAAATGAAATGATATACACGTGACAGCAGCATGTGGTGCGTTTTCAGCCGTGCATGGACTTTTACATCTTTTAGGGCTTTGATGTCAGCATGTTGGCACATAAATGACCCTCTTCTGACCTCACGTTCACCTTTTTCAGTTTTGTGTGTGTCAGGAGCTGTAAATCTGACAGTGGTGTATTAGTAGAGGGCAATTTGAAAGAAAACCCGCTGCACCTTTGACCAGCCCTTCAAAAGCAGAGTCCGTCGTTTAAATATCAGCGAAACCTCTTTACAGATGAAAACGTGATGAGTTATCCATTGCTAATGTGTGGGAATTAGGGAGAGAGAGGCAGAACGGTGAATCCGAGCGAGAGGTCGGCAGGCGGGTGGAATTCCTCGCGTTCTTCTCTTTCTCGCTAGATAAGAGAAAACATGGATTTCCGCTGGACTCAGTCGGAGGGAATCCCTCCTTTCCTTTGCTCTTTCATCTCAGGGAATTTCAATCTATCAATCAAGACCGCTGCTTGAATTGCTTAATTAGAATATGAAATCCTGTCTGAATGAACAAACAATAAAGCAAAATAAATAAATTAAATAAAAATAAAATTTCCTACATATAATTTGTCCTTTAAAGTGTCAGTAAATATTTTGGTTGTGCCTTTTTTCTTTTGTTAAGGTTGTTATGGAAAATAAATTATGTTAACATATGCTGCATTCACTGTCATAATTACCATAATTACAAGATGTCTATACTTGAGAGACTCTTGTGAGACTCTGCTCAACTCATGTTCGTGTCCTGAGGCTCAGAAATCATTTGTTTTTTATGCATTGCTCATATTCTCAAAATGGATCCATGTGCAGCTTTATATCTTTTTGGTTGGCATGTGGCGGGATGTGCTGTATTACATCTGAAACGAATTTCAACAGCATTTTACATAATTATTATGCATGCAACTTGTATGATCTCATTCCATGAGACCACATGGATTATTGTCAGCTACCCATATGCACTTGCAAAAAGAACAAAGAAAGCTAAAAATGAATAAATGCATGCTAACACATGCATTTCTTATTAGTAACTAATTTTTAGGTACCCTAGCTTTTTTTCTGGAGCACTGGTGAATGCAATACTACACTGAAATACAGTATTTTAACATTTAATAACACTCAGTATTTAACATTTATCTTTAGAACACAGGTGAAGACGCCTATTATTACGAATATCCCTACTATGAGGAAATGGACAATGAAACGGCAACCGATGAAACGACTGGAACCGAAACTGAAGACCTAACGGTCAGTCTTATTTTAGTGCTGTTTATGTACTGTTGTAGTATTTATTTTATTTAGCTTTTATTTTTATATTTTCAGTTTACAATTTAATATTTTTATATGTTTTAGTTATTTTATCATGTGGTTTTGTCATGTTAAATATTTCTGTTTAAATTAAATTTATTTAATTATAGTTTTAAAATGATTGTATGTATGTATGTGTATATATATATATATAAAGCTAATTTTAATACTTTAACTTAAACATATTTCTAATTTTTATTTTAAAGTTTTTTGTTTTATTTAAAAAAAAAAAAAACTATCAGTGCATTCATCTAATCATTCATTTTCGACTACCTATCCTAAAAAAATGTCTGTTTCCTGTGTTTACCAGGTGTCTGTTCCGGATAGCGGTCGTGTGGTTACGTCGATTATCACTAGTGGAACGGGAGGCTCCAGCAGTTCATCAAGTAGCTCTTCGTCATCCTCCTCTTCATCCTCTTCATCCTCCAGCTCAACCACGGCTACAGGCGAGGACCCGTACGACGGCTACGATGGATACGAGACTGGATACGACTCGTACCAGGAGGAGTCGACCTCAAAGCCTGATGGTTCCCGAACCATCACCATCACTAGCACGGGCACTGGCGGAGAAGTGGATATTGGACTGGGCGGTGAGATGGATGTGGGACTGACGAGAGACAGGCGGATCATCACATCATCATCTTCATCATCATCATCATCGTCATCATCATCATCAGGAGGAGGAAGTGGAGGAGTACACTCAACCATCACAGTCATTCACAATGGAACCTCCAGCTCTGGCTCCGGCTCCGGCTCCGGCACCGGCTCCAGCACCAGAATCATTACTAGCTCCAGCTCCAGCTCCAGTTCTAGTGTTAGTACCGGCTCCGGCTCCAGCTCTAGATCTACCTCTACCTCGGTGAGTTTAGTTAGAACTTTTTATTTTATTTTATTTTATTTTTATATTATTTATTTTAATTAATTTTATTCA
Source organism: Cirrhinus mrigala (assembly GCA_036247105.1). Taxonomy (NCBI): domain Eukaryota; kingdom Metazoa; phylum Chordata; class Actinopteri; order Cypriniformes; family Cyprinidae; genus Cirrhinus; species Cirrhinus mrigala. The sequence continues at coordinate 27,397,152 of CM070027.1, read as the reverse complement.
TTTATTTATTTATTTTTCCAAGTATTTCTTATTATTGCAATTCCTTTGTTTGTATAATAGTGCATTAATATCCTATTTGACTGAACTCAGGGATTTAGTCTAATTTAAAAATAGTAGTTTTTATTGGTAACATTTAATAACCATTTTTTTTAACTGAAGTGGATTTTACTGAACTCTGCATTTTATTTTATTTTAAGAATTTTTTTATGTGTTTAAAATGTCTTTAATAGGTTTTGCAAGTTTTGCTTATTATTATTATTATAAAAAATATTGTACTACAAGATTGACAATCTAATGAGAATCACCACTGAAAATACTGGGCAAAATCCCATAAATAAGAGATATGTGCTTTTTGGTAATAAAAAAACAATGTCTCAGTTCAAAAAATATGAATTGTCCCAAAAAGCTTATTTTCTTTGTTTTTTTGATATTTAACCAAACAGATTTAAGTTTTTAAAATCAATAGATACATACACACAGTGTACAAACATTGAGTTATGAATGCTGACGATGTCTAAATCCTTGTGTATGTCTGATGTGTAGGTTGACGGCGGTTATGATGATAACCAGTACGGCGAGGGTTTTGATCTGACCTATGGAGAGGGATATGGAGAAGGATACGGAGAGGGAGATTACACCGTGGAAGGAGCCGGCAGCAGCACCAGCACTTCAGTGTCCGTAGGAGGCGGATCTGTTTCTGTTGGAGGCGGATCTGTATCCGTTGGGGGCGGTTCTGTGTCCGTTGGAGGCGGGTCTGTTTCTTCGAGTGGCTCAGCTGGGGGCGGATCCGCCAGTGCTGGGGCCAGCGTGGGGGCGGGGTCTGTTGCCACGGGAGGACAGGGAGGAATCGGTGGAGAGGCAGATTCCCTCGATGTCGACAATTTCAATGAGGAGTCCATCACGGATTACACCGACGCAGAACTGGATAAGATTTATAATTATGACGACATGTACCCCGATGGCGAAAAAGAGCTGCCCGCCGAGACCGATGAGGTCTACGGACAGGTGATTTCCAGCTCCGCCCACCTCTGTGCAAACTTATAGAAATAATTCATGTTGTTCCAAACCTGTATGCCTTAATTTTTATTCCTGTTTAACTCAAAGGAGGATGCACTTCCAGCTATTTTCAGTATAATTCCTCACATCGTGGTTTACGGAAGTCAAACAAGTTTTGAAAAAGATGAACATTTTTGTTCATTTTTGTTATTATTATTGTAGTTCATTTTTGGCTGAACTACCAGAAGTTGTCAGAATTGTTTGTTTTATTTATTACCTGCAACTATTATGATTCACTTTGTGTTTACACTGATATACTCTGATCTGGATTGAATTGAATTGAGTTTGTACTTCCACAGGTGGATGGACTGAGAGGAGAGAAAGGCCAGAAAGGAGAGCCTGCCATCATTGAACCCGTAAGTGTCACTCACTGTATGATACATAAATATTACTATTCAATTCAAATTTTGGGGTCAGTATGATTTTTAAAAGACATCTCTTCTGCTCACCAAGGCTGCATTTATTTGATACAGTAAAAACAGTAATAATATGAAATAATATTACAATTTAAAATAACTGTTTTCTATTTGGATATATTGTAAAATGTAATCTATTTCTGTGATGCAAAGCTGAAATTTCAGCATCATTGCTCCAGTCTTCAGTGTCACATGATCCTTCAGAAATCATTCTAATATGCTGATTTATTGCTCAAGATTTTTTTCGTTTATTATTATCAATGTTGAAAACAGTGAATAGAAATTTCAAAAGAGCAGAATTTTTAGAACATTACTAGAACATTAGAACTTTTAGAACATTCTAAATGTTTTTGCTCTCACTTCTGATCAATTTAATTTATTTCTGCTTTAAAAAAAATCTTCCTGACCTCAACATTTTGAACTGGAGTATATTTATTCTCCTGTTTAGTACACACTCTTATGGTTTTCTCTCTAATATATATACACTCTTAAAAATAAAGGTGCTTCACGATGCCATAGAAGAACGTTTTTTGTATAAAACATCCGAAGAACCTTTCTGTTTCACAAAAGGTTCTTTGTGGTAAAAGAAGGTTTTTCAGATTATAAAAAGGTGAGGAAGAGATGGTTCTTTGTGCAACCAAAAATGATTCTTCTATGGCACCTTTTAAAGCACCTTTATTTTTAAGAGTGTATGTATATATATAAAGAGCACAGGATGAACGGCAACAGAGAAGTTAAAGGCATTTTAGATATTTTCCAGAGGTGGTTTGGCATATTAACAGACCTTTATTGACACAAACCCAAGGAAGGTTTCCAAGTGTGATCTTGCAATTATTGCATCTTCCGCACACTTTCACATCTGTCCAATTTTGCATTCATGCACATGTTCAGGCAGCTTGTCTTAAAAGACACCTGGATCATCCGTTTGTCCTGGATTAATTTGGATTTACACCTGATTTACTTTTTACTTCTATCTAAAGGAACAAGTCACTCCTGTTTCAGATTCCACAGTGTCTCAGATTCACAGATGTGTTTCACCATCCAGTTATATTTGCATGATCGGAATGATTGTCTGTCCTCGCATACAGTCTCCACTGCTCACGTGGCTCTTGATGTCTAACAGCTGTGAGGCTTCAAACAGATGTCATTGCAATCTCAGTGGGAGAGAATGACATCTGGGTTTATTATCAATGAATGTCAGGATGGAGAAAGAGACTGGATCTTACCTTCACAGCCATATCAGGCCATTTCATAGCATATAATGGACTATTCAGAATTCTGTACACACAAAAAAAAATATTAACTAAAAATATTCTATTTCATATTAATTAAAAGTATTTCATATTTAATAAACAAAACTATAAATAGAGCTACAAAAATACATACCATTGCATCTTATATAAAAAAAATGTAAAAAAGAAATGTAAATAAATAAATAAAAAGAAAGATTTTTTACATATGTCTTACATTTTAGTTTGATGGAAATGTGCTTCCGTGATTTTTCAATTAGACCAATATAAAAATGCACTTTGAATAAATGACACGGTCGTTTCAGTTTTTCCAGTGCGCTATTACAGGGATGCAAGAGCAGATAAATGAGAAGATCAGAGTCAAGAAAAAGCACAAACATACAGATCAGGACAGCTGGTTTTAATGAAGGATGACCATGTGGTTTGCAGAGAGAAAAATGCTCAAATCACACGCTTCTTTCTGCAAGCGCCCACATTCTCTCTCGTTTAGGCTCTCACACACACACACTGTGTCCACTCTGTGTTTTTTGGCATGTGAGGAACGCACCAAAACAAAGCGAACATGCCCACTGCCACGACAGCACACTCGGACGATGCCTTCGGGACAGCGCTTAGACCCACAGCGTCTTTAAAAAGCACCAGATTAGACCAAGATGTTACGACAAACAAATGCCGTTTGTCCTTTTTTATCGAATAGTTCTCTGGATCGAGGCTGAGCTCTGAATATGTAATGATCATGCGCTTTGGGCTCTGGACCCCTCAGTGACTGTAATTTAATCTTCACAGGCTTTTTGAGATAATTGCACTGTTGCAGTTATGACGCAACTCTTGTGAGCACATTTTGATCGGTAATTGATCATGACTGATGATTTCCAGGCAAAATAGCTTGTATGTTCTGATACTGATCGCAGTGTATTTGGTTACAGCTGATCCGTTTTAATAGGATTTTTCCAAACGTGTGTACCATGATGGAAATCTTGTGCATGTTTAAACTATACGCAATGTCTAAAACACTCTCAGACTTTTATTTTGACCTTTTAATGGCAACAATATTATACACCAATGTTTAATAAACACAATGTTTAGTAAATACATTTGTGCATTTAACAGATGGTTTTATCTAAAGTGACTAAGAACATTTCTTTCAACAATTCTTTCACAAGTTAATATAGTTCATTAGTATAACTATATGCTGTTTATGGTTATAAAGCAACCACTTATTGCCTGTTTTACAACAGTTTTGTTACTCAGGCTTTTGTTAATGGCTGAAAACCCTTCTTTGTTTCATTTATGACAGAGTCCAATATTTTTGAGGCATGATTTAATGATCTGTAATGGTTTAAAATCCTCTAGGACTTTCGGTTGATTCTTATAAAGAATATACAGTAAAATATAAATATTAGATGAAAAAGCTTTACATTAAAAAGAAAAAAAAGAAAAAGAAATCAGAATGTTGCCTTGACAACTACTTGAAATAGATAAAAATTAAGTTGAAATACTACAATGACTAAGACTAAAACTGAAATAAATATAAAAAAATGAATAATAAAATACTAAAATAAAATAAATAAATAGAAAATAAATAGAAATATTTAAAAAATGTAAAAACAGAAAATTGCTAAAACCTAAATTTTAATAAAAAATTGAAAAATTAAAAAATAAAATCTACTTTTAAATAAACTTAAAAATAAACTTTTTTTTTTTCACCAATCTCTTATAGATACCAAGTAATGTATATATATTATTTATGTATTAATTTTTTATAAAAAGGTGTTTTTTCTGGCACAAAACAATATTATTGATTATTTATTAACAATATTAATGAGTGATTATTAATTATTATTTATTATTTACACCTAAATACAACTAATAAAACAAACAGTTGCTGTTAATTAAAAGTAAAACTATTGAAAATTGTTTTGGTAATTGCAATAAGGCTGAAATAAAAATAAAATAAAATAAAATAAAAATGTCAACTTTAAAAACTTCAGAGAATTAGAAATAAATAAAAGTTTAAGTTAAAGCACTAAAAGAAAAAGCTATAAAGAAATATTTTCTTAAAAAACAAAATGAATAAAATTGACAAAACCACATAATAATAATAATTACTAAAACCTTAACTAAAATGAAATTAAATGCTAAAAATATAAAAACAAATGCTAATTCAAAATAAGCTTCACATAATGCTACATTTTAACCTGTTTTCCTCATGAAAATAGCCACAGTAGATGGCATGGCGTCATTTTTTTTCTTAAGTTCTGGAATGTTCAGTCAGATGTGCTGTAGTCTGAAGATGATCTCACAGGCTTCATAAACACTCAGAGCCATGAGAAACAGGCACCAGTGCTTTAACAGACTTCCTGATGCTGCTGTTTGGTATGATCGTTACAGAAACCCGTGGCCAAGCGTACATCTCACATACACACATTCAGTCCACAGAAATGTAAATGAATTTGACTGAAGCTGTTGTCACTTCAGACCTTATATTGATGGTGCAGGTTGTTATTTGCTGTTGTTCTAATGTGTTTGTGTTTTTTCCTGTTCTTGTAGGGAATGCTGGTCGAAGGCCCATCTGGTCCAGAGGGTCCCACAGTAAGTGTACTTTCCTTTCAAAACCAACCAGTGGTGTCAAATGATTCGCTTAAACAAACCTTCTAAACCAACCAGCTTGAATAGAATTGATTAAGTGAACTGATTCGCTAAAATTAACCTTCCAAATCCACCAGGGGTGCTTTTCCCAGAAACAAATCATTCAGTTTAATTGAATCCTCTTAGTCAACTGATTTGCTGAAATGAACGTTCCAATCCAACCAGCTGAATAGAATTAATTAATTGAACTGATTCGCTAAAACGAACGTTCCAAACCAACCAGCTTAATTGAATCCTCTCAGTCAACAGATTCGCTAATATGAACCTTCCAAGCCAAACAGTTGAACTGAATCCTCTCAGTCAACTGATTTGCTGAAATGAACCTTCCAAACCAAACAGTTGAATTGAATCCTGTGAGTCAACTGATTCGTTAAAATCAACCTTCCAAACCAACCAGCTGAACTGAATTCATTCATTGAACTGATTCGCTTAAATGAACCTTCCAAACCAACCAGTTGAGTTGAATCCTCTGAGTCAACTGAGTCATTAAAACCAACCTTCCAAACCAACCAGCTGAAATGAATTCATTAATTGAACTGATTCGCTAAAATGAACGTTCCAAACCAGCCAGCTGAATTGAATCCTCTCAGTCAACAGATTCGCTAAAATGAACCTTCCAAGCCAACCAGCTGAACTGAATCCTCTCAGTCAACTGATTTGCTTAAACGAACCTTCCAAACCAACCAGTTGAGTTGAATCCTCTCAGTCAACTGATTCACTAAAACAAAACCAAACAGCTGAATTTAATTAATTGAGTGAACGAATTCACAAATTCCAAACCAATCAGTGATGTGTTTCCCAAAAGCATCGTTAGCTAACCATGGTTGTAAGGTCTACTGAACTCTATTGGTAATGACAGAACTTGCAACCATAGTAGCTTTTGGGAAATGCTCCCTTCAGGGACTAAATCCTGAGTCAAATGATTTTCTAAAACGAAACTTTCAAACCAATCAGTTGAACTGAATCCTCTGAGTCAACCGATTGGTTAAAATGAACGTTCCAAACAAGTCAGTTGAATTGAATCCTCAGAGTCAACTGATTCGCTAAAACTGACATTCCAAACCAATCATTGAACTGAATCCTCTGAGTCAACTGATTCACTACAATGATCGATCCAAATCAGTCAGTTGAACTGAATCCTCTGAGTCAACTGAGTCACTAAAATGAACATTCCAAACCAATTAGTTGAACTGAATTCTCACAGTCATATGATTTGCTAAAACAAATCTTTCAATCCAACCAGTTAAACTGAATCTTCTGAGTCAACTGATTCGCTAAAAATAACTTTCCGAACCAATCACTGAATTGAATCCTCTGAGTCAACTGATTTGCTAAAATGAACAGTCCAAACCAATCAGTTGAACTGAATCCTCTAAGTCAACTGATTCGCTAGAACGAATGTTCCAACGCAATCTGTTGAACTGAAACCTCTAAGTCAACGCATTCACTAAAACAAACCTTCCAATTCAGCTGGTTTACTAAAATGAATTGCACTTGCCAAAGCAAGACTTTGCTATACATTGCATCATAAAAAATAGTAATGCACACCACTATTTGCTGGAAACCTGAGCTGAGTTACTAGGAAAGCTGATCTAATTTCTAGGCCCTGTGACTATTGCTGACAATGCTAAACAGCTGCATGTCTGTTTCATTTCTTCATTTTCATTCTTGACCTACTTATTTATAAAGCAACTCTTCTCTCAGCTGGGGCATAGATGGAACTTGTGGCTCTTTAGGGACTTGAACAACATGAGTTTGAGAAATAGAGCAATGGAAAGAGTCCAGCAGTGATCTAGAGTCTTACCTCACCAGACCAACACCCATGTGTGCTTGCATGTTTGCGATGGCTTTATATGTGTTTCTCACAGTACCGTTGTGTTGTTTTAGGGTCTCCCCGGTCCTCCAGGTTCAACGGGACCCCCAGGTAGCCCTGGAGAGCCCGGTGAGAGGGTAAGTAACCATGACAACAAAAACAAGATGTTGAACATGTTCAACAGCACAGAATTGTGTTCTGCAAAATGTCCGAGTGAATGGTGAACAGGGTGAATGTCAATAAACTAAAAGAAAGGTCCAGGTCATATATTCAATCCAAAAAAAAAAAAAAATAATAATAATAATAAATATTATATAAATTAGTATAATGATTGTGTTCAGAGAATTGTATTTATTTATTTGATAATAGTATTTATTTATATTTTTGTATGCAAAAACAAAAAATATGTATGTATATGAAATAAAAAAATATTATTTATTTCATATACTGTACATAATTTTGTTTTTGCATAAAGAAACTTATATGACATTTTTGACATTGTGACATATTTATTTTTATGACAATGAATTTTACAAATTACAATTTTACATTTATAAAAATGAAAATGATTGTGTTCAGAGAATTGATTAATACATTTTTATTTATTTATTTATTTATTTATTTCAACATTGTAAAATGTATTTCAAAAATCAGTGGCGCTTATATATGTTTCTTTATGCAAAAACAAAAATTAGTTTGTATATGAAATAAATATTATTTTTAATTTCTTATTTTTACTTCTTATATATTTCTTTATATATATATATAAATTAAAATAATGATTGTGTTCAGAGAATTTTATTTAATTCAAAGGTTGTAAAATGTTTCATTGTCATAAAAATAGTGTCACACTGTCAAAAAATACAATACATACATCTTCAATACAATTCAATACATCTTAGATACAATACATATATATATATATATATATATATATCAAATAAAGAAACTTATCTAAGATGTATTGATATTTTTTTTTGACAGTGTGACATTTTTAAAATATATTATAAAAATATAATAACTAAATTTTAATTTAAAATGTATTTTTTTTAATTTTACATTTCTAAATTGAAAATTGTATTAATACAATTATATATATATTATTTATGTTAAAAATTATTATATATATATTAATACAATTTTCAATTTAAAAATGTAAAATAAAAAATAATTATTTATAATAATTTAATTATTATATTTTTATAATATATTTTAAAAATGCAATTTTATTTATTTTTTTAAATTGTATTTGAATTTATATAAATAATGTCACAATGTCAAAAAATATCAATACGTCATATAAGTTTGTATGTATATGAAAAAAAAAATGAAATAAAAAATGATATGGCATACTTATTTTTTGATATTATAAACAGTTTTAGATGCAGATTTAGATTAGATTTAGATTTTTTTTTTTTTTTTTGCTGGATTACCAGGTGAAATGGGACATGGACATTTCTTTTTGTGATTTACCATACTGTATAAAATTAAATTTTAATTTTAACTGTTGCGAGCCTGTTTACACTGACTGAAATATTAAAAATATTAAAGGTTATATTAAAGATCACAATGCTGTTTCCCATGTTCTTTTGCTCTTTTGACAGGGTCCTCCTGGTCGCCCTGGTCTGCCCGGAGCTGACGGTCTTCCAGGACCTCCAGGGACTGTCCTGATGTTGCCTGTATGTAAATCTGGGCCCAATCACCAGATACACACTTACAAAAACCACACATTAAAAGGACACATAAACAACTGATTCATACATGTCTGCACATCTTTTAGCTCTGAGAATTAAAGCCCAGTTTCACTGTCCTGAGATCAGTTTTAGCCTGTAGACGAGAGATCTGCAGTGCATCCTAATGAATGTTAAGAGCTGTTAGTTCTTGTGCTGACTTGATTAATTTCCAGAGAGTGGTTTAACAGTGATAATTATGTCAGAGAGATATCAGAAACATAATGCTCCCTTTGCTGCTGTGATTCCCCATCAATCATGCGCTGGTTAATGCAGTGAGACATTTCACAAATTCCACATACTCTCTGCTTTTCCAAATTTCCTCTTTCCCAGCTGTTACTCCAATGCATTTTTTTTTGATTCCGGAACGTGTATCGACTTCACAATGTCTTTTCAGCTTTGGAATGCTTCCATGGCAAATCCAGATGTTCTGAACACCACATTAAAAATGATGTTGTCCGTGTTGAATATGTGTTTATAGTCAACATGTGATTGTAATTAAACCCCACCCTAAACACAACCTCTCCCCACCTCCTCAAAATACCAATGAAAATCAATACAGAGTCATGAAGCAAAGGTTCACTTTGGACTAGTGGACATACTGCTGGAAGTGTAGTAATTGAGTTCAGCCACCAGATGGCAGTGCTGATTAATTTGACTCATGCACAGAGATGAAGGCCAGAAGCACAACTGCATACTACCATAGTAGTCATACTATTTCTGCCTTTTCTTTATATGGAAGAAATAGTAAGAGTAGTATGCTAGTCTGATTTCAGCTATAGGGTGCATTTGGAATTACATACTACCACAGTAATTTTATTTTATTTTATTTTATTTATGCAATATTACTGTACACATTTTACACATATTTCACACATAATTGCCTTTTAAAACAGATGAAACAATTTAGAACTTATTTATTTTAAACTCATTATTTAATTTTACTTTTATTTTATCATTTATCATTTTTTTTTCATTAACATAATGAATATTTCAAAATTTTAGACTTTTAGAACTTTAGAGTCTTTTTATTGTATTAGAAAATATACTGAACGTTTTCAACTTGGTGAAACACTTTAGATCTATTTTATATTATTTTATATTCAAATACATATATATTCATGTCATCTTATTTTATTTTTTAATTTTTTTATTTTGCAGTACAAACTCAGAAGTTTTATTTTAGGGCTTTTTTTAACATATAATGAAATTTTTAAAATAGATGAAACACTTTGGAGCTCTTTTATTTTTAAATGCATTTTAAATGCATTTTTTAAATTTAACATAATGAATTCTTATTAAAAACTGATGGTATTTTAAATGCATTATTTTATTTTATTTTATTTTATTATTTTATTAATGTTTTTTTTAACACATAATAAATATTTTAAATTAAGTGGAACACTTTAGAGTTATTTTAATTTATTTTACTATTTGGTTTTATTTCATTTGAACAAAAAATAAAAAATTTCAAACTAGGAGAAACACTTTATATCAATTTTATTTTATTTTATTTGAACATATAATAAAAAAATTTCAGAGGATTTTATTTATTTATTTATTTATTTGTTTGTTTATTTATTTATTTATTTTTTAAATGGTATTTTATGCAAATTAACAGTGTTTATTGCTATAACTGGATGCCATTCATTCAGTGTAGTGTTTTTTTATTTTTTATTTTATTTGAACATATCATAACAATTTTTTTTTCTTTTTTTTTTTTAAATAGCATTTTATGCAAATTAATTGCATTTATTGCTATAACTGGATGCCACTCATTGAGTGTAGCATGCAACTTATTAACATCCGAAACAAATCATCCAGTTAATGTTAAGATTATTTTATTTTATTTTATTTTATTTTTTATTTTATAACATATATAGAACATTCTAAAACTCTTGCTCTCATGTCTAACATATTTCTTTTAGTCTGAATGTTGATGGTTTCTGTCTCTGTAGTTCCGCATGAGCACAGGAGGGGACAGCGGACATAAAGGTCCTGCAGTTTCTGCCCAAGAGGCTCAGATGCAAGCCATCATGCAGCAGGCCAGGGTAAAAACACACACTTGCACTAATACACACTATATCTCACACACATATGCATCTCAATGCAAACTGATCACTCTGTCATTATCATATAGCTGGCGATGAGGGGTCCAACCGGACCCATGGGTTTGACAGGCCGTCCTGGTCCTCTGGTATGTCTGTAAATCTGTTTTCAGTCTGTTGAAATGATGATTTCTTTGATATTATGATGAATCAAATATTGTTTCATGCTTGATTTAATTTTCCCAGGGTCCTCCTGGTGTGCCTGGACTGAAAGGAGAGTCTGGAGAATCAGGACCTCAGGTAGGCATCACAGATTACCCACAATTCTCAGCTATTTGATGGCACTTGAAGACATTATAATGCACAGTTCTGAGACCTGTGTGTGTTTTTAGGGTCCTCGTGGTCCACTGGGATCCCCAGGTCCTCCTGGAAAGCCTGGTAGAAGGGTAAGTTTGTTTTGTTGTTTTTATTATTGACCTGATTATTCTGTATCAATAGATTTATGAATAAGAATAATGCTTTTTTTTGGTTTAGGGTCGAGCCGGCTCAGATGGAGCCAGAGGGATGCCTGGACAGACGGGACCAAAGGTAAAACTAATGAGATAAATGTTAGTTAAATATATTTTAGCATAACATACAATAATGAATTGCACACAATAAGGTGCATGAAAGTAAATAGGGTCAACTTTGTTTAATGTAGACAAATTACAGTCGGAAATAATTGTTTCTTATTTATAAAATGTTAATATCCTGTCATTCTGAACTGTTTCCTGTCTGCGTGCTTCACAGGGTGACAGAGGATTCGATGGGCTCGCTGGTTTGCCTGGAGAAAAGGGTCACAGGGTAAACACTTTTATTATTTTATTTTATTTTATTTTTAAATATATATTTTTTGATATTTATTTAACAGTGTAAAATATTTTATTTCATTTTATTTTTAAATATATATATATATATATATATATATATATATATTCATATTTATTTAACATTGTAAAATAGGTGGAACAATTGAATTGAATTGTATTTTATTTTTAAACATATTTTTAAATATTTATTTAACATTGTAAAATTTTATTTTGTACATTTTGTTTTATTTTATTTTATTTTATTTTATGATGTATTCTGTGGAATACATAATTCTCATCCAGTGTTATTTTAGTATAATTAAGATACCATTTTAGTTTTTTTAACCGGTTTTTATTTTTTTAACTTATAGTTTTTGCAATTTTTTTGTGTTTTTGTCATTTTTCTTTTTTTTTTTTAAATATTTGTCTATATTGTATTTATTATTTTTATTTCAGTTTTGGTTAGTTTTTTTAGTATGTAAGAATAAACTAAGTTAAAATGAGTAATGAGGTTTTTATATTTTGTTTTATATCAGTTAACAAAAAAAGTTTTTTTTTTTTTTTTACATTTTTAGTTTCAGTTGTAGTTTTAGTTATTTAGTTAACTATTATAACCCTTTTCTGATTGGCCAGTCTTAAGAAAATGATTTGAGTTTAGATTAAATGTAATGTCCAGTTGTTTATTTATTTGGCATTAATCTTGTAAAAAGGAGGGTGATTCATTTTATGAAACCTAATGAGTGTGTCTTTGTGGTTATTGTAGGGTGAGACGGGTCCTCAGGGGCCGCCTGGACCTCCAGGAGAGGACGGAGAAAGAGTAAGAGCTTCTTATTTTAATCCCTTTCTGTTTCCTTCATCACCAATGTCATTCTTCTGTATCTAAATGGATCATAATAATGACATCATTTCCTGTATCCCAGGGTGACGATGGTGAGGTCGGACCCAGAGGTCTGCCCGGAGAACCGGTGAGTTCATATTTCCTCCAGCATGCTCCCAGCATGCTCGCTTATCCTCATATCTTCTGTTATCTTCCGCTAGATCATAGTGTTACATAAAGAAACATTTCCTCCAGTGTAGTAAAATTACAGATTCATGTCAGTCATTGTTTTTAAGTGTCTGCTGCAGTTTGCTCATTATGGATGTGAAGTGAGAGAAACATTCAGAGACAGAAAGTGCAGTGGAGATGAAAGAGTTCAGTCAATTAACCACTGGTTAATACAGCAGTTTAAGGCTCAATCCAGCAGGGGGCGCTCCATGCTCACCATTTAGATTGAGAGCGATTCTATCCGCTCTTGCCTATATACATTAACACAATCACTCATGTCCGATAAGAGGCACATTAAAAACATTGAAAAAGTTCTATACCTCAGAAATAAATAGTACTGTAGATGAGCATGTTTAAAATGAAGCACATGAGATGAAGAGTTGTATAAGTGCTATAGAAAAATCAGTTTTATTCATGAGATCACATGACTAGGCATGTGTCATTATATTTTAATTTGAGCATTTTTTGAAAAATGTTAAAGATTTTATATATTTTTATTTTATTTTATTTTATTTTATTTTATTTTATTTTATTTTATTTTATTCGTGCATATATTGAACATTTAAAAATAAATGCAACACTTTGTAGCTATTTAATTTTTTTTATATTCATTATTTGAACATTTATTTAACATTTTTAAAAAGGTGGAACACTTTATGTCTATTTTTTTTTTAAATCTGTTTTATTCATGAGATCACATGACCAGGCATGTGTCATTGTATTTTAATTTGAGCATTTTTTGAAAAATGTTACATATTTTATATATTTTTTGCATTTATTATTTTATTTTATTTTATTATTTTATTTTATTTTATTTTGTGCATATATTGAACATTTAAAAATAAATGCAACACTTTGTAGCTATTTAATTTTTTTTATATCCGTTATTTGAACATTTATTTAACATTTTTAAAAAGGTGGAACACTTTATGTCTATTTTTTATTTTTAAATACATTATTTTTATTTCATGTAAAAAAGAAATAAATAGTAAATAGTACATTACGTTAGCATGTTTAAAATAAAGCACATGAAATGAAGAGTTGTATCATGCATCAAGTACTATAGAAAAATCAGTTTTATTCATGTTGAGATCACATGACCAGGCAAATACTTTTTTGTTTTACTGTATTTTACTTTGAGCATTTATTGAATTTTTAAAAAATATTTTATTTAATTTTTTTTTTTTTATTGTATTATTTTATTTTATTTGTGCATATATTGATAACATTTCAAAATAAATGCAACACTTTGTAGTTATTTAATTATTAAATCACAACATTATTAAAAAGGTAGAGCACTTTATGCCTATTTTTTATTTTTAAATACATTATTTAATGTAAATAAGAATGAGATGAGAAGTCATATATGTACCATAGAAAAATCTGTTTTATTCATTTTGATTTCACATAACTTGGCAAATATTGTTTTGTTTCATTTTATTTTTTAGTTTATTTGTGCATTATTGAACATTTCAAAATAAATGGAACACTTTTCTTTTTTTAAATACATTATTTGAACATTTCTGTAACATTTTTAAAAAGGCAGAACACTTTATGTCAATTTTTTTATTTTTAAATGCATTATTTAATTGTGTTTTATTTCATGTACATAAGAAAAAAAAAGTACTACTTTAGGCAAGTGTTTTTTTAAAATAAAACATATGAGAAGAGGAGGCATTTAAGTGGAAAAGTTGTTTTGTTTATGTTGGGATCACATGACCGGGCTTTTGCTACCCACTTTATATCAGTAACGCCTCTATTATCAGACACTTTCCGCTGAACACGACTCTCTGTTTCTCCGTCTTCCCATATTCAGGGTCCTCGTGGTTTGTTGGGCCCCAAAGGTCCCCAGGGGCCTCCAGGACCTCCCGTGAGTACAAACTTCATCTTTATCTCAATCAATTAATCAATTTTCATCTGAATCAAGCCATCAACCTTCATGCTATTTATTCACTGATAACAAATAGCTTTATTATTAATGACTTAGGAATTAGAATTAGGTGTGTTAAATTAATTTACATTCATTTTGATTGTTCTTTTATCATTTTAGGGTGTGACTGGTATGGATGGACATCCTGGACCTAAAGGAAACATTGTAAGTCCGAGACACACAAACACACTTGTGCACATACAAACATGCTTATACACATAGATATTTACTTTATTATCCTGTTTTCATCCATCAGGGTCCTCAAGGTGAGCCAGGACCTCCAGGACAACAAGGCAACCCCGGAGCTCAGGTATTCATCAAACCATGCCCATTTAGACACGTCTAACCTGTCCGTCATTGACCGGTTCATTAACCGGTTAATATCCTCTAATTCTGTCCTCTTCCACAGGGACTTCCAGGTCCTCAGGGAGCCATCGGACCTCCAGGAGAGAAGGTGAGACAGCATGAATGGATGATCAATGGATGCTTCTCTGGTTAATGGATTAATGCCTTTATATAGTGTGTATGTGTGTGTGTGTGTGTTGGTTTCTCTTGATAGTGTTTATGTTTTAAGTTGAACATTCATTTTCAGTAATGAAGATTATAAAAATTCATTTCATAAGTACACTGCTATTCAAAAAGTTTAAAGTTATGATTTTTTTTTTTAAAGAAATTGCTCATTTTATTCATCAAGGATGCATTAAATTGATCAAGATAGTAAAGATATTTACATGTAATTGTGTTATGTTATAAAAGATAAATAAATGTGTTCTTTTCAACGTTCTACTAATTATAGAATCCTGAAAATCAAAAACAAATCAAATCAGCATATTAGAATGATTTCTGAAGGATCATGTCACACTGAAGACTGGAGTAATGATGCTGAAATTCGGATTTGATTACAGAAATAAATTACATTTTACAAGATATTCATATAGAAAGCAGTTATTTTAAATTGTAATACTATTTCCAAATTTTACTGTTTTTACTGTATTTTTAATCAAATAAAAGCAGCCTTGGTGAGCAGAAGAGGCTTCTTTCAAAAAGAAAAAAATCTTACAGATCACAAACCTTTTCATTTTTGAATTGGCATTATTATTTTTTTGTTGGACTTAAAGATTGCAGACTTTGAAATAAAAAAAATATTAATTAGTTTGGTAAAATATTTTATTATTGTTTATTTAAAAAACAGTGAGGGAATTTTGGTTTTGTTACTATTATTAGTAGTAGTAGTATATAATATTTAAAAATCCATTTTACTGTTATGTGACAACACAACCATAAAACAAGAAATTATCTGATTTAAAAATAATGGCGACCATGTGTACAAGTCTCTTCTGCTCACTAAGCCTGCAATTATTTGATCTAAAGTACAGTAAAAACAGCAAAATTTTGAAAACTTTCTACTATTTGAAATAACTGTTTTCTATTTGAAAATATTTTAAAATGTGATTTATTCCTGTGATTTCAAAGCTGAATTTTTAGCATCATTTCTCCAGTCACATGATCCTTCAGAAATCATTCTAATATTCTGATTTGCTGCTCAAAACATTTATTATTATTATTATTATTATTATGTTGAAAACAGCTGAGTAGATTTTTT
Source organism: Cirrhinus mrigala (assembly GCA_036247105.1). Lineage (NCBI taxonomy): Eukaryota > Metazoa > Chordata > Actinopteri > Cypriniformes > Cyprinidae > Cirrhinus > Cirrhinus mrigala. The sequence continues at coordinate 27,380,764 of CM070027.1, read as the reverse complement.
TAGGTCGCCTTGATGAATAGAAAGTTCAGAAGAACAGCATTTATTTGAAATAATAATCTTTTGTAAGATTACAAATGTCTTTATCATCACTTTTGATCAATTTAAAGCATTCCTGACTCCAAGCTTTAAAATGAAATAATTATAAATGTTGCTTGAACAGCAAATCAGCATATTAAAATGATTTCTGAAGGATCATGTGACACTGGAGACTGGAGCAATCATGCTGAAAATTTAGATTTGATCACAGGAATAAATTACATTTTACAATATATTAAAATAGAAAGCAGTTATTTTAAATAATAATAATATTTCAGATTTTTACTGTTCTTTTCTTGTTCTTTGGATCAAATAAATGCAGCCTTGGTGAGCAGAAGAGAATTCTTTAAAAAAACATCTTCCTGTTCAAAAACTTTTGACTGGTAGTGTACACCACTTACATTTTTTTAAAGCCATTAAAGTAAAATATTGGTTGAAAATGTTTTTTTCAACCCTGCTTGAACGTAAAGCTTACATATTTAAGAATTTAGCCCTTGCGTTTAAAGCAGATCTTCATCATTCTGGACACTGGACATTGTCATTAAACCTTCTACACTATGGCCACTTTAACGTATTGATCGCTCTGCTGGATCATTTTCATGAATGTGTGTTGAAACAGGAAGTGTGTGCTGAGTGTTAATGGACTGAGTGCTTATTCTGGTTTTCCTCTCTTCAGGGTCCCACTGGAAAACCAGGCTTACCGGGAATGCCAGGAGCCGATGGACCTCCGGTGAGTCCGGGAAACACACGTAAACACAAACACACGCTTCACATCTTATCATCTAAAGCTCCATTGTTTGTGTATCAGAGAGATTTCATTGTATTGATAATTACAGTCCAGTGATCTGCCTGGCAGTTCTTCACAGACAAACATTGTTAGCATCCAATCTCAAAGCCAATTCTATCCACATTTCATTGTTTTATATCTAATTGCAGCAGCATAATTTATCATTTCTCTTTATCTTTGTGTCACAAAAACAGGGCCACCCAGGAAAAGAAGGACCATCTGGAGAGAAAGGAAACCTGGTACATGTTTATCCGTCATTTCTGTCTTTACAGACTGTTCTCTTGTACAAATGTAGCTTCAGATGTGATCAATAACTTGATCGATATCTGATTGTGTTTTACAGGGACCTCCTGGTCCTCAGGGGCCGATCGGATATCCCGGGCCTCGCGGTGTAAAGGTAGGTGTTTTTAATCCTCATTGGTCAAAGCAGCACTCATAATGCTCTCTGATTGGTTAGTGGATATTGTAGTTCTGTCGTAGTGAAATGAAAAGTCACCCAACTCGTTTTGCCTCTAGCTTTTTCCTTATAGTGAAAGAGAGAGCACCCTGTCATGTTCCTGATACTTTCCTAAGGCAGAATTATCTGTACTTTATAGCCGTCTTCCAAAACTTTCAAAAGTTGCCTGCCTAGACAGCATTTTAGGCATTACTTCTAAGATAACTTCCTTTGGCCAAAATGCAGTGCAGATAATTCACTGTGACACTATTTTTTTGTGTCCAATAAGTTAAACAAAAATATTTTATATAGATAATTTAAATAGGATGAGAATAAAATTCTCAGTCATTATATTATGTTATATTATATTATATTATATTATATTATTGTTAGAAGTCAATCTAAGTCACTGAAATTATATGAAGATGAATTTCTTAATTAAAAAAAAAAAAAAAAAAAAATAAAAATATATAAAAATATATATATATATATATATATATATATATATATATATATATATATATATATTAAGATTAAAAACAAAAAACAAAAAAAAACAGCTCAATTAAAGCCTGAATTAAAAATTATATAATATTATATTATATTATATTGTCATATTATATCAGCTGTCCTGCGATTGTATTAAAAAAACTCAATTAAAAAAATTTTTTTATTTTATTTTACTTATACAGTCACTGAAATTATATTAAGATGAATTTCTGAATTAAAGTTAAAAGAAAAAAAAGAATATTGGTGCAACTGTTCTGCGATCATATATAAAAAAAAAACTTAAATTAAAGCCTGAAATAAAAAACAAGATATTAGGTTATATTATATTATATCATATTATATTATATTATATATTACTTTTATATATTATTAATTGTTAGAAAACATTCTGAGTCACTGAAATAATATGAAGATGAATTTCTGAATTAAATTAAAAAAGAAAAAAAAAAAACTATTGGTGATTCAACTGTCCTGTGATCGTATAAAAAAACTAAAATAAAGGGTGAAATAAAAAAATATATATTTTATTTTATTTTATTTTTTTAATGATAGAAGACAGTCATATATAAAAAATTAACTCATTTGAACTCATCATTGCATTTAACTCAATTAAAGTTAAAAGAAAAAAAACTATTGGTGGTTCAAATGTCCTGCAATCATATATAAAAAAAAATATTATATTATATTATATTGTGTAGGGCTGTCAAATCGATTAATCATGATTAATCACACCAAAATAATACAATGTATTTCTATATTATCCTTAAGAATGCATAATGCAGATAAACGGCAGATAAATCAAAATAACTGTTTAATATAAATATAGCTATATTTCATGCCAAAATCCATGGACTAAAAAAATGTGCGGTTCAATTAAAATGCACTATTGTACTCCACTGTGAGTCGCAATGCAGCTTCCTAGGGTTTGAGAGCTTTTATCACCTTCATGGTTTCTAGACATTGTTCGTGATACAGTGAGTCAATCGTAGCGGTTCGGTTTCTCAGATGTTTGAAGTTTAGATGGACTCCGTTGATCTTTTTTCTTTTGCTCTCTCGCTCTTTCTCTCCGCAGGGTGCTGATGGAGTCCGTGGGCTGAAAGGAAACAAGGGTGAAAAGGTAATTTCTGAGCGCGTTCGAGTGACCGCGTGCGTATGGATACGAGCCGCGTACGCCGACGGCTAATGCACCGCTCTCGTGTCATTAATGTTTCATTTCTGCGTCTGAATATGGAAACCGGCGTACTCCAAGATGCATTTTTGACCTTCTCGCTTTGGTCATTAAAAAGTTGTACTCCTGCGAGAGTGCAGCGGGAAAATAAGATCAGGCCCCGGCAAATAGCAGAAATAGCAGTTGCCATGGAGATCCGTCCCTTCGCATTTGTCAAAAAATGGGTATTATGTGCAAAAAGGAAGTTTGCAACGCTCAAAATCTTCATCTCTTTCCTTCTCAGGGAGAAGACGGATTTCCCGGATTTAAGGGAGATATGGGCGTCAAAGGCGACAGGGTAAGAGACTTATTCGCAGGTTGAAGAGGTTGTTTGTGTTTGGCTTTATCTCGGGAGAATTATGGGATTTGATTTCTCTTTTCACTCGGGTCGATCTTTAATTCTCAGAGCATCTCTGAGGAGGCACATAAATCACACCGGGTCTATATTTAGTGCTGCATCACTATTTCTTTTGCTCATACTTGCTTTGGGATTTGAGCAAATATAGACATACACAGAAAAAAGGACCCTAAGGACCATAACCTGAGGAATCGGCCACATAGAAATGTGCTCAAAACACCTTAGCGATCACATATCCCCAGACGACATGCTCCTGAGTCTATTTCACAGACATTTTTCACATAAAATGCCAAGAATTTTTGTCATTTGGGACTCGGTTGAAGTGCATGTGTAGTGTTCAACCAGCCTAATTGATCTGATTTTTTGCTGTTTTAAAGTCCGCTGACTCAGCTGCGGTGCTGGGTAAATGCCTGTAATGAGCAAACACGGATTGCTGTGGGTTATTAGGGACCGATATGCAAACGCTTCTAGATTTAAGTGGGTGGACATTGTCCTAAATTACCATTTGCTCTTGTTAAATGCCACGCACACACTTCACTATTCCCAGCTGCTCGAGAGCCCATCTCTGCCTATTATATTTCTAAAGTGGCAAACACATCACACACATGCACTAAATGTTCACACAAACTTATTCATAATTAAATTCCAGCATCTTGTATTCAAAGATGTCCACCCTAAATCAGCTGTACATACGTATATGAAATATACATTTAAAGAAGTGATTCTCAGTCTTTTTGACTCTAAGGCCATAACAATATTTGAAGTAAAATAATTAAGAAAATTATAATAATAATAATAATAAAAAAAAACCTTAAATTGTAGAAATCTACAAGGTGGATTAAAAAATAAATTAGTTGTTAATAAATTTCCTCCAGAAAACATTTAATTTTATATGCATATCATTTTAATATATTTAAAAATATATTTAAATTTTGAAAATATATTCAAAATTTATGTTATCATTTTGGGGTGAATTGAATTAGTTATTCATAAATGTATACATTTATTTTAAAGCTTGTTTTGTCTTATTATAAAACATTTTAAGTAATTTTGGTGCCCTTCAAAGTATGCTTTAATTAGTATAATTATTTAAAATAATTAAAATGTAACATTTGGGGGTGAATTAAATTAAATTTTGTTTGTTTTAGCTCTTTTTTTGTCTTACTTTAAAACATTTTAAGCAAGTTTTGGAAGTTTTCTTGTAAATTAATTATTTAAAATAATTAATTGAAAAAACATTTCTTGGATTAATTTAATAAATTTAATTTCTTGGACTGATTTAATAAATATCTTTATTTTTAGTTGTTTTAACTTATTTTAAAGCTTGTTTTGTCTTACATTAAAACATCTTGAAGCCTCCTTGGAAGGCTTAATATATATATGTATATATATATATTTATATGGTAATCTTTAAGCCCATTTTAAAGCTTGTTTCGTCTTCTTTTAATTAAATTGGGAAATATGATAATTTCTTATTTTAAAGCAGTTTTTTTCTTACTTTAAAACATTTTAAGTAATCTTGGTGCCCTTGGAAGTTTGCTTTAAATAGTTTTTAAATTCCAGAAATGTATAGGTTTAATTAAATTAAGACATATTTAATTTTTTGGTTGTTTTAGCTCATTTTAAAGTTTGTTTTGTCTTACAATAAAACATTTTAGAATCATTTTTTGTTTTTTTTGGGTTAATTAATTGAAAAAAATATTTAACTTTTTAGTTGTTTTAGCAAATTTTGCTTAATTTGTCTTAGATTAACTTTAAATAATTTAAATATTTAAATTAAATTGTAACATTCTAGAAATTTGGGTGTGAATTAAAAAAAAACAAACAATGAAAACGTTTTTTTAAGCTAATTTCAAAGCTTGTTTTGAGCCATCTTTGAAGCCCCCTTGGAAATTTACTAAGGAATTTAAAGTGACTTATTTTATTTTTTATTAAAATGCATTTTTTCTCGGAAGACACTTATTTATGCATCCATTAATTATGTTGATGTAAAGGTTAATGTAGTCAAGACAAATGAGCTGTGATATGATTGGCTGGCATACAGCTGTGATTTACTGTCATTCATTGGGACAGGCCTATAAAAAATATAAAAATCTCTCATTTCTGAGGAACATCTAAAAAATCTGCAATGTCTCATATAAATCTAAATGTATTCAGGGAGAACTTGGTGCTGCTGGACCCAGAGGTGAAGACGGACCTGAGGGACCCAAAGGAAGAGCCGGTTTACCTGGAGATGCTGGACCCCTCGGGCCGACCGGAGAGAAGGTGAGTGCATATCTTATACAGTATATGCATCGTGAAGTTTGTCAGTGTTTTGTCACGACTGATCAGTTGTGTTTCTTCTGTGTACTTTGGTTTTAGGGTAAGCTCGGTGTACCCGGATTGCCAGGTTATCCAGGAAGACAAGGCCCCAAGGTAAACAAACCCGATCTGCCCGTGATTACCCAGCATCCACAGCGGCCGTGTTCGAGTGTGTGCATGTACTGATAGAAGGACAAGGTTGTGTGTGTGCGCGCATGCATTAGAGTGGGATTGGAAGGCAGACATGTTTGAACTTCTTGATCAAAGCTAAGTGGATTTACCCATAATGCCATCTGGTGTCAGCTTTCCGTTTGACCGTGACCCAGCATGCACTGCTGCAACAGCACTTTTCTTCTCTTCTCCTCCTTTTATCCCCCTCTCTCCCTCCTTGCTTTGATGGACCTGTGAATTAATCTCGCTCTCTCTTTTCCTCTTCAGGGTTCTCAAGGATTCCAGGGATTCCAAGGAGCCAGTGGAGAGAAAGGCACAAGGGTGTGTAAAAAAAAAAAAAGAAAAGAACTATATGGTTTTCCTCCCTCTTTCTCTCACACACCTTTTTTTTCTTCACCTTATTATATATATATTTTTTTTTGAGCGAAAAGATATACTCCCATTGGTTTTCTCTCGAGTTTGTGAATAACGTAATGCAAAGATATAATATAACGTAGAATACGACAGTAATATGTCATATAAACTGTTTCAATATGTTATATTTGATTAACTTTATAAAGTGAGCAAGAAAATCAACTTATCTCCGTTCCAGTTAGATATTTACTCTCTGTCATGTGATATTAAGATACACAATACAATGCAATTCAGAATTCATAAGCACTGTTAGGGGACTATTTGACCCAGAACATAGTTATGAATATTTGATGGAAAACTTTAAATGAACTAGAAACTGAAAATATAAAAATAAATCAAAACTAAAACTGAAAAAAAAGTCTAAATATAATAAATATAAAAAATAATAGAAATGACAAAAGAACATGAAAATATAAAAATAAATAAACGCTAAAACTAAAATAGAAATAAATGTAACCTAAATCATAATGTTAAAAATAAATAATAATAATAATAATAATAGTAATAAATAAATAACAGAAGCACACAAAATTACTAAACATTAAAATTAAAATAAAAACTGGAAATATAAAAATAAATAAAAACTGACTTAAACTAAATTGTAATCTTTAAAAAAATAATAATAATAAAAATGATAAAAAGCACATAAAAGTATTAAACATTACAATTTAAAAAAAAAAACTGGAATTATAAAAATAAATAAAAACTAAAACTGAAATAAAAATAAATTTAACCTAAAGCGTAATGTAATGATAATAATAATAATAATAATAATAATAATAATAACAGAAACACAAAGATTACCAAACATTAAAATTAAAATAAAAACTACAAATATAAAAATAAATAAAAATTGACTTAACCTAAATTGTAATCTTTAAAAAATAACAATAATAAAAAATGACAAAAAGAACATACAATTATTAAACATTACAATTTAAATAAAAACTGGAAATATAAAAATAAACAAAAACTAAAAATAAAATAAAAATAAATGTAACCTAAAGTGTAATATAATAATAATAATAATAATAATAATAATAATAATAATAATGCCAAAAGCACATACAATTGCTAAACATTAAAACTAAAATGAAAACGGGAAATATAAAAATAATCAAAAACTAAAACTGAAAAAAAAAAAAAAACTAAAAATAACCTAAATTGTAATATTAAACAACAACAACAAAAAAAACATAATAAAAATGACAAAAGCACATAAAATTACTAAGTATTAAAACTAAAATGAAAGCTGAAAATATAAAAATAAACAAAAACTGAAATAAAAATTAACTTAAAAAATAATAATAATAATACAAATTACAAAAGCACATAAAATTACTAAACATTAAAATTCAAATGAAAACTGGAAATATAAAAATGCAAACTGAACCTAAATAGTAATATTTAAACTAAAATCATAATAAAAGTTAAAAGTAAATAAAAATAGAAGTTCATTCAAAATATTAAATAACTAATTTAAAAAGTATATAAAAATATAATATATAATTATAGTAATTATATAATATATAAAATATATTGTTATATAATATATAATACTAAAATAACACTGCCCAAAAATTAAAATGGTATTTTTCTTTTTATTTAATCTTTTACTCACCATCATGTCATACCATATATTATGCAGAATAAATGAAAATGTTTTTATCTCAGGGTCTCAGGGTTTTTATCTCAGTGTATGGAAGCTAACAGTCTCTGTGCTGTAGCGTTTCTGCTATCAGAGTCCTTATGGCCAAGGAAAGCTGGGAAAGGCCCTGAGTAAACTCCCAGCTCTCCGCACGGATGCTTTATTGGCTGTATATCATCACATTTAAGCTGAGAGCAGCAGCCGGCTGCCATTAGGAAGACAATGCAGTCTTCCATAAACACATTATAATCCAAAAACCTCTTATTCTCTCAAGCCATTAAACACACACACACACACACACGCACACTTAGACTGCATTCATTTGTGGATGCAAAACTTTCTTTGTTCCGCCATAACTATCGGCATGAAGTATTCATGAGATGGAGAGCGCTAATATAATCTACAGATAATCAAATTAATCACAATGTAGGCTGAAAGAAATATTGCTGATGGTTTTGTTGAAATTACTCGAATAATGACCATTATTTTTAATGAATGAATTTGCTGAAAACAGCATTTGAACAGAAAGTGAAGCATGAGGATTTAAAAGCTTACATTTATTTAGTTATCTCTACTCCTTCTAAATTTAATAATAAATGTTATCATTGAAATAAAGATCATTTTTAATAATTATTAAATAATTAAATAATTTAGTAAGTCATTTTTAATTAATAATTGTTCATACAATGCAGTTTAACTATTATATATTATTATATTTATAATAAATATATAATATTTATATCTTTATTTTACTAGACATTTTAAATGTAACAAATACCTTTTAAAAATAAATTATATTAAATCATTCATTACACAATGCGCACTGATTATTATATATTATAGTTAATTTAAAAATATTTATATGTTTATTTTACTATAAGGTATTAAATATAAATGTCCTTTAGAAATTAATAATACTTTATAAATAATTATAGTCTAATAACATATTATAAGAATGTATTGAATATAAGTATCTTTTAAAAAATAATTGCTGAGTGAATGAATCTAAATGGCAAAATTCAGAAAAACTTTGAATTAAAAAATATTTAAAAAAATGATTATATTATATATAATATTATATATATGACAAAAGAACATGAAATTATTAAACATAAAAACTGAAATAAAAAATAGCCTAAATAGTAATATTTATATAAAAAATACTAAAAGATTACAAAAGAACATCAAAAGAGTGAAAGAAATTATTAAACTAAAATTAAAATGAAAATATAAAAATAAAAATGAAGCAAAAATTAATTTAACCTAAATTGCAATATTAAAAAAACTAATAAAAATGACAAAAGGACATAAAATGACTAAGAATGAAAATCAAAAGTATAAAAATAAACAATTGATAAAAATATTATTAAAAAATAAAATAAAATAAAAAAAAAACTGACAAAAGAACATAAAGAGCTACAGAAATTACTAAACATTAAACTAAAATTAAAATGAAAATTAAAAATATAAAAGTAAAAATTAATTTAACCTAAATCATAATTTTAAAAAAAAAATAACAAAAGCACATAAAATGACTACGAATTAAAATTAAAACTGAAAATATAAAAAATAAACAAATAAAAAAATATATAATAAAAACTGACAAAAGAACATAAAGAGCTAAAGAAATTACTAAATATTAAACTAAAATTAAAATGAAAACTGAAAATATAAAAATAAAAACTAACAATGAAGTAAAAATTAATTTAACCTAAAAAAAGTAACTTTAAATGACAAAAGCACATATAATTACTAAGAATTAAAACTGAAAATATAAAAGTAAACAAAAATGAAAATGTTCTGTTCTTTATTTGTCCATTAATTCATATATTATGGTCTTTCACAAACAGGGGACAGCAGGGAAACCAGGACCCCGAGGACAGAGAGGACCCACGGTACGGCAACAATTTTAGGACAAAAATAAACAATATATGCACTTTTAGGTCTGTTTAGGTCTGATTTCATATGCTGTTTTCTCATACTTCTTGTGATCGTTTCTCTAGGGACCCCGTGGTGAACGAGGGCCGAGGGGACCAACTGGTAAAGCAGGACCAAAGGTGAGGTTGTCCTTTTTCACCACTACATTGTATTTGTAAAAGAATATAATTAAATAAGATGATGACATATTAAGCCCCTTTTCAGGTATCTTCTGCCTTACTAAATCAGCAATATAACATCCATATGTAAAAACACAAAGAAAATCGTTTCAAGCATGCATAAAACAAGCGTCTGGCACATAAAAATTCAATTAGGAAATGCACACCACACCCTGGCTGACTGAAAGAAAACATCTCAGGCTTCAGGATATTTTAAACCTCTTTCATCGTTTGCGGTGCTGTGAAAGTTAAACGTGTTGACAGGAGCAAATGGTGCTGCTATTACATTTCAAAACGCAAGGTTTGTCTCCACGGCTCAGCTGGAGCGAATTCAAATGCAACAGGGATTTTAGCGATCTACATATCCTCCATCAGTCAAACAAATCTGGAATGGCACTCATTACCTCGGGCAACAAGCATAAGTTTTATGTTATTAATAATTAATCGCATTTGCATGGACATTTATACAAACATTCTGAAATATTAAAACGTTCTGTTTAATTTCCCTTTTCTCATTTGCTTCCCCTGCCCTCCTTCACAGGGCAACTCAGGCAGCGACGGCCCCCCAGGACCACCCGGTGAACGGGTACGGTATAAATAATCGAATCCTTCCAAAGTATCGATTATTGCTTTGACGCTCTTAACACTCATTTCTGTTCTGTTTTACAGGGTCCGTTAGGAGCAGCTGGACCTACTGGATTCCCCGGGCCTAAGGGCCCACCAGTAAGTGATGTTAACACTATAGAAGTACCTATAGAATTCCCTCTTTCATCCGATCATCTGTGCTGATTCCCTTTCTCTCGTTTTTAGGGACCTCCTGGAAAGGATGGGCTGCCCGGACACCCTGGCCAGAGAGGAGAGACTGTGAGTGGCGTCTGATATGACCGCACACACTTTTTTTCACACACTTATTGGAATAAACTCACTTGTGTTTACTTCTCGCAGGGTTTCCAAGGAAAAACTGGACCTCCAGGACCCCCAGGTGTAGTCGGACCTCAGGTAAGTGGAACACGGAATGCTGAAGTCATTATTGTGACGAGTTCAAATTTTTAAAATGATTCTAGAATTACAGAATTGTGTCAGAATAAGATTCCAAAAAAATGGGTTAGTAAAACAAAAAAAATAAACCGAGAGTATATTTTACAAAGAATGTAATGAATTGTTTGTGCAATAAATAAATGTATATATATATCTTTTAAAAAAGACATTAATAAAGGAAATTAAGTATTTTTTTCCCAATTTGAATCTCCATTTTTATTCTCAACATTAAAAAAGAAAAACAAATCTTTGTTTCTACTCCAGATGTTTTTAATTACTGTATTACTATGGAGAATGAGGTTATTTTTATTAGTAATGATAATGGAGTGGGACATAAAATAAATAGCTGGCATGAAAATAAACCAATGCAACAACAACAACAAAAAAAACCCTCAAAAGTCTCTGAAAATAATATTAGAAAATAATATTTCTTATTTTTTAGTATGATTTTGGATCATATGAAATATGACCCAGATATTGTTGTTATTGTAAACTAAAACTATTAAAAATCATTTTTGGAAATTAAAAAAGTAAAAAAAAAAAAAAAAGATTAATTTAATAATAATAATATTTCTTTCTTTCTTTCTTTCTTTCTTTCTTTTTAGTAATTTTTAAAATTAAAATAAAGTTAAATAAATAAATAAATAATATTAGAAAATAATATTTTATTTATTAGTTTTTAGTATGATTTTAGGGTAAAATATGACCCAGATAACGTTGTTATTGTTTACTAAAATCATTTTTGGGAATTAAAATAAAGTAAGTAAAATAAATTAAAATGAATGAATGAATGAATGAATGAATGAATAATATTAGAAAATAATATTTCTTATTTTTTAGTATGATTTTGGGGTTTAATATGATAAAACTATTCAAAATAATTTTTGGGAATTAAAATAAAGTAAGTAAGAAAATAAAATATACAATAAAATAAAATAACAAATAAGATAAATAAATAATATTAGAAAATAATATTTCTTATTTTTTAGTGAAATACTGGGGTGAAATATGACCTAGATAGTGTTGTTACTGTTAACTAAAACAAGAATTAAAATAAAGTAAAAAAAAAATAATAATATTAGAACATAATATTTCTTATTTTTTATTATGATTTTGGGGTGAAATATGATCCATATTGTTGTTACTGTTGAAAATGGAGATTCAAAATGTGAAAAAAAAACCCCATAAAAAATTACACAATAAATGCACATAAGCAAATGACAAAATAACTAAAACTTAAAATTAAAAATAAACGCTTATTCAAAATATGAATAAACACTATACAAGTATATAAATAATACCAAAAAAAATTTTTCAAAGACTTGTGACCTTTTGACCTGGACCAGCAAGAAACCACCTAGCAACCGCCCAGAGCTCCCTAGCAACCACAAAGCACTCTGGTAACCACTACACAACAATCTAGCGAATTGACGGGGAGTTTTGAGCGAGCAGGAACCCCTCAGGAAATGTGAAAATCTGCTTTCCAGTGCTATGCTAATTTTAGCTGTTTTCAAGCATTTTTAAGCTGTTTCTACACTCTCATTGTATCTTTAATGCTCTGGAGGCATGAGACGCACTCCACTCTAGACTGCATCTACAATCCGCAGAAGAATAAAACATTATAAAGCATTTCGCTTAGAAAACAGCACGTCCCGCACACCCATCTGTTTTTCCAGCACAGGTACCACGGCAGAGGCCAGAGACACGTGCTACATATTCATGAGGCTGTCACCAGCCATCACTCGCTCATTAGATTATCTTAAAGGTGTCCTAAGGATGTCACCGGGGAATCGTAATGGCTCCATTAGGTTACATATGGGCCGTTTGTTGGCCTGTCTGTGCTTTGTCTCCTGACGTGCTTTTGTTTACGCGGTTAGACGTTGGCGCTGACTGGGTAATGAATTATTCATAAGCAATCATGATATTCTACTTTTTATGCAAATGTTGAGGTGGGCACAGGTTTTGACAGTGGCACACACACATATGGATGCTCAAGTACGCCCGCTCTGCCATGCAAATGGATGCATATAATCTGATTTTCGTTCGTTCGTTTAATGTTGCATCGTTTGCATATCCACTGATCTTTTTCAAACACCTGTAGCATCTTTATTAATGTATGTTTTACAGACTTTTTGATTGCTTGGCTTGATTATACTGTACAAACACACTTTTAAGCCATGAAAGAACTAGGAGTACCACCTTTCATTGTGCTCCAGATGCGTCGGTTAAAAATTGACCTTTAAATGTAACTTGGTTATAACGAATCATTTGTTTTGCTCTAGATTGAAAATGTTAGTGTTTGAATTAATCATATTTTGTTGACATAGCAATATACAGAAGTTAATCATGTGCAAACTCTGCAAATTGCTTTGCTGAGGTGAATTAAATCATTTTGAATCAAATTTGAATTGAATTGATTCGCCAATGAATCATTCATTGAATTGATTCAATGTCAACCCAAAGATTCATCTACCCCACTTTTATATAAATATACATTTTTATAATAAATATAGTATTTAAATATTAAGTACTATATTAAATATTACTGTTAATGTATTATTTACTATTAAAATGTGAAAAAATGATTATAAATACAGTATAAAGTCAAATAAGTAGTTGTTTCTAAATTCTTGACTAGTGTATAATTGTAAACTATATATATTTTCTCTTTTTATGCAATCTTTTTTTGATTTTCAGATTTTACAGATATTTTATAAAACATATAAGATATATAATATGTATATTCATATTTATTTCTGCATTAAAATAGCTCATAGCTCATTTTTCATTTAGATTTAAAATGTTAAAATTGTTTAAATTAATATTTTGCTACAGTAGAAATATGCATAAATAAATCATGCAAACTCTGCAAATAGCATTGCTGAGGTGAACTAAATCATTTTGCAAATAAAATTTGAATTGAATTGATTCACTGAATAAGTGGTTGTGAATGAATGTTTGACTAGTGTATAATTATTTATTTAGTATTATTATAATGATTATGCATTTTTTTAGGTTTATTTCACATTTTCTGTCTCTTTTTATTCAGTCTTGACACCAGCATTTTTTAATTTTCAGATTTTACAGATATCTTATATAACATTTAAGATATATAATATATGATCATATTTATTTCTGCATTAAACTCATTATTTATTTAGATATAAAATGTTGTAATTAAATTAATATTTTTGTTAAAGTAGGAATATGTATAAATAAATTACGTAAGACTCTTTTGCTTTAAGGTGAATTAAGTCATTCTGACTTAGCAAATCTCTTTTGAATTGATTCACTAGGAATCATCATTTGAATCAACTCACTAGGAATCATCAGTTGAATTGATTCACTGTCAACCCAAAGATTCATCTACCACACTGTCTCACCTATAATCCATTTCTCTTTCTCTTCAGGGACCAACAGGTGAAACAGGACCAATGGGAGAGCGAGGCCACCCTGGACCCCCAGGACCACCCGGTGAGCAGGGTCTACCTGGACCTGCTGGAAAAGAGGGAGCAAAGGTGCGAACAACATTTACACACAATCAAGTTAAATATATGCAGATCCAAATCCATCTATCTATTCATCAAAACTGGTTTACATAATATCTGGTCTTTATAGGGAGATCCAGGTCCTGCAGGACCCACAGGTAAAGACGGACCTCCAGGACTCCGAGGGTTCCCGGGCGAGAGAGGCTTACCAGGACCTGTGGTGAGAACGAACGAACGAAGCATCCTAACCATAATTATCAAACTTTGTGTTCGCCGCCCTTAAATTCTGCACAGGCGAGCATCTCGCTTTTCATGTTTTGAGCTTTTAGTTTGTTGTTCAGTATAAATAGTACACCCCCGTGTCACCTCTACCCATCAAACGTGTTGTGGATGTGTCCGTGTATGTTCAGCAGTTTTATATGTGTGTGTCTGCAGGGATCAGCAGGTTTGAAAGGAAATGAAGGACCTCCAGGGCCACCTGGACCCGCTGTAAGTAGACATGCTCTCTCTTTTTGTCTACCTCTTCTCCAGCTGCTTTATTTTTTGCTTGTTTACCTTGTTTTCTCTTTCTCCTTCCTCCTTTTGCTCCACACACTGGGTTTTCAGTGAGTACGGTGATTCAGCTCGTATGATATTGATGATTTACGGTCAAACGAGTCAAACGTTGGGACTTCATTAATTGAATTTGTTACTTTTTAATGCATGTGTGCTAGAAATTAGTTTTGTACACTATTTAATACATGGTTTAGAGTAAAAAAGTGCAGAAAAAGCAAGTGTTCAACATTCGAAAGTTTGAGGTCAGTAAGAAAAAGAATACTTTTGTTTAGCAAGGATGCGTTAAATACATTAAAAGTGACAGCAAAGACATTGTAAAAGACTATTTATAGAAAATTTATATTCATCAAAGAATTAAATTAAAATTAATTCATTAATAAAAAATGTATTATTTTATTTTTATGTAACATTTTTATTTAAACATTAGATTTTTTTTTTCATTTTAAATTATTTTGATTAATTGTAATATATTTCTTTCATTTATTTAATTAAATTAATTAAAGAAATATATTACAACGGAAAACACTTTTCATAATATTTTACTGTATTTTTGATAAAATAAATAAAGCATAAATAAAGTGAATATTGTCATTTTTCAAAACCATTACTTTCGAATGGTAGTGTACATGTGAACATTATTAATGAGGATGATTGAAAGAAAATGCTCAAATATTAAAGATTTGTATTAAATATTATAAAATAATATAATAATAATAATAATAATAATAATAAATACAATACTTAAATATTAAATACTAAATTAAATGTTAAATATTATATATATATATATATATATATATATATATATATATATATATATATATATATATTTTACTATTAAAGTCAAATGTGGAAAATAGTAATGAATAAAGTATTAAGTCAAATTAAAAAGTCAGACTAGTGCATATTTATAAATGATAGATGATTAAAGATGATCAAAAGGTTCATCTGTTCATCTTTTCGCTCTCTTTTCATGCACCAGCATTCTGAATATTCAGATTTACTGAAATCTTATATAATGTCTCAATATGCATAATTATGTAATCAATAACTTGAAAACACAGCATTTATTTCTGCATTAAAAATCATATATGCATGCCTGCTGTCAACGCCTCTGTATGAATTTTTTCAAGAACAAATGCATTATTAATCAAACAGATCATCAAGCGTTCAGCAGCAAATGGCAGTCGATGCACATAAATACATTTCATATTTTACAAATTCACAGGGTTCTCCTGGTGAACGTGGTCCTGCCGGCCCAGCTGGTCCTACTGGCCTTCCAGGCCGACCCGGACCTCAAGGACCCCCGGGGCCTGCTGGAGAGAAAGGAGGACCTGTGAGTACTTCCTCAAACATGCTACATCTTCATTTCTGAGCCCTGTTTAGCTCCATATGACTTAATAACTTTTCATATTAGGGCGAGAAAGGACCTCAAGGCCCAGCAGGTAGAGATGGTATTCAGGGACCCGTGGGACTTCCAGGCCCGGCCGGACCCATCGGACCCCCAGGAGAGGACGGTGATAAGGTACAAAAGAAAAAGAGCGATAGAAGTTTTGAGGAGAGAATTGAATGAATTAAAGACAGAGAGACGTGGGCATGAAATTGATGATCATGGTTGAATCGGGTGGGTTTGCTAGATGATTAGATCAGGATGATGAGGAGTGAAGGTCACACACACACATAGACCAAACCACTCAGCTGTCTGATCAATATTTCCTCTAGAGGAATGGATGGATGTTTCAATACTTGCTCTGTGCATGGCTAATTATTTGAGAATCAAAAGAAGCTTTGATTGTGCAGTACTTCTCAAAATTTTAGAAACATTAAATGTTTTACTTTTGTCTCTTCTGCTTACTGCGGCTACATTTATTTGACTAAAAATACAGTAAAATCAGTAAAATTGTGAAATATTTTTTCAAGTTTAAATAACCTGTTTCTATTGTAATGTATTCAAAAATGTAATTTATTTCTGTGATACAAAGCTGAATTTTCAGCATCATTACTTCAGTCTTCTGTGTCACATGATCCTTCAGAAATCATTCTAATATGCTGATTTGCTGTTCAATTATTATTGGTGCTTTGTCATTAATAATAGTTGTTAGTATTATTATCAGTGTTAAAAACAATTTTGTGGCTTAATATTTTAAAACATTTTTTGATTAATAAAAAGTTCAAAAGAACATTTATTTGACATATTTTGTCACATAAGACTGGAGTAATGATGCTGAAAATTTAGCTTTTCATCACAGAAATAAATTACATTTTAAAATATATTCAAATAGAAAACTATATTGTAATAATATTTCACAATTTTACTGTTTTTTTTACTGTATTTTTTAGCACAGAAATGCAGCCTTGGTGAGCAGGAGAGTCTATTAAAAACATTTTAAAATCGTAATGTTTCCAAACTTTTGACAAGTGATACAAGGATTTTCAATATTTAATCACAATTAAACACATAATTTAGCATGTTAATGCATTTCATTCCTTTCTACGAAAAAGTAAATACCAGGTGTTTTCTGTGTATGGTTTGTGTTTATTACAGTATCAAACTGATAGAATAGCAACATAGCAATGTCACATCTGAATGGGAAATATATGTGATACTGAAATATATGTGATATTACAGTGCAGGGAATCAAATATCCCGTTAGCCTTATTGGAAATGATCTCATTTAACACTTAGGTGAACGTGTCAGGGAAATGACATCACCGTGATACTCACACACACCTACACACACATATCTGAGGTGTGTGTGAGACCAACATGTGTTAGCTTTGGCAGTTTTTAGGTGTGAGCGATATTTGAGGGATACGTGTGTCAGCTTTGCCATGTGTGACAGGTGCAAAGCCTTGTGGGAAATATAGTCAGAGGAGTAAATAACAGTGTTAGATTTGTCTTCACCAACAAAAACAGACCAAAAAGTACTGCAGTTTTAATTCACACCTTGGGCAACCATGTTTTTTGGGCATGTGTTATGTTAATAAAATGTTTTTTTAACATTGATAATAATAGAAATATTTCTTGAGCAGCAAATCAGCATATTAGAATGATTTCTGAAGGATCGTGTGACACTGAAAACTGAAGTAATGATGCTGAAAATTCAGCTTTGATCACAGAAATAAATTGCATTTTAAACTATAATCAAATGGAAAATGGTTATTTAAAACTGTAATAATATTTCACAATTTTACAGTTTTAACTGTATTTTTTTAATCAAATATAATGAGCAGAAGAGATTTAGTATTTTTTAGAAACTCTGAGAAACAGATACTGGATTTGTTTAATTTGTGTTATTGTATCATGTGACCTTTGTAGATATTATTTTAGACATTACATAATTGCGTATGTAAATGCTGTGCTATTGTGAATTAACTTTGTGAATTTTGCCTTTATTAATTTTATTTATTAATTAAATAGTTTTAGATTTTATCTTTATATTTACCACTCTTATTTTTTACCACTCATATTTTAATTTTATTTTAATTTAAAAATATATTTTTTTTATTTTAATAAATTTAAATGTAATAATATTTTAGTAATTTTGTTGTTTTGGTCATTTTAATTTTTTTATATGCATATATAGTTTTTATTCATTTTTATTTCAGTTTTTGTTTTTGTTATTTTAGTACTTCAATTTAAACTAAACAAAAATTAGAAAGTTTTAGTATCTTTGATGTACTATTATAGTTTTTATTAATATTAAAGTTGTTATTTATCCTTTTTTTTACCTCCTTTATTTTAGTGTCTTTGATGTACTAATCATATTTTTTATTAATATGATTTATTAATGAAATTGATTTAGTTTTTATCCTTATACTTACCACTCATATATTAATCGCATTTTAATTTAAATTTTTATCCTTTTATTTTAATTAAAGTTAGTGTTTTTGTTGTTTTGGTTAATATTACTAGAATTTATTTATATGTATACATATTTTTTATTCATTAATATTTCACACTGGAGACTGGAGTAATGATGCTGAAAATTCAGCTTTGATCACAGAAATAAATTACATTTTAAACTATATTAAAACAGAAAACAGTTATTTTAAATTGTAATAATATTTCACATTTTTACTGTTTTTACTGTATTTTTTTAATCAAATATAGTGAGCAGAAGAGATTTTTTTTTATTTTTTAGAAACTCTGAGAAACAGATACTGCATTTGTATAATTTGTATTATTGTATCATGTGACCTTTGTAGATATTATTTTAGTTATTACATAATTGCGTATGTAAATGCTGTGTTATTGTGACAGGGTGAGATTGGAGAGCCGGGACAGAAGGGAAGCAAAGGTGACAAGGGCGAGCAGGTGAGTCACTCTGAATTTGCTGTTTCCATTTCCATTTCACTTGAGTCTGAAAACATCATATATTCAATGAATTCCTGTTTGGATTCGTCTGTTTGTTTGTGTCGTTCTCCCACGATGATCATTCGTTCTGTTATTTCCACTGCGCGGTTATGAATATAGATGTTGTCTTTGTTATGAAAATCAGTTGAGCTGTGCTTGCTTTTTCTTTCTTCTCATTTATTTTTTCTCCATCTTTCATTCTTCAGGGTCCTCCAGGGCCTGTTGGTAGCCAAGGTCCTCCGGGTCAGCCGGGTCCACCTGTAAGTTTAATCAAATCAGCCATTTCTCATTTGGCTTGTGTTTTAATTTGGTATAGGCGGTGTTAGTGATGTTACTTCCTCCCTGCAGGGTGCTGATGGAGAGCCAGGTCCCAGAGGTCAGCAGGGTCTGTTTGGACAGAAGGGAGATGAGGGTGCACGAGGCTTCCCAGGACCACCCGGACCTGTCGGACTTCAGGTTAGAACATCAAAGTTTGGTTTCTGCTTTTCTGAAATAGTTTTATTTTAGTGTCTTTTAATGTATCATAGTATTTATTTTTATTAATTAATTAATTAATTAAGTTGTTTTAGATTTTATCCTTATACTTATTGTATATACAGTTTTTATTCATTTCAGTTTTTGTTTTTCTATTTTAATACTTCAATTTAAAGTAAACAAAAATTAGAGTTTTAGTATCTTTCATGTACTATTACAGTTTTTATTAATATTATAGTTTTTATTTATCCTTATTTTCTCTCCTTCTCTTTAGTGTCTTTGATGTACTATCATAGTTTTTATTAATTTATTTTATTTATCAATTAAATTGTTTTAGATTTCGTCTTTATATTTACCACTCATATTTTATTTCTTTTAAATATTAAAATATGTTAATGTTATTTTAATTAGTTTAATTTTAATAATATTTTAGTAATTTTGTTGTTTTGGTCATTTATTTTTTTTTATATACATATATAGTTTCTATTCATTTCAGGTTTTGTTTTAGTTATTTTAGTACTTCAATTTAAATTAAACAAAAATTTGAAAGTTTTAGTATCTTTAATGCACTATTATAGTTTTTATCAATATTAAAGTTATTTATCCTTTTTTACCTACTTTATTTTAGTGTCTTTAATGCACTATTATAGTTTTTATTAATTCATTCATATTATTTATTAATTAAATTCATATAGATTTTATCCTTATACTTACCACTCATATTTTAATTAAAAAAAAATTATCATTGTATTTATTTTAATTAATTTAAGTTTAATAATATTTTGTCTTTTTGTTGTTTTGGTCAATTTTTATTTCAGTTTTACTCTTATTTATTTAAAACTTCGTTAAATTAATGTATAACTGAAAAAAAAAAGTCACAGTTTAATGTGATTAGAATATTTTTGTTAATTTATTTATTTATTTTTCATTTTTAGTTTTAGTTATTTTAGTGCTTAGTACTAAGTTAAACTAAACAAAAATTTGAAATATCACCTCGGCCATTCGTTGAAATAAAATAAGTTTAGGCTTCTTTATATTTTTATTCAATTTCAGTTCATGTTTATTTTATTTCAAGTAATGAAAATATTTTCATAGACTGGAAAAATGATGCTGAAAATTCACAGGAATAAATTCAAATTTGAAATATATTTAAATATTAAACCCAAACCTTTCTTTTAAATGATAATAATATTTCACAATTTTACTGTTTTTACTGCATTTTGATCAAATAAATGGAGCCTTGGTGAGCAGAAGAAACTGTGAATGGTGTTGTGAAAATGATAATCATTAAGTACCATTATATCACCATCTGAAACCATTGTTGCATCACAGTCCACAATATAATGCATTTTTCAGTTCATCAACAAATTTATTCCAGATGGATAAAACCAAGTCTCGCCTTGGAAATCTGTCAGATTGTGGAAGTAAAATATACTGCGAATGGCATTTAATGTGGACTGTTATGAAGTTTGAACTGGATTTAACTTGTTAGTTTGAGTTGCGGTTTGTTTTAACTGGTTGTGATTCTTTGTGCAGGGTTTGCCTGGACCCCCTGGTGAGAAGGGAGAGACTGGTGACGTCGGTCAGATGGTACGCTTCTACATCCATACAGTCGTTCAGATAAAATGTAAATGCGTTTCAATAGAAACTGAGCTTTCTTTCTGTATTTTCTTGACTTTCCTCTTAGGGTCCACCCGGTCCTCCTGGCCCCAGAGGCCCCTCCGGACCCCCAGGAGCCGACGGACCACAGGGACCTCCGGGAGGAATCGGCAACCCAGGAGCCGTGGGAGAAAAGGTGATCCGCATCAGTACAATGAACAAAACACTCTCATTTCATTTTAATTAGAAACCGACGTCGTTAATGATCTGAGGGAAAATGCGGCGCTAATGATCCCTGTGTGTGTGTGTGTAATTGTGTGTGTGTGTACGTGCTCAGTCAGTTCAGGATCTGCACGTCTTTCTTGGCTCTCTAGAGTTAAAGCTGTGTATGCATTTGCTTGTGTGTCTGTGAGTGGTTTTGTAAGTTAAATACTTTTCAGTTTAATGTGTGGTCTGTAAGTAAACCATTCATAGATTAATATCCGCAAAAACTGTCTGTGATGTTTGGTTTGAGCTTTATGACCAGCAACATTAGCTTAACCAGTGTTACTTTCTATGAACTTATAATAGACAGCTTTGTTCATTCTAATCAAAATGATTTAATTTGTAAACAATGACTATACACCATTTAAAGGTATCAGTGAATGTGTTAATTCTAATTATAGTGATTTAATAATAACAATAATAATAATAATACATTTGTATATCTGGCTTATAATAATAATAATAATAATAATAATAATACATTTCTATATAGTTTATAGTAATATATTTAAGTAGTGACTGTACAAGTAAATGTATCAATAGCTTTTTTTAATTCTATTTTTTTAAATATTAATAACAAATGTATAAATCTACTATAGAATTATAATAATATTTGAAGTAGTGACAATGCAAGTAATAAACATCTGTATATCTAGCTTATAATTATATTATTGAAATGTAATTTAATTTGTAAGCAATGACTAAACAACTAAATATGTCAATATCTTAAAACTTTAACCTTAATTACAACTCATATTTTGTTGTATTTAGATTTTTTTTTTTAACCATTTTAAATAAATTTTACAAAAATAAATAAAAAAGTACAGATTTTTAATTTCAGCCAGTTTCAGCTAGGTTATCAGTCATTACATCAAAATAATTCGTGATATAAATAATATGCAAATTAATACAAAATAATATAAATGTTTAATTTTAGCCATTTATTTAGTTGGTTCTTTATTTGTATTATTATGATTTTTTTATTATTTATTTATTTATTTATTTATTTTTGAGATAATAGTATAGAAGTGTAATTGTGGTTATTCATTTAATTTTGCCATTTGTCTAATAATTTAATTTGTTATTTAATAATTTACTTTCCTTTTTAATTTAATTAGTTTTTGCTGTGTTACAAGTCTATTATATGCACCACTAATATTTTAATTGTATTTAGATTTTTTATTTTTTAATCCTTATATTCACCACTTATATTTTTATTTGATTTAAAGGTTAATATTTTTTAATTAATTTTAATAGTGATTTAGTCATTTTGTTGTTTGTGATTTTTATGTTTATATAGTGTTTATTCAATTTTATTTAGTTTTTAATGAATTTTATTTCATCTTTAAGGCATTTATATATTTGATTTTTCAGTTAATAATTTTGTTTAATTTTTTCTGTGACTAGTATTTTTATTTATGACAAATTTTGATTAATATTTTTCTTTTTGTTTTAGTTATTTAGTTATTAGTTTTAGTTAAACTAAACAAATTTGAAATATTGCCTTGGTAATAGGTACAAAATAAGGCTTTTTTGAGGCTTTTTAAATATTTTATTTTATTACAGTTAAGGTTTATTTAAACGAAAATGTTTTTTATAGACTGGAGTAACGTTGCTGAAAATTCAGCTTTGTATCACAGGAATAAATTACAGTTTTAAATATCATACATTTTTTTAAATTGTAATAATATTTCCAAATTTTACTGTTAATTTGCAAACAATTAATAAACAAGTAAATGTATCAATAACTGTTAATTGTCATGAGAGTGATTTATTATTATTATCTTATTTCATTTTTAAGCAAATACTATAAACCATATAACTGTATTGATAACTTTAATTCGTATTAGAGTGATAATAATAATAATATAGCTGAAAATACATTACTGAAATACACAAATTATGGTGTTTTTCTGACAATTGCTAAGTTTCCCATTGTCATAAAAATAGACATTTTTAACAAAATAATGCAAAATAATTAAAAATGTTAAGAACCCTTCCTGTGTGATGAGAGATTGCATTCTCCATTAAAGAATTAAAACGTGCATTAAACATGCTTTACTTTCTTGGAAAAGACAAGGTATTATGGCATGAATTCAACAAGTAACACGTTGCTTTACTTTGAGCATTCAATGCAGTGATCTTGAGGATTTTCCTCTGGAGTTCAGGTTGTGTGTGTGTGTGTGTGTGTGTGTGTGTGACAGTGAGTGTTATATCTCTGTGTACGTCTCACAGCAGAGCGAACAGGCCGTGTGTTCGCATGACTGCGCTCCATCACTTCAGCAGCGGCCACTTATAATATTATTTAATACGGCACTTCAGCGCTATTGTTCTGCCACGGAACCAAGGACCCGTTTCAGTTCTGCTTAGAGAGGAGTTTCGCCCAGAGAAATGACCCAGAAAAACACAGACGAGGGGAGGACTTAAAGAAAACAGATAAAGATGATAGAATGAGACCTGGAGACAAGGCTGTTTGCTGTTAGTCTGGAAGATTTACCTCTGCACTTCACTCTGACAGACCTCTTATCCTACTACAGAGACAAACACACACACACACACACACACACACACACACGAATGATGCGGTTCAGAGCATCTGAAAGACTCTTAATCCCTCAATATGGCAGACGTGCAGAAGTATCCACACACACACTTACACAGCCTCTAAGAGCACCGAGAATAACTCATAAACATGTTTATAAGCATGAGAGAAAGCACATTTGCGGTTAAACTTATGTTGTTGGTCTTTCATATCAGCTTCTGAGGGGGAGGATGGATGATATTGAATGTTTAATGTCACAAACTGACTGATTTAATAGTGTTTTATTAGTGGTTTGCTAAGGCAAGCAGCATTATCATTCCTTTTTGGATATCGATTAATATTGAGATATTTAATTTTGTGTGTTAATTGCAGCTAATGCTCACTAAAAATTAATCTTTGAAAGCACTAATAATTTAATAACAGTGAACAATTTTAGTATAAAACAATATTTATTTATTTCGATAAAATAATATTGAATTTTAATTATGGTCATTTATTTATTTACATGTTTATTTTTTATTGTTTCTTTTTTTTATTTCAGACAAAATAGTAGAGAATTTTAATTTCACTCTTTTATTTATTTATTTTTTTTGGTCATACAGAATAGTACAGAATTTATTTATTTATTTTCTTTTTTGGTTTAGGCAAAATTAATTTCAGCCTTTTATTTATTTATTTTGTATTTTGTTCATACAAAATAGTACAGAATTTACAGAATTTATTTTGTGTGTGTTTTTGACAAAATAGTATAGACTTTTAGTTTCAGTCTTTAATTTATTTTAAATTTTATGTTTATGCAAAATAGCACAGAATTCATTTATTTATTTATTTTCAATTTTTTAAAAATAAAAAATAAAATAAGTTTATTTATCTGTTTATTTTTTTATTAAACAAAAGAATACAGACTTATTTTAGCCATTTATTTACTTAGATCTTTATTTGTATTTTGTATTAAATTCACTTACATTATTTAACATTTCAAAAAAAAAGTATAGAATTTTAATTTCAGCCTGTTATGGTTATCAGTCATTACACCAAATTAGTGATTAAATAATATTCAAATTAATACAAAATAATATAAACTTTTAATTTCAGCCATTTATTTACTTAGTTCTTTATTTGTTTATTATGATTTAAATTTAGCATTTTATTTATTTGTTTTTGAGATAATATTATAGAAATTTAATTCAGCTATTTAATTTTGCCCATTTGTTTAATAATTTAAATTATTACTTAAAAATTTAATTTCATTTTTAATTAAAAAGAATGTTTTGTTTTTTTTTAATTCAGACTAATTTTGGCCATTTATTCATTATTCATTTAAATTATTATGTAGTAATTAAATTATTAATTTTTTTTAATTTACACTAAATAGTGTAGACTTTTATTTTTATGCATACGTTTTTAGTTATTGGTTATCAGTCATTACATGAAAATAATTAGTGATATAAATAATATACAAAATTTCAGACATTAGTTCTTTATTAGTAGTAGTATTTATTTATTTATTTGTTTATTGTTTGTTTTGGAGAAAATAGTATAGAAATTTAATTTCAGTCATTAATTTATTAAATTTTGCCTATTTGTTTAATAATTTAATTAATGAATTTCATTTTTAATTTAATTTGTCTTTATTTTCATTTTTTTTTTTTTTTTTTTTAATCGGACTATTTAATTTTTGTCATTTATTTGAACATTTAAATTATTATATAGTCATTTACTTTAAATTATTTTTTTTTATTTACACTAAATAATATAGAATTTTATTTTTAGCAATTTATTGGTTATCAGTCATAATATAATTTGTGTAAAAGGAATATCTAATTGATGTGCATTGCAGGAGGGACCCAACTTGTGGATGAGCTGTTTTGACTAGCCAATAATGCTAAACAACCACCCACAACTCTCTAGCATAATGGCAGCTGGTTTTGCAGGAGCATCACTCACTTCCTCAGAACATGTCAAAGTCTAGTTCATTTTTCAAAGTGTCATCGCTCCAGTTCAGAAGTGTCTGGCTACATCTAATGATTTCCATTCTCATCTGATGTCTGATGGAGCTGGTCGTCGTCAAGGTCGTTTGCTGGTCTGAATATCGATGTTGTGCAGATTTTCATGCTAGAATGTGTTGTTCTGCAGAGGAAAGCAGATTTGCTGACGAGACAGTGAATAATGATGCTGACGTGCTCTTCTGTCCACTGGACAAAATCTCTGCAGTGTTGAGGAGGAAAAAAAAGGAAAGCCCTGCCATGCTTTACTTACATCTCTCTGTTTTTCTGTAGGGAGACGCCGGTGAAGCAGGAGAACCAGGCCCGCAGGGAGACGTCGGCCCTCCAGTATGTCAAAAAAAGCGAATTTACATATACTTTAAATTTACAAAACTCAAAAACATCACTGCTGAAAGTCTCAGAACAACAAACACATATCTCATACCTTGGGTGTGTGTGTTTTAGGGTCCAAGAGGAGAGCGAGGAGAAAAGGGTGAAGCCGGACCCGCTGGCGCTGCTGGTCCCCCTGGACCTAAAGGACCACCCGGAGATGATGGTCCCAAAGGAAGCCCTGTATGTTCTTACCTCTAATGCTATTACTTTGTGTCTGAAACATACACTCTTAAAAATAAAGCTTCCAAAAGGAGTTTTTCGCAGCAGTGCCATAGAAAAAAATATGTATAACCAGTAAAGGTAGCCTTTACAGTCATCTAATGATCACTCAGTTCATCTTTAAAAGCACTAATAATTTAATTCATTCATTTAGTTGTTGTTTTAGTGATGTATTTAACTTTCTATTTTTTTTTAATTAGGCAAAATATTGTAGATTTTAATTTAGATTAAAATTAGATTATTTATTTGCTATTTTTATTATTATTATTATTATTTTCTAATTAGACAAAATAACATATAACAGAGGTGTCCAAACTTTTTAACATTGTACTGTGTCCCATTCATTTTAACTATTTTTTATTTATATTCATTTTTATTCTTTTATTCTTAACAGTTTTAATACATTTTAAATCATTTTTAATATTTTTTCTTTTATTTTTATACTTTATTATTTTTATGGATTGTTATTTTTACAATGCAATTTTTACTAATATATAAGTTAAATTCATTTAGTTGTTCTATTTATTTATTTCATTTGCAATTTTGGCCATTTATTTGCTATTTTTATTTGATTTTTTTAATTACACAAAATAGCATATAATAGATTATATAAAATATTTTATTTATCTATCTTCTTTTTTTATTTTTAAATTTTGTATTCTTAACAGTTTTAATATATTTTAAATCATTTTTAATATTTTTCTTTTATTTTTATACTTTCTTGTTATTTTTATACTTTCATTGGTATTTTTACAATGTAATTTTTACTAATAATTCAATTAAATTCACTTAGGTGTTTCATGTATTTATTTTGCCATTTTCTTTTTAAATTAGGCAAAGTATTATAGAATTTTAATTGTGGCCATTTATTTGCTATTTTCCTTTTATGTATCCTTTTTTATTCTTAACTATTTTTTATATATTTTTTATTCTGTCATTCTTAACAGTTTTAATACATTTTAAATCATTTTAAATATTTTTTCCTTTTATTTTTTTTATACATTTTTATACACATTTTTACAATGTAATTTTTAACTAATAATTTAATTAAATTCTTGTTTTATTAATGTATTTATTTTTTTAATTAGGAGAATTTTAACATTTTATTTTGCGGCATTTATTTGCCATTTTTAATTAATCATTTTTTAAATCAATTTCACTTATTTTTTTTATTTTTTTTTTTACATTTTAGTACAAAAATAAAGCAAACAAGTTCAAACTAAAATATAAAAAATTAAGATATGTTTCAACGTTTTATAAATCATTTATTTTTAAGAGTGTATTGTAGGTTCTGCATGCTAATTGGTCAACAAGTATGGCTTAACGCACCTTAATCTTCATGCTTATGAGTCCATCCAGTTTCCACACTTCTGATCAAATATAGAAATGCTCAAATGTTTGGTTTGATTTTCAGGGTCCAAGTGGGTTCCCTGGTGATCCTGGTCCTCCTGGAGAGCCTGGTCCACCTGTAAGTACTATTAATGTATAAATGTAACTGTTACAAAGACATTTTGCAGGTTGTTTCTAGAAGTGACATCATTTTTTTTTCGCTCACCAGGGTTTGGATGGTGCTCCTGGAGATAAGGGTGATGATGGAGAGGCTGGTCAGGCGGTGAGTATGAGTTAAACTCAATCATTTCACATCTCTGGTGTCAGCTGCATACATACATACATACATACATACATACATACGTGTGTTTTATAATGTTTGCTGCTTTTATAATGTTGTTCAATTATTTCTTTCAGGGATCCCCTGGACCTACTGGTGAAACCGGCCCCACTGGACCTCCTGGAAAGAGAGTGAGTAATGCTTGTAAACATAATTTGCATTTAAAAATACATCAATTTAGCAGTCAAAATTTCTGATTAGCCATTAATATTAAGAATATTCAATTAAATATACTGATATATTACGCTTAATTTTTTCATTCTTTCTCTTCAGGGACCTCCTGGACCTGCTGGACCTGAAGGAAGACAGGGAGAAAAGGGTGCTAAGGTAACATGCAAGCATACACACTTTCATGCACTTAAGTGCCATTACAGTATAGTCACAAATACATTACCCCAATGATTTCAATGGGTTTGTTTGTCTCTGAATCAGGGTGAATCTGGTCTCCTGGGTCCACCTGGTAAGACAGGTCCCGTTGGTCCTCAGGGAAGCCCTGGAAAACCTGGTCCTGAGGGTCTGAGAGGTGTTCCTGGACCAGTGGTGAGTTATACAGCTCATTAGGTCCTAACATCATTTGGTGACTCTCACAAAGCCTGTATATAACTTGCCTAGGTAATATTTCACAAAAAACAAACAAACAAATTCAAAATCTATATCTATATATATAGTAGAATGTGAGGCCATAGATTTAGGATTTTTATTTTAAACATAAAAAAAAATGTAAATATATTACGAAAATTTTAAATTAGTAATTTACTAATTTAGCAAATGTAATTATCTTTTTTTTTTAACTATTTTAAAATACCAATAAATTATTATTACTTATTACTACTAGTATTAATGAATGAAACCATTAAGATTTTTAATTATAAAAGATTAAAATAAATTATAAGATTTTTAAAAATAACATTCTCACTTCTATAATGTGACAAAAAATACTTATTTAAATGACTATTAGTATTTTTTTTTTTACTATTTTAAAATACCAATAAATTACTATTACTTATTACTATAAGTATGAATGAATGAAACCATTAAGATTTTTATTTTAATTATAAAAGATTAAAATAAATTATAAAAGATTTTTTAAAATAACTTTTTCACTTCTACAGCGTGACAAAAATACTTATTTAAGTATTATTTACTTATTATTACTTTACTCTTTTAGTAAATGTTATTATCTTTTTTTAACTATTTTAAAATACTAATTAATTACTATTAATGAATGAAACTATTAAGATTTTTATTTTAATTATAAAAGATTTAAAAAATAACTTTCTCACTTCTATAATGTGACAAAAGATACTTATTTAAATTACTAATAAAAAGAGTAAAATAAGTAAAAATTAGTAATGATCTTTTTAAAACTATTTTAAAAATACTTATAAATTAGTATTACTATTTGTTTTAATGAATGAAACGTTAAGATATCTATCTGTCTATCTATCTATCTATATATATATATATATATAATGTGTGTGTGTAATTAATTACAATTATAGAAGTATTAGGATTAAAAAAAAAAGAATTTCTGTTGTGTAGTATTACTATTGTGTAGTATTAATTATTAAAACCTATTTTGTAAACCTATTTTATAACAAAACTTGTCTTCAAAATATGTCTTTGTCATGGCCAAAAAATTATATATAATAAAAAAAAAAAAAAAAAAATTATATATATATATATATATATATATATATATATATATATACACACACACACACACACACACACACACATTGTAATTCATGCTGCTTCAGAAACAAAAAAGCCACAGTGCAAAATTTTTATGTAGCTTCATTCATAATAATATAAAACTAAAATTTAATATTTTTTTCTTTTGGTCGAAATAATACTAAGAATTAGAGTAAGAATCACCCATTCAGCCACCAGAATATAACCCCAGACCTGTATATACAGTCCGGTCTAAAGCAGTGATTTGGTGTTAATAAATGGATCTGTTCGGTCCTGATGTAGGGAGAACAAGGACTGCCTGGTGCTCCTGGACCTGACGGACCTCCTGGACCGATGGTACCGACATTATATTCCTCAGAGAATGAGTTTATTACAGTTCTAAATGACAATCTACAGTCCTCATTCTTCTTATCTTTCTCTCTCTCTCTCAGGGTCCTCCTGGACTGCCTGGACTAAAGGGAGATACTGGTATTAAAGGTGAAAAGGTGAGAGAAGCAAATTCATCTTTGATACTCCTAATTAATTGCACTATGATGCAGCGTTTGGAACACAGCTGTGGTAACTAAACTCTGGCTGGCGTTACTGATTATGAAGGAGTATGTTCACTACAGATGTGTTTGGTAATCAAGCGGCTCGTTTCAGGGTCATCCTGGTCTCATTGGACTCATCGGACCTCCAGGAGAACAAGGAGAGAAGGGAGACAGAGGGTTGCCGGGTCCACAAGGAACTTCAGGACCTAAAGGAGACACTGTATGAAAACGTTCACACACATACAGCAGTAAAAACTAGCATGAACTTTCTAAATCTTCTGTATTTTCCTAAAGAAGTCTTCAAAATCGGTATCTTTTTCTACAGGGTATTTCAGGACCCGCTGGACCTATTGGACCCATTGGACCTCCTGGTCTCCCGGTACCATTGCTGACTTTTTTTTTTTTTTTATTTAAAATATATATTATATATTTTTCAAATTGTATTTATTTTATAATATAGTATTTTTTATATTTTTTAAATATTTTTTTATTTATATATATATATATATATATATATATATATATATATATATATATATTTTTTTTTTTTTTTTTTTTTTTTTTTTTTTACGATTTTATATATAAATTCATAATTGTAATTCATATGTATGGTTCACTTCTGTTCAGGGTCCTCCTGGTCCTAAAGGTGCTAAAGGTTCATCTGTAAGTTATTTTTGTTCTTATATAATCATTCTTGTTAATGAAATCTGCATTCTGCATATGCATTTTAATTAGCCGATTCATTTATCGTCTTTATTGAGCTCTGATTTGTTTAGTATCCATTTGCCTAAACCTACTTCTGGTTCTGTCTCTATAGGGTCAGACTGGCCCCAAGGGAGAAGCTGGAATCCCCGGACCTCCTGGACCTCCAGTACGTAAACCAAACTATAAAACAAACTGAAACTAAACACACAAATGAGTTATTCCTCTGAGTTAAGCGCATGTTTAAACAGATGATTCTGCAGTAGATGTTACGTAAGTGTAGTTGAGGTCTATTATGTGGTGTAAAGTGAATCTGTTAAGGTTCCTCTGAGAGCTCCAGTGGATTTTGCTTCCTTGAGAAAACCTGCTATTTCACATCTACAGAGCGTGTTGGTTGCTGTTTCCACAGATTGAGTAATTCAGCCTCAGGACACAAAGAGAAATGGAGGTGTTTAGTTAATGTCAGTGTAAAGGTCTAATTGTTTAGATGGATAATCGTAGATGCAGTTATTCTTCATGTTTATTACAGTGGTTTTTATTATTGTTTTTTTTTTGTCACTTATATTTATAGAGAGTGGGACATAGAACAGGAAGCAATTAGAAGTGTGGAGAACGTAATGCCCTAGCAATTACGGTTAACACCCTAGCAACCACTTTCAAAAATTGTAGTAACTGTCCAGCAAAGCTGTAGAAATCACCCCAAATACCCTAGCAACTGTCTAGCGATGGCTTGTCAAATAACCAGAACTCCTTAGCAAGTGTCTCATCCTAGCAACCATTTAAACATTGTGGTGACAAATTTTGTAAC
Source organism: Cirrhinus mrigala (assembly GCA_036247105.1). Classification (NCBI taxonomy): domain Eukaryota; kingdom Metazoa; phylum Chordata; class Actinopteri; order Cypriniformes; family Cyprinidae; genus Cirrhinus; species Cirrhinus mrigala. The sequence continues at coordinate 27,348,482 of CM070027.1, read as the reverse complement.
TGCCACTTAAGACTTCTTAGCAACTGCCTAACAATTCCCTAACAACCACCCAAATCCTAACCACACTCTAAAATACCCTAACAGCCACTCAAAACACCTTAGCAACTGCCTAACAACGACCCTAAACATTGTAACATCCTAAAACACCTTAACAGCCATTCAAAACACCTTAACAACTGCCTTACAACACCCTAGCAACCACTCAAAATATAAAAAGACCCTAAAACACCCTAACAGCCATTCAAAACACCTTAACAACTGCCTAAAAACACTGTAACCACCCAAAACATAGTAACACCCTAAAACACCCTAACAGACACTCAAAACACCTTAACAACTGCCTAACAACACCCTAGCAACCACTTAAAAATAGTAACACCCTAAAACACCCTAACAGCCATTTGAAACATCTTAACAACTGCCTAACAACACCCTAGCAACCACTTAAAAATAGTAACACCCTAAAACACCCTAACAGCCATTGAAAACACCTTAACAACTGCCTAAAAACACTGTAACCACCTAAAACATAGTAACACCCTTAAACACCCTAACAGCCATTCAAAACACCTTAACAACTGCCTAACAACACCCTAGCAACCACTCAAAACATAGTAACACCCTAACAGACACTCAAAACACCTTAGCAACTGTCTAACAGCACCCTAGCAACCACTCAAAACATTGTAACACCATAAGACACCCTAACAGCCACTCAAAACACCCTAGCAACAACACAAAACATCCCAGCAACATCCTAACAGCCAAAACACCTTAGCAACTGCCTAACAACTACTCAAAACATTGTAACATCCTAAAACACCCTAACCGCCATTTAAATGCCTTAGCAACTGCCCAGCAACACCCTAACAACCTCCCAAAACATAGTAACACCCTAAAACACCCTAACAGCCACTCAAAACACCCTAGCAACCACTCAAAACATGGTAACAGCCTAAAACACCCTAACAGACACTCAAAACACCTTAGCAACTGCCTAACAGCACTCCAACAACCACACAATGCATCCTAGCAACACCCTAGCAACCATATTTTGATGGTGAATTTCACATGAGCGAGCAGCACTAATGTGGATATTAACGGTTGTCTTCTCATCTAGGGTCCACCTGGTGATGTCATCCACCCTCTGCCCATCATGTCCAGCCCCAAACGGGCAAAGAGGAACATTGATGCCAGCCAGGTGATGGATGACGCTGCAGATACCAACTACAAAGACTATGAAGACGGCATGGAGGAGATATTTGGCTCTCTCAACTCTCTCAAACTGGAGATTGAACAGATGAAACACCCGCTGGGCACACAGAGCAACCCCGCCCGCACCTGCAAAGATCTGCAGCTGTGCCACCCAGATTTCCCAGATGGTGTGTATCACACACACACATTTTAGAGTGTGTTAATGACCGTTTTAAAAAAAAGCATCAGAAAAAAAATAACAGAGATACATAGAAGGTACCCATGGTGCTAAAAAGAAATAAATAAATAAATCTAAAATTTAATACAAATAATAAAATAATTTAAAAAAGAAAAATGGATATAATAAAAAAAAATAATTAAAAAACATTTCATTAAAATTTGTCTTGATTTGAGAGCTTTAATTGTACGTATTGTGACATACACAATTAATTACGATTAACTGGCATATCAAGTGGCAAATCACATAATTAAAATCATCTGATTCTTAGCCCTGTATTAAATAAATCTCATTTGAAATGATCAACATAATACATAAAGCTTAAGATGGCCTTTGTTTCTCTATTTTCAGGTGAATACTGGATTGATCCAAACCAGGGCTGCTCCAGAGACTCTTTCAAAGTGTACTGTAACTTCACAGCAGGTGGAGAGAGCTGCATCTTCCCCGATAAAAAGAGCGAAGGGGTAAGAAATGTTCTCCTGACAGCCACAAAGTAAAACACTTTGGGACAGCTTCCCACAAGTGCACATCTAGGGTAAAACAGCTTTGATGTCAGAATCGCAAAGCACAACACTTTTAAAAGCATCACATTAAGATGGACACACTAGATTCAACTCCAAAACCCCAAAACCTCCAGAGAGAAATTGTTCACCTTAACATGCAGAGAGAAATAGAAGTACAGACTGCTCAATATGTCACACTGTCTTAAGGTCACATCTGATTTAAAGGGTTTTTTCTCACTGAAAATCTACGGGAAGACATACCCTGCACATCGGAATGACGTATTGAACGATGTGTGCTTTCTTTCACATCAACCTGAATAAGGTCTATACCAGCTATTCAACTCTAAACTGTTCGAAACTATCATAAAGTATCATTCCTGAATAGAACAAGTTCTTGTATCAGTCTTTAATGATGTTTGTGTATTAGATTCTGCACACAAGTGTGACGAGTTATTTGCCTTAATGAGTCTCAGAAGCATCACTGATGGAGAATCACTCAGTGGGGTGTGAAGGTGACTCAGCGCTAACTTCACTTCTTCCACAGGTTCACTCTTCACACCGGCAGATGCAGACAACAAACATAAACCTCCTCAGGCTTATTCTTACCTCACACAAATATTTACCGTTGTATCCCAACAATCCGCTTCCCGCTACATGGGAAGAAAAAAAAACACTCAAAAATGTTTTTCATTTGTCATATTTGAGTTTTAGGTTTTTTGTTGATTCAGGGTGAAAGTAAAATCTATATAATTAAAAAATGTGTTTTGCATTTGCATGAACAAATGCAAACACAATAGGCCTTTCAATAACTTTCATCCTGCAAAAAAAAAAAAAAAAAAAAAGTATTTTTGTCACTTTTTGTTCACTCAGGAAAAAAAAACTATTAGAGTTATATTATATTATATTTTAGGATTTTGTTTTTTTAATTTTAAGGTTTTGAAGTTACATTTTCTTATTTTGCTCAGGTAAATAAATAAAATTATTTTCTATAGAATATTTGTAAACATTAAGTTAAGTCACATTTGTTTGCTGAAATAATTATTTTTATTAACTTTATATTATTACTGTTATTCTATGCACTTTTGGTTGGTTTTTAGGGGACATTTTTTGTAGTTTGATTTGCAGTTATGTCATTATTATTATTTACATTATTACAAAAATTAGGTTAAGTTAATTTTTTTCATTATATTAAAAATTACAGCATTATTAGAAGTACTAGTTCATGTTTTTTTTTTTTTTTTTTTTAAGTCACCCTTTATTTCAAAATTATATTAAAATTACATTATTATTATTATCATTATATTAAAAAAAATGAACACTGACATTTATAGTTTGCTCAGTGAAAATATGTAATTATATTGCAATCATATTTTTTCTTTGTCATTATTATTTTTAAGTGACATTTTTGTAATATAGTGACTTTTTTTAGTTTTCTCAATAAAAAATATTAAATTGTATTACAATCATGTTACCTAGTCATTTTTATTATTATATGCATATGATATTATTAATTTTATATCAATCTTGTAAACCATTTTAGAATATAAAGTGACTTTTCAAGTTTGCTTAGCAAAAATATTAGTGTACATTTAATTATAATAACATTTGATTATAGTTACAGATTGGATTATAGCTGTATTTCGTACAGGATTGTATTTTGTTAATTGTAGGGCTGTGGTTTAATGTGTTCTTTATGACCCAGTAGCCTTAGATGTCCATTTGCATGTACACAGCTATTCAAACATTGTCCAAACTGTCTTCAAGAACATCTTATGTGAAAGCCTCTGCCTCGGACAGATCGACAGCTACACGGCAAAACAGATCAAAATAATTCCCACAGGCTACCTGTTTCTTCCTGTCTGTCTGTCTGTCTGTCTGTCTGTCTGTCTGCAGTATTGACTCTAGCTGACTCTCTCTCTCTCAGGCCAGACTCACCTCTTGGGTGAAGGAGAATCCAGGGTCGTGGTTCAGTGAATTCAAACGTGGTAAACTGGTAAGAGTGACTCCTCTTTCTTGTCCTCCTGAAATAGTCTCCTATTTTACAGAGCAAAATGGCTCGCTGGCCCAAAGACAGTCCAGGCACATGGTATAGTCGCTACAAGAGAGGGTCCATGGTAAGTAGAAATGCATGAGAGAACGGGCCTGGTACCGAGGGTCCGCGGATCCTCAGTGTTGCCGGACGACCGGTCTCTCAAAGGCCCGTGCTTCTGCATGCTTCTCGGATCCCTTTGTGGCCGAGCATGGTCATCATCAGAACAGCAGCAAAAGTGTGTTTGCTCAGACTTATGGGTAATATGAGGGCTGTGGATGGAGATGCCAGTCAGTTGACGTACCGAAAAGACTTTAAAAAGTGATCGACACAAACCCTAGCTTACCCTAGAATTTGTCGATTTGTGCAAGGTCTGACTGATGGAATCCAAGCCGTCTTCTGTTCCTGTAAGTTTGAGAAAATCACCTTGAAGTGACTGAATCCGTTAACAAACAATTGTCATTCTGCTCCAAATGCTAGTGAAATTCTCTAGGTAAATAACATTTTTAGGCATTATGGATAAGCAGAAGCTTCCATTTTATAACTTGATATAGAATTGCATGCATAGTTTCCAGAGACGATGATCGCATTGTGATGAGCTTAGAAAAAAGCTATGGATAGAAATGTTTTTTTTAGTACTGAAAAGGTTTAATGAAAACACCCTATTAAGTCATTATTAGAATCCACTGTAATTTGTAAATTTTAATAGAAAAAAGTAAAAATGCAATTTTTAAATTGGACTAATTACCACATACAGAATAATTAATCATATATACGATTTAACAAGACAATAAAAATAATTTTAAGGTAAAAATAGTTTGGAAATGTTGGAAATGAAACATAGGAATTAACAACTCAATAATTCACTGTAATATAGTGCGATAATCTATGCTGAATTTAACATAACTATGGAAAGCCCATTTCCGCTACTAAATAAAAAAAAAAGGTTATTGCGACTTTTTAGCTTACAACTTTTTTTTTTTTTCCTCCACAGAACTGCAATACAACTCCCAATTCTGACTTTTTTCCCAGAATTGTGATATAAACTCGCAATTGCGAGTTATAAAGTCAGAATTGCTAGATATAAACTTGTAAGTCCTTACTTTTTTCTTACAATTGTGTGACAAACCCGCAATCGCGAGATAAATTCTGACTTTCTTGCAATTCTGACTTCATTTCTCAGAACTGTGCTATAAAATCACAATTCTGTGAAAAAAAAACCTATAATTTCGAAAACAATTGGTGAGTTTATATTTTGCAGTTCTGACTTCATTTTTCAGAATTGCGACTATTTCTCAGAATTACGACTTTGTCTTGCAATTCTGACTTCATAACTCAAAATTGTAAGTTTATATCACGGAATTCTGAGAAAACAAATCATAATTGTGAGATAATTACGCAATTTTTTTATATGGTGGCAGAAACAGGACTCTAACACTACCTAAATGTAAAATATTGTTAAAATAATTATTTTTCAGAGGTAAAAAGTGCAAGTAAACTTAAAAAATCCTTGTGTCATTCTTCACTAAGATTTAGTTATTTTGTTATAGTTGCTGCTGCCAATAAAAAAGCATTTCAAATCAGTCACTATGAGACAGTGTTATTTTAGTATCATTGATATGCTGTTATAGTTTTTGTTAATGTTATGAATTAATTTCATTTGGATCTATTATGTTTTCACTTTAATTTTCAATTTAATTTGTTTTAGTTATTTTAGTACCTGAAGTACCTAAACGAAAATGAGAAATGTTGCTTTGGCAACTAGGTGAAATATGTTTCCTTTTTTGTTTTATACAAATTAACATTTATTTTATTTCATGTATTGACAATTTGTATAGTTTTAGTTAACTGTAATAACCTCTATTTCACATAAGTTGCTGTATTAGGAGGTAGACAGTAGGTAGTTCACTAGTGTTTGGAACAAAGCCTTTGTGTCTGTGGAGGATTTCAGTCACTGAGCTTTGGGTTCAGTCTCTCTTGACATGCAGCTGTTATCATGAGGTAATGTGGTCATGGGCAGGTGGTCATGGTGGGTTGCATGCATGCATGTAAAGTCAGTGGATGTGTGTGAGAGGAGCTCCTGATCGTAAGTATATGATGTGTGTGTGTGTGCATGGAGCATGCGCTCGCTCTCTCAGTCAGTCACATTTGTGTGTGTTTGTGGATCAGAGGAGATGGAGTTTCCTTCTAAACACGGGTTGGTATATTCAAGAATGAAAACAAAACATTTGCATATTTCCTTAATGCAAATGTTGCATCACACCACAAGGGGAGAATTTGCATATAAACCAGTACAACTCATTTGAATACATTAGTGATATTTTTCAGTGGAGTCTGTAACAAAATGAGTTTATCGTCCATGTTTGAATGTGTAAATGAATTTTGGTGTTTAATACATGCAGAGCTGATCGGAACTGGGAAAAGGGTTTTGTGCACTTGCCTGACTAATGAAAGAAGAGTGTTCAGACATAAATCAAAGTTATAACCACATATAAACTTGTGAGGTGATTTTATTTTATTTTTTATTTTATTTTTTTTTTTTTTATAGCAAGGATGCATTGATTTGATCAGAAATGACAGTTAAGAAAATATTAACTGTTTTCAACACTGAAAATAAATGTTTATTGAGCAGCAATATCAGAATGATTTCTGAAGGATCACGTGACACTGAAGACTGGAGTAATAATGCTGAAAATTCAGCTTTGCATCACAGTAATAAATTACATTTTAAAATATATTTAAATAGACAACAAATAATTTGATTTGTAATAATATTTCACAATATTACTGTTTTTACTATATTTTTGAGCAAATAAATGCAGCCTTGATGACCACAAACTTCTGAACGGCAGTGGATTTACATCATTGCTATAGCTAAGTATTTATTCAAAAAGACTGACAGTGTTTTCTGACAACTAATTGACAACTAATTTAACTGCAAAAACAAAATTGTTGTTTAAATTTACTGTTTTCAGGTAATAGAGCTGATTTCCTTAATACTTTTTGTAATTGTTTTACATTTTTATTTAGGCATTGTTGAGTTTTAAACATAAATCTAAAACAACAGTCTGTGATCATAAAGTAGCGTAGGACCGGAGGGGTGTGATGTGTAGTTTTCAGCAGAACCTCTAGGGGGCAGTTATCAGCAGTTCAGCAGTTATCTATACCGCACCGCTGTCCGTTTATCTGCGCAGCTCTCGTACGTGGATGCGGAGGGCAACCCGATCGGAGTGGTCCAGATGACATTCCTGCGTTTACTCAGTGCCACGGCTAGGCAGAACCTGACCTACAACTGTTACCAGTCGGTGGCTTGGCACGACCAAGAACAGGACTCTTACGACAAAGCCATCCGCTTCCTGGGCTCCAACGATGAGGAGATGTCTTACGATAACAACCCATACATCAGAGCTGCCGTCGACGGATGCGCGGTAAGAGCAGAAATATTTTCAGGATTCGGAACTGCATACTAACCAGTGTTGCCATGTTGGTGGATTGAAGCGACTCTAAAAATGTGATATTTAGCAAATGTTACCAGGGGGAACTCGTGTATTTTACCCCCGGAATGCAATTTTTTGAAACACGACTGGGCTGGTTTTAAGTAGTAACTGGGTGGGTTTTGTTGTGAAAACCTGGCAACCCTGACACTAACTTACTGTTTCTGCTAAGACCTGTTCACACCAAGGACGATAACTATAAAGATATAGTTCTAAAACTCAATATTAGAGAATCACAGAGACCATGCAGCTATAACAATAAAGGCACAAGGAAACAATATTTTTGTAATCACTTTTAGAACATTTTTTTTCCAGCTGATGAATAATAAAAACATTGAAAGCCAATCAGAATCAATCCTGCCATCATGATCTTGAGAATTTAACGCGGCAGACGAACGTGTGCTTGGAATAAACAGACAATATTGTCCGCTGGTTGTGGACGCTAATATCGTTATCTTTAGTTATTGTTGTTGGTGTGAATGGGGCTTTAGGGGTGTAACAATAAATCAATTTGTGGATTTGTGCGATTTCACAAAAATGTTGCAATTCTCACTGGAATCGATTCTGAGCTTCGTTTTTAACAATAGATGGCACTTTGTGCTTTAAAAACAGCCATACTCTGCTTGCTTACAGTTCCTTACACACATACACCACTTGAACTTAAAATAATCATTCATAAAGTTTGAAAAGACTGAAGCGAATTTCAAGAGTTTTACATTAGTCTCGTGTCACAAAAGCCGAGGTGCAGTTACATTTAATCACTTATATTACTCAGTTGAATGCACAAGCGTTCTTCTTCGTGAGCATTTGGGTGATTCTATAATTAGAGATACATTTGGCATTTAAGAAAGTTTTCAGTATCTTGTTGAAAACATATTTATCCTAATAATTCAGTGCTTGCCAAACACAAGTTACTTCCTTTTTTTACTTTTAATAAAAAGTAGATGTCTTTATGGTATTGTTTCCATAAAAACAACAACCTGTCGTTACAGAACCGTCCACTTAGAGCAAATATTTTTCATCTGAAAATGTATTATATACAATATCCAGTAAAAAAAAAATGTTGTAGAAATATTAGAAGGGTGCAAAAATAAGTCAATAATGTTTGTGATTTTAAACAGCAGTTTTATTGTTTTTTTTGTGTGTGTGTGTGAAAACAGTCCATAAACAGAGTTGACATTTTAAGTAACAGAATTGTAAAGTAACAAAATTGACAGAATTGGTCAGCACTGTTACTCTACCCTGGTAACAGAGTTTGATGGTAACAGAATTGACAATTTTATTTATTTTTTTGCCAAAAACTCCACTTGCTAGCATAAATGCTAAGAACACATGGCACTAATGAAATCATGATTAAAAGGCCTTTAAAAGTGTGATCAATGAAAAATTCTGTTTTCCTTTTGATATTGTGGTAACAGTTTTAACATTTTTATAAAATAACTCTTGGTGTAAGAACATTTTAGATTAAAATATTTTCTCAGAGAAAGCACACAGACTTTTCAGTGCTTCAGATCTTATCAGTGAGGGAAAGTGACATCATTTCATTTTCATGTATCTTGCATAGTTGTGGGAGATAATTCCACTAATTTAAAGGCAAAGTATGGTATGGTAACAGAATTGACACAAAATTTACAGACACACATTTTCATAATAAAAAAGTTATCCTTTTTTAAAAATAATGTTGTAGAATTAGGTAAATGACTGCAATAAAATATTTTGAAAATAATATAAAAGTACAATAAAATATTTTGAATACAAAATGATACACGATGGGAAAAAAAACGCACTAATTCAGACAACAAGGGATCATGATTTTCAGCTATTTAAGACACTTTTTGCAGACATTATTATAATGTTATGGACTGTAACATCTTGTAATTCATAACAATGAGTAACACATTATTAAAATAATTACAAATATGACCATTTGAAAAAAAAAAACTAAAAAAAAAAGAATAACTTCGGACACCAAATGTATTTGCAGTTATAAAAGAGCGCCATAGAGCGCCATCTGCTGTTAAAAACTAAGCTCAGAATTGATTCCAGAGAGAATCGCAATGCATTCAGAAAATCGCAGTATCGTTCCACGAATCACAGTTTTTGTCATTAAAAGACATTGTAAAATTAGTAATAGCGTGTGGTTCCGAATTCTGAAATCTCTTTTTTCGCAAGTTTAAACTGAAATCTCTCGCAAGCGATGTTCGTAACACTCCCCTTCTTTTCTCCCGCAGTTGAAAAAGGGTTATGAAAAGACTATTCTTGAGATCAACACACCGAAAGTGGAGCAGGTACCATTTGTTGACATTATGTTCAACGATTTCGGCGGAGCGACGCAGAAGTTCGGCTTTGAGGTCGGACCGGCCTGCTTCATCGGCTAAGACTGCTCAGCGAGCACACGCGAACAAAACATATTCATTTTCTCCGAAAACAAAACACAAGAAAGAAATAGGACGACTTATTTGTAAAGTTTTGTGTTTCCAAACAAACCCAACAGATACCAAAGTAAGGATAAAAGAAATTTGAAGAAAAAGAATGGATGTCTAAACAATGGGTTCTTATAACAGAGCAACCTTTTTAACCTCAATGTACCCTCCGCATCACATGCAAGTTTTGAAACTGGACGAGGTCATCGCTCATGTCTCTCCAAGCCCCGCCCACTTAACGCTCATCCGACTCTTCGCCCCTCCCACAGGCTGTATAGACACATTAGATCCATCTTTTTATTTCCCACCTGTTCGTGGACTCGTTTCTCTACGCACGTCCGGCATTTCTCGAACGAGAAATCTTTTCCGTTGGTTTTCTTGGGTTTTATGTTGTTCCTCTTTCCACTTTCTAAGCTTTGTTTTTTTTGTGCATACTTGTCTTCCATTCCCTGGAATGGTGATTATATATATAAATATATATAAATATTTTTTCTATGTTTGTAAGTACTTTCTGTATATTTTTTTTTTTTTTTCCGGTGAAGTGTTTTTTGGTTCTAGCTTCAAAACATGCATGTGAACCCATTGAGCGATAAGGACAGAGCTGCTGGTTATTGGAAAAAATAAATAAATAAAAAAAATGTAATAACCCCCCACATAAAAGCCTGAGGAAATTTCCAGTGAATCTGAAGAAGAGAAAATAAAGGAAATACTAAAATACGGCAACGGCAACACAATGTCTTATTCCAGATGTGAACAACGTCTATTTGTAATTCAAGCAACAAAATGACAATAAAAGTAAGAAACAGCCGTAATGTGAGCATTAATTTGCTACCTGTCATGTTGAAGCGGCTTCCGCGGGTCTGTGAGATCGTGACCCGCGTGCACGAGGGGGAATCTTTGATCTGCCGTTCATGAATCTGTGCTTCCCTGTATCAGAAGAGCACACCATGACACTGAGGAAACACAATATCGGTAAACTAGGTGCTATTTCCTTCTGTCTGTGGTGCTAAAAATATATACCTTTTTTCCTGTAATTGTTTGTTGTAATTGAAAACGGCTCTGCGGTGACGCCCAAGCGGTTCCACGTCTTCTGTCAAAGTCCTAGCTTTGCTTCCCGAGGCGGAGAAGTGTTTTTATGCATGCCGTAAAATCATATTCATTTATAGATGAGAACACATTTTTCTTCTGTCACCAGGTTCCACATTTGACTATGTCCAGATCAGTCTTGCGTATGGAGATAATTTATGTGCTTTTACGGTCCTTCGAAAGCTTCAGCTCACAATGTTCACATCAGAGTCTATTTCCGTGATCTGAAATGGTTAAGCGGAGCACAAGTACTGTTAATGCTGTTGTGATTAAGGTGTTATACGTAAAAACGGACCCTGTAATGTAAAGTGCTAGTCTAGTTAACAGAAGCCTATTCACTAAAACTTTTAGCATTTAAAACCGCTGTCGAGAATTAGCTTGGGACCTTTTCATTAGATCTTTTTTGGAGGGCTCTGTGAATATTTTAACCAAAACGCTTAGAGGAATAAATAGTTAAACTCGACCTTCCAAAGAGATTTCTCTTAATTTAAGAGACTTGAAGACCAAGAATCAGATTGTCTTGTGTGATTATCCAAGTATGTTGTACATTGCAAAATTTCGCTAGCGTATATTCCTTCACCTGTTGTCATTGACTAGAGCCATCTTGTTATTCATCTATCATCTTTTGCCACTAGACGTTTTCCTGCACTCTTTTGTTCTGCTTTTTGACCACTAGGCCTGCCACTGCAACAATCTTGCTCTAATTTTGAATTGAATATGACTTGAACTGTTTTCTTTAAGAGGATTCAACATGGAATATGCAGTTTTGACACAATTCTATCAGTACGAAACGTCGAAATTTCAACCGATTCTTCTGTAAATTTCAAAACCAGCAGTAATGCTGCCAATAAAGTTTATTCTGTTTTGTTTTTTTTTCGTCTTTGTAATGTTTGTTTGTTTGTTGTGTCAAACCTGTGTACGAGAAGATAGAAGAGATATTGGTTTTGTGTCAATAAATTCAGGTTTACTGTGTCCACCCATCCTTGTATGTCTTTTGAAGCATTAAAACTTTCCTGTATGCATGAAAATGTTAAGCTTTCTCTTGATGTTTCTTCCCACAGCCACATTTTTTTCTTTTTATCGGCCGTATGATACATCCTCTCAGTGCTCCGATGAAAACAGGCCTGTCCTTCATTGTGAAATGGAGAGAGAGCGATGTTTGTTGTAACTCTCTACCAAAGCCCATGTTCCTTTGTAGTATATTTATTGTATTATTTAAAAATAATAAATGTTAATTGATACCAGTAGTGTTCTTGATATCTGATAAATATATATCTGATATCAGATATACATCTTTATATCTGATAACTGTTATCACTGTGATACATTATGTAGAGATGCAGAAGACGAGATGCATGGATATGTCAAACATTTAAGTATATCACATGACGTATAACATAGGAGATGCATATTGAAACAAATCGAAAAGCTGGAATGATCCTTGTATGATTATTTTGGTGAGTATTTTGACATGAACAAACCTGGTGATCATGTTCTGCAGAGTTTTGGACACCACCGCAAGAAGGATGTAGAAACTGCAAACAAATAAAACAAAATGAATACAAAAATTGAGCTTCGACAAAAAGATCATTGATATTTTAGTATAGCTGTGATGCATCTAAATAGAATAATTCAGGTTAATTGGGATATTTTTTTTCTGTCATCTCAAATTCACAATTTACCTGAAATCTTTTAACATTTTTCAGAAGTATTTCTGAATTAAGTTTTAAAATCGCACAATGGCATTCTAACCCCTTTGAATCCCCCCTTTAAATTAGAACAAAAATTAAAATTAAAAACACAAAAATGTTAAACACAAAGACTGGAAAAGAACACAAAGCTGGAATCTAGACAATGAAACACCTTCAATTTGTATTTTTGATATCTATTTTTTAAAGCGTCTACTATTGTCATTTTAAAAAAGCAGAAAATAAGAAAGAGCAAGTGTCTCCAACATTTGACTGGTAGTACAGCTTGTCCAACCGAAGTACAACTCGCTGTAATCTGTCTGAAAAATGATTTCTACATTTTTTTTCTTATTTGCCCAATATTAAATATAAATCGAATCAAGATCTTTCTCTATAACTGAAGGTGGTATAGTGCACACAGACATCTGTAATAACCCAGAGCTCAGTGACTGGAGTCTTTTTCTCAAGAGCCCCGTGTCACTGGCCTAGATCCATCTCAAACAGCCCCGACTGCAGGACGGAGCGCTGAAGCAGGGAATATTAACATATCCGGCACGTCAGCCCGTCTCAGCTGTGAAAGACCAGAATCACACAGCTCGCTGTTACTGATCCAAAGAGTTTTAACATAGTGAAGAAAAAAAGTTAATCTAATTCCTCTTATAGCTGACAAATGTTGTTCATCCAGTTTCGTCTTTGATGAAAATTCCCACTGTGTTATTGTTGGGTAATAAAAATTTATGCTCTTGCAATATTTATTCAAGTGCAGATTCATGGTTCTTCTGAAATATCAAACAACTGTAATTCAAAGTGAACCAACCAGAAATAAACTACACTGACCACTCAAATTACATCAACAAACCAGCACAGAAATAACAGCAAAGGCTGCTTATTAATTTCTAAGTTATGCAGCCTATTCTCAAAATATTTTACTCTTAAATCAGTGGGTATGCTGAGAATGGTATGTGTATTACTATTACTCTGTGTCATATTACTCTATGTGTGTGTGTGTGTGTGTGTGTGTGTGTGTGTGTTATGCTGCCTTCATGTCATGTCGTAATTACCGTAATTCCGAGATGACAACACGTCACATTTTACTCATAGCTTTCCATGTTGTCGGACTCGGAGGTAGCGCCTAAGTAGTGCCAAAACGAACATGACGGCGGTCACGTGGTACATCTGTAACTGGTTTAAAGGTGCGTTCACGCCATATCGGAATTCCCGTTATTACGAGATTCCAACTTGTAAAATGCGTTCAATTCGTAGAACTCGTAATTACAACTTGTGAACTGGGAGTCTTCTGAGAGCTACGACTTGTACCACATGACCGCTGTGCCACCTGACCAATGTAGGCTCTGTTTAGGCGTTGATAGTGTTGCCATAGAAAAGCATAATTCCGAGTCTGAGGACGTGAACAGCTCCGAGTAGAACGTCACATGTTGTCATCTCGAAATTACGGTAATTACGATATGGCGTGAACGCAGCATATGTCGTAACTCTAAAAACATTCCAAGTTTACAAATTGTGATTACGAGTTCAGGAGGACGTGAAATGGCGTTGATAGTGTTGCCATAGAAACGCATTATTAAACACTAAATGCCGTTTTGGCGCTCTTTAATGTGACGAGATAGATAGCTATATTTACCTCAGTTCAAACGAAACACAGAGCGCGAACGAACCGATCGTCTCTCCCTTTTTGCTAGTAACGTTAAACGCAGCGCGGAATAACTATGAATGAACATAAGCGAATATGTTAAAAGATAGAGCAGAACTTACGGAAGTGTATAATCTCTCGTGTAATAGCCAAAACGTGCGTTTCAACCGCAGAAAGAGCTGTACCACCTGACCAACGTAGGTTCTGTTAGGCGTCCATAGTGTTGCCATAGAAAATTATAATTCAGAGTCTGAAAACGTGAACAGCTCCGAGTAGAACGTCACATGTTGTCATCTTAAAATTACGGTAATTACGATATGGCGTGAACGCAGCATCAGACAACTCGTAAACAACATGTGGCGTGACGTTACTTTTACCTCAGGTAAGTCACTCAACGTCAATATCTCCTCAATTTCGCTAGATATTGGTATTTTACACAAAAGTTGAGGGGTTTTACACAAAACTGGTTTAAAATGGCCAAAACAGTGTTTTGAAAGACGTAAATAAAACTTGTGAATCATCACGGGACATTATATTTACATCAGAAAAGTCGTTCAATGTTCATAAGTTCGCTAAGAAAAAAAACAACAAAAAAACAATAGTTAAGGTATTTTACACAAGAGTTAAGACATTTTACACACAAATGGATTGAAATACAAGATAAACATATACCTGTAGAAATGCAAAGTTATGAGGTAATTCGAAAACAGCATAATACTTTTTTTTGTTGAATACGGGTTAATATATTTTATGGGTCAGAAATGCCCACTTTTGGTATGGTAAAATGTCTTAAAATGTATTTCTTTTTCTAACATTTAAACTAAGATCACATTATTAGATTACCTTCTGGCTTTATGAATACATATAGCCTAAATGACAGCTTAATTATTATTATTATTATGAATTTTTTTTTTTTTTTGTGCAATTATTTAAAGACCACATGTACCATTTTTGTGTCACTGGTGTTACCTTCTTTGGCAATATTAAAGGTTTTTATGAAATACTATTTCTTGTTTTTTTTTTTGTTTTTGTTTTTGTTTTTTTAGCACATGTAGTCAGAGTTACAAAAAAAATTATGAAAATGCAAGAAATAAGGAGATTGTGTTATTTATTTTTATGTGACAGAAAGGAAACATAGTAACACCAGTGCATACATAAGACCTGATATACTGATCTTCACTGTTGTTACCCATAAGGAAGGTAACACCAGTGACAGTAGCACCAGTGACAATTTTCATGAAAAATGCATTTTACAAAATGGCAGCTGCAAGATATCAAACCACATGTTGTAAATCATGGTATACTCACTATATTAACTAGTTTAATCCATTTGGATTCTAGTTTTTTTTTACAATTCCATAACAATAAAGTAGGTCATACCAGTGACTTCAACTAAAAGCTTCACATGAAATCATGAGACAAATATGAAAATTTCCAATATCTGAAAAGAGACAGTGGCTCTAACATGGGCCTTTTTTCATAGATCTTTAGGAAACAGGAAGAAAGAAGTGAAGTGATGTCATCAGTGTGATTTTTATTTAAAAATAAATGATTTTTGTTAAACGGTAACACCAGTGACAACTCCAGGGGACCACTATTTTTATTATATATTTTGTAATATTAATTCAGCATTTAGTTTTTAATGCCATTTACATAATATATTTGATAGTTATGAATACATTTTTGTATTTTAAAAATGGTAGAAAAACCTGTTTTTGACCTCAAAATAAAGCACTTTACCTCTGTACATGAGCGGTTTTGTGGTGCTTGGAATTCTATCTTATTAATTTACGTAAAAACAAATATTGCCACATTAATGGTTTAAAAGATGTAATTGTTCGAATAACATATTGTTTTATTTTATAATATAAAGAAATTGTAACCCTAATGTGTTTTTCAAGTGTAATATTTCTGTAAAGACTAGAGACAGAAAAATTGAATGACCCATAGAATGATAGTTATTTAATAAAAATAGTTGACAGTATGCAGTGTATAATAAGCAGTATGCCAGTATTTAATTCTGAACACAGTCCATTTTTATTTCAGCTCCTGCTTAAATACTGTATTCTTGAGATTAGTGATCTAAGCAGAGAGGACGTCATGAAGGACAGCTACAGAAATAAAGGTTGCTATAATTTATGTACAGCATGAATGAAAGAATAAAGCCGTAACGGCAAACATGGCCTTTAGAAGTGTTTGAAATGAAGGCGCACAGTGAGGACACTGGGGTGCGATCACTCTCACAGAGAGACAGGAAAGCTTTGAAATGGAAAGTGCACCTTTGACGATATTACAAGCAGGAGTATCTGTGGAAGTGAATTGAAGGAATGTGCTTCACATTAAGAGAAGCCACAGAACGCTTTTCTATCACAGCCCGCGAAAGGAGGGATGAACTCACGGAGGAGAGCGAGCGAGAGAGGTGCGGGAGGAGAGACGTGTCTGATGTGTAAATTCATCACAGTATCTGTGTGATGTTCATCTCTGGAGACTCAGAGACTCATTTACAATCAAACCACACATGATTAAGCTCATCTATCCATCTATCTATCTATCTATCTATCTATCAGTAGGTTATTAGCACTTATCTGTAGGTCTTTTCTGATCAAAGTGTCACAGTACTGAAGCTTTGAGACACACTTGTATATCACAGCAAACCAAAACTCAGATTCGATGAAGAAAACGTGTTAACAACTATGACACACCTCATCCGGACTGTGACTGTTTGTGGTATGAAATAATGTAAATTGAATTATCTGCACTGATTAGAACAACACAAGGATGATGAACATATGGCTCTTTACGTTCTTATCTCATTACTGCGGGGTAATGGGCTGTTTCTGGCAGTGAGTACAGAAAGAGATACTATGGACACATAAACACATACACACACTCTCTCTATGTATCTATCTATGTAGACTACCTGTTTAACTAAAGGCCCTTTCACACTGAGCATGACCGATATAGCGAAGTGAATTAAAGACAAGTGTTGGTATATAGCATCACAAGGCACGTAAACTGTTAAAGGGGACATTGGGTTGGGTATTGAAAATCAATACAGATTCCAGAATTGGATACTTAAAAGAGAACTCCACTTCAACAACAATTCACAAATTTACTCACCCCCTTGTCATCCAAGATGTTCATGTCTTTCTGTCTTCAGTCGTAAAGAAACGCTCTAAACGATCCCAGCTGAGGAAGAAGGGGAAGAAGGGTCTTAGCTAGCGAAACGATCGGTCATTTTTTTTTTCTTTTTTTTTTTCGAAAAATAAAAATTTGTATACTTTTTGAGCACAAAAGCTCATGTAGCATGCGTGTTCACGACACTACGTACTATTGACCCAGTGTTTACAAAGCAAATGCGCAAAGACTAAGAAAGTGCAAGTAAGTCAAACACTGTTTACAAACAAAAAGGTACAACGATGTCGGACGATTCTGAAGTTGTAGGAGAAAATAAGATGGAGTTTTTCGCCATTCTCTACCATTTTAAGCCGGAGTACACAGACGATGAACTTCGACGTGATTCATAGTAGTGATGGAAAGTTAGGATAATTTTACCGACTCTGACCTTTGAGTCTTGTTCAGCCAAATGAACGAATCTTTTTGAGTCATTTTGTTCATTTCATTCATTTTAGCAAAATATAATTAATATGTTAAGTGTTACTTCGCTAACACATCTACTGCTTACAAAAACGTTGATCACACTACAAACAAGACAAAACTATAATGCTATAAGAAACAGAAAAGCACTGGTTCTCCCAAATTCAAAAAGTTAGGAGCACCCAAAGAATATTAAGGAGCACCACAACTGCCAGTTGAGAGGAACGGCCAGCAACATCCTGATGATTAATAGCTGTACCAGTTAAACCTGATCCTGAATTCTTTACCACACACTTCTTTTTAATGATGCACTGATCTTGATTCTTCATGGCCAATTCTGATTGCTGATGCTTTACAAACAAATGGGCTATTTTAATAATTATTTATTGCCTTAAGAAAAAGACGAGAAAGAATGAAAATGAGTACATGAACAAGATGTTTATTTTCTCTATTACAGGTCAAACTCTCTGTAGCCATTTAAATTAGAGGCAACCAGTGTGTTTTTTTTAAGCACATGCAAATAATGTACTTTTGTGATTGCAAATAAGTGCAGTGTTTAGTGAGTGGAATTCTGCTGCTGAGTAAACATTTGGTGTGAATGTATGTCGCGTGAGATGGAGGCACCAGAACTGCAACTGATAGAATGTGCGCTCTAGCACAATAGGCTTACTTTATTTCTTCAATAATAGCAGATCGTAGGGATGTTTTAATTGTCAAGAATCAAAAATGTTCATATCACATACTACCCCTAATTACAATGCAGTGCAAATCTGGACCAGGGATTGGTTGAAAGAAAACATTTAGAGCAAATACCAGCCGGTTCCAAGTTCCAATGGAGCACAATGTGAGTGACTGACGGCTAACCCTGGTGAAAAAAAAACAGCATACGCTGGTAGGCATGTTTTGATGCTGGGATGCTGGTTAGGTATGTTTTGATGCTGGTTTAAGCTGGTCCTTTGCTGGTTTATGCTGGTCCTTAGCTGGTCATGTTGCTGGTTAAGGACCAGCTTAAACCAGCATCAAAACATACCTACCAGCATATGCTGTTATTTTTCACCAGGGAATATCTAAAATCTGCATTAAACCTAAGAATGTAAAGATGGCTCACTGTATCAGCTCACAGCAGTCATACCGTGCAGTACTTAGCGAAAGTTTTGTAAAGAAATGAAAACAAGTCGCACCACAACAATTACTAGCACTCGCGCAAATGCTCCCAAATATATTCTGAAGTTGCGCAGATTAAATTCCGGGAGTATATGCGACCAAAACGGTTGCAATTTCGAGCCCTGAATTGATTGGTTCATCTCTCGAGTCTTCGGGTTCGAGTCGTTCGTTCATCGCAGGACAGCCGCGATGAACAAACAACTCGAAAAACCCGAAGACTCAAAACAGGTGAACTAATTCCAGTAAAGAACCTAATAGGATCTTGCGCACGTGCGACCGGACGAATCACTCCCCGAGACGACTCGTTCTTCCCGAGTCACATTAAAGATTTGTTCAAATGACCCATCACTAATTCATAGCATCGTGAACGCGCATCACAGAGCCTGTGCTACACAAGCTTTTGTGCTTAAAAAGTAATTTTTATTTTTCGAAAAAAAAATGACCAATCGTTTCGCTACATAAGACCCTTCTTCCTTGGCTGGGATCGTTTAGAGCCCTTTGAAGCTGCATTTAGACTGCATTTTGGAAGTTCAAAATCGGGGCACCAATGAAGTCCATTATATGGAGAAAAATCCTGAAATGCTTTCCTCAAAAATCATAATTTCTTTACGACTGAAGACAGAAAGACATGAACATTTTGGATGACAAGGGAGTGAGTAAATTATTTGTAAATTGTTGTTCTGGAAGTGGACTTCTCCTTTAAAGTCAGGAATCGGATACTGCTTGTGAAATTAAAATTTCAATTCCGCCTATCGATTCCTGTAGGCGGTTCTTTTTTTTTTTTCCATCTGTGAGGACCTGACCTAGCGATCTGCCAGGACCTTGCTTGCTAATCTAAGTACATAGCGCTCCAAAGTAGCCTATAATATTTGTGATAAGCTAAACATGTTGCAATAGATATGTCACCACCAGTATGACAAAGCATTTTAATTTAACAGATCATTAAAGATCACAAACACGATTCAAATACAAACGTGATTCATCTGTTTGATTCCTCAACCTTTCTTCCATACAGCGTACGACCTGAGAGCCACTGTCATGTATATGAATAAAACAGTTTCACAGTCTTTTCAACCACACAATCCATTAATTCTGCGTTACAAACCTTTAAATAATCACAGAAGTACTGGGATAAATGTTCATAGTCTGGATATAAACTCTGATATACGGTAAAGATCAAAATAGAGTAAATCATCCTTTTGAAAGTTAATTTGACATTCCAAATAATGTTAAAGATTTATTGATTACGTTGTTATGCCACTGGATGGTGAAAGGGGGCTGTTAATAATGTATTTGTCTTTGATCATTCAATCAAAAACACCGATTCATCCAGTAATGAACCAAGTAAATCTTGAGTGAATCACTGAACCATTTACATTTAACCCTACATGTGATTTTGTTTAGTTGTCGAATGTTTTTTTTTTCTTCAGAATTGTTCATGGTATTCAGCTGCAACTAAATATTTAGCAAAAAAAAAGAAACAGAATAAATATGCTTAATATCATATTTTTTTCACATTGAAATCGAAACTGGGAATCGAAAAGAATCAGAATCGATAAGCAGAATCTAATCGAAATTGATAATATTCTAATGATACCCAACCCTAGACGTCGGACACCATTTTCCACAAGTTGGTATGATTCTTTAGGGCCTTCATGAAATGTCTGCAACATACTTTGGTTAAAATTCCTCAATGGTCATGTAAAACAACACCCATTTACCTTGTCAAAAGTAACTCTATTCACAGCGACCCGTTGCGGTGCATGTCTCTTTAAATGCTAATGAGCCACTGCTCACCCCACCCCTATTCTGTTTTTTTCTGTGTGTGTGTGTGTGTGTTTATTTGGGGGTGCGTTACCATTAAATACAAAACAAATTCACTGCATCCTGGCTCTGATGTCAGGAGAAAATGAAGACTCTTATGTTCACTTTTACATTTAACAACCAAACACCTGCATTGCTTACGGGACATTGTTGTCACTACAGCTGCTTGAGTGCAGAGAAAATGGTGGAGGGCTGGAATATGCTAAAACGGGACAGTCCGTCAGCGGTCGTGGGAGGGGCTTGATCAATATGACATCATACTGCTCAGAAAATCAAAATGACTTGATATGAGAGACGGTTTAGGTATTTTACGATTCAAAAATAGGCGTGAATGGATTTTTAATCATTGTAGGGTGGTTGTGTCTGCACGCTGTTAAGACACATTTATATGCAAACACCATGTAAAAGTGAATTTTGCATTCCTTTAGGAAACACAAAAAAAGAAAGAAAATGTATTTTTCTACCAGCAGCAGCAGCAGCGAGAACAAGTTTGATGTTTTATTAAATGAGGAAAGGAAAAGAATAAGATGATGTTATTGGGTACAGCATATTCTTGAGAAAAGAGAAGAGCACAGGGTGTTCCAGAGATTGATACAAGAGTTGAAGTATTATGACTATTTTCATCAGTACTTCATGATGTCTGTCAGTTTTCTTAACCTGGTGGCTCCGTCATTGATTAAAACTTCGAAGGAACTTCCAAAAACCAATTGACTCTGAGCGGTGTTTGGCTCTGTGTTCAAGGTGAGTGCATTATCGTTCTATTTGTGTTGTTGCAAAGTAGCATGTTGTGTTTAAAGAATAAAAAGTTTTGGCGTTTATCTGAATGGTGTTTCTAATATGCGACTACAAAAACAGTCATAAGGATAATTTTTTTTAAACTGAGCTGAATAAATATGTTTTCCATTGATGTATGGTTTGTTAGGATAGGACAATATTTGGTCGAGATACAACCATTTGAAAATCTGGAATCTGAGGGTGCAAATCGTCTTTAAAGTTGTCCAAATGAAGTTCTTAGCAATGCATATTACTAATCAAGTTCACTTCCAGAACAAAAATGTGCAGATAATTTACTCACCCCCTTGTCATCCGAGATGTTCATGTCTTTTTTTTTTTTTTAGTCGTAAAGAAATTGTTTCTTGATGAAAACATTTCAGGATTTTTCTCCATATAATGGATTTCTATGGTGGCCGCGAGTTTGAACTTCCAAAATGCAGTTTAAATGCAGCTTGAAAGGGCTCTAAAAATCCCAGCTGAGGAAGAAGGGTCTTATCTAGTGAAACGATTGGTTATTTTCTAAAACATTTACAGTTTATACACTTTTTAACCACAAATGCTTGCCTTGTCTAGCTCTGCGATGCGCGTATTCTGTGTAATCCAGGTCAATACCAGTAGGGTATGTTGAAAACCCCCCATCTCATTTTCTCCTCCAACTTCAAAATCGTCCTACGTCGTTGTTTTACTTTTTTTTTTTTTTTTTGTAAAGGACGTTTGACCTTCTTTGTATGTTCACTTTGTAAACACTGGGTCGGTACTTCTGCAGCGATGTAGGACGATTTTGAAGTTGGGGGAGAAAATGAGATGGGAGTTTTTCAACATACCCTAACTGTATTTAACCTGGATTACACAGAGCATGTATACAAATATATACATTTTTAATATTTTTTAGAAAATGACAGATCGTTTCACTAAATAAGACCCTTATTCCTCGGCTGGGATCATTTAGAGCCCTTTGAAGCTGCATTTAAACTGCATTTTGGATGTTCAAACTCACAGGCACCATAGAAGTCCACTATATGGAGAAAAAATCTGAAATTTTTTTCTCAATAAACAATTTCTTTACGACTGAAGAAAGAAAGCCACGAACATCTTGGATGACAAGGGGGTGAGTAAATTATCTGTACATTTTTGTTCTGAAAGTGAACTTCTCCTTTAAGTTTTGATATATTTACGGTAGAAAAATTACAAAATATCTTCATGAAACATGATGTTTAATTAATATCCTAATGATTGTTGGCATAAAAGGAAAATTTATCATTTCGACACATACTGTGTTGGCTATTGCTACAAATATATGCCCGTGCTACTTATGACTGGTTACTAAACCATACCTAAACAAGTCTTAATTAATACGGGTTTAATTGTAGTAATAGCCAAAAATACACTGTATGGGTCAAAATTACAGATTTTTCTTTTATGCCAAAAATCATTAGGATATTAAGTAAAGATCAATCTCCATTAAGATATTTTGTACATTTCCTACTGTAAATATATCAAAACTTAATTTGTGATTAGTAATGTGCATTGCTAAGAACTTCATTTGGACAACTTTAAAGGCAATTTTCTCAGTATTTAGATTTTTTTGCACCCTCAGATTCCAGATTTTCAAATATTGTCATATCCTAACAAACCATAAATCAATGGGAAGCTTATTTATTCAGCTTTCAGGTGATGCATAAATCCCAATTTCGAAAAATTTACACTTATGACTGGTTTTGTGGTCCAGGGTAATAAAATATAATACTCTTCCTCTCTGTTTATACTGGTTTTCAACACAGCTTTGTGTGATATAATGCCACCAATCATGCCAAGTAAATAGAAAAAGTACAGATTAAGCACAGTAGTTTTAGCAAATTTTGGGGGATTTTAAACCAGTTGAGAATAGTAAAACCAACTCCAACACACACACACACACACACACACACACATCCACTGCTTTATATATGGACATGCTCTCATCTTGTTCCTTCACACAGAATCACACTCTTCCTCTCCCTGAAGTAGAATGGAAAAGCAATTGAACCGATCATGAATCTGATGGGCTGATAATCCTGATGCTGCATTTCTGAACTTTCAAAGTCAAAGTCTGTGAAGGCAGGAAACAGCATGAGATGAAACAGAGGGATGTGATCTCACTGGGAGAGATGCGGCCGCTTGTCAAGAGGATCAAGCCGCTTTTAAGGATACTAATATGACATCCTGATGAGCCCTGGAGCAAGAATATCAGCGTCCGTGTTACGCAGACAGAGAACAAAAAGATGAATTATTACAGAAGCCAAACCTGGCGTTAATGACAGGAGAATGAAAGGGTGCGTTTGGCCCCACTTTGATCAATCTGTTTTTTAATTATTCATCTGCAGATGAGGTGTCATCTCCTCTTCTTTCTCCTGTTCCTGTCATGTCGTACAACAATTGCTCCTCACCGAGTGAAAGATCTCCTGATGAAAACTGATGGCTCTTTGTGTCAAGGAGAAATTGCATCATCAGAAGATGGGAGACGAACGGAAGTTTGTCTTGATCACAGCTATGAAACAAGGCAAAAAAAAAAAAACAGTCGAACAAACCTGAATTAACCTGACGAGGCAGGGCAAGAGGTTTGAGTGAGTGCTGACAGTAAAAAATTCAAGTCAGTCACAGAAGCTGGTCAAAGTCATGGCATACTGGTTCTGGTAAAAGCCTGATATCTGATACTCTATATACAATATATGAAATTATAAAGTGTTCAGATGTTTAGGTTCAGAAAGATTTTTAAAAAAGAAAAATTAATACTTTTAATAAGCAAGGATGCACTTGTGACAGTAAAGACATTATGACAAAGACAAATTGTTATTCTATTTCACTGTTTCCACAAAAATATTAAGCAACACAGCTATTTTCAGTGATAACAATAGGAAATGCTTTTTGAGGATCATGTGACACTGAAGACTGCACTAATGATGCTGAAAATGCAGCTTTGCATCATAGAAATAAAGTACATTTTAAAACATTCAAATAGAAAACAGTTCATTTAAATTGTAAAAAATATATACCAATATTACTGTTCTTGCAATTTTTTTTAAACAAATACTGTTTCATGATGTTTTTTCTATTCGCATCACATTGTCAGTGACTCTTACTGCCAACAACAACGATACGCCTGTAGGTGGCAAGGAAAGATTGTAATTCATTCAGTAATGAAACAAGTGACTGCCTCTATGAATGAGTCAAATGATTCGCTCAACTGACTTGCTCAAAAACACGAATCCATTCAGGAATGAAACAAGTCACTGCCTGTATGAGAGTTATTAAATGATTCACTCAACTGATTTGTTCAAAAACACTCATTCATTCAGGAACAAAACAAGTGACTGCCTCTATGAGTGAGTCATTAAATTATTCACTCAACTGATTTGTTCAAAAACACAAATTCATTCATAAATGAAACAAGTGACTGCTCCTTGAGCAGGTCATTAAATGATTCACTCAACTGATTTGTTTAAAAAAAATAAATAAATAATTCAGGAACGAAACAAGTGACTGCCTATATAAGTGAGTCATTAAATCACTCGCTCAACCGATTCATTCACAAAATACTAATTCATTCACAAAATACTAATTCATTCAGTATGAAACAAGTGAGTCATTAAATGATTCATTTAACTGATTCGTTCAAAAACACAAATTATTTCAGAAAAGAAACAAGTGACTGCCTCTATAAGTAAGTCATTAAATGATTCATATAACTGATTTGTTCAAAAACACTTACTTATTCGGAAATGGAACAAGTGACTGCCTCTCTGAGTGAGTCACTGAATGATATACTAAACTGATTTGCTCAAAATCACTAATTCATTCAGAAATTACACAAGTGACTGCCTCTATGAGTGAGTCATTAAATGATTCACTCAAATGATTTGTTCAAAAACACTAATTCATTCAAAAATGAAAGAAGAGACTGCATCTATGAGTGAGTCATTAAATCACTCACTTAACCAATTCATTCAAAAACACTAATTCATTTAGGAATGAAACAACTGACTACCTTTGTAAAAGAGTCATTACATGATTCACTCAAATGATTTGTTTAAAAACACTAATTTGTTCAGGAATAAAACAAGTGACTACCTTTATAAGTGAGTCACTGAATCATTCTTTCAAACAATTAATTCAAAAACAAATTTGTCCAGGTACGCAACAAGAAACTATTTATAATCATTCATCCAACTGCTTTGTACAGATACTGTGTTTAAGACTGAATCATTGAGTCGTTCATTCGATCAAAATACTGAATCATTTAAAAACAAAACTCTACTTTTGTGTGTTGCAACAGTTCAGCTTTGTTTGAATGAAGCTAAAAATATATTTTTAACTTGTATTAGAAATATTTATATTTTAAAATATATGATATTATATTCCACTAATAAATAACATTTATGTAAAGTTTATTTTGCTGGGCTACTCATTCGCAAATTCATTCAAATGATTAATCATTAACCAACTATTTGTTTACAAAACGAACATCACTATTCCAATAAAGCTACCTACTCTTCCTCCTGCTCTGTTCTTCTTCCTCTTTCTCTCTCTTTCTGTTTGTTTGCTGTGAGAAGAGCAGCCGGAGGATTAGAAGACATTTAATCGCAGCAAACAGCCCACCTGATCCTCAGCACACACAGATGGTGATGCTGACCATGTTTTCCACTTCAGCACGAGAGAGTGAATGAGGACAGAAAGAGGCCGCAGCAGCAGATAGACGGATTAAATGGATCTTTATAGCAGCTGAGCTCCTGAAATGAGACACACTAGCTTTACTACAGGACAGAGAGGAAAGTGAAAAAAGAGATATGCATGTACCATGAGGTCAACAAAGCTTCACCTCTGCTCACTCTCTCACCTCAATGTCATTAATGTCAAAATGACATAGTCATGTCACCTTCCAAGTTTTAAGTTTCTTGTCTTGTGTCTTCTGTCAAAAACTGCACTTGTTTTTTTGTCAAAAAACTCAAGAACTCTACCTTACAAATGAAGACACAAGAGACCTAAAAAATTCATGACATATCAAAATAGAAATCATACATGAATCAAGAAACTAGCAAACTAAGAACAGACAAGAAACAACTGCAACACAGAAACAAAACAGCTCAAAACCATTATAAGAAAATCCGTTGGAACCATGCTGTTAATCAATAACATTTTAATTAAAATTATATGATATGCACAATTATATATATATATATATATATATATATATATATATATATATATATATATATATATATATATATATATATATATTAAATATAGTAATTAATGTACATTAATAATGTATATATTTTACATAAAATATTTAATATGTAATACTATATGATATGTACCATATAATGCTATATTTAAAATACTATTATATATGAAGAGTTCAGATGCAAAAGCCTCTAAATCCATCTGACGTATTTCTTTAAAATTAGCATTTCTTTCTGGCTACTTTGTATAGGTTTCTATGTAAATACTGGTACTTCTGACTGGGCTGGAATTTAGCAAGTTTGAAGTAAAAGTGTTTGATGGATGTATAATGTGTGTCAGGAGCATTCACTCAGTATCATTATCTCATTTTTGACCGAGATGGCTTTTAGCTGGTTTTGCGGAACTCTTCATATCTAAACAAATAATACATTATAAATATAATGACAAAATTACAAGGTCATCAATATTTTAATATTCTGCTGAGAAATAAATTGGACTCTTTATAAAAAAAATATAATTTGACACTACGATGTGATTATTTGACCCTACAGCACATGGTAACGCAATATTTTCCGTATTATATATTTTGTGTATTATATACACATTATTCATGAAATATTTAATAATACTACATAACATATAACAAAAATGTGTACGTGTGGGTAATATATTATGTAGTTTTACAATAATTATATATATATATATATATATATTATATATATATATATATATAAAATATTAATATAATAATTAAGTAAAATTAATAATATTATTTAATATACAACAAAATGTGTGTATGTGTGTATTAATTCATATATTATATAGACCTACAATAATTATACCTGAGAAACCCGCCAACAGTCTCACTGTCAGTTTAACGAAGAGAATGAAAGTATTCCTGACAAGAAAAGATAAAAATAGAGTAAGAGAACTAGAATATCCAAGATAAAGATATAGATATAGAATATACCAAATAAAAAGTAAGATTTTATCATGCATGAATATCAGCTAACACTATATATATATATATATGAAGAGTTCAGATGCAAAACCAGATAAAAGCCACCTCGGTCAAAAATGAGATAATGATACTGAGTGAATGCTCCTGACACACATTATACATCCATCAAATACTTTTTCTTCAAACACACTAAAATACCAGCCTTAGCCCAATCTGAAGTACCGGTACTTACATAGAAACCTATACATCTGAGCCTGATAAAAAGGCATTTTTTAAAGAAAGACGTCAGATGGATTTAGCTGGTTTTGCATCTGAACTCTTCATATATATATATATATATATATATATATATATATATATATATATATATATATATATATAAACATTAATGTGTGTATGTATCAAGTAATATATTAGACTTACAATAATTACACCTGACAAATATATATATATATATATATATATATATATATATATATATATATATATATATATATATATATATATATATATAACATATAAACATATAAACATATATGAAGAGTTTGGTTCCAAAACGGGATAAACGCCATTTTTTTTTTTTTTTTTTTACAAAATTAAGTTCCTGCCAAAATCAGTATTGTATCTGGTCGGTATTGAAAAGGCAATTTTTAATTTTCGCAAAATGCGATATCCACCATATCCACACATTAGAATTACATCAGAGTAAGCTCTTACTTCTTATTTGGTATTTCTATCTCTTTCTCTATTTTTACCTTTTTCTTGTCATGAATACTTTCATTCTCTTCGTTAAACTGACAGTGAGATTGTGGGCGGGTGGGTGAGTTTGCCGTCACCGTGTACTGACAGGTTTAAACTTAAACCTCTGTACTAATGAGCACGAGTCACACACACACACACACACACACACACACACACACACACACAGAATCCTGACAGTCATGATCAACACTCCACAGCATTTCCCTTCCAATCACACCATTCCACCCGCACTCGTCCAAAAACAATCCCTCCATCACCTTATCAACACAATCTCAGCGCGTCTCTATCATCAGATATATTTCTTACCTTCAGAGTGTCGTTCTCTCAGTCATTTCTCAAGTTTTCTTTGTGCCTCTTCGCTTTCTTTGTCACTCCTCCCTGTTTTATCAGTCATATGAGCCTGCGAAATGATAAAAAGATGCTGTTGAAAATAGTCTTAGCTAAAGGAGCTCACAACGACAGAAAAGTTTAAAAGCAAAACAGTCTTGCCCGCGGCGCTTTTCTCCCTCTTTCAATCTTGAGCTTTGTTCGCTGTTTTTTGGTACAAACATCATATGTGATGTGATGATATATAACAGCTATTTCTGGTTTGTATTTTGATGGAAAAGATCAGGGAAACACTTCTGAGATCATACTGGAGATGAAACGGTGTCAGCTGTGTTATTTTAACTCTGACCCTTAACCCCCTGCCTTTAACTTAACCACACATTATGTCACATAATATGTTCCTACCCAATACTAACCCTAATTAGGGGTGTGTGATATTTATCATCTGCAATATCATAAATGTTGTTTTAACAATATGTGAGCTGACATTTTTGAGTCACTCACTTTGCAAAAAACAAACAAATACACGTCTTGAGAGTCCAAAAGCATTCACTGTGTAATGAATCCTATTAATGCAGTTATAAAAGCAAAAAAGCATCCATGTATGGATTTTTGTTTTTTTATATTTACATAGTTAAATAGCCTGATATCACATAATCAACAGCCACAAATATTAGAGTGAGAGCGTGCTAGCAAATGTGATATTAATTTTATACAAGAAGTTCATATTGACTTCTTTTATACATTTTTAGACACAATATTGTCTTTTTTTCTGTTTTGCCAATGAAAACAGTTCCAAATCAAAGCTGAATCAGAACTTTTGTGCATCTCAGGGCAACATAGCGGTGTTTCGTTACTGAATGAATCTGTTTTTGAACAAATCATTGGAGTCAATGACTTAATGATCCATTCGCAAAGGCAGCTTGCTTCGTTTCTAAATGAATCAGCCGTTTTGAACGAATCGTTTGAATGTATGATTCAACGAATCACTCATTAAGACAGGGACCTGCTGCCACCTACTGGTTGTTTTAGTGTCATTTATTTATTCAGAACAGGCCTAAACCAGCCAAGGTACCAGCACAAAAACACATTTTAATGTTTAATTATTATCAGAAAAAAAAATCCCAATAAATAAAAACATTTTTTTTGTCCATATCGCACACCCCTAACCCTAACCATACACTCCTTAATCTAAACTTTAAACCTTGAACACTGTGGAGGACTTTTTATTTTTATTTATTTTTTATTATTTTTTTTTTTTTATAAAGCATAAAAAAATAGAATAGTGAAGGAAATTGAACGTTTAATTCTAGTTGGTAAGTAAACATTTTGAGCTGTTTGCCAATAAAATTTTAAAATATGCACTCATGCACTCTTATTTGTATGCCTAATGTGTAAAAAATGGAAAATGTTTTTGTATTTCATCACATTCTGTCAGGAATTACATGAATCATTCAAAATGGCCATATTTTTTTTTTTTTTTTTAAATTACTAGTTTGCATCTATAATAAACCAGTTTTCAAATATTAAATCTTCTCTCATTCTCTTTTAACTTTAAAAGTGATGCTTCATTCTGGAATTATGGCTAAACAAGCCTGTTTCTTTTGTAAAATGTATTAAAAAGTAGTGAAGATTGGTTGGAAGTTTCAGTTTTTGAAGTGGTGCTAATACAGCTCTTAAATTTACCTTAAAAAAACCTACAGAAGCCATGAAAAATGTGACCAAATGTCCATATCGCACAGCCCTAACCCTAACCATACACTCCTTAATCTAAACTTTCAACCTTGAACACTGTGGAGGAACTTTTCTGTTTTTAATAAAGCATAAAGAAATAGAATAGTGAAGGAAATTGAACATTTAATTCTAGTTGGCAAGTAATCATTTTGACCTGTTTGCCAATAAGATTTTAAAATATGCACTCATGCACTCTTATTTGTATGCCTAATGTGTGAAAAATGGAAAATATTTTGTATTTCATCACATTCTGTCAGGAATAACAATTCAAAATGGCCATATTAAAAAAAAAAAAAAAAAAAAAAAAAAAAAAAGTATAATAAACCAGTTTTCAAATATTAAATGTTTTGCTCTGTCTTCCCTCACTCTCTTTCAACTTTAAAAGCGATGCTTCACTCTGGAATTATGGCTAAACAAGCCTGTTTCTTTTGTAAAATGTATTAAAAAGTGATGAAGATTGGTTGGAAGTTTCACTTTTTGAAGTGTTGTAAGAAATTTACCTTAAAAAACCTACAGAAGCCATGAAAAATGTGACTGAAATATATAATGATTTGAGTCAATGATTCAAAGATCCATTTGTAAAGGGAGCCACTTGCTTCGTTTCTAAATGAATCAGCCGTTTTAAACAAATCGTTTGAATATGATTCAGTGAATCACTCATTAAGACAGGGACTTGCTGCCACCTACTGGCTGTTTTAGTGTTATTTTTTTTTATCCATAACAGGCCTAAACCAGAGAAGGTACCAGCACAAAAACACATTTTAATGTTTAATTATTGTTATCGTAAAAAATCCCAATAAATATCAAAAAACTTTTGTCCACTCCTTAATCTAAACTTTCAACCTTGAGCATTGTGGAGGAACTTTTTGGTTTTTAATAAAGCATAAAAAAATATTCTACATCTAATTCTAGTTGGTAAGTAATCATGTTGAGCTATTTGCCAATAATATTTTAAAATATACACACATGCACACTTATTTGTATGCCCAATGTGTGAAAAATGGAAAATGTTTTCATATTTCATCACATTCAGTCAGGAATTACATGGATCATGTAAATGATACCATATTTTCAATTCAAAATGGCCATATCTGAAAAATATTTGAGTAGTTTGCATGTATAATAAACCAGTTTTCAAATATTAAATGTTTTGCTCTATCTTCCCTCACTCTCTTTCAACTTTAAAAGCAATGCTTCACTCTGGAATTATGGCTATACAAGTCTGTTTCTTTTGTAAAAGGAATTAAAAAGTAATGAAGATTGGATGGAAGCTTCAGTTTTTGAAGTGTTGCTAATACAACTCTTAAATTTACCTTAATAAAGCATACACAAGCTCTGAAAATATGACTGAACTCCAGACTAAAAGAAACACTATGTCTTATTTCAACAAAAGAGGAAAGGAACAGTGGAATGATCCAGAGTTAAAAATGGTTCATTCCCGTCTGGTGCGATTCCTCAGCTGGTGTTTCAGAGTTCAGGGTGACAGTTCTGAGACGGGACTCATTAGAGAGGCTGTGTGCGTGTGTGTGTGTGTGTGTGTGTGTAGGTTGGCTGTGCTCACCAGCTGTTCTTATACAGGCCTCATTAGAGTGTTTGTGTTCGACGCTGCTCATGTTTGGTCAAAAACATTAGAATAATTTCACACGGTCACAGGTTCACTATGAGCTCTTAAGGGCATTTGTGTGCGAGTGTGATAGTGTCACGCTGATGTGTTGACGGAGGTGAGTCCCAAAGGAATCCAGAGGAAACAGACTGAATAAATATTCTCATTCACACAATCCTTCCAGCAGCATCTGAATGATAGGAATATGTAGCAGCGTTTCAGACTGATTTGAAACAAGCGCAAATACGGCTAAACCCTTCAGACATTGAAACCTTTAGTAATCCATATTTACTGCAGTTACTATAGTATGAACAAATTCATTTAACCATAAGCAGATTTTTAATTGTTGTTTTGATGACTAGACTACAACAATAAAATCATAACATGCTTCTTTATTTTTTTATTTAGTCCCATATTCGTATTTTAGATATTAAATATATTTTAGATAATATACATATATTAGGAATAATAATAATAATAATAATAAATACATTATTCATAATACATGATCGTATTTTCTAAATAAAAATATTCTTTCTAAATGAACACAGGATCTCCTTTAAATAATAATAATAATAATAATTCATATTCATAACAAATGTTAATGTTTTCCAAATAATAAAATACATAATGAATGTTTTATTCAAATATTCATAATATTTATTAATATTCATATTTAAGTACACTCTTCAAATGAATATGGGTAATTTAAATAATAATAATAATAATAATAATAATAATAATAATAATAATAATGTGGTTTTATTATTGTAGCCTAATAATATATATTTTTTTTTTACTAATATTCACAATGCATGTTCATATTATACATTAATATATTATATTAATATGAGATCTTGTTTTAATAATAATAATAACAATAATAATGCATATAATATGCATGTTTTATTCAAATGTTCATGAATTTAAATTAAATTTAAATGTACCCTTTAAATGAATATGGATAATTTGATGACAATAATAATAATAATAATAATAATAATAATAATGCTATTGTGGTTTTATTGTTGTGGTCTAATAATATTTATTATTATTATTAAAGTAATACTACTACTACTACTACTACTAATAATAATAATACAATGCATGTTTTTTTCAAATAAGGAATTTTTCCTGAATTTAAATACTCATTAAATGAATATGGATATAAAAAAGCGTTTTTTATTATTATTCATAATGCATGTTCATATTCTCCACATTAAAATATTCTCTCTAAATGAATATGAAATCTCATTTGAATAATAACTAATATAATAAATTATTCAAATATTCATAATGCAAGTTCATATTTAAATGAATTTGGGTAATTTGAATAATAATAACAATAATAATAATAATAATAATAATAATAACAACAATAATAATAATAATAATGATAATGCATGTTATATCCAAATATTCATAATGCATGTTCTCCTGAACTTTCAGAACTATGGGAAGAATGTACGAATTTTGTAAAATATTCTATATCAATTTGATTTTACAGGAGTAGTAGCAACGGTATTAGCTACTTCGATGTTAATGAAAGAACTAAACTCGTAGTTCATGTTGAAGGGAATTGGTTAGGGATATGAGGTTGAGTGTGTGTGTGTGTGTGTGTGTGTGTGTGTGTGTGTGTGTGTGTGTGTGTTTCTCGCTCCACAGGTGTAATATGTCCTGTGCTGTATTGATCTGTTTCCTTCCAGACTGGATGAATGAACTCACATCGATCTCAGCCATTGCTCAATCAGTGTGTCGGTGTGAACGTGTGTGTGTGTGTGTGTGAGAGAGTGTGTGTGTGTGAGAGTGTGTGTGCGCTTCTGACTGTCCAAAACAAATCAATATAAAGCAGGATGAATGCATCATGGGTAAGAGATTAACTGCCCCACACTTCATTTGACACAAAACACACTTCTTCAGTGCCAATGAGAATATAAGCCAACGAGGACATTTTATAACGGCACAACAGCTCATTAGGCACATCTGTTAAACAAGGTGATTTTTTACAGCAATAATTATGTGAAATAATTTAATGTTACTGGAAACAAAAGAAAAATGTTTAAAATAACATGCACTTACATGAGACCCAAGTCATATCACCCAAGAATACATAGCCATTTATTTTAGCTTGTTGCATTCTGGGATTGTCATATCTAAACATTGTATTTATCATTTAATACTCACTTGGAAAGGCTTTTGTGCCTATGATGCCCTAAATTGTTGTCTAGTTGGGGAACTCACTAGGGACTGGGAGAGAGGTAGTTTATCACTGTTTATCTCTGTATCCATCCCACAGGTAGGCAGAGAGAGATGGAGGTCACTATGTCCACATAAACAGTCATTGATTGATAGTTTTAAATGTATTATTTCCTTCAGCAGGCATGTTTTTCACTGCAGCCCACATGACTTTTATTTATAGAGACAGAAAACAGAAGACATTTGGGTCCCCAAAGACAAAGAGAAAATCTTTACAAAATCACTACCACCAATAAGAGCACAGAACACACACACACACACACACACACACACACACACACACACACACACACACACACACACACACACACACACACACAGTGCCTGAATCTGCAGTGTTTATATTGTCCTGTCATTTTGGTTCAGGTTTTTAATGCCTCTTTCCTCTGTCTGAGTCTTTGTTTATTGCACATACTGACAATAAAACACTGAAAATTTAATTTCCAGTGCATTCCCAGGGGAATGAACGGCATAACGTGTGTGTGTGTGTGTGTGTGCGTGTGTGTGTGTGTGTGGTGGAATGGGGTCGAGTGTGAACCCTCACCGCATTTGTCCGATGTGCGTTGCCCATGGCAACAGCTGAAGAAATCGTAGTAATCGAAAGCGCCGCAGACACAAACACACAACAACACATTCACACACAGACTTCGACAAACCATTTGCTCATTTTGTTCAGCATCAATTATTGAACACACGCACACTCCCGTCTGCAAGACAAAACTGGAACACGCGTGTTATTAATCAACAAAGACGGCTACGCTGCAAATGAGAGAGCTGCTTGTTTCACACTTTGTCTTAAAATCACTCACATCTAAAAGAAAAAAGTAAATATTCTGTATAAAAAGACAATTACATCTCACATGGAGCGAAGAGGATTAAATAAGTGTAAAAAGAGAAAAATAAAGCCCATTTTTTTGGATCATTACGATTTTTTGCATAATGATATTACTTTTATAACAAAAGTGCTAAAACCAGAAGATAATTATACTGTGGCATTTTAAGCCACGTGTTTCCTCAGAAACTGCAAGCGGTGGTAGGGAAAAAAGTCTGTGATTAAAAGGTTTAAAAAAGGTCTGTGTTTAACATTATTTTAACATGCTCTTCATTTTGAGGTACGTGATTTCAAAAGCATACGTTGGTTAATAAGAATCACAACAATTGTCTGATTTATTGCGCAATAAGCTTGCAAGGTAGTTCTAGTATAATCTAATATAATTTTAAGCACTTTAAAATTATTTATGTCATACTTAGTAGTAAGTTATATCAATAATAAATATATATAAATTAATATTTTGTAATAATTATGCATCATTTTGTAATATATATATATATATATATGTATATATATATATACACACACAAAGTATTTATTTTCAAATTTAGACATTTTTTGTAATATATTACATAATTATTATTAATATTATTTATGTAATGTAAGTTTAAGTATTTCAAAATCATTTCTGTCATAGTAATAGCAAATTATATTTAATAGTCAATTATATGTAATTTTTTATGTATTTATTAGTTAAGGAATATATTTAACATATATTTATCTAATTAATATTTGATTGATTACATATAATTATATGTTATTAATATATATATATATATATATATATATATATAACATTTATTTATATATAACATTATATTAATTAATGTAAATTTGATTTAAAAAATAAAACACTGATCTGTTCCACTATAGAAGCAAGAATTAAGCTTTAGCAGTAGCAGAAGAGACGGGATAAACTCAGATTTCTCAAAAATAAAATTCATGTTATTATTATTTTAAAAAAAATTGAAAAATGTTGATAACCAAACCACTAGAATCACCTCAAGGTGTATAAATGATGACACAATTAGCCTTTTTCACACTTCCGTGTTTCTGGCTTCCGGATTGGCGCTTGCAGGGTAAACGTTTTTCCGGTGACAGCAGCGGCCGTACTGAACAAGAGTAAGTTCGGGAATCAAAGTCTATTTTTACAAAATAGATACTATGATACTATGATATATACCGGTGTTTTACTCTAAAAATAGCAAACATTTATTCAAAAACTTTGTGTCAGCGTCTGGTCATCACAAATACTATGTTTATTTAATTATGAATGTTAGCACTTATAATACAGTACAGTTTTAAGTTTTGCCGTACTGTCTGTTTGGTGCTGGCTGTGCATTATGACTCTTCACATCATTTTTTAATATTGTTATTATTATTATTATGAAAGTAATATTGTATTTTCTACTTGCTCTCCTTTGCATTATTAACTTTAGGGTGTAAATGTACGTTGCATAATGTGCCCAGGGATATACATAATAAAATAATATAATACTAAATAAGACATGACTCCGATTAATGGCTTTATTCCTTTTGGATCTGGATTATGTTGTTGTATTGAGTTTATGCATCATCCGGACTCAGAATTGTTTCATTTATTCTTGGGGAAATGTGCATTTGGATATAAACGCTGTCATAATTTACCATGATGTAGTGATTCGAGGGAAATGACTGAGTAAATTGAGAAAATTCTTTGTTGATTATATAACAACTTGGAAAGCAGACAAAAAAGAAAAGGTAAAAGGCATTATTTGAGACAAGAGCATATTAATATAATAGGCACAGACCTGTAGCGGAACTGACTTTACCCTGCGCTGACGTCACTTCCGATTTTTGTGAAAAAGGCTAATTTTAATTTCTGGAACAACTATCCCTTCAATGACATTTTCTAATGCTCACATAAACCTTTCTGCATTTTTAGATTTTAATTAACACACTGTTTAATATGGTTAAGAAGCTGTTTTCCTTATGGGCACTTCCTTATGGCTGCTTTCCGCAAGGTGGGTTATTTCAGGTTTTACTACCTTGTTTGGGAACATTTGGTCCCCAGAATGAATACAAAACCTGACCTACACACACACGCACGCACGCACACACACAGTCCAGCAGTGTTTCGTCCTTATATCGCTTGGCTCTCTGTACCTGAGAATCCCTCCAGACACGTTCTGACATCTCAACATGGCGACTCTCCGGCCCAAACGCTAAACAATCTGGCAACCCGTCAGTAAGGCTCTGTGAGGGTGTAATTAAGAGACGAGTGAAGACGGATCCGAAACCCCCCTGAGCACAGAGTGTTTTTACTCTCCACCATCAAACACGCACACATCCACAGCACCAACACATGCTCCCCTTAAACCAAACCAGCGTAATGCCTGAGGGTGTTTACAATCTGTCCTCCCCGCGGCCAAAAAGAACTAGTTCATCCAAAAATTAAAATAACGACATGTCACGACAGGTTTATCATTAATGATACTCATTCAAATCACAACAATGGCATTGAAAAGTTACAGCCGAACATTTCCAGCCAGTAAAGCCTTGTTGGAGTAAAACTTACCTTTGTTTGGATAATTTTCGGGTCGAACTGCAGTCATTTCAATAGGAATCCAAGTGTGTGGAAATCACGCGCAAGGACAAACTAATTCCACAGGCGGATTTCATAACGGTTCGAAAGCAAATTCGCCGCGTTACGCAACGCTGCTTGGATTGAAAGTGAAAGTTTTATTATTACGGCGTCCTGGTTTCCATCCACGTTGATTTATATGTACAAAAGCAGCGTTGACATTTTCTATCCTTAACAAAAATGCGGGCGCGGCCATTTATAACTTGAATGTGCGAGACTTCCGGTTTCATTATCATTAGCTGTACAAAACAGCTTATGCTGCTTATATTGCAAACTGTATTTCTTATCATATTACTTTAATGTATTGTCTTAATTATAAGCACACTGGTCCGTAGGACAAATAGTTTTACAATTTACTATACCTACAGTGGCTATCCCGTACAAAAACCGTAGTTTTATTATCGTAAAAGTGTAGTAACCATGCTTTTTTGGTGTAGCGATTAGGGTAATTCCATGCAAATGTCAGCCTTACCTTACCAAAGGTTTTTACTATACTGGTAGCACAGATGTCAACATTTGGTGGTTCAAATACCCATGTGAGGTCTCTCTTAAAGTCTTTAAAGCATTTTTTTTTTTTTAGTGGATGATTTTACATAGTCTGGTACGTGCTATTTTCAGGCTTGTCACATCCATAACAGTACATATACACTTTATAAAATAAAGTAACAATTATATGTTCTGTGACGAGCCATCACTTCTCTATTTGTTGGGTATTATTGCGGTTTGTGCATTTTAATTAGCAGAAATCCTACAAAGTATGTAGTCTCTATTTTGTTTGATGTTGTCTCTATGTTTTTCTTATGTTTAGACTCTATCAACAAGGGTTTATTAAAATATAAACAGATGGTTCGGTATATTGGTAACTAGGGATGTGACAAGATCTTGTAGCACGAGATCACGCGAGACCACATGACGATATCCTTGTAAAACATTTTGTAGTGTTTACATTAGAGCTGCACGATAAATCCTTAAAATACCGAGATCTCGATTGAAACACCCACGCGATCTAATTCCTGAATGACAACGATTTAGCTCTGTCTATTATGACTGTTTCACATTGCAAGTGTCAGTGGAGCGAGAAGCACGTTTTGTCGCTGCCCATGTTAATGAATCAGAAGGTCGGGGTAAATGTAAACACAGAAAGAGTCTTTTCAACCACATTATAATCATTATTTTTGTGTTACAGACATTTAAATAACAGAAGTACTGGGATAAAAGTTTATAGTTTGGGTATAAACACTTACTGTCTACAGTAGCGATCAAAACGAAACTATCTTGTATGTATTGTAACGCTTATCCTCTTCCGCCAGGAGGTGGCGACAACTGCCCGTTTAAAAAAAGTACGTCATTAAATGTTTTTTTTTTTTTTTTTTTAATTATTATTTTGTTTAAATAAATATATGTTTTTAAAAGACTTAAGCAATGAACAGTTTGTCAGAACCACTAGTAAATTACATTATTTTGTTTAGTTTTCTAATCTTTTTTTCTCCAGAATTGTGAGAGATTCATGATCTCCAATTAAAAACAACTGGGAAATTTATCCAGAATCGTGAAGCTCTTATTTAAATGTTGTTTATTACTGCATATAATTCATTAAAATGGAAGTTTAATTTCATAAAGTTCAAA
Organism: Cirrhinus mrigala; assembly: GCA_036247105.1. Lineage (NCBI taxonomy): Eukaryota > Metazoa > Chordata > Actinopteri > Cypriniformes > Cyprinidae > Cirrhinus > Cirrhinus mrigala. The sequence continues at coordinate 27,308,873 of CM070027.1, read as the reverse complement.
ATGCACCTACATTTTTTGCATTTTGTCTTTTTCAGTTGAATAAAAGACTATTTTCCCTATATATTTAATCATTGAGGATTTCTTAAGAAAAGTTTAAAAATCCCGTCTCGTCTCGTTCTCGTGAACCCAGTCTCGTGTCTCGTCTCGTGGGATAAGTGTCTCGTCACACCCCTATTGGTAACGCATACATTCTCTAAGCATTTATGTCACAACCATAATCCAAAATGTCACATCCATAACGCTGGATTTGCCATTTAACCACATTCGTACTACAAATACCATGGTTTGACTATGGTTAGTGTAGCAAAACCATGGTTAATTTGTGGTTACTATGGTTTAACTATAGTTTTTTGGTTTTATTTGTAGTAAACCCATGGTTCATTTTCATAATAATGAATCTGACGTCTCTCACATTGACAGAAAATGGCATACTTTGGCAAAATAAGGTGGATAATATCTTTTGTATTGCACAGATGGGTTTGGATAAACATGAAGGAGAGTAAAATGCCATAATTTTCATTTTTGGCTGAAATATTCCTTTAAGGTTTTCTGATTGTTTTTACACTCTGGTGTTTTATTTCTTCCCAATCTTATTCTTTCTCCATAACTGGGAAGCCATCAGTGACCTACATACACCCTGGGCATCAATACTGCATGTAGAGGATTGTATCTCACACACTGTCTCTTGCACACACACACACAAAGAGTTATATGGGTTTATGTGAGTCCAGCCCAGAGAAAGAGTTTATTGCACTTTTAGCTCAGGAGACTTAATGAAGTTTCATTTATGCATCAACTTTGACTGTAAATTCCTTCAGGAGGAAAAAACAAGCACATATATGTCTATAGTTGCCATAAAATTAGAGTAAAGAGCTATGAATATTGGACAGATAATTTGATCTTGGAGAATGTCATTAAAATGCATAGTATGCAATCAAATATGGAAATCTTTGATTTTAATTGCTCAATTTGAGTCATGATTAAGATCTTTAGATTATTGGAATCCTTTCCCAGGATAAACATCTGAGAATAAGTTTGCTCCTTTTGTCCCCAAAAGTCTCATTTTGCTCTCCATTTAATCTCTAATGCAGTCCATGAGAGAAAGCTCTCATTTCTCATTTTTTTCTTTCCTGTAGGAGATTGAAGCGTGTTGTAGATCAAAAGGAAGAAAAAACGAATCACCTCCTCCATTTTTATATCTGGAAACTAATCACATATTCGTCTTTCGCAGCTCCTCCCTTCCGCTCGTTCTGTGTAATAGAGACGCGATCGCACTCAATCTTCAATCCATACTCGCTGGAGATCTCCCAATTAGTTTCTTTAATGACTATTGAACACAAACATCAAGTAAATTACAGCTGAGACATTTCCAGCCTGTGACCGAGGGCAATCCCAGCCTCTGTCCAACACGAATGAACAATCGTAAAGGTGTACCAGAGTTCAGAGCTACCCAGAACATTACAACCTTCACTGCTTTAAACAAGTGTATTTAATATCTCAAGACTCTCCACAGCAAGTTCACACCAGTGAAATGAAGAAAATCTAAGAATTTTTTATAAGACATGGCAAATTTGCAATTGTGTGATTCTAGAGCAGAGCTTATTGATGTTATAAAGAGGCTAATTAGACATTGCAAATCTGTTCCTAACAGAACGAAGAGCAATCATTGGTTTTTGTTCAGGTTCTGAAGACGCTTTGCATAATCATTTAAACCGAAGTTACATTTTGGAAAGTTACACAAATAGTGCAGAGGTGGGTTTGTTGATTTGCAGACAATCAACTCTGATTATGACTGTGTTTTGCTGCAGATAAACAGCCATGCTCATCATGTTGTTCATTTGTGATGCACAAATAAAAATGAACTGTTGTTTCAAACTTTTTAATGGTTGAACATTAACAAAACATCAGCAAAGCGTTATATGTGAAACTTACATTTTTGCTCCTAAAATGACTCACCAAGCACCAAATGCAAGCAAAAATTGGCTTTGGCGAGCAAATAAAATAAAGTTACTGGACAGATGAAAATTCACCATCAGCAGTAAAGCAGCAAGCCAAGCGTTTTTCTTTGTTATTGCCGTAACCATAGAGCGCCATGTGCTGACACATTTGTGACGCCAAAACAGAAATATGAGCAAGTGAATTGGGATGAAACTGGCTATTTTTGTGACCCAGAAACTCACTAGTGACTGCGGGAGACATGATGACCTGTGCTGTTTGTTGCAAATATGCAAGCTAAATAAAAACTATATATTCCTTAAACATTATACTGATTTATCGTGAAAAAAACACAGTAAAATCAGTAAAACTGTGAAATATTATTACAATTCAAAATAACTGTTTTCTATTTAAATATATTGTAAAATGTCATTTATTCCTGTGATACAAAGCTGAATTTTCAGCATCATTACTCCGGTCTTTAATGTCACATGATTCTTCAGAAATCATTTTAAAATGCTGGTTTGCTGCTTGAGAAACATTTATTAATATCATTGTTGAAAACAGTTGTGCGGCTTATATTCTCATCGGTCTTTGATTAATAGGAAGTTCAAAAGAATAGCATTTATGCTGAAACAGAAATCTTTTATAAGATTATAAATGTCAATTTAATGCATTAATTAATAATGTAAAGTAGGTTTCACATTTGGTTTCCATTTGGAAAGATGGCAGAGAAAGGAAATTGAAAAGAAAATGAATATGAAGAGGAAACTCTACGCTGAAAGATGGGGAGGAAAAATCGGGAGTAACATGGAGACGGGAACAGCTAAAAATAGAGCGAGAAAAAAGAAAGCGAGTGTGGTATGTAGGACAAGATTGACAATTGAAAATGAGAGAGATAAAGAAGATTCCCAATTCCAGAATATAAAATCCGATCCCTGATCTCATCCCAAACTTAATTGCGTTTCTTTTGCATTTTCATACCTGATGCAATAGGCTTATAGCGTTGGGAAACATGCATGAGCAGATGCATCATTTCTCACAGATGTCTTGGCCTGCATCCGTCTCGCTTGATGAGGGGCTGACAGCGAAAGTTGGGCGAAAAATAGATGTGGAACATTCCGGATCATTACGAATATGCATGAGGGCCACATGACATCAGGACGTGGGAGTCGGCATGCAGCCGTCAGTGACTGGCCTTTTTTCATCCATAAATAACGGATCTCACTGACTGTGTATGTCTGAGTGTTTTCCCAGCGCTGTCAAGGTTCACATTACAGGGCTCCTGACAAGGTGAACGGCCTCATTAAGATCTCGTCAGATGTGTTAAACTCCCCCGAGGCAGATACAGCCTCTCCTAATCACCAAGGTCAAGTGCACTACGCTTAGACTGTGTAATGTCTGTCGATGATTGACAGCTCTGGAGGCCAATCATGAGCGACCTAAAGCGCACTAGCTCCTGCCCACCGGACGGATCTGTGACTGACGGCTCCAGCGGTGTACGCTGTAATATTTATTATCCGCTAAATCATAAATACAACTAGATTCTGGTGGAAATGTGGGTGGTGTTTGTCAGCGCAAAAAAACTTGCTGTCACGGTTAGTGTTGTGGATGATTTCTGCTGCATTTCAACATGGCTGTGAGTCAAACTTTCTGTGACAAAATCTTCTTGAGAAAAATGTTAAGAAAAGTCTAGAGTCTTCAGAAGTTCTCAAATATTTTCCTTAATATTCTTTTCTTATGACTAAAATGACTTCAGGTTTTATCTTTGATGATTATTATGCTCTTTTACAAAGTCTTGATTTTGTTTTGGGGGTGTAGACCATGCTTTCATGCTTGGTGGTTGGAAAAACACATTATTTTTTAACATAATTTACATTATTACAATACCTTTCTCCCAGCCTGGCACAAATAGCTTGATTAGTTCTGGGTTTAATGAAGGCCCGTCCTCCGAAAAACAAAATGTGTTGTGATTGGTTAGCTGTCCCACTGCGTTGCGATTGGCGAACAGACGGTGTTTCAGTACTGCCACGGCCCTTAGCAAAGTGCTAATTTATTTAAATATTTACATATTTAGTTTCATTGCCCAAAACCAGCTCCAGCATAAGGCTAAAAACAGCCTAACATTAAAATTTTCAAAGAACATCATCAATGATTAGCCTTGCCTAGTCTAGTGCAAGTTTATGCATTTTAAAAAACACTCGTTTTATAAGTAAAGCTATCTACACTGTATGATGAATAAATCTCTTACCACACACTGCACACATCTGTGGCGCGTTATGGCTCTGACGCCGCCACTGGAGTAGATTGCGGCCACTTTAGTCAATGCTTTTGTTTATACCAGCGGCGTCTCTGACGTGGCCACTCTAGTCAATGCTTGTGTTTATACCTGCCACGCTGCAGCTTGTTGAAGTGTCTCAGAAGCTGCTTTCCGTGCTGCATCGCTAAATTAGGCTAATCCCACATCTTGTCCCTACCTACCCCCCAACTATTCGAATTTCTGTAGGTGGGTCTTATTTTAATGATATTCCAATTGGCCGCGTTGTGACATCATAACATCTGGAAAACAAATGCTGTACACTGTAAAAAACAATTTGTTGAGTCAACTTAAAATAATTTGTAACCTGGCTGCCTTAAAATTTTAAGTTCAGTCAACTCAAAAAAAGTTTATTCAACTTGAAATGTTAAATTATACTAAGTGACAACTTAGATATTTGAGTTGAATCAACTTAAAATTTTAAGGCAGCTGGGTTACTTACCCATCTGTTAAGTTTAGCAAACACAAATATCTAAGTTGTTCCCTAGTACAACTTAACATTTCAAGTTGACTAAACTTATTTTAGTTGACTGAACTTAAAATTTTAAGGCAGCAGGGTAACAAATTATTTTAAGCTGACTCAACAAATTGTGTTTTTTACATTTTACAGTGTAGTCCAAAGGAGCTGTTCGCTGTAGTTCTTGAAAAGGGATTTTTTAAAAACGTAAAGTATCTCCCTTTGGAGTGGACTTTGGGATTTGTGACTTTGTAGATCTTTTTTTATGCCCAAACATACACACCACACACTGGCTAAAATTCAAAAAGTGAAAAAGCATAATAGGACCCCTTTAAGTCAACTTGGAAGTTGTCCTAACTTTAAGAAGTCTTTTTTACTATGTTTTTAAAGAACATATATTTCAAGAACTGTAATTCCAATCTCATGAAAAAGAAAAGAACTATTATCTATTTATTTATCAATCGACTACAAAATATTCTTTACTTTTTGCTTTAAAAAATAAGAATAAAATGGCAGTCAAGACAAATTTTATTCTTAAAAAATGTTTCACAAATACGGTTTGTCTTCACAACGCATCTTCAATCAGCCATATCGGCAGCACTGAACATAAACAATGCCACTGAACCTAACGAAACTCGCATACTTTTCCGATTATTGCTGCTGAAAGTGGCCAATTATTGCCATGTTTTGGGCTGTACTAGTCGGTTGGATCGGGAAAAACATTTGGAGTACTATAGACTGACAAAAGTTATAATAAATCAAGGACAAGAGTGCAAAAAACTGAGGAACAAAAGGCAAGAATCTTGACAACATTTGTGTTTATTCTTAATATTTTCAGTCAGGTAGGTGAAATGTTAGGCTAATATCTTAATTAATACTGCTCGTAGTTATCTTTACCACCTATTAACTTTAGTTTGTCAAAATATTGCACCCTTTCCTGCTTACTAAGTCTTCTCTATACGATTTAGCAGCTTCCACACGTTTTCCACATGGTTTAGACAGCATACATTAGCAGAACAACATTTACAACAGCATGATCACGCATCCGGGTGACAGACCAAATTGTGGCGTAAACCCTCTATAGGTATCTCATGAGAAAACATGACTACTCTGGAAAATTGGTGGTGAATTCATATGAATTTGAGTTGTACAGTTTACTACAGAGCGTACAGCTAAAAGTAGGGATGAGTCTGTATAGTGAATCCGTGTTTGGAAAGTCACGGAAAACGAACAACGCGTTCTACTCAGCCACTAAAGGGACGTAGTTAGCTGCTTGCTAGCCATAGCCTGTAACATTACAGTAAATAAAATTTCACTTACCACATAAACAGTAGGAGTAAGGAGTAAGGAGAGATGACTGATAGGATTATGGCGAATGATTTGCAGATCCTGAGTACCGATGACAAACATCTAACCTTCTAAAATGTGTGGTAAATACTGCCGCTCCGTAGTATAAACAAAGTATGTGCGAATCACGAAATTTGGAAAGTGAAAGTAAAAACTGGAGATGCATTCAAACGGGATTTAATAGCAGCTCCCTGATGCCCGCATTGTATAAACAGTATAATTACCCAAGGATATAATTGCAAGAGAAAGCACTGAAAAATATATTTTTCCTGCCATCACGTATTTATTTCCTTCAGGCGTTCCGTAGTACACATCATTTTCTTACCGAATACTTTTCCTAAAAGGTTCTTTAATGAAATTAACGATTCCGTGAAGAAACTTTAACATCACTGGAACCTTTCCATTTCACAAATAGGTTGTTACAGTGGAAAAAAAAAAACTAAAACTAGTGATGTGAAAAACGAACCTTTTCGAAGTTTCGAATCAATTGAACCATTTGCTTCGCAAAATGATTCACTGTCTCGAAGCGTTTGAAACACGCTAGTGACGCCTGCTGGTCAAAAGTGCGTAAATGCAATGCAATTTTAAAAACCAATTGTAAATGTTTTGTTGAAAGTATAATACACCAAATGCAATAAAAAAATACAATCAAATATGAAGTGTCTGTATAATATGTGTTTTATGTCGTTTTAAATATGTTATATTCATTTGCAGGGCATCTCAGTGAACTAGCATTATTCACGGGTTTACAGAGATCGCCCCCCAACGGCAAACCGTTGAAAAATCGAAACGTTTCGAAACAGTTATGACGTAATGAAGCCTCGTTTGGTGAAATCACGTGACTTTGGCCGTATGATACGCGGACCGAACCACTGTGTCGAAACAAATGATTCGGAAAAGTTTCGAAGCTCCACGAAGCAGTGCTTTAAAACCGCCCATCAAACTAGGAAAATAATGGTTCTTCCACGATCTGATCACTAAAAGGTTGTTTGGGAAACCGAAAAATGTTAAAACTCCCTTCTGGAACCTTTATTTTTGAAAATGTAGGCTACGCAAACAGAATGAGATTAGATTAATTTATATAAATTCATCGCTAATTTGTGAAAAAGCAATTATAGAATTAATAAAAGCCCATTTCCTTAATAAATCACCTCATTTAGGGTCTCATTCAGGTTTGTAGCAAAAAATGGTGCAGGTTTATCTATGCACCAAAGTTTAGTACTTAGGGTTGGTGGTTTGTTCAAATAACTAAGCGTACATGAGTGATAGTAATAGTGATGCTTACGCTGGATGCCGGGAGGAGCCTGTATGAAACAATTAAAATGATCAACACTCGCTGACAGACCGTGAATCTGTAAAGCTCAGCATAAATCTTTTCAAAGCAAACCAACTTTTAGTTGAGTTATTATCTACACCTCCGTGTTTCACTGGTTTTGACAAGAATATCAGGTCTCGTAAAGGAAGCGTAAATGTCAGAACGCTGCCTTTCTGGGGGAGGACTCTTAATCACACGGTAAGGCTGAGGATTACACAAGAATGGATCGAGCCACCAAATTACACATCATATCCACTCCTGCCTTTCCTGCTGCATGATGGGTAGCGAAATATATGGACATATCCTCAGCACTTTATGCCACAGCTGTCTGTGTGATGTCTAGTGCTGGTAAATTGCTTTGAAATTGTAGTCTGTGAAGTTACAAACTGCTGATCATTTACAGCAGTTAAATACCTTGAGCGGTACTTCTGAAAATAAGTAGTTACAAGGAACTACAATAACAAAAACAATACAAAAGGCTACAATATAAGCAACAATAAAAAAAATTACATATTTTTTAACTGGTTAAGTTATATGTTGTCTACACAAACTGATTCACCAAAACAAATCTAAAATGACTTTCCAATACTACAAATGCTAAGGAAAGGATTTTTGGAGAATCTAATTATTTCTGTGGGGAAAAAAAATAATAAATAACAAAATAAAAATGTATTTAAATAAATAATAATAAAAAACATTATTTAAAAAATTATTTTTTACATAATCAAATGTATTATTAAATTATTTTTTAAAAATTAATTTAAATAAAAAAGTATAGTTAATAATTTGTTTTAATTGATTAATAATTAATTTATTTTAAGAGAAAGCATTTATTATTAAAAAATTATAATTGCTAATTTGCCTCAGTATTATTGATTAATAATTAATAACAATAATAATAATAAATAATACTTAGTAAAGCTGCGTGCTACAAAGCAAAAGAGATTACATTTTAGGAGAAGACATTTAACTATTAATATAATATTAGTAATTAATAATTGGAAAAATAATATTAATAAATAATTAAAATAATTAATTAACTGATAATTAAATCATTAACTGATTAATTATTAGTGATATATATTGATATTATTCATTATTAATTATAATTATTAACGCTGTTTACTACAAATGCCAGTGAGATGACATTTAATATTTTACAAGAAAAAAGTATCATTAATAATTATATTACTATTAATTCATAATATTATTAAATGGTTTATATGAAAACAATTATTTATTTCATTTTCTTTATTAATAATTAACGCTGTGAGCTGCAAAAGGCATTTAAATGTATTTTTTAAGAAAATAATTATTATTAGAATTGCTAATTAGCTGTGTGCTACAAATTCCAGAGAGATTATATTTTATAATGCATTTAATTATTCAAGATAAAATAATGTTAAAAATCATAATTAATGATTAGATCGAATAATTATTATGGATTCATAATTAATAATAGTGGCTAAATGCTTTATTGCTATGCATTAAAACCATTATACATTAAAAGATTTGCTATTCGCATGAAAACAAGTTATCTACGATCATGCCAGTAAAAATGTAAAATCAGTAGCATTGCAGCTTTTCTCTAGTTTTCCCCTCAACACCGTTTCAGCCTGGTCTGAACTCTCATGTTAGTATCTGAACAGCCTTCTGGATATAATCAGGCCTGTGTTTTGTTTGTTATACAGAGTTTGCCCTGTGTGTGGGAGTGTTTGTTCACTTGTGTGTGGATGTTTGTATATTGATCTCCGTATTGATCTGTTTATTGTGAGTGATAAGCTCCGGGGTGAGTGTGTGTGTGTGTGAGTGAGATGAGCGCTGAGATTAGTTTTAATAGGCAGGACTGATCCTCTCTAAAAGGTCAGGACTCAAAACACAGTGGGCACTTGATGCAATTATTCACTTTTCTTGTTCTCTTTCACGAGCGAGGGAACATTTTGTCCTCTTACACAATGATTCTTCTGTTCCTCGTTCTGTCCGGCTCTTCCGAAACCGTTTTTTTGTTCCTGTTGCGGCTCGTTTAAAATGCAGATGTTAACACTAACTAGGTCACCCCATTTTATGATGTCTGTCAAACCATAATTAGAGATATTTTTAAATCTGAGGAAGTAAATTAAGCCCCTGACAGACACCGCTGAATCCGTAATGGATCTCTATAGGGAAAACGCTTCCCACTTGTACAAAAAACGTTTGATCTCTAGCACTGATGTAACCACGTCAGGATTGAGAGGGACCAAATGTAATCATTTAAGGAGATAGATCACCTTAAAATGAAAATTCTGTCTTTTACTCACCCTCGTGTCGTTCCAAAATTTTATGACTTTTATTCTTCTGTGGAACAGACACAAGAAAGACAGCTATGTTGAAATCAATTTTGTTCATCCATAAAATTGAAAGTCAGTGAGTCCAGTTTTATTTTGGACCCCATTGACTTTCATTGCATGGACAAAAACAGCTGATACATTCTTTAAAAGATTTTCTTTCGTGTTCCACAGAAGTAGGAAGTCGGTACGGATTTGGAACATTTCTAAATGCATGCTGGTTCTTGCATCATCCTTGATCTCTAGATGAACACCTCTGCCTTTCCCTTAATGATGCCTCAGACTCAGAGACCTGCTCAAATGATATCATTTTGCATTTTAAATTATTTTATGTTTAAAAAAAAAAAATGGTAGCCATGTCACAGTCAACAATTAAAAAAATCATTAAATCTTAAATTTGTAAAAAGTAAAAGTAATAAAATGCATGCCTGTAATGATATTTGTAATGTTACAAAACATTTCGTCTTTTGAACTTCCTATTCATCAAAGAATTCATCATTTCAATATTAATAATGATACATGTTTCTTCTGCAGCAAATCAGCATATTAGAATGATTTCTGAAGGATCGCGTGACACTGAAGACTGGAGTAATGATGCTGAAAATTCAGCTTTGCATCACAGATATAAATTACATTTTAAAATATATTCAAATAGAAATCAGTTATTTTGAATTGAAATAATATTTCAAAATATTACTGATTTCACTGTATTTGTAATCAAATAAATGCATCCTTGATGAGCAAAAAAGACTTCTTTCAAAAACATTAAAAAATCTTCCCGTCGCCAAAACTGTTGTAAGGTAGTGTAAATATTGAAAATATAAATATCATATGTGACCCTGAACCACAAAACCAGTCATACGGGTCAATTTGTTTAAACTGGGATCTATACAAAATCTGAAAGCTGAATAAATTAGCTTTGTTTTGTTTTTTTTTTTATTATAGGACAATATTTGGCCGAGATATAACCTATGACAACTATTGAAAATCTGGAATCTGAGGGTGCAAAAAAAAAAAAAATCTAAATATTGAGAAAATCACCTTTAAAGTTGTCCAAATAAGGTTCTTAGAGCAAAGCATATTACTAATAAAAAAATAAGTTTTGATATATTTACAATGGGGAATTTACAAAGTATCCTCATGAAACATAATCTTTAGTTAATATCCTAATGATTTTTGTCATGAAAGAAAAATGTATTATTTTGACCCATACAATGTATTGTTAGCCATTGCTACAAATATACTTGTGTTATTTAAGACTGGTTTTGTGCTCCAGGGTCACATATTTAAAAACCTATATAATAGAATCAGACCGTATTTCAGGCGTAAGTTAAAAATTGGTTTTGGGCACCAAAAGTATGTTGGCTGAACTTTTGAACTCCAGTGCAGAGAAATTCTATCTCCTGCACAATTAAACAAGCTTGCCTGTGTAAACAGCAAACATCATGTAAGCTCAAGATTTTGAAGCAGATCTCTCTTTTTGCCTCTGGTTAAGGCAGAAAATTATGTTCAGTCCTCTTTGAGAAGCAGTGAAGTGACACAGTTTGTGGGTGGCTATGTTTGTCTTTATCTGTGTGACCAATTGAGGATGGCATCAAAACACCCAAGTTACATAATGTCTGGCAGCTACAGTCCAAGTAAATCACACTGAGTCTGAATAAGAATGAGAGAGAGAGAAGCAGAAAGCCTATAAACAATATGTGAAACAGAGCATGCAACACACATGCATGCACACACACACAACCTAATGACGTTACATAAAGCATTCACTGACACACATGGACACATAGAGCATGCATTTGTGCCGCCTTTATTTCACTCCATTAAAGAATCTTATATGCAGTTTCTCAGCTTGATCAATGCTCCGAACACGGCGTGCAAAAACACACACGTATAAAGATATTTTACGAGCGCTAATGTTCATAAAACAGCCGGCTGAGATGAAACCAATTAGGTTGTGTTCCCATGAGAAACATTCCCGGCGAGAAGATCGCCACATACACGCGGAGAGCCGTATAAATATAAAAGCACCCCGACAAGCTCTGTTCCCAGTGTCTAGTTTTCTGCCAGGACAGAATAAACTGCAGGAGGATCTGAGGTTTTCTGTACGCCGAGTTCACATTGACATTTCTGCAGGGAGAAATCGGTTTTAGTAAATCTTTCACAGCCACAGAGAGAGATCATTACAGTTTTTCTGTAACACGGAGTGAAAAAACGAATAAAATAATGAAAGCATCCTGGTTAACGCTCCCATTTACGCGATAAAAAGCCATGCTTTCCAACATTATAACTGCTCTAGATGTTAAATGGCGTGAATAAAACTGTACAGGGGCGTGTTAATGAATAAGGTAATGATGTCTAGCCGAACCCAACCCTTCTGTGACATGAGGTTGCATTCATACTCCATGAATTGCAGATGAATTTCATCTGGCCTTTACAAGCTGAAATCAGATCTTTGTGCACCTCCGTGCAAATATAAAAGTGATTAAAGGAATAGTTCATCCAAAAATGAAAATTTGCTGAACATTTACTCACCCTCAGGTCATCCGAGATGAAGTTTGATTCTTCAAGGGAACAGATTTGGAGAAATTAAGCATTATATCACTTGTTCACCAATGGATCCTTTGCGGTGAATGGGTGCCGTCAGAATGAGAGTCCCAAACAGCTGATAAAAACATCACAATAATCCACAACTAATCCACACCACTCCAGTCCATCAATTAACATCTTGTAAAGTGAAAAGTCGTGTGTTTGTAAGAAACAAATCCATCATTAAGAAGTTTTTTTTTTAACACCAATAAATATGTGAGTGGATTTTGATGTGAGAGGAAAACATGGGATGGACTTTTTCCACTGGTGGAAGCATTTTTATGGATTATGAAAGTATTTGGGGCAGAAGCGATGGCATACATGCAGCTTTTCACTTCACAAGATGTTGATGGAATGGAGTGGTGTGGATTACTTGTGAATTATTGTGATGTTTTTATCAGCTGTTTGGACGCTCGTTCTGACGGCACCCATTTACTGCAAAGGATCCATTGAGTGAGCAAGTGATCCATTGCCAAATTTCTCCAAATCTGATGAAGAAACAAACTCATCTAGACTCTGGATGTCCTGAGGGCGAGGACATTTTCAGCAAATCGTTTTTGGGCGAACTAATCCTTTCAACCATCATACTAAATCACTGATAATTCATGTGAAAGGTCCATAAACAACACTGGATATATTTTTACCAGAGTTTCTAATGCAATATAGGGACAGTGATTTTCTTGGCTCGCAGTCTTGGTCTGGAACAGCTCATCCAATGCAAGGTCAATGGGTTCTTATTAGTCCACTAGAAGACAAAACCTTTTTAAAAGATACTGGAGTGACATTATAAAACATTTTTATGGAAGAACTAATCATCATATTGATGTGTTCAGCATAAAATTTACATTTTCAAAAATCATGTTTTTATTGTGTTATCATGTATATTTTAGTTTTTTTTTTCCTTTATATCAAAATAACCCAACTGCAGTTTCATTGAGATTAACTGGAATGCACTATAAAAAAAAACCTGACTTGTGAAAATTTGTGATAATTTTTGTTATCTGTTTTTGCAAATGAACTATGTGAATATATTTTAAAATGTAATTTATTCCTGTCATACAACGCTACATTTTCAGCATCATTACTCCAGTCTTCAGTGCAGTGTTGCCAGGTTTTTACAATAAAATCCGGCCAATAAAATACAAGTTTTTTTGTCGGGGTTCTCCTGGTAAATGCGCATTTCAGGGGCTAAATATGACATTATTGGGGTCGATTCAACCCGCAGACATCAAAAACAACCCGTGGCAACAGTGTTAAAGTAGCCCAATTCCACAGGAAAACCGCAGACTTGGCAACACTGCTTCAGAGTCACATGATCCTTCAGAAATCATTCTAATATGCTTACAGTATTTATTATCAGTGTTGAAAGCAGTTGTGCTGCTTAATATTTTTTTGGAACCTGTGATACTTTTTTTCAGGATTCTTAATCAATAAAAGGTTAAAAAGAACAGCATTTATAGCATTTCTAATAATATACACTACTGTTCAAAAGTTTTAGGTCGGTAAATTTTTATTCTTTCTTTTTATGAAAGGAATTAATAATTTTATTCACCAAGGATGTGTTAAATTAATAAAAAAGTGATAGCATAGATTTACATTGTTAGAAATGATTTATACTTTAAATAAATGGTGTTCTTTTTTATTTGTTATTCATCAAAGATTCCTGAAAAAAAAGATTCACAGGTTTCAAAAAAATGTTTGGCAGCACAACTGTTTCCAACATTGATAATTCTAATAATAAATCAGCATATTAGAATGATTTCTGAAGGATTGTGTGACACTTAAGACTGGAGTAATAGCTGATGAAAATTCAGCTTTGCATCATGGGAATAAATTTTATTTTAAAGTATATTAAAATAAAACCATTATTTTATATTGTAATAACATTTTGCATTTTTTTTCTGTATTTTTGATCAAATAAATGCAGCACTGATGAGCATAAGAAATTTCTTTAAAAAAAACAGTACAAGTCTGATCCCAAACTTTTGAGTGGCAGTGCATAGTATGACTTCAAGACACATCACAAGTAATCATACATTAGCACTAAGTCTTCTACATTAACAAGACCGTTATTTCCTCATGTTCAACATAGCCATCTGATTCCTCACCTTAAATTTATGGATGCACTGGGTATCAATGACATGTTAATTTTGTCATTGCACAACCAATATCAATAGATGAGCAAGCAGGCGTGTTGCTCAGCAACAGAACCTGCGATAAATGTATTAATTAATTAAATGAATGAATTTCTGCCAAATGTTTGAATGGTGACGTCACCCACTGTTTTGGCAAAGCGGCTCTGACAAACAAAATGGATAACCAGGCTTGTCTAATTGAACACATTTTGTATTACAAAGTAGGAATTAAAACTTCCTTTGCAAAGAGAGCCAATAATGTTGTAATGCAGCTAAAGAAATCTTCCACTGAAGATTAATCTATTTGCGAATACAAAATAAGTTGCACTACATAAATTTACATGTAAATGTGTTTGTCATGGCATAAACACATCAATACATGCTTTACCTTCTGCAAATTTCTTTGTTTGGTGTTATGAGTTTATTCAGTCAGACAGAGGTTGCTAGAAAAGCACCTGACTGTATTAATATGCATTGACACCAATTTCTAAACCAAACTGAATCATTAATGCTGTAAAATGTAGCTTTCTCATAATTATATTGAGAACTGTGCTGCTGATATGAATCATGTTAATATTTAATCATATATTTAAACACCTTACTATATTATCTCCACGGTTGTTAGTCTGAATGTCTTATAAGGGCTGAACACATTACTCGTGGTTTCTGCAGTGAAATAAAGGCATATAAATTTGCCATAATGGCTTCCACACACCAATCAATAATGCATAGGCCTGGAATAATGCTGCTATTGGTAATATAAATCTCGTAAACTGACCACAAACTTTCTCCACACACACACACACACAAATTGAGTGCCCCCAAAATATATTTGGATACTTTAAATGTCTGAATGCTATTGCAAAGATGATAAAACATCAATTCACATGGCATCTTGACAAATGCTGGAGCATCTTTTCTCAGGAATGACTTTAGTTTTCTTCATTTTTGCTCAATGACTTATAACTTTAGTTTTTAGAGGAACTGGCGTCTTATTTAGAAACCTTAAAGGGGTAGTTCACCCATGGTTTACTCACCCTCAAGCCATCCTAGGTGTTATGACTTTTTTCTTTCGGACAAATATATTTAGGGATGTATTAAAAATGTACTTGCTTTTCCAAGATTTATAATGGCAGTGAATGGCTGTTGAGATTTTGAAGCCCAATAAAGTGCATCCATCCATCATGAAAAGTATTCCACACGGCTCCAGGCTGTAGGCATAATTAATGTAAGGTCCAGTGAATATGCTAGTCTCGTGAGAACCAAGTTTTGTTTACAGCAAAGGAAAACCAGTCTCTTCTTGGCTTATATTGAAATCCTCCCACATTTTCTTTACAAATCCTCGTTTTGTACTTCTGTTTTGTGACCGGTGTTTTGTTTTGAATGCTTCCGCATTCGTCACCCGTTGGAACGCCACTCTCTGATGAATGCTCGTACAACAGTTAGTGAAAGCTAGAGGTTATGGTTTATAAAGTTTTTTTAACACGGATATTTTTCTCACACAAACACATCGATTCAATTCAGAAGATCTTTATTAACCCTCCGTGGCCGTGTGGAGTACTTTTCATGATGGATGGATGCACTTTATTGGACTTCAAAATCTCAACACCCATTTACTGCCATTATTATGAAAGAGCCAGGACAATTTCTAATATAACTCTGACTGTATTCATTTGAAAGAAGAAAGCCATATACACCTAGGATGGCTTGAGGGTGTGTAAATCATTAGGTAATTTTCATTTTTGCGTGAAATATCCCTTTAAACTTCGTTGTGTTAATGGCTTTGGTTGAAAAGTGTTCTGTGCTTGCTTTCTTTAAGAAAAAAGCGGCCTGGTTTGGCTGCTAATGCAATTAAGTCCATATTTAAAGTAATTTATAGTAAGTGTGGCTTAATTCACATTTAATAATCTCACAAAATTTTAGAGGTCATACAGTACTTGTTTTTGCAATAAGTCTCTTAGGCTCACCAAGGCTGCATTTATTTCTTTAAAAATACCGTAAAAACAACAATATTGCGAATTATTATTACAATTTAAAATAAATGTTTCTATTTAATATATATAATAATATATATAATATAATTTAATATATTTTAAAATGTAATTTATTCCTGTGATACAAAGAGGAATTTTCAGCATCATTACTTCGGTCTTCAGTGATGCATGATTCTTCAGAAATCATTCTAATATGTGACCCTGGACCACAAAACTAGTCGTAAGTAGTAGAGATATATTTGTAGCAATAGCCAACCAAACATTGTATGGGTCAAAATTTTTCAAGATTTTTCTTTTATGCCAAAAATCATTAGGACATTACGTAAAGATCATGTTCCATGAAGATTATTTTGTAAATTTCCTACCGTAAATATATCAAAACTTAATTTTTGATTTGTAATATACATTACTAAGAACTTGTTTAAAGGGGATTTTCTCAATATTTTGATTTTTTTGTACCCTAAGATTCCAGATTTTCCAATATTTGTATCTCGGCCAAATATTGTCCTATCCTAACAAACATACATCAATGGAAAGCTTATTTCTTTAGCTTTCAGATGATATATAAATCTCAATTTACATATGTGACCCTGGACCACAAAACCAGTCATAAGTAGCAATAGCCAGCAATACTTTGGGTCAAAATGATCGATTTTTTTATGACAAAAATCTTTAGGATATTAAATAAAGACTATGCTCCATGAATATATTTTGTAAATTTCCTACCGTAAATACATCAAAACTTAATTTTTGATTAGTAATATGCATTGCTACTTACCGTTTGGTCAACGGTAAAGGAAATTTTCTCAGTATTTTGATTTTGCACCCTTAGATTCCAGATTTTCGTATCTCATCCAAATATTGTCCTATCCTAACAAACATACATCAATAGAAAGCTTATTTATTCAATATCTCAATTTAAACATGCTGATTTGCTCCTCAATGTTGAAAACTGCTGTGCTGCTTCATATTTTCGTGTAAACAATGATACTGTACATACAAGATTTACTTTCTTCTAATCCATCGTTTTAAACTCCGTTTCCAGATAAAATGTCCTTACAAGTGTATTAAGCTTGTTTTGACGCCGCGCGAGGTTCGACCAATTAGCTCAGTCCCGCTCTTCCTCCTCTCGCTCATCCCCGTTGAATTTCCCACGCGCGCCGTATGTCACATCCGGTTTCAGCACCTAGGACAGCTCGCGTTCGCGCTCCCCAATCTCTCCGCCTCACACAACGAGATACACACAAAGTTTTGGGCTAACCAGACCTCCCAGCGTGACGCTAGACCTCCAGAGCCGCTAATCTAACGGGGACGGGAGTCGCGGGGAGGCAGAGAGACACACGGGAGAAAACGGGAGGCGCGAGATGCCCAGAGACGGCTGCGCGAGACCGAGTTCTGTTTCTCTGTCATTCCGTTGCTGAGAAGAGAGCGAAAGCGGGAGAAGCGAGAGATCGGGGACAGAGGAGCGAGGAGAGAGCACCAACGAGCGGGTCTTAACGAGGCACCGGACCGGATCTGCATGCGAGAGCGAGTCCGAGCGAGCGGAGGCGCGAGATGCAGCGCGTGAACAAGCTCTTGAGTCTCATCGTGCTGGTGCTGATGGGCACGGAACTCACGCAAGTAGGTCTATCGCCATCTTTACCTCCCACACACACACACACACACTCACACACACATACACACACACACTCACATCTAACACAGATCAGACTGCGGTGATTAACGAATGGGATTACAAACCCAAAATATGAAAAGTCAACGGTTATACTCAATGACAGCTCCGACTGACATATTTACACTTCACGAATTAAAGCAAACATTCATGTAGGTGCATTTAACCCTCATGTATTGTTGAAACTGACTTTGCACTCTTTGTTCGGGGTCCTAAGGACCCAATTTCTGCATGCATAAAAATAACAATAGTGAAAAACAGCTTTTAATGTGTTCTTCTAATGAAATCAAACCCCATCCAGCAGATATTATCCCAAAGAAGAAATGCACTTTCAGAAATGTGACAAAATGCTTCTGTATGTGATCAGTTCAAGAAAAACTAAACAAATCTAGTAGAATATGATGCATGCATTCATGTTTCTGAGACCCTAAATGTGACCCTGGACCACAAAACCAGTCTTAAGTAGCAGAGGTTTATTTGTAGCAACAGCCAACAATACATTGTATGGGTCAAAATGATTGATTTTTCTTTTATGCCAAAAATCATTAGGATATTAAGTAAAGATCATGTCCGCTTAAGATATTTTGTAAATTTCCTACTGTAAATATATCAAAACTTAATTTTTGATTAGTAATACGCATTGCTAAGAACTTCATTTAGACAACTTTAAAGGCGATTTTCTCAATATTTAGATTTTTTTTGCACCCTCAGGGTCCAGATTTTCAGATAGCTGTATCTCAGCCAAATATTATCCTATCCTAACAAACCACACATCAATGTAAATCTTATTTATTCAGTTTTCAGATGATTCATAAATCTCAGTTTCAAAAAATTGACCCTTATGGCTGGTTTTGTGGTCCAGGGTCACAAATGATGTTTTAAGAGTGTTAATAAGTTTATAACAAGCTCTCACGTATATAACTAGCACAAGTTATTAAGTATCAAGCTGATATAAGTACACTTTAAAGCTACTGAAGGCCTTGGGAGACCCCAAACAGAACTTGAGAAGTGCTAAGTAATATTAATGCACTTCACATTTTGTACAGCTGTAATTGCACATTGCTATTATTAGCACTGTACTAATTACATGAAAGAGTGTAGGAATAATTTGAAAAAGCGCACATTAGGGCCTAATTATGATTACGTCGCAAAAAGAGTGGGAATGAATATAGAAATTTCTCCAATTGGTGCCGAGGTTCATCACCTGTCATAATGGTTTCTGTATACCTTTGGAAAATGCCATATTTAATGGGTTAAACTGTGACTCTGTCTTTATTTTAATTCTTCAGCCAATGCAACACCGAAGCAAGACACAAAAACTCAGAGGCTGTTTAAATTAAACATGCCAAAACAATACAATCTGTAAGTGTCCCTCATTTTTATTCACATCATATTAAATATGGCATCTCCCCCAAAGGTGTAAGTCCCTGGTAAAATGGACACTAATATGGTAAAGTGTTACAAATAGAAACTAGAGCTTTGCACAAGAGAATTGAAGAGCATTTGGCCGCTCTTACTAACATTACCCAGTGCGCAGTGTTCTTGGCTGCTACATATGCAAACAGTGCTCTTCACGCTTCAGTTATTACTTTAACCAGCGTCTCACTGTAGCATGTATTTTCATATTGATCGGAAAGGATGAGCATGTGAACCGTACAGCCTGTGTAAATGTTGCATTAGGCTCGCAGCGGGGCAGCATGCTTACTCGGCATGTGCGCGCAAGTAAATCTCAAACTGACTCTGCCAAACCCATCAATTACCGCCGCGTGGCTCTGTTCATCTTCTCATCTCGGAGATTTACGGCCCATTGAATCGGTGACAATTTGGCATTTTCCTCAGCTTTAGCCCCGGTTTGAGAAGAAGACCTCGCAAAGTATGCACAAACACATAAAGTGCATTAGAGTTTTATATTAAAGACACATTATATACAATCATTTCACATCTAAAAATCATAACTGTCATAAATACACAAGGAAAGGTGTTTCTTCCCATTCTGGGATTCAATTTGGCTATTGTCAGTGTTAAATGAAGCATGTGAAGTACCTTAGGAACACAGGTGTGAGCAAATGCATGTCGGGACAAAGTCATAAGCTCGTCTCTCACAAATGCAGTGATCTAGTTTCAAACTCAGGAAATTGTCATTGTTTGATAATTGCACTGTGGAAATTGAGTTGGCTTTCAGTTTGTGTGCGTTTGGGAGGAGTTGAGATGAGTCACAGGGAGAATCACATTTTCTGTTCTGCTCATGGCCTACACGCTTAGTATTGGATTCAACACTCTTAAAAATAAAGGTTACATTTAGAAACAAAAAAGAGTTTTATGGTTTATTGTCAAAGTAGAGTCTATGTGAGTTCCTCTAAGAGCTTTTTATCCTCTAGCTCTTTAGAAAACCAGTTGTGTAGTGGTGCTTTAATGGACCATGGACTAAAGGCACTTATCTTGATTATGTATGAGGTGACTTCAAATCTTCCAAAGAACACTCTTAAAAATAAAGCTTCTTTATTGGCATCTATACTTCAATGAAGAACCTTTAACATCCATGTATTCCATTGCAAAAAATTTTCTGTTGCAAAAAATATCTTTAAAGTGGCAAAACGTTCTTTAGATCATTAAAATGTTCTTCACAGCAATAAAACAAATGGTTATTTTTATAAACTGACCACTTAGAGGTTCTTTGGGGAACCAGAAATTCTTTTGTGGCATCACTACAAAACGAAAACCCATTTGGAACATTTATTTTTAAGAGTGACCCATAAAAATTTAAGAAATCTACACTCCTAAAAACAAAGGATCCTTATTGGCATCTATGGTTCCATGAAGAATGTTTAACCTCCATGGAACCTTTCCATCGCAAAAAGTTCTTAAAAGTTCTTTAGATCATTACAGTGTCCTTCAAACCAAGAAAACATGTTTGTTTTAAGAACTGATCATGGAAAGATTCTATAGGGAAACAAAAATGGTTCTTCTACACTCTTAAAAATAAAGGTGCTTTAAAGGTTCTTCAAAGCGATGCCATAGAAGAACCATTTTTGGTTTTACAAAGAACCATTCAGTCAAAGGTTCTTTAAAGAACCATCTCTTTCTTACCTTTTTATAATCTGAAGAACCTTCTTTCAGCACAAAGAACCTTTTGTGAAACAGAAAGGTTCTTCAGATGTTAAAGGTTGTTTATGGAACCAGTTAGACAATTAATCGGTTATTTTTAAGAGTGTATGGCATCACTACAAAAAGAAAACCCATTTGAAACATCTATTTTTAAGAGTGAACCATATGAAATCTACACTCTTAAAAAAAAAGGTATCCATGGTTCCATGAAGAACATTTAAGCTCCATGGAACCTTTCCATTGCGAAAAAAAGTACTTTGTGGTGGAAAAAGGTTCTTTAGAACATTACAATGTCATTCATTCCAAGAAAAAAAGGTTATTTTAAGAACTGATCGCTAAAAGATTCTTTGGAGAACCAAAGATAGCTCTTCTATGGCATCACTACAAAAAGAAACCCCATTTGGAACATTTATTTTTAAGAGTGAACCATAAGAACTCAAGAAACCTACACTCTTAAAAACAAATGTTCTTTATTAGCATCTATGGTTCCACAAAGAACCTTTAACCTCCATGGAATCTTTCCATTGCAAGAAAGGGTCCTTTGATCATTGCAGATCATTGCAATGTCCTTCAAAGCAAGTTTGTTTTATGAACCGAACACAGAAAGATTCTTCGGGGAACCAAAAATGGTTCTTCTATGGCATTACTACAAAAAGAAAACCCATTTGGAATGTTTATGTTTTTAGGAGTGTACCATAAGAAACCTACACTCTTAAAAATAAAGGTTCTTTATCTGCATTTATGGTTCCATGAAGAACCTTTAACTTCCATGGAACCTTTTCATTGCAAAAAAGGTACTTTATAAAAAGGTTCTTTAGATCATTAAAATGTCCTTCACACAAAGAAAAAATGGTTCTTCTATGACATCACTACAAAAAGAAAACCCATTTGGAACATTTATGTTTAAAAGTGAACCATAAGAACTACACTTTAAAAAAAAAAATATATATATATATATATATATATATATTTTATTTTTTTTTTTACTAGCAATTCATGATTCCATGAAGAACCTTTAACATACACGGAACTTTACACAAAAAGTTCTTAAGAGTCAAAAAAGGTTTTCTAGATTTTAAAAACGTTCCTCATACTAAGACAAAAATGGTTATTTTAAGAACTGTCCACTGAAAGGTTCTTTGGGGAACCAAAAATGGTTCTTCTTTGGCATCATTAAAAAAAGAAAACCCATTTGAAACATTTATTTTTAAGAGTGAACCATAAGAACTCAAGAAAACTAGACTCTTTAAAATAAAGGTTCTTTACTGGCAGCTGATGATTCCATGAAGAATCTTTAACATCCATGGAACTCTTACATTCCACAAAAGGTTCTTAAGGGTTCTCAAAATTGTAAATGTTCTTCACAGTAAGAAAAAAATGGTTCTTTTAAAAGGTTCTTTGGGAAACCAAAAATGGTTCTTTTATGCATTGCTGCGAAAACACCATTTTGGAATCTTAATTTGTAAGAGTGTATTGAGAGAAAAGTTGATAAGAAAAAACAATTGATAACCTTTATTTTAAAGAGCGTACAGAACACATCCTAAAAAACACACGCCAACAAATCCATGGACCATTAATAAACCATCCATCCACAAACCATCTCCCAAAAATGTAAATATCCTTTTCAGAGCACCCCTCAACATGCACAAAGCAATGCTATAAAACCACTTACTAAAAGCAGCTGAACCTAAACTGAAAAGCTCAAGAAGTACACCTACTACTGTAAATGCAACCCACAAAGCATCTCCTTAATGGAAACACCACTCACTAAACATATACTAAACATCACTGAACAGCACTAATAAAAAAAGCCCATAACACCACCCACAGAACAGCTGATGGATCTCATGCTACAGATTCGCTAAACACCTCCATCATTTCACCCACTCATTATCAACTAGTTTCCAACCTGAAGCGGTTTGACAGAATGAGGTCTAAACCGATCTCATTTGAAAATCAGTAACATAATTTAGGTCAGAATGCGAGCTAGAACATAAAATTTCCCCCTGTCCAAGTTATGCGCCAACCATCGATTGGATTCAAATTGATCCACCCTGCAGTTTTTCTAGAGGGCCTAATAGATCTAAAAATACTGTAAAAAAGCATTAAGTTGGTAAGATGAAACAAGATGACCCCTCACCGTGTGATCATGCAAAGCACTGCTGATTTGAGGACGTTGAGTTTGTTTGACAGGAACTTTCAGACATATGCAGGATAGAGATGAGCATCACATCTTCCCAGCCAGGAGCATCATGCACCATTTATAGTCCTAGAAGACACAAGACCAAAGAATTGCCCTAATTTCTAATAAATGGGTAGCTCTTTATTTATGTGTTAGATATGTCTTACCCAAATGTCCTGTTTTAAATGGAAAAAAGTTAACACAGGAAAGCACAGGAAACTGCAATTGACAGATGATTTCACACTCTTTAGTAAACCACAAAAAAATCACAACTGAACTTGAAAGCCAGTGATGTTCATATTTTTTGTTGTTGTATGGAAAATATTCTTGTGACATGATGTGATAATGACAGAACCAAATTTAGACAACTGATTTTTTACTTTTTCTTTGTAAATGTAGCTTGCAGAATTATGAAAGTATATATATATATATATATATATGTATATATATATATATATATATATATATATATATATATATATATATATAATAACAATTTAAAATTGAAATTAATTTATTTATTTAAATTAAAATAAATATTTTGATTTAAATTATTAATTTAATTTAATTTTAATTTGTTGAATTCATTATAACATAATTAAAAATTATTTAAATGAATTAATAATATATATATATATATATATATATATATATATATATATATGTATATATATATATATATATATATATAAACTTAAATTATATAATTTGTAATAATATTGACATATTTGTAGATATTTTTAAAAGTAATTATATAATATATATATATATATATATATATATATATATATATATATATTTAAATTTATTTAATATATTTTATATTATATATTATTAAATAAATTTAATTAATTCATTAGAATATATACTTCCTATGGTTACAATTAATTAAAATGCATTTTATAAATTATATATTATATATTTTTAAAATATATTTACATATATATAATTTATTGTAATGTATTCATTTATTATGTTTATCAATAGTTTTAATATTTATATATTTATTATTTGTTATATATATATATATATACATATATATATATATATATATATATATACAACGTAAATTATATAATTTGTAATAGTATTTACACATTTGTATTTTTATTTATTAAAAGTATAATTAATATCTATTTAATATTAATGTTTTTGTATTTATATTTTTTGGTTAATTTAAATTCATTTAAATAAATTCATTAGAATATATACTTCCAAATTATTCAAATTAATTTAAATGCATTTTATAAATTATATATTTGTAAAAAATGATTACATTTATTGTTATTTATTCATTTATTAATTATTTTTAGTAATATTTTTGGTTTATTTATTCATTTTATATATATATATATATATATATATATATATATATATATATATATATATATATATATATATTTCAAATTATTATTTTTAATAAACTTAATATTTTATTATATATATATATAAAAGTATATAACTTTAAAAAATATTTATGTACTTCTATGCATTTACTTAATTCATTATATATATAATATAAAATTCTAAATGATTTAAATTTATTAAAATGCATTTTATAAATTATATATATTAGATATTTTAGAACTATATTTTTAAAAAGGTTAATTTGCAGTCATTTTATTAATTAATTTAAAACAATAGAAAATAATAGAATATATAATGTGTGTGTGAGTGTGTGTGCATTGTTAGTTGCATTTAAAATTTAGTAAATAATAATTCTGACAGGGCACGTGCACGTTTAGTTTTAGTGGGCTTGATGCTTCTGGTCCCAGCAGTGCTTATGCTGTCTTTTCAATTTGTGTTAATGTCCTAATCGTATTTCAGTATGTAGCCCAAGTCCAAATGTAGAATCCATTCAAACTTCCATTAACAAGAGAGAGAGAGAGAGAGAGAGAGAGAGAGAGAGAGAGGATAATGTCTCGATCTCCCCCAGCTATAGAATGAATGAGATTAGTTCTTGATTACCACGGTACAGATACGCGTCTTCTATGGTCTTATCACCTTCATGGAGATAAAGGTCATCACTACGCTCTCACAGAAGAGAATAATCTAGCCTCTGGATGAGAAGAATTATCATATTAGTAATGGCTCTGCCTTTAATCGATTGTGTCTGGTTTTGAGTATGAAAGGGAGATAAAAGGAGAGCGTGTGTGTGCGTTTAAAAGGAAACACAAGCTGTTGTTTATATGATGGCATTTCTCCAGCACTGACACTCATTGTTTCTCTCTAACATCCCATAAATCACACGCACACACATTTTTTTGAAATCTCCAATCGATAGCAAGACAGATCTATCATCAGCATGCGCTCGATCTTTATACTTGTGTTGTCCATCATATAATCTGTAGCATCTGAACTGTGAAAGGGCAAGTGTGTGTGCTCACTGTTTTGTAAAAAGAGATGCATAAAGACGGACAGCAGGAGGATATAGGGACACTCTAACTGTCCCTTCTGTGTGAAAGATAATGAATGATTTGAAAAGATGTGTTGTTGCTTTTTAGCAGCAGAGATTTTAGGCCACAAAGAAACCACCCTGCAACCTCTTAGAAAACCTAGTGAGTCAGAAAAGCTTAGCAACCACATAGAAATATATGAGCAAACAGCAAAGACAACCAAACGACCGAAAGGAATACACTAAAAACCATTCAGAACACACTAGAACCTGCATCTGGGTTGCCAGGTGTGTGTAACAAAATCCAGCCCAATTGGTACTCAAAACTAGACCAATCACAGCCAAAAATAACCCAGTCACTTTGGTCGAAATCTTCTCCCGAGGCAGGGAATTTTACTTGAATCCGCAGACTGAAAAAACAACCCATGGCAACAGTGTAAAAATAGCCCAATTCTGCTGGAAAACCGTGGACTTGGCAACACTGAACTGCATAGCAACACACTAACAGTCACAAAATACATTTTAGAAGCATAGAAACATCCTGGCAACCTAATACCAACATGCTAACATTCAGAACACCCTAGTAACATACTTTAATACATTTTAGGAGCATAGCAACAGCCTTAACAACCATCCAAAACATCATTGCAACCAAATTGCAACATACCGTCAACCAACAAAACACCCTAGCAACAGACTAACAATCATTTAAGTACACTAAGTAGACTTTAGAACCATAGCAACAGCCCTGCCAACTACTTAGAACATCCTAGCAACTGCATAGCAACTCATTTAGTACTGAGGTACACCTTAGTAGCATATCAACACCCTGGCAACCACCCAGAACACCCTAGAAACCAAATACCAACAAAACACCCTAGCAGCACATTAATTAGTTAAGTACACCAAGCATACTTTAGAACCATTGCAGTGGCGCTGGCAACTACTTTGAACACCCTAGCAACTGCATAGCCACTTGTTTATTACTAGACACACTTCAGTAGCATAGGAACGACCTGGCAAACACCCACAACATCCTAGCAATCAAATAACCAACAAAACACCCTAGCAACACACTAACAATTAGTTAAGTACTCTAAGTATACTTTATAACCATTGCAACGGCCATGGCAACTACTTAGAACACCCTAGCAACTGCATAGCAACGCATTTAGCATGACAGTACACTTTAGTAGCATAGCAACACCCTGACAACCACCGAAAACACCATATCAACTAAATTACAAAACACAAACTTGTATTCAAAACATCCTAGCGACTGCAAAGCAATATAAAATCACTAAACACACTTCAGTAGCAAAGCAACGACCTGGCAACCACCCAGAACATCCTAGCAACCAAATACCAACATACAAACAAACAACAAAACACACTCTCTAAACACTCAGTTATGTACACAAAGTATACTTTAGAGCCATTGCAACGGCCATGGCAACTACTTAGAACACCCTAGTAACTGCATAGTAACTCATTTAGTACACTTTAGTAGCATTGCAACACCCTGGCAACCACCCAAACACCCTTGAATCCCGCTTGTGAAATTTGCATGGGCAAGCACCACTCATTTTCTTCAAGGAAATGTAAAAAATCTACCATCTGTTCACACGCAAACACACATTGCTCTCCTTCCCCTTACCAAGATTCAAAACTAATTTTTTCTAAATCGCAAAATAAATCGCTATGTTTCAAAGCAGTCGTATTTCAGCTGCCGACGGATATTCTATAAACTACCACTGAAAACAGCAGGAAGAACAGACTGCTTGGAGAAGCAGAGAAGGAGGCGCAGGGGCAGGGGAGAGTAAATGTTCAAACAGCAGGGCTCCGTTCCAAACACCTCTGCAGTACCACGGGCCCCTCGGCCGAGAGTCAGGCCGACATTTGAAGTTCAGCAGAAGAAAACTTCTGAAAACATGGACTTTACTTCTTCCTTCTCTTCATTTCCACACTGCAGAACCGTTAGGGAGGTCTCCAGCACTGACCGATTGATAAATCACTCATATCGCGTTGGACTGCCTTTTTTTTTTTTCACACTCAGCCTCAAGCTGAAGGCTTTACAGTAGACCATTACAGATGAGTTACTGCTGCCACAGTCTCCTTCTGTCTAACAGCTCAGATGGTTTCTGGTGGTACATTCTGAACCAATCATCATCCAGCATTCCTGATCTCCAGGATATTATCGTTTTGCTGGGGGCTGCAGAAAACGCACAGCCTACACATGAATTATTAAGAGATGATAAAAAGCAAAAAGAACAGCGTTAAAGGGAATCCCAATTTTATTTGAGATTTGAGATTACGGTTTTGCTGCTCTCACGTTGATGAAAGTAAAATTGATCGCTGTTGCCTTAGAGAACGCAGCTATAAAACATTCATATCAGACGTTTACTGCATATCTTGTTTCAGAATTAATAGCAATATGCACCTGACCCAACAGATCAGTGCTTTTGTAAAACTAATCCATGTGTTTGTACAGAATCAGAGAAGCTGTCCATTTACAGATAAAAAAAATAAAAAATGATGTACTCACCTTCATTTTGTTCCATAACCATATGGCTCACTCTCTTCTGTTGGATACAAAAGCAGATGTTTGGAAGAATGTTCAAGCTGCTCATTTCCAATTAAACTGATGGTCAATGGATGCTGTCAAGCTTTAAAAATAAAATGTCATTTTTAAAGCTTGAGTACCACAATTAATATTAATATGCTGCTGACCCAACAGATGAATGCATTTGTAAAACTGCTCCATCATTTTGTACAGAACATACAGATTAATAAGGAAGCCCATTTCTGCCACTGAATAAAAAAATAAAAAACGAAATTATTTACTTTTTGCAATTATGATTTTTTTCTCGAAATTGCATGATATAAACATGCAATTCTGACTTTTTCCTCAGAATTGTGAGATATAAAGTCGCAACTGCGAGTTATGAAGTCATAATTGTGGGATTGAAACTCACAATTTTGAGTAAGTTTTGTGGTATGTAAACTCACAGTTCCAAGTTACAATTACAAGTTTATATATAATAATTCTGACTTCATAACTTGCAATTGTGAGTTATAAAGTCAGAATTATAGGATAAAAAGCTACAATTGCATGTTATTAAGTCAGAATTGAGAGATATAAACTCGCAATTCTGAGAAATATAGTCAAATGCAAGATATTAACTCAATTCTGACTTGAATTGTGTGAAATAAACTTGCAATTCTGACTTTTTACTAAGAATTGTGAGATAAAACTCGCAATTGTGAGTTATATAGTCAGAGTTGCAAGACATAAACTTGCAATTTTGAGTTAAAAAGTTAAAATTGCAGGTTATAAACTCGCAGTTGCGAGTTATAATTGTGAGTGTATATTTAATAATTCTGACTTTATAACTCATAATTGTGAGTTATTCTGTCAGAATCGTATGATATAAAGTTGCAACTGTGTGTTAAGTCAGAATTGCAAGATATAAACTCGCAATTCTGAGAAATAACGTCAGTGGCGAGATACAAACTCGCAATTCTGACTTAAAACTTACAACTGTGAGTTTTTGAGTCATAAAGTCAGAATCGCAGAATATAAACTCGCAGTTGTGAGTTACAATTGTGAATTTATATCTAATAATTCTGACTTTATAATTCGCAATTGTGAGTTATATAGTCAGAATTTTTTGGGATATAAATTCGCAAATGCATGTTATTAAGTCGGAATTGCTAGAAATAAACTTCCAGTTCTGGGAAATAAAGTCAACTGCAAGATATAAACTCAGAATTCTGACTTTTTTTCTCAGAATTACGTGATATAAACTTGCAATTCTGAATTATTTTCTCAGAATTGTGAGATAAAACTCAAATTTGCAAGTTATAAACTCAGAATTGCAAGATATAAACACAATTTTGAGTAAGTCAGAATTGTGGGAACGGTGCAAGTTACAATTACGAGTTTATGTCTAATAATTCTGACTTTATAACTTAGTTTAACTCAATTGTAAGTTAAACTCGCAATTCTGAGAAATAAAGTCAATTGCAAGATATTAACTTGCAATTCTGATTTTTTCTCAGGATTGTGAGATTAAACTCACAATTGCAAGTTATATAGTTAGAATTGCAGGATATAAACTTGCAATTGCGAGTTATAAACTCAGAATTGCAAGGTATAAACTCGCTAATTCCGAGTTGTAAAGTCAGAATTACGGGATATAAACTTGCAGTTGCGAGTTACAATTGCGAATAACAATTCAAAATTGCATGTTATAGAGTAAGAACTGCAAGACATAAACTCACAATTCTGAGAAAAAAAAAAGAGTCAGATTTGCGAGATAAAATTTTTTTATTCAGTGGTGGAAACAGGCTTCCATAGATTAACAAAGCTCTTTACTCAAGAATAAAAAACTATGTATTTACCTTCATGTTGTTTCTAACCCATATGACTAACTTTCTTCTGTTGAACACAAAAGTAGATGTTTAGCAGAATGTTCATGCTGCTCATTTCCAATGAGACTGAATGTCAACGGATGCTGACAATCTTCAAAAATGACAAAAATAACAACATGAGGGTGAGTACATGATGACAGTGATTATCAATCCCTTTAACATTTAGCTTTAACCTCATTGGATGAGGTTGAATGTTGATTAGTTGATCAGCTTGCAGCTTAATTTTCCATAAACCAAGCTTAATTTGCAATTTGTTGTCTAAACTCCACAAAACAACTGACAGCTCTGTTCTCTTTCCTATTCTAGTGTTAATTTATATAGAGAAATAACTAATAAACTTCATTAAGTTCCTGGTGTTGCATGAATTAATCAGCATAGACGTTTGGCATTAAGTTCGATTGTTTGATTCATTAGCCAAAAACGCTTTATTGAAAAGTATTATTTAGCACAGCTTTTTAATTAAAAAATTGTCAGCTTTTATCAAAAGCCAGAAAGAGATCTAGGTTTGAAAGAAGTATTTAATTAACACGATCAAGTTCGGAGAGAACTAACGAGACCAAATGTTACATCAAAAATGAAAAACCTCCCAAGGGCACTAATTTGTAGATAAGTGTCTATTTGCCGCTTACAAGTCCGAGGCCGTGACACAAGGTCAGCCCAACATTGAGAGCGTTCTAACAGTCTGCGCTGTGCTACTTTTATGCAAAACATCGTCCTACCATGTCCACTGATATGTTACTCATTAATCTCTGAAATAAGAACAAGCCGATGTGATTCGAGTTGCATTGTTCATTGGCACACACGCTGAGAGATCTCAAGGCCAAACAAATTCAAGCCCTGGGTGATTTGTGTTGAAGTGACCTTCTCTTTCTATGGCTCTATCATTCATTTACTCCATCTCTCTTTTATGTCTCTCTCACACACAAAAATACAACCATAGTGCAAGATGGCAACCATGATTTTTTCCATAGGGATGACATGTCCAGAAAATATTTAAAGGCATAGTTTACCCAAAAATGACATTTCATCATTTACTCACCCATTTATGTTGGTCCAACCGCTGATTTCTTTCATGCAGCACCAAAGGAGACGTTTAGCAGAATGTCTTAGCTGCTCACATCCATACAATGAAAGTGGATGGGGACTGTAAAAATTAAGAAAAACACATTAAAGGAATAGTTCACAAATGAGAATTTGCTGAAAATGTGCTCACTCTCAGGCAATCCAAGACGTAGATGAGTTTGCTTCTTCAATAATTTAGGAGAAATTTAGCATTATGTCACTTGCTCACCAATGGATCCACTGCAGTGAATGGGTGCCGTCAGAATGAGAGTCCAAACAACTGATAAAAACATCACAATAATCCACAAGTAATCCACACCACTCCAGTCCATCAATTACTTGTGGATTGTTATGTTTTTGTCAGCCCTTTGGACTCTCATTTTGACGGCACCCATTCACTGCAGAGGATCCGCAAGTGAAGAGCAAGTGATCTGATGCTAAATTTCTCCAAACTTGTTCTGATGAAGAAAAAACTCATCTAAATCTTCGCCTGAAGATATATTTCAGCAAAATTCTTAGTTTTTTCTTTAAAAAAAGTTATTTCAACTTTTGCATTACATTTCAAGTCACACCATAGAAAAAGTTCTGTGAGGAACAGCCTGAAATTTCAGTCTTAAAATTTCAAACTTGACTGACAGCGATGGTCACCATTCACTTATACTATAAGAACAGCATGGACATTCTGTTATAAATAACTCCTTTTGTGTTCTACAGCAAACCATACAGGAAATCATATAGGACATGAGGATGAGTCATTGATGGCAGAACTAGTCCTTTAAGGCTAGAACAGCAAGATCGGATCATTGTGGATCCACAAGCAAACCAAAAAGCGTGTGCGCGCGCGTGTATGTAATAGACAGTGACAGGCCCGGAAAGAATATCTGCCCTAGATTCAGTGTTTTAGATGTTTTCTGTGTGATGTTTTATTAAAGTGAGGTTGGATATGCTGACAGAGACACAACTGGATGCCTGACACTCCCTGAATCTCTCTCAGCCCGTGTTTCTCAGTCGCTCAAAGGTCAGTCTATGCAAAAAGCCATACCTTTGATATATTCAGATTTTATTTCAAAATAGCTTAATTTAACTTAAAATCTGGTTCATTTATTAAACCATCAAGTAAGTTCTGTTCTTTAAATTCAGTCTCTCTTTTAAGGGGGAAAAAAAAAACAAATCAGTATAGGCTTAAACTTTAAAAAAAGTATAAATATAGCAGGTTCCCATAGTGAAAACTTACCCCATGTAGTTTGACAAAATGCCCTAGTTCCAACTAAACTTTATCTGTTTTTTTCCTTTGCAATAACAGTATGATTATTAAAAAACTTTTATGTAGCCTAAACTTACACAAAAAAAAATATGTTTAAAAAAACAATAATAAACCTACCCTGAGAAATAATCACTTGGGTAAGAAGTGTGACACATAGTCCTGGTTTTCCCCGGATTATTTATGCAACATGGTTATTTCTGGTATCACGATTCATGCACAACTAACTATGACGTGTTTTGCACCTCTTGCTGTGTCACGACTACCCACTGTCATGTCTAGGTCTGTGAATAATAGGTGTTAAACAAGTGATGCATGAGACTACACTACTCATTCTGTCATACTGCCAGATAGCGGTCTGGTGTAATTGCATCACAGTACCACTGATCACAACACGGGGGCGCTCGAGTCATTCTAATGCAAACTGAAATGAACGTACTTACGGCACTGGATCTGGATGTGTAGTAGGTTGCATGCAAAAAAAAAAAAAAAAGGTTGCATGCAGGATGGGTCCTCTCCGGGACGCTATGTCTCTTAGATATTTATTTCAGTTTTCACTAATAATCTGTATACATATGTGCATGTCAGATATGTTTAAAGGTTGCAATAAAGGTATTCCAACCATATATGCGACTTATGTCTCCCTTTATTTCCCAGTCGTTCATATATGAGTTTTATGTCATCGTTACACATTTCCTTTTCCAGTTTTACAGTTCTTTTACGGTACTATTTCTGAGAGGAAAAAACACATATAAAAGTGACTTATGACGGGGTGCTTGTTAAAACAACCCTTTAGCTGTATGTGTTTGAATTCAAACAACGAGTAACAAGTGACATTAAAAGTTAGAAAGCAATACGCTTATCAAGATGCGAAGTAACCATATTACACTGCTCAAACGATTTTTCCATTCAGAATGTGACAGGAACAAAATAAAACTGGCCTATTATCTTATTATAAACTTGCATGTTACAATTTTAATCACAAAACTTTAGCGTTTTGTTTAAAACGTCGGTTGGAAGCCCGTTTCCGCCACTAAATAAAATTTTTTATAGCGACTTTTTCTCTCACAATTCTGACTTTTTTTTTCTCAGAATTGTTAGTTATAAAGTCAGAATTGAGAGATATAAACTTGCCATTCTGAGGAATTATGTCAAAATTGCGTGATATAAACTCACAATTGCAAGAAATATACTTTTTTTTGTATCGCAAATGCGAGTATTTCGCAATTCTGACTTTTTCTTGTAATTGCAAGCTTATATCTTGCAATTCTGTTTTTTACAGAAAATTATGAGATATAAATTCGCAAATGCGAGTTATAAAGTTCAGTTTTAAAGGGGGAAAATACTATGTTCTCAGAATTGCGAGTTTATATCTCACAATTTTGACTTAACTTGCAATTTCGTGTTATAAAGTCAGAATTGCGAGATATAAACTCTTAATTCTGAGGGGAAAAAGTAACTTTTTAAAAAGTGACTATTTCTCAGAATTAAGAGTTTATATCTCAAATCTGTGAAAAAAGTCAGAATTGCGAGGTTTTTTTAATGACTTTATTTCTCTGAATCGCGACTTTATTATAATTTTATTAGATATAAACTCTTAAAAAGTCAGAATTACGAGATGTAAACTCGAAATTGCGAGGATAAAGTAAGAATTGAGAGATAAAAAATAGCGAAAACGAGCTTACTGTAGTTGACTGTGTGGCGGGAAAACAGAACTTTGGTTGCGAAAAGAACCTCAACAGATTATGGCGCTAAAAATTACTGACAGAAAATCAGACGCCTCTGGAAGTCTTTCTAGAATTTGCACGTCGGTGACAGTTAAAAATAAGGAAACAAGAGGGAGAAATGTGATCGTTATTCACTCCAGTTGACCCGGAGTGGGGCGTAACATTGGGATGCTCCTTTTACAACCTTCCCGGGCGCGTGGCTATGACAATATCGGGCCATTAACGCGATTCGTTGCCAAGTGCAAATCCCTGGTGGCGCGTCTCGTGAGCACTGAGGGGCGCTTGACGCGTTCACGCGTTCCCTTATAGAGGAGCGCGTTGCGCCGCCTCCTTTCTCATCCACGGAGAGCAGTCGGTGTGTGCAGTTGTAATCCATCCTGAGTAATTCACTTGCGTGGGGAAGGCGGACCAATAAGGGCGTGAACGCACACAAAAGAGGCACGGATAACGGAAAACACACCAGACGGGAGCAGCGCGCAGAGACGAGGGTCACAACCGCTCAGTTTTTATTACTTTACCAACACCGGACTCCATTCAATCACTGGCATACATCAAGATGAACACCGCGAGACCGTCCGAACCTGGACCGTTAGAGGAGATGATGCGGATGATGGTGATATACGAGGCGCTCACGGGCAGCGATGCTTGCCGTTACGGTTCCCCGGTGGCTTGTGTAGAATGAGAGTTCGGGTCAGTGCGCAGAGATGTCGGTGCCTTTGCTGAAGATCGGTGTGGTGCTCAGCACCATGGCAATGATCACCAACTGGATGTCCCAGACACTGCCATCACTAGTGGGGCTCAACACCACCAAATTGACCGCGGCGCAGGGCGGCTATCCCGACCGGAGCATAGGAGTAAGTCTCGGGTTATTTCGCCTGAAAATTCAAACAAAAAGTTAAAATGTTAAAGCTTTCAACATGTAAAAATCTTTTCCACTCGCGCATATAGCAACGCGATGCAACTCTGCGTTTTTTCTACATTTATAGCGCTTTTGTATACAAATCTTCATTCTTGCACTCTGTTCCATTCATTCTTGAAAAATTTCCAATGCAGGAACGTGTGTGCACGCCTCCTTGCGCGTTCTCGGTTTAAAAAAGTGGCGTTCACGGACCTGCTGATTATGATGTCATGGAATTTCGAACGCTCAGCTCATTAATGTTACAATTTGTAACGTTTTCGCGTTCTAATCAAAATTCGCGTTCTAACCAAAATGGCTAAAATAAGTCAACAGATTCAGAAGAATGAGACATGGAAAAGCCCACTTAAAGAAGCAAAGAACTCTTAAGACATGCTTTATAAAGTGAAAAAGACCGTTTTAACACATCTTGAGTTCTTTTGAACGCAAGAACGTGTTTTGAGCACAATCTTATGTTAAAAAATAAATAAAGAATGGATCACCAAATACACTGTAGATGTGATGCAATTGTGCAGCTCATTTGTGGTTCAGTCATTTTCACTTTCATGTATAATTTTAGTAGTAAAATCATAAAAAATCTGTAGGATTTACCAAGGGCCAGATTAAAAACGGAATATAACATGAAAAGACTGCAAAGCAGTAGAATCAAAGTCTGTTTGTAGAGTTGTACTATTCCATTGATTTGGAGATTGTAGAGATTTAGGATTCTCCAGACCAGCATCCACGGATGTTCATCAATCCTCCATCTGTCGCTCACTCTCACCAACTCCAGACAGACTGTGATTGGATCTGTAACTCAATAGCGGTTCAAGGATGACACACAGCTGAGCAGGATAGATCGCCTCTCTCTAACAGCTGTCAGTCAAACATGACTACAATGCGTGTGAATGAGGCTGATGTAAAGCCGCTTCCTTTTGATTGGCGGGTGCGGATGTGGGCGTGGCCTGACGTGGCACGAGCAGATGGGATTTTGCTTAATCTTGTGTCGTGTGTGTTTGTAATGCCAATAAGTCTGGGATTATAAATGAAACTGTGAACTTCAGATGTTGTAATATCTCTCTTCCTCACAGGTTTTACCCGCGAACCCTGAGGAGTCCTGGCAGGTGTACAGCTCGGCTCAGGACAGCGAGGGCAGGTGTGTGTGTACGGTCGTCGCACCTCAGCAGACCATGTGCTCGAGAGACGCCCGCACCAAACAACTCCGCCAACTGCTGGAGAAGGTGACCTCCCGACCCATTATGCACTATTGGTTTGCCCTTGGGCATCACATTACCTACGTAAAGTTGCCACAGATACTAAATCTATGACAACCAAAGCTTTCCTCCAGAGATCAAAGTGACCTAGAGGCATGAGCCTAACAACTCAGACAACAATATCATTCGCATACAAACACTCAGCGTTAATGAGTTCCTCTGGAACACGGCTGGCGCAAAGGCAAACAGCCTTTCCTCAGAAATACAATGATGCAACTCCTCGGACACATCAAATCATTAGCAGATGTGAAATAGCTGCAGAACGCGCTCGTTTGCTGAAGGTCACTAGATTCATTATATATTGATGTTTAGAATTGATATATTTAGACATTTATTCAAAAGCAGATCATCTTTTGCTTCAGTGGAAGTAATAAAATGAAATTTTTTGTTCAGGAGACGACGAATGAAATATCAAATATTCTAAATTAAAAAATAAACTTGATATCTTGCAAAATATATACATAGTTATATTCATAATCATGTTTTTCCAAAAAAAAAAAAAAAAGAAAAATGCATTTTTGTTCAAGAGAGGATAATTAAATATATAATATATTCTATCATTATAAATCATTTATATTTATTTTAATATTTATTTAACAATAAAATATGACAAATTTAATAAATTATTAAAGAATATTCAGCCATAAAATTCTAAACTTAATATACATATATATAATTAAATGAAATGTGTTTACTTACAAAACCACTTTATCTCTGGTTCTTCTGTGTGTTTTTTAGGTGCAAAACATGACGCAATCAATCCAAGTATTGGACCAGCGGACCCAGAGGGACCTGCAGTACGTGGTGAAGATGGAAGATCAACTCCGTGGCCTGGAGACCAAATTCAGACAGGTGGAGGAGAACCACAAACAAAACATTGCCAAGCAATACAAGGTAAACACACAATTAAAAGCAAGCAATGCACCTATTTCACATGAATGCACACATCACTCCACACTGCAGACTGCATGCGCACCTATAAATGCTTATGTGATTTTTGCGAAATGTGCAGACCTGATTCGATCCAGACAGTTAGGTAACGTTTGTGCGATGTTTGCATTTTTGTGCAAACATTTTTACATTTGCTACCGAAAAAATGCAAAATTAAATCTGAATTATTGCATTAAAATTATTTAAAAAAAAAAAAAAGGATCTGCACATTTCACACTTCATGTACTATAGCAATCAAAACGTCCCATGACGCACACTATACTACCTGACACGTGCATGGACTGTAATTTTGTTTGCACTATGTAACACAAGCGTGAGTGTGCGAGTACGTGAGATGTGCGTGTGACTGTGAGAGCACGTGAATGTGTTAGCTAGGTTAGCGAGTTAGCTCCCTGTGCTGAGTGTGTTGTTTCTTGCTTGCAGGGCTAACTTTAAAGACATGATAGGAGAGCCAGAGGCCAGAAGAGGCAGGTCTAACCCACGATTGGCTGAAGTGGGCGTCAATCACGCTGTTTATGTCACGATTCTCATATTCTATTCGACATTAGCTGTAAGAAGCACCCCTCCCCCCTCCCTTATCCAACCACCAATCAGATCTCCTCCTGCATGCTACTCTAAAGAATTGTTACGTTTTATTTATATGATCTACATTCTTTAGTTTCATTGCTATATTGCTATTATTATTACTACTACTACCATTATTATTCTCATCTTTGCTAGTATTGCTTAAGTTTTTCTTTTATTACTCTTATTATTTGTCACTATGAGTCTTTGGTTTTTGGAGTAATATGCGTTTTTGAAGTAAAGAATTTAATCTTAACATCACATTGTTGTATGTGAGTTGTAATTTCAGCATGTGTCCCTTTCTGCTGTTGCATTCTAAACGACAACTAATAAAGTCTTTTCCCAATTGTTTACCGTGTTCAGAGCGCTTGATTTCGTCGATAAATGTTTGTAGATATATAATTTTGCTTTATACGGATATGAGGAGTTTTACTGCATCTTGGCCTCTGGTCTCTCACTGGCTCTACAAGCACACACACACATCAAACACAAACAAAGACTCTTAAAAAACATTTTTAATGGTTTACTGAAGCACTTCAGCAAAGAATCCTCTTAAAAACATTTCTCAGGGTTCTTGCTGTGCTATATGAAAATTTAAGTTTGTATTGCAATAGAAGTTCTTAATACTGGGGTCATTTGTTTAAAAAAATGATTTTTTAAGCATCAGTACATAAACTAGATGGCCAAAAGTATGTGGACACCTGTTAGTTAAAAGATTTTCATCTACAACATCACTTGATGTATAAAAGCAAGACCACAACCAATACAGTCTCTTTACCTTTTGAAAAAGAAATACGCATTAGCATACTTTTATAAAGAGTATGTATTACAGAAATAATACACTTAAGAAAATACTTAAGTGCAAACTCAACATACTCAAAGTAATTGCAGTAATTTAATACTTTAAGGGTGCTTTAGTTTGTAAGTCAACATACTGAAATCAGTTTATTTCTTTAAAACAAAAGATAATTAAAACATAGTGACAATGTATTTTCATATAAAACATGAAAAAAGTGTACTTAAGTGTGTTAAGACAAATGTGACCCTGGACCAGAAAGCCAGTCATAAGCTGAATAAATAAGCTTTCCATTGATGTATGGTTTGTTAGGATAGGACAATATTTGGCTGAAATACAACTATTTGAAAATCTGAAATCTGAGGGTGCAAAAAAATAAATAAATAAAAAAATATTGAGAAAATTGCCTTCAAAGTTGTCTAAATGAAGTTCTTAGCTATGCATGTTACTAATCAAAAATTAAGTTTTAATATATTTACGGCAGGATATTTACAAAATATCTTCATGGAACATGATCTTTACTTAATATCCTAATGATTTCTGGCATAAAAGAAAAATTTATCATTTTGACCCATGCAATGTATTTTTGGCTATTTTTACAAATATACCTGTGCTACTTATGACTGGTTTAGTGGTCACAAATATGTGTAAGCATTATCTGCAAGAACAGGTTTTTAACAATATACTTTTAAGATTTGATGTGCACTACAAGTGCACATTCTATGCAATTAAATTAACACAAAAAGCACACTTCTTTTTCACAACGGCAAACTAGCATT
Organism: Cirrhinus mrigala; assembly: GCA_036247105.1. Classification (NCBI taxonomy): domain Eukaryota; kingdom Metazoa; phylum Chordata; class Actinopteri; order Cypriniformes; family Cyprinidae; genus Cirrhinus; species Cirrhinus mrigala. Next base: position 27,269,363 of record CM070027.1, on the reverse strand, counting down.
TATAGTAGAGCGGGATCTTTTTTTGCACTAGCAAGGTTCATAAAAATAATTTATCTAGCCGTCTGGTGGGGAAAAACTGGACTGACCTGCACAAAAACCAGACTTGAACTCTCATAGAAGACCTTACAACCTTTTTCGACCATCCAGCATCAATACCTGACCTCACTGATGCTCATGAGCAAACTGCTGTATCTGTTCCCGCATCTAGAAAAGAGGAGTCAAAACTGTTATAAAAGCAAAAGAATGACTAAATGTCCATTCACACCAAAAATGATTACTATAAACATAACCATCACGATTAGCGTCCACACCAACGCACAATAACGTTCTGTTTATTATAAGCGCATGCTTACGTTTTGTTATCTGCCACTTTAAATGCTCTAGCTCTTTAAAGTCAGGTGAGTTCTGATTGGCTGTCAACGTTTCCAACATTGTTAGAGGCTACACCACATTATTATAAATGTGGTGTAGCCTCTACTATCAGTTTAAATCTAAAACGACATCTTTATCGTTATAGTTTTATTCTTGGTGTGAACAGATCTTAACTCATAAATGCCAATAGTTTAGATGTCCACATACTTTGAGGCAGATATGGTTTTCTATCCACCTTATTCTTCAACGCAGAAGTAAGCCTATGCGCGAGAATTCCCGTTAATTAGCCGCTATTGGAAAATAACAAGAGGAATAACAATGTGCAGTAAACTGTGCAAACCAGTGTTCATAATTAAGATAATACATTAGAATGATATGGTAAGACACACCAATTTGCAATGTAAAGCAGCAAAGCGAGCTGTTTTGTACAGCTAAAAAAACTGGATGCGGGAAACCAGACCCATAAAATTTACAAATGACCGCACCCACTCTTATGGGAAAAAATAAGGTGGATAAAAACTCCAAAGCCTGTAAAACCCATTCAAATGTTTATTTTAAGAGTTTCCAGATGAGCAAACACATATTAATATATACACAACAGTACTCAACACCTAGATTGTTCAAATCAGCACAGGCAGTGAGGGTTCAGACAGATTTCTGTACATACAGCAAGCAAGATTTTCCAACGTTCCCACGTTACATATTTGCAGGCCATAAAGGCAAAAATGGCGGAGCTGCGTCCGCTGATCCCCGTACTGGAGGAGTACAAAGCGGACGCGCGGCTGGTTCAGCAGTTTAAAGAGGAGGTGCAGAACTTGACGTCCAGCCTCAGCCTCCTCCAGCAGGAGATGGGAGCCTACGACTACGATGACCTGCACTCCCGTGTGGTTAGTCTAGAGGAGCGACTACGTGCATGCATGCAGAAGCTCGGTAAGACATGCATGAAGTCAATAAATATGTGTTTATGTTTCTCAGCATGGTTTGCCAAAGACATGATATTGGATCAACAACATTTACTTGACCTGGAATTCTGGGTACAGTACAAAATAACCTTAATTAACAACATCTGTAGCATAATTGATCACCACAAATATTTCTACTTGTTCTTACTTTTTTTTTAGGACAGTATTTCATTTTAATTGAAGTGAATGAAGCCAATCTGACAATATTTCAATATTATAGCCACATCCTGTGAACTATAGGCTTATTGACATGTTTTTTTTTCCTGTGGCAGTTCTAAAAAGTCAGGAAATAGAATTCATGATACAACATAGAAAAAACTGTAAAACTGTAAAATAATCATTTAAAGGATTACTTCACTTCCAGAACAAAAATTTACAAAATAATTTACTCACCCTCTTGTCATCCTAGATGTTCATGTTTTTCTTTCTTCAGTCGTAAAGAAATTGTTTTTTGAGGAAAACATTGAACTTTCAAAATGCAGTTTAAAGGCAGCTTCAAAGGGCTCTAAACGATCCCAGCTGAGGAAGAAGGGTAGTGAAATCATCAGTTATTTTCTAAAAAAAATAATTACAATTTATATACTTTTTGACCTCAAACGCTTGTCTTGTCTAGCTCTGAGATGCTCATGCGTACTTTGTGCTCTCCGGTTCAAAACAGTTAGGGCATCTCTTGAACTGGAGTGCACAGAGTACGCATGCGCATCGCAGAGCTAGACAAGACGAGCATTTGTGGTTAAAAAGTGTATAAATGTCATTTTTTTTTAGAAAATAACCAATCGTTTCTATAGATAAAACCCTTCTTCCTCAGCTGGGATCGTTCAGAGCCCTTTGAAGCTGCACTTAAACTGCATCGGAAGTTCGTAGTCTCCGGCACCATAGAAGTCCACTATATGGAGAACATTTCTGAAATTTATTCCCCAAAAAACATAATTTCTTTACGACTGAAGAAAGAAAGACATGAACATCTTGGATGACATCTGTACATTTTTGTTCTGGAAGTAAAGTAATCCTTTAAACAGCTTTACAGCTCAAATAAATATACATTAAAAGAACTAATGCAAGTGCTTTTATGAAATTATAATCATAATGTAAATCCTCCAGAAATTGGCCCTATTCACTTTCATTGTAAGTGTGTCGTTGTAACCTTTATTTTTGCTTTTTTAAAAGCAAACGATTTCAATCAACATTATGCCACATGTTTGTACTGAACCTGGAATATAAACTTGAGGAAAACAAAAAAAAATCATTTTAGAATAAAAAAAAAAAAAAACATTATTTACTTAATTTATGAATCATTTTTTCTTTGAGAGAAGAAAAAAGAAAGACGACTTTGTCAGATTCAGCTACTCACATGAGTCACAATTATACTGACCCAAGTATGTGAGTAAACGCTGGACTTTCTAACATAACAACAGCCAAAAAAGTAATGGGTATAAGCCGCCGTGCGTCACAAACATCTAATGGTTAATCAAGGGTGCAGCGTTAATTACATCCAGCAGCTCTTTTAAAAATAATGGTTCTTAGCACCATCTTAGGTTCAAAGAACTTAATGTTTAAGAACTAATTTTGGCCTGTTCCAGAGTTGCTGTATGGTTGTTTGGAGATTAAAAAAAAAGTTCTTGTCACATTATAGGTTCTTAAGATCAGGCTCCTGGTTTCAGCATCAACAGATGATAGGTTTTTTTTTTAAAACCACTTAAAAAATGTTTTTTGGCATTAATAATTCTATTAAGAACTTTTAACATCCACGGAATGTTTCCATTCAAGGTTCTTCATGGAAAGGGCTTTTTTGGAACCTTTATTTTTAAGAGTGAACCTAAAGAACAATTTAAAAAGACTGGGTACAAATGAATGCATTAATTACAACTGAAATGAAGTTCAACTCAGAATCTAAACTCACCTCTCTCTAATCTGATTCCTTAAATAAGTTGTTTGCCGTTTCTCAGTGAAGAAAAATCTCAGATGAGATCTCTTTAAATTGATTGTTTTTCCTTGATGAAATGGAGAGAAACTGGAGACTTCCACATGTGAAAAAAGTGCACTTTCATAATGTACTTAATGTACTTAAGAACATCTAAGTGTACTTTTGGGACACTTGGGGCACTAGTGTATGAAAGATGGGTTCAAGTGTACTGAAAGTGGTAACTAAATATATTTTTTAATACAGAGATAGTAGCATTTTAGTTCACATTCATGGTGTCCCAAAATAGCACATTTATTACACATATATATATATATATATATATATATATATATATATATATATATATATATATACACATTATGGAAATCCACTTTTTTTCACCTGGGTCTGTTTACGTCTCCTGCTTCTCAGATGTTTCTCCTGAGAAAAAGAGCCCAGTAATTTTATGTGTCCTCTAGGGTTTTCAGAGAAAATCTCAACATCTCAAACTGTTGGATTTGACCAAAAGTCTATAATTAAAAGTCAGATATTTCAATATTTTTCACCCATTTCTCCTAAGATCAAATGTTCTGAGCTGCTCTTCACATTAATTCCACAGCTCTGTGTCAACTATTCTCTCATTTGGGTCTGTTTTTATTTTAGCAGATACATCTGAGACATAGCTGATACTTAAATGAAGCATAACTGAAAACTCAGTTCAAGTCTCTTGAGCTATAAAAGAGTAAAATTATGCATTCGCTATCACAGCCTCCATTTCCCAGCATCTACACACACAGGCATCTTTTCTCTAGTGTGTATCATCTTTCTTTCTCCTTCACGCCGGGTTTCTGGAAGAGAAATCTGGGCCAGTTTCACTGTACGATCAATAAACAACCGATTGATCTCTGCTTTTACACACACACTTGAGCTTCATCCATGTGTGTCGCTTCTGATGAATATGAAACATTTACCAGTAAACCACATGAATTTCACATATTCCCATGCACATCTACTTCCACACATGACATGAATGAGTTTGTGTTTCATGAAGGAGAAATTTATTATTGTTACTGTACCTAATGACCAGACTTATGCCAAAAGTCCTATTTTCATCAGAAACGTAAAAAACTAGTTCACTATTTCACTTGGTCAAATATAAATCCTCAAATGCCATTTTAATGTGATCGCATGAGATTAAACAAGAGCACATTAATTTATAAGGTTCCCACATGGGCTCACATGTGAAATTCATGTTTTTTTTTTCCCATGCACACTAAAAAAACACACTTTTGACAATAATGAATCAGTAATGATGTACACTGCTCCATGTGAGAGGGTTGTGTATTTTTCTGCAGATGTGTGTCTGTGGTGTCTGAAATATGAGAGAATCAGGGCTTTAGTCTAAAGATAGTAGGGTAATAATTTAGTTCTGTATCTTCCTCTAGACAACAGATTACAGCTCAGTGTGTTAATCTCAAGCATGTGTGTGTGTGTGTTGAATGGACGAGGCTGAGCATACACATACACACAACACGGTTATTACTCACTATCACCACAGGATGTCAAAAAACATAATTTTTTATATTTATCTTACAATTTATCTGCATATTTTATTCTCTCTCCCTTTCATACACATGAAAAACATTCATACGTATTCATATATTATCAAAGAAGACTTTTTCTCTCTATCTTCGTTATAAAAGCTCATAATGAAGCTCAGTGTGACTCACTGAAAGTCATTTAATCATAACCTTCGCTCCAAGATATAAGATTACCACAGTAATTATGAGTGAATCAGACTCATCATAATATTACAGCATTAAATCACTAAACTCATTAAACGTGTGTGTGTGTGTCAATAGGCATCTTGTGAGAAAGTGTGTATGTGTGAGTGCAATTATATATTGTGTATATATTATATATTATATATAATTATATATTGTGTGTGTAATTAAATATATGTGTTGTGTGTCTTGCAGCGTGTGGTAAGTTGACCGGCATTAGTGATGCAATCACTATCAAAACATCCGGGTCTCGGTTCGGATCCTGGATGACAGACCCTCTCGCTCCTGAAGGAGACACAAGGGTGAGTGTAAATGCAAAATATACATATTTCAGAATTTTAGACATATTACTGCAATCAGACATGCAATATAATTTAAAGAAATCTCATGTCAAAAAAGTCTCTTTTGCTCAACAAGGCTGCATTTGTTTGACAAAAAATAAAGTAAAAACTCTAATATTGTGAAATATTTTTGCAATTTAAAATAACTGCACTGTAAAAAAACCTGTAAAATTTATGGTAAAAACCGGCAGCTGTGGTTGCTGGAATGTTACCGTAAAAAATAAGGTAGCAACATTATACGTTTTACGGTTTTCACTTAAATTTACAGGAAAATACCATAATTTCATTAACTGATATAATGTTACCAACCTATTGAAGTACTAAAATCTGTTTTGTACCTTTGTAATACACTGATAACCACCAAAGGCAGGTGGTGATGAGAAAGTCACATGATGAACCAAAACTCATCACAAGCAACTTTTAAATATTAACATATTAAGAAGGTGAACAGTGTCATTCACACAAACACTAAACACCATCATGGTAACACACAGGAAACTGAAATAATTCAATAAACATTAATTTAACAACATTAGATGTAACATACAAATTTTAAAAATCTAACACAGGGAATTCTGGGTCTTTTACTGTTAACCATTTAACAGGTTTTTATGGTAGCATTTTTACAGTTTTTTACCGCTATTCACAGTCATTTTTTACAGTGTGTTTTCGATTTGAATATATTGCAACATGTAATTTATTCCTGTGATGCAAAGCTGAATGTTCAGCATTTTTACTCAGTGTCACATGATTCTTTACAAATCATTCTAATATGCTGATTTGAAATTGAAAACAGTTGTGCTGCTTGATGTTTTTGTGGAAACCATTTTTAGGATTCTTTGATGAATAAAAAGTTCAAAAGGATTGTGTTTATTCAAAATAGAAAACTTTTGTAACATTATAAATGTCTTGACTGTCACTTTTGATCAATTTAATGTGCATTCCTTGCATTTCTGCATTTCCTAGTATTTGATTGTGACAGTAACAGTAGCTTCCTTCTGTAGGACAAACAGGATTCATTTCTGAGATTCATTAACATGCAGATGGTGGAGGATAGCTGGTTATTTTATGCCGGCAGTAAAAACCCACAAGCACATAGCTGCTGGCAACTGCTTTATAACCATAAAGAAAAAAGAAACCTCAAGGCTGAGCCGTCATACACAAACCCATATACATGCTTGAGGAAAACCCACGTCCTATACTGACATGTTAAAACACACGGTGAAATTCTTAGCCCTCATGCCATTCGCGAAAATACATCATCTAAATATTTCATCAGCATCAGCTAAAATCACATGATCATTGTGCAGCAGATTAACTGGTTTATTCAGAAGATTTTGCTCAGAAAACATGATTCATTTGAGTTACGAATCATAAACGTTTCCAGGATTCAAAACGCTGCATTTTATTCTTCTTTTAAGCTTCTTTTACTTCTTTTATACTTCATTTTGTTTGCAAGTTTACTTTTACTTGGTTCATCATTCCAACAACATTGCAACATTGCAAACAGTTTTGAATCAGTTGAAAAACAAATAAACAAAAAAGACCCAGTTCATAACAACAATTTGTTTGCGAGTTTACTTTTACATTTATGAACATTTTGTGAACAGCATTGGGGGTGACACATTACAAGTAACGTAATCAGATTACTTTTTTCAAGTAAGTAATAAAGTAACACATTACCTTTTTAAATTTGCAAGAAAATATCCAAGTTATTTTTCAAAGGTAATGCAAGTTACTGCAAGAAACCTGGACTGAAAATATAACGTTTGGGTTTTTTGAATAAGCAATCTCAGTTCAGGTAACAAAAAAAGTAACATAATGCATTCCTTTCCATAAAAAGTAACTACGCAGTTAGTTACTTTTTTATGAAGTAATGCAATATTGTAATGCTTTACTTTTAAAAGTAACTTTACCCAACACTGTTTGTAAAATTTTTAAAAATCAGTTTGTAATAAGCATTCATTTGATTCAATTGATTACTTTGACACTTTTTTTTATTACGAAGGGTTTTGAATCACTCGGAATGAAAGAATCCAAAAAGAATCAGTTCATTACAACCATTCATTTACAAGTTTCCTTTTACATTGTTTATCATTCCGACAACATTTCTGAACAGTTTGTGAATCACTTGGAACAAAAGAATCACAAAATCATCATTTCATAATAACCATTAGTTTGTGAGTTTACTTTTACACTGTTTATCTCTACGAAGAGTTTTGAATCACTTGAAATGAAAGAATCGGTTCGTAACAACCATTCGTTAATACGTTTTCTTTTTCATTCTGACAACATTTTATGAACAGTTGGTGAATCACTTGGAACAAAGGAATCAAAAAAGAATCAGTTTGTAATAACATTCACTTGCAAGTTTACTTTTACACTGTTTATCATTACGAAGAGTTTTGATTCACTTGGAATGAAAGAATCCAAAAATAATCAGTTCATAACAACCATTTATTTACGAGTTTTCTTTTACATTGTTTTTCATTTCAACAACATTTATGAAGAGCTTGTGAATCACTTGGAACAAAAGAATCAAAAAAGAATCAGTTCATAATAACCATTAGTTTGTGAGTTTACTTTTCCACTGTTTATCATTACGAAGAGTTTTGAATCACTTGGAATGAAAGAATCCAAAAATAAATCAGTTCATAAAAACCATTCGTTTACAAGTTTTCTTTTACATTGTTTTTTATTCCGACAACATTTTATGAACAGTTTGTGAATCACTTGGAACAAAAGAATCAAAAAAGAATCAGTTTGTAATAACCATTAGTTTGCAAATTTACTTTTACACTGTTTATAATTATGAAGAGTTTGAATCACTTGGAATTAAAGAATCCACAAAAATCATTTCGTAACAACCATTTGTTTACGAGTTTTGTTTTACATTGTTTTTCATTCTGACTTTTATGAACAGTTTGTGAATCGCTTGGAACAAAAGAATCAGTTTGTAATATGCAATATGTAATACTTTTACACTGTTTATGATTATGAAGAGTTTTGAATCACCTGGAATGAAAGAACCAAAAAGTATCAGTTTGTAACAACCATTTACAGTTTTCTTTTACATTGTTTTTAACTCCAACAACATTATTGGACAGTTTGTAAATCATTTGGAACAAAAGAATCAGTTCATAATAAACACGTTTACTTTTACATTATTGATCATACAAATAACATTTACAAACAGTTTGTGAATCACTTGGAATGAAAGAATCAATTTGTTACAAACATTTGTTTGCAAATTTACATTTAAATTATTCATCATTCAAAGAACATTTACAAACAGCTTGTGAAATACTTGGGACGAAAAAATCAATTCGTTACCATTTGTTTGCAAGTTTAATTTTACATTATTTATCGTTTAAATAACAATTACGAACAGTTTGTAAATCACTGGGAATGAATCAATTCATTATAACCATTTGTTGGCACGTTTACTTTTATATTATTTATCATTCCAACAACATTTATAAACATTTACGAATCACTTGGAAAAAAGAATCAGTTCATAACAGCAATTCATTTGTGAGCTGGACATATGTGGAGTTAAAGCCAGGTCACTAACACTCACAGCGGCATGAGGAGAAAATAAGCGAGGCCAAATAATTTTCCACTCGTCCAGATGTGAAGCGCTCCAGCGGGGCTCGTAATGGAGGGCGCCGAGAGGCTTGTGATAACGGGTGGAGGTGAAGACACAGCAGACTGTGGAGGATGAATGAGGGCAGCTGGAAATGAGTGCGAGACGTTCCTGATGGCCTGCATGTATAAGCCGATTCGTAGCCTAATCGTTTCCTAGACATTTGTAAGAGTGTGAAGAGGGTTTTGGTGATGTTGTATGGCATAGCAGAAGTGTGCTATAACATTTGACCTATTTATCTGATTGCTGTTAAGGATCTGGGCTGGATAACGAACATTATAGTATCGAACTCATACGGGTTGATCTATGAGGCATCAGCGCTGCACCCGTGGCCAGGATCTTAACCCTAGGTTGCAAGCGACTGTTCCTGTAATAAATGTCCTGCATGCAGCTTTGCATTAAAGCGTGGCTAAATGACAAATTGGCAATTAGCAGTTGGCATCCCAGAGCTGCATATGCTTTAACTGCTGCGTTTGGGAGAAGTTTCTCAGCAAGCAGCTTCCCAGTTCTCACTGATGAACAAAACTTGAAATTAATTGAGCTGAATAATGACACTATTGTCAGCTGCTTTACTGCTGAATCAGGAATCTGCTGTTTCAGGATTGACGAATTTTGCAACATTGACACTGTTATTGAACTGAATTGAATCAACCATGAACTGACTTGAGCTAAATACCAACACTATTGTCTTCAGTAGAGCAGCAGAATCTCAATTGGTCTCAGTACAAAAGTACAGAAAACAGTACATTAAAAATAAAATGAATTGTTTTAAAGGCAATAAGCAAATTTAGGCATTAAAACATTGGAATGTACAAAATACGAAATTATGTTTTTTTTTTTTGTTTGTTTTTTTTTTTTTAACAAAATTAGTTTAAAAAATAATCTAAAAGTAAAAACAGGGAAAATTAGAAATTTAATAAAAATAAAAAATAAAATAATTTATAATAAAATAATTTAAATATCTAATATTGGATCATTAAAAAAACTCTAAATCTAATATATATGCAGTGCCAGTTGAAAGTTTTTGAACAGTAAGATTTTTTATGTTTTTAAAAGAAGTCTCTTCTGCTTACCAAGCCTGCTTTTTATTGATCCAAAGTACAGCAAAAACAGTCAAATGTTGAAATATTTTTACTATTTAAAATAACTGCTTTCTATTTGAATATATTTTGAAATGTAATATATTCCTGTGATTTCAAAGCTGAATTTTAGCATCATTACTGCAGTCACATGATCCTTCAGAAATCATTCTAATATTTTGATTTGCTGCTCAAAAACATTGTTTATTATTATTATGTTGAAAACAGCTGAGTAGAATTTTTTCAGGTTGCTTTGTTGAATAGAAAGTTCAGAAGAACACCATTTATCCAAAATTTAAATCAATTTAAAGCATCCCTGGTAAATAAAAGTATAAATTTTATAATCTATAATTTCTTTCCCAAAAAACTAAAAATTATATTGACTCTTTTTGAATGGTATAGTGTATAATGTTACAAGATAAATTATCTTTGGATCTTTCTATTCATTAAAGAACCCTGAAAAAATGTATTCAACTGCTTTAAATATCCATAATAATAATAATAATAATAATAATAATAATAATAAATGTTTCCTGAACAGCAAATCAGCATATTAGAATGATTTCTGAAGGATCATGTGACACTGAAAACTGAAGTAATGATGCTGAAAATTCAGCACTGCATCACAAAAATATATTACATTTTAAAATATTTTTAAATGGAAAGCAGTTATTTTAACTAGTAAAACTATTTCACAATATTACTGCTTTTGCTGTATTTTAAATCAAATAAATGCACGCTTAGTGAGCAGAAAATATATTTTTTAAAACATTAAAATCTTACTGTTCAAAATGGTACCAATATACTGTGCATCTTCTGGAAGGTCATATTATATTATGAATATAGTAACACAACCCTTTAGGTGTGGCTGTTTTCATAATGTAGTTTAGCTTTTATCGCATTTTGCAAAGAATTATAATAGTACGCTGAAAAAAACAAGATTTGATGTGTTACGAATTAAACGTAAAATGTTGAAGTAGATAGACTGAAATTGTATTTTCTTGTACAATACACTGCAGTAATTTATTTTATTTACAATTTCCAAAAAAAAAAAAAAAAAAAAAAATCATTGTTCACCAGCTACCAATTTTACAGCGTACAGCAGACTGGGAAATATAAAAGAACAACAAATACTCTAATACAAAACCAAAAGATATTAGATCTCTGATTTAGAAACAACACACATTCATCCCAAAATGTTCAATTATAAACCCAAAATGTCATTAAAGTGATGCCTTGCGCAGTGCCTCCAAACCCCATAAACGCAATTAAAATCAGGCTGGTGAACATATAACCTTCATTCACACCCACAGACCCCTCCTTCTTTTTCTGTTTTTCTCACACTTTGGGTTGGAGGCTCTTGTTCTCTAAGATTGATGAGACCGTAGGCTGTATGTGTGAGACAGCCAGAGCGTGGAGAGAGAGAGACGTGTGTGTGAGTGAACAATAAGCAATATCTCGGAGCAGTTTTTGGCTCTTGAAAGATAAAAAGCTTTGGCAGAGCAGCGTGTTGCTGTCAGAGATACCAAGCAGAGATGGGGCAACATTCAAGCTCTGTGTGAGCATTAAGTTAAAGCCCGAACAAACACCCTGTGACCGACCAGCATACGGTCAAATATTAATGCTGCTTTCTATATTCTGATCATATTCCTGTATGATTTCCAACTTCTGACCATAAAGCTATTCTGTGGCCTGAAGATGATGCATACAGAAATAAAATAGCAATGCTGCCAGCAGCTTTACAGATCAACAAAAATGCCCTGGCATCCATATTGCACAGGATGATGTATATGATTATCAGAGAGGATTATTTACTGTGTTTTACACACTCATTTCTGCAAAGCAGTTTTATTAGCATGTAATGTTTGACATTTGACTCACTAAAGCAACATATAAACATTATATTTCACATCTCAAAATTATTTTTTATGCACTGTTCATTATAAAATTGTGGTACCTAATAAATTAATATTTTTAGTCATTAAGAATGCAATAATTTGATCAAAGGTGACAGTAAACATGTATAATGATTTCTCTTGCAAAGGAATGCTATTCTTTTGAACTTTCTATTCATTAAAGCAAGGTTACTGTAGGTAACTAAGACTGAAACTAAAATGAAAACCATTAAAAATGTTACTTGAAATAAGATAAATGTTAAATGAAATAAAATAAAATATATTTACAAATTATTTCAGCTAGTTGCCAAGGCAGTGTTACTCATTTTTATTTAGTGTAACTTGAAAAATAAATAAAAATGTATGTAAACTATTTATATAGATGCAAAAATGAGGAATATTATATCACAAATTCAGTATCTCAGTGATACTAAAATAACATTGCATCAAAGAATTACAAAAAATAACATTTTCCACAAAAATATAAAGCAGCACAACTGTTTTCAACATTAATAGTAATAGAATGATCACTTAAGACTGGAGTAATGATGCTTAAAATTCAGCTTTGCATCACAGGAATAAATTACATTTTTAAACATATTCAAATAGAAAACAATTATTATGAATTATAATAATAAGTTGATCAGATCCTGGCCTGAAAAAACATCTGTTTGGGGTAAAAAAAAAAAAAAAAAAAAAATAGATTCATGGTGCTATTTTGGTGTTGGCCAAAGAATGAGCTCCCTGGGCTGAATCTTGGCGCTTCCTTCTACTTTTGGAGATTTTGTAGTCGTCACTTCTGCCTAGGACTCGCTGACCGAGAGTATTATCACACTGCTCTGTGTAAAGCTGCTTTGGAACTGTTTATATTGTGAAAAATGCTGTTAAAACACAGTGAAATCTAATCAGATGTTATTGCTGCAGCCATACAATGAACAACTGAGAGTTTCACAAGAGGTAGAGGTTGTGCAGTATATTCAAACATGCAGAAGAGAGAGTAAGTGTGTATGTTGATATATACAGTAGATGTTGTTTACTGCTTTGTGCCTCCTATAGAGAGCACAGAGACGTCCCGCTGGGCTGCAAAGCTCTGGAATATTCCATAAGCGTGACTGCTCTACCTTTCCATTCGCTCACCGAGAGACAGAAGCCCCAGCCATGCTGGGAATTCTCCACGGAGAGTCGCTTTTATCCGGAATGATCTGGAATTATCCCCATAGGGTTCGTAATGCCTGGCACACAGCAACTTCCTGGCTGTCAGTTTTCACCGCCTGTGTTCTGCCACAGCCAGGGAAGGATGGACACCTTCAGTCTGGAATTTAATTAAGACCTCGCTGAACACGTCCTGCTGTGCTGGCGAATTCATGCCAGAACAAAAAAATCAAATGCAAGCACAAACAAAATAAAGAACAACTTGACCCACTTCAATCGAACATTCAAAGGAGTCTGTAGCTTAACCTTCGCTGCTTGAATTTTGATTCTGTGTATGTCGAGCCAGAATTATGACAGTTTTTATACTCTATCTATCTGTCTTGTAGGTAGGTAGGTAGGTAGTTAGACAGACAGACAAACAGACAGATAGATGGATGGTTGTTGGATGAAGGAGGGATGGATGGATGGATGGATGGATGGATGTTGGCTGGATGGATGGATAGATGGATGGTTATTGGATGGCTAGATGGCTGTTAGATGGATGGATGGTGAATCGATGGATGGATGGATGGATGGATGGATGGATGGAAGGAAGGATAGATGGATAGATGAATGGATGTTGGATGGATAGATGGCTGTTAGATGGATGGATGGGTAGATGGTTGTTGGATAGATAGATTGTTGATGGATGGATGGATGGATAGATGGATAGATGGATAGATGGATGGTTGTTGGATGGACAGATGGCTGTTAGATGGATGGATGGATGGATGTTGGATAGATAGATTGTTGATGGATGGATGGATGGATGGATAGACGGTTGTTGGATGGATGGATGGATGGAAGGATGGATGGGTGGCTGTTGGATGGATAGATTGTTGATGGATGGATGGATGGATGTTGAATAGATAGATTGTTGATGGATGGATGGATGGATGGATAGAAGGATAGATGGATGGTTGTTGGATAGATAGATGGCTGTTGGATGGATGGATGATAGATGGTTGTTGGTTGGTTGGATGGATGGATGGATGGATGGCTGTTGGATGGATGATAGCTGGTTGTTGTTTGGTTGGATGGATAAATGGTTGATGGATTGATGTTGGTTGGATGGATGGATAAATGGTTGATGGATAGATAGACTGTTGATGGATGGATGATGGATGGATAGATGGATGGTTGTTGGATGGATAGATGGCTGTTGGATGGATGGATGGATAGATGGTTGTTGGTTGGATGGATGGATAGATGGCTGTTAGATGGATGGATGATAGATGGTTGGTTGTTGGTTGGTTGGTTGGTTAGATGGATAGATGGTTGATGGATGGATGGATGGATGGATGGTTGCTGGATAGATAGATTGTTGATGGATGGATGGATGGGGAATGGATGATAGATGGTTGGTTGGTTGGTTGGTTGGTTGGTTGGATGTATAGATGGATGGATAGATGGCTGTTAGATGGATGGATGGTGGATGGATGATAGATTGTTGTTGGTTGGTTGGATGGATAGATGGTTGATGGACAAATGAATGGATGGTTGGTTGATGGATGGATGGTGGATGGATGGATGAATAGATGGTTGTTGGTTGGATGGATGGATGGATGGATGGTTGTTGGAAAGAGAGATAGATGGATAGATAGATGGTTGTTAGATATATAGCTGGCTGCCTAGCTGAATGGATGGATTGATGGGTAGTTAGATAGGTAGATAGATAGATAGATAGATAGATAGACGGATGGATAGATGATAGAAATAGGCTATCTATCTATCTATCTGTCTATCTATCTATCTATCTATCTATCTATCTATCTATCTATTCTGAATTTCAATTAAACTTCCTGTTTGCTACCATATTTAATTCAAATTCATTTAAAAATGGTGCACAACCCCTGATGAATATCTTAAAAAGACTGCGCTCAATATACATTCTGACAAACATCTGCTGCATGTTGTGCGAACATCCAACAGGGAATGTTTCAGCAGACATACAACATCCTCCAGAAGAACACTAATGCACATCTGGCCAACATATTCGTGCTACAGGGATGTGTCTCATTAACTCAATTCCTTGTATTGTCAGTCATTTATATTAATCACTAATATATCCTCTCACTTCTGTTCAGGTGTGGTACATGGACGGCTACCATAACAATCGCTTTGTGCGGGAATACAAATCAATGGCGGACTTCATGACGTCAGACAACTTCACATCTCACCGGCTGCCCCACCCTTGGTCCGGGACGGGTCAGGTGGTCTATAATGGCTCCATCTACTTCAACAAGTTTCAGAGCAACATGATCATCAAGTTCGACTTCAAGACGTCCACCATCAGTAAATCTCAGCGTCTGGACAACGCGGGCTACAGCAACACCTACCACTACGCCTGGGGCGGACACTCCGACATCGACCTCATGGTGGACGAGGGTGGGCTCTGGGCCGTCTACGCCACCAATCAGAACGCGGGGAACATCGTCATCAGCAAGCTCCACCCCTTGACCCTGCACATAATCCAGACCTGGACGACCAATCACCCGAGACGCAGCGCCGGGGAGTCGTTTATGATTTGCGGGACGCTCTACGTTACCAACGGCTACTCGGGAGGGACCAAAGTCTACTACGCCTACCATACCAACTCCTCGACGTACGAGTACATCGATATCGTTCTGCAGAACAAATACTCGCATATCTCCATGCTGGACTACAACCCGCGAGATCGCGCGCTGTACGCTTGGAATAACGGACATCAGGTCCTGTACAATGTTACGCTTTTCCACGTCATCCGCTCGGAGCAACTGTAACCTTGGGTTATTTAGAAGACAATCTTTAGGAATGTTCTTCAAAAAAAATGCTATGCTGAATGCAAACTAACTCTGAACAATAGACAGGTGAATGGAACACAAAATCATAAACAGATGCCAAAAAAATGAAACAAACAAAGCCACGCCTTTCTTTCTTTTTTTTTTTTTTAACAAAAGGACTTTACTTTCTAAGACGCCGACTGGTCAGATGTTTTCCAGTAGCACTAAAAAGACATTTGGTCCATGCACTGAAATGAAGGGAATGTTGGGATTAGTTACGGACTAGTAGCCCACACTCAACCTCATAAACTGAGCAACGTGTGCAGGAAAACCGATGGTGCTTCACTTGGCAAACTAACACGGACGGCTTGCCAGTCTGTGCAATATCCTAAATCCAACTTGTGTGCTTGGCAGAGCTCATTTCTTTAGGTAATACGAAAAAATGTGATTGGCTGAAGGCGCTGACTGTTGAAAGCTCGTTCAAAGGACTCTGGTGAGATTTTACTTGAACTTATCTGCGATTAAGTTCTCTAGACGTGGACCATATCATGGTATTTTATAACGACCTACATGTATGTAGCACCTGAGAACAGACCAAAGCGTGCTATTAAAGTCAACATGAAATAACACATTCCAGTCTTAATATGCACAATATGCTTCTGAAACGAACTTTGTTTTTGGATGACGTAATCAAGAACTTATCTTTCAACCTCTCAATTGAACTTATCCATCATTCTGGTCATAGTGCAATCAATTCCTAATGGATAAAATGAAGTCTCATCTACAGAAACACATCATTTCGTGTTGACTTTAAACCTTCTCCGATGAGATTATCACCCTTCAGGCTACCGATACACACGTTGTTGTGCTTGTAAATGGATGTCAGCTGCATCTGCATCACGATTGCTACGTACGATACACCAACTCCGTGTAACAGATGTGCCGGTTTTACTAGCAGACGGGGTTCAGGTACAATCTTACTCCGATTTAGTCTCCGTGCTGGTGAATTCTTGTAAAATGATCTCTTTAGTTTTGCATGAGCAGTTTCTACAAGCGCAGGTGTGCTCAAAGGAATGTTTACCTGTGTGATGCTGTATGTGACTGATTTGGGATCAGGGCTGGTGGGAGGGAGGGAGGGAGGGAGGTTGGGGTTGGTTATAGCTTCTAGAAACCTGGGGATTTCAACAAAAAAAAGATGCTTGTTTCTATCTGGTTCGTTTCGAGTGGCTTGTTTCTTACGCCCATTCTTGATTTTTGTAGATTTGATGTTTTTTGTAATTTACAGTAGTACCGTCTGCTTGGGTGATGCTTCGGTGTCTTTGTTTTAGTTTGTTGGCGTTAGAAAGCCACATTTCTGTCACAAAAACTCAAAAAAGATCGATGTCAGAATGTAAAATGTCTCACTTTGGAGGACCTCTAAAATATGAATATGAAACTATAACATCATTGAGCGGTCTAATATATGATGTAATCATTTTAACAAGGCTCATACTGTCTTATGAAGCTAATTAGCAGAAGCTAATTCCAGCTTTCATTCTTTTTGCGCTTAGCTGGATGTGTGTTGTACCCGCAATACGAAGATTCTTATCAATAAAAGAGGATTTATGTCCTGATGTCATCATTTGGTGTCGAGCTCTGAGTGTGTTTTATCATGGGTCAAGGTTTTATCACAAATGTTGAAAGAAACAACAAAAACTTGGGTTTAACCAACAAGACTACCATGATTATCTAGATGCTTAAGGATGTTGTTTAGACAAGCTTCATTAGCTGTTATACACAAACAGGACAGGGTGAATTAAAGTCCATGAACACATTTCTGTATTAAACCCCTAAAAAAAAAAGTAATTAGGAGTTCAAGCACGTAGCGCTGAAACCTTGTTGTAATTGTTAAAACGGCCCAGGATCAGCAATCTCCACTTAAAACAGATCGTGCAGACCAAACCGTAAGTCGTAGAGACTTGAAACTTGGAGGGATGGTAGTACTCACACCGCCTACAATGTCACCAAGGCTCGCCCCAATTGGCCTGACGTGGGCGCTACAGCGATCAAAAGTATGAAATTGCTCATACTGCAACTCCTAAACTGACAGTCGCAGGCTCAAGTGTCTTTATGTTGTTGGAATCCAACATTTTCAGATATTTTTTTTTTTTTTTTTAACAAAACCTACTTTTGCAAACTAGTCCTAGGTTTTTCGCCTGATTAGAATCAAACAAGTGCAAAAGATTCTCTGGAGAGTGAATATCAATAATCATCAAAAAAATGTTGAACTTTCGACTCATTCAAAAGGGGCCACTTTTACTAAAAAAAAAACTATAACACCTGAACGGAATGAGATATCGTCACCAAACTCAGAACACCTATGTAAGAGCTCAATCTGAGGTATGAAAAAAAAATGGCAGAGCTTGGCCACTTGGTGGCGCTATAGACCATTTCGCTAGATGTAAACAACACTGGTCCAAAAGCGCTTCCTGTTTTTTTTTTTTTTAAATTCACATATACAAATACATCTTAAAGGTGCTAATGTAACATTTTCATCCAGTCAAATGTTATGTTGGTTGTATTTTTTTTGTGATGTTTGTGTAAAGTAAAAAAAAAAGAAACAGGAAGTGTATCGGGACCAGTATGTTTACATCTAGCGAAATGGTCTATAAGAGGGAAAAACCATAAAAATGGCTATAGCTGTCAGTGCCTATAACTGTGTAGTTAGTGCACTGACATGTGGCGCACATGTGCCTCCGGCCGACCTGAATTCGAATCCCGACCCAGGGTCCTTTTGCCGATCCTGCTCCCCCGCTCTCCACCCAACACTTTCCTGTCAACCTCCACTGTCCTATCAACTAAAAAAAAAAAAGACAAAAAAAAAAAAAAAGGCTATAGCTACCATTTGTCCTATCAACATTAGAATTGCTGCACCTTGTCATGGTCCAAAGTGCCACAAGTGTCTATAAGGACATTTGCGTATCTCAAAAAAAAAAAAAAAAAAAAAAAAAATGTGGCCGCCATTTGAGCACCTATTAGACAAGGTTAACGGAGGCCGATCGAAATGAAACTTGGTGGGCCTGTTTGACTCATGGCCTCAAAGGACCATGAGAAATTTGAAGGAAATCAGCCACTGGGTGGGTGATATTGCATTTATAAAGGGCGTAAACAATTGCGCATTGCACAGTTTTTCGCACATACACGTCAATTTTCGTATTATATGATAGAACTCTTCATACCGGGCAACTTTGCCAACAACAATCATTTGTGAAGATGTAAAAAAATGACTGATGATTGAGAAGATGTAAAAAAACTACTTTTGCGAACTAATCCTAGCTTTTTCACTCAATCTGGAAAAAAAAAAAAAACACTGTAGTACAATTCTCAATTCGAGTCTCTAGGTCAATAAGTAAAAAACAAAACAAAACTGAAATTTACCCTTTAGGAGAGTATTTAGAAAAGGGGTCTGTCCAAATGTACCCAAAACCCTATAAAGCCTTAAGTAAACTCAAAACTTCACAAAACCTGGTGAGCATATGCGACAGGTGATTCTAAACAAGCACGCAAGGACCACAGCTGGTGCTATAACAGTCATAAAAATTATAAAACCTTAAATTTCTTTGGTAAATTAACTGGATTTGCTTTTTTAAATCATTGATTTAGGTGGTTATAGGCTTGCTAAATATTAATAACATCTTTTTTTTTATATGTGCTTAAATGCCTCAAAGCGCTTGAACCCCAATAATCGCTGCTTGCAGCTATATTTATCATGTGTCCAGTTACATAACGTGGCTGATCAAAGATTTTTGTTCTCTGTTTCCTATTTTTAAGCCCTGTCTGAAAAATATTCTAATGATTATTGCTGTTATTAGACAGTAGAAACCACAGTCAAAATCCAGCAGGCACAAAACATTTTTACAAAGTTGCATTTTTAAAAATATTATAAAAACGTCCTAGCATCCACCAGTTACGTAACATGACCGATCAAGGGTAATAGCTTTCTATTTTCTATTTTTAAGCACATCTGACACATATTGTAATGACTATTCTGTTATCATACTGTACAAACTAGAGTCAAAGCCCAGCATGCACAAAACATTTTAACAACATTGCAGTTTATTTGCAATTTTGAAGTGTGCTAATAATATACAAGTTGTTTATTCTGTTTACATAAATTATATAGCCTTGACATAACTGAAAATAGCAAGTTATTATTAGGAAATGTAAGACAACATTGAAGCCTCATATTTGATATCTATTCCTCATTTTCCTTCACTAATAACATTTTATCATATAATTAAACAACTCACTTTGAATGCCAATGTGGTAAAAGGTACCAGATTGGACATAGTATGAGGGTTCAAAAACGTTGCAGAAAATACATATTACATTAACAAAAACCTGACATCTGTTGAGTGGGATACCAAAAAACATTAAAGCATGCTCTTTACAAGAACAACCTAGGTTTTACAACATACTGCACTTGCTATGAGCCCACATGGGGTTTAATGTAGCAATGGCTAGCTCAACTAAAACAATGCTGAGCATTGCTAGTTCTTGTCCTTCCTGTTGAGAGCTCCAATTATATTAAAATTATACTGTTACTCTGCAGACAAAAATGTAAGTGGTAGTCTACACAAATCACATTACTGCCATCCACCAGGACAGGGAGCTAAGAATTACACAATGCTAAACTTGCTAAACTAGTTTTATTGGGGTAAAAAGGCAGGAGTGCATCGGTTTGAATTTTTTTACTGTAAAAAATGTAATATAATTGATGTTTTGTGGAGTGGAATGGAAGGAACAGACACTAAAGAAACAGTAATGATTTTAGATGGGACACTAAATTAATATTGATTTAAACTTGTTTTTAGAAAACAAAACTGCTATTCCATCCCAAATGAAGATGCAAATGTTAAAAAAGCAAACTGCAGAAATCACTATTAATTTTAAAACAATGTTGGTTATGTTTATATGTGTGTGTGTGTATTTCATATGTACACATATACAGATATACACACACATAAATATTTAATATATTACATTAACATTGAATTATAAATTATAATATTACAATTTATTCAAATAGTAAATAGCTAAAAAATAAATCAATTAAAATATAAATTATAACATAAAAATGTATACACAAATGCACATATTTAAAATGAAATATATTATATTAATTAATATATAAAATATATTTAAAATATTTTATTAAGATTAAAATATAAATTATATTTCAGTTTATTAAAATAGTATATATTTAAAAATAAATCAATTAAAAATGTAAAATAAAAATAAAATAACACACAGGCACACACATATATTTAAAATTAAACATATTATATTAATTAAACTATAACATATATTAAAAATATTATATTGTAATATTATAATTCTAATATTACAATTTATTAAAATACTATATAGTTAAAAATAAAAAAATATATTAAAATTCAAAATGAAAAATATGTGTGTGTGTGTGTGTGTGTGTGTGTGTGTGTGTGTGTGTGTGTATACATATACACACACATGTATATTTACAAGTAAATATATTAATATAAATATAAAAAAGATAAAAATTATTACATTAATAATAAAGTAAAAATTAAAATATTACAATTTATTAAAATAATATGTAATGATAAAAAAATATAAAATTATATATATATATATATATATATATATATATATATATATATATAAATATATATATATACACTCAAAATATAAAATAAATGTATAATATTAAAATTCAATTCTAAAAGATACATTTTTTTTTTCTACTGTTTAACTAGAAAATACAACAGCAGGTTTATGTTGATTTAAAGAGGAAAGAAAAAAAAGGAACAGTTTCATCAAAAATTCCAGAGGAACGGTTTCACCTTCTAAGTCAATAATGGAACTGAAATGGGCAGTAATGCAGTTTGCAGATACAGCTGCACATGAATATAAGAGACCTGAGGCAATGACCCCTAGTGTCCTGATGAAAATATGATGGGATTTGGGCAGAAAGCATTAGACGTTCAGAATGAGAAGCTATCATCCCTCTATCTCTCCAGAAACAGCCCTGAAAAGTCAAACGCTTCCTTCTGAATCTCTCTCTTCCTTTCTTTCTCTCTGTCCTTCTCCATTTAGATAGTGTTCTTATCTCTCTCATGTGGGTTTTTGCAGTCTCTCTCGGTAAAGCGTAACGATAAATCTTCAATCTGCTAATTCCTCCCTTCCCCCTTCTCTCATCCTTCCCGTTTCGCCTGCCCTCCATAAGCTCTTTCACTCGCTCTCTCTCTTTCCCGTTGCAGGCTGTCCGTCCTGTCATCCTCTCCTCTCCCCCCTTCCCTTTCTCTCTCATTTGATGTTTCAATCGATGAATAAATGATTGTTTCTATTCTGAGCCGCTCGGTCTGGGAGAAACGAAGAGATTGAACAAAATACAGAGTGAAATAACAGACTCTCGCTGTGTGAAACAATGCGCCGCCATTTGGACTGAATCAATCTACATCCTAAACAGGGCCGAGATTCTTCTCTCCGGCTCAGCTCTTCTCCTCGCATCTGTCATTTTCCACCTATTCATCAATCACTCTTTCTCTCACCTTTTTCTCTCTCTACCAGTTGGTTACGGCATAGATGTTCCACTTGTGGCCCGCGGGCCAAATACGCCCCGTCAATCATTCTTATACGACACACTAGAGCACTCTGTGTGCAAAACTCAACAGTTGTCAATTAGCGGAGTGCGGCACATATCGTGACCATGTTTAAGGTCTTTCTGGCAGGCGATAGTTCAGCTACACTAGTTTCTAGTTTCTCGAACACAAATCATGCTTTCAGTCTAAAAAAAATCATCATTTTTACAGCGATGCACATTAACTTTTTTTTATAATGATTTTTTTTATAATATTACAATTTATTAAAATAGTATATTAAAAAATATATAAAATAAAAACTAAAGTAATAAAATAAAATTATTTTATTTAAATAAAAATTATTAAAATATAAAATACAAAAAGAGTAAATTAAAACATTATACATAAAATAAAAATAACATTATATTATACAATTAAAATATATTAAATTTAAATTATAAATTATGATATTACAATTTATTAAAATAGTATATTAAATATAAACAATTTAAATATAAAATAAAAACTAAAATAAAAACAATTTATTTATATAAAAATTCTAAAAATATAAAATAAAATACTGTTATTTTAAATTAAATATATAATATTTAAATAAAACTTTAAAAATATATATTTTCACCATCTAAGTAATTCTTAGTCAAACACACACATATATTTAAAATGAATTAATTAAAATTATACATAAAATAAAAATAACATTATATTATAAAATTTAAATATTTTATATTAAAATTAAAATTTAAATTATAATTTCAATTACAATTTAATAAAATAGTGTATTAAACATAATCTATAAATAAATAAATATAAATAATCTAATAAAAATACATCTAAAAAAATCTACAAATCTATTAAAATATAAAATAAAAACTAAAGTAATAAAATACTTTATTTATATAACAAAATAATAAAAAATACAAAATAAAAAACACTGTTTTTTTTTTTAATTAAATACATAATATTAAAATTAAATTCTAAAATAAATTAAATTCTAAATATGTATATTTTCACCATCCAGGTAATTCTTTTTGGAGAAAATCATGCCACACATATATATATATATATATATATATATATATATATATATATATAATTAGAAAATAATTTAATATCACAATATCATAATTATTTTCTGGAAATTAAACCAAAATAATTTAGATTAAAGTTTTTAGTAAATTGAAAACTTTACAAATGAATGTGCTTACTTGATCTTCAAGATGAACAAAACAAAAAAAAAAATTATATATATATATATATATATATATATATATATATATATATATATATATATATATATATATATATAAAGATGAAAGACTCAAAAGTATATTATGAAATAAAAAAAGTAAATCATGAAAATAAGTCAAGTCACTTGTGTCTGTATTAGTGCTTACACAATACATATTGTATAAATTGTTTTAAAGCTGCTTCACAATAATAAAAAGAAAAATAACGAAATTCAAACTTCTTTAAAAATGATACAAATAGCTCAAAAGCTGAAAAGTAGCCTTAAAAACACAAGTGTCATTTATTTAGCTTAAGTCAGTAAAATGTTCGAACCGTACATACTTCTCATATGTAGAATTATGTAAATTGGGATTCAAGCCTCTCACACACACACACACGGGTTGCCAGATTTGAGAGTGTGATGTCAGGCAGATTAATCTGGGCATTATGATTTTTGCCAGACTGCTGCCTGAGTAACACCTGCTCTCCTCATTATTCAAGCGGTCTCCAGATTGAGCCTCCTCTCCTCACGCACCTGTTGAGCGGGATTTCTGGCTCCAATCAAACAGCAGATGAGAGAGAGCTGCTGAAATGAGCTGATGTTTATGCCACATCTGGATAAAAGCCACGGCCTGAGACGACACTGAACACACACACACACACACACACACCTGTCAGCACTGAAGATTAACCTTCAGATCTACTTTTAAGATGGGGCTGTTCAGTAGGGAGCAAATTATGAGAGTTGAGAAAAAAAGCAACTTTTCAAATGTATCTAGGTTTTTTTGTCATGTTTTATTCCTTTATGCTAAATTTAAATAAATAAATTTAAAAAGATGTTTCTGGAGCACCAAATCCACATATTAAAATGATTTAATAATTCAGCTTTGCATCTCAGGAATAAATTACATCTTAAAATGTATTCATATAGAAAATGCTTATTTTAGATGTTAATAATATTTCACAATATTACACTTTTACCATAACTGTATAACATTGAGAAAATAATTCAAATAACAATAGTTGATTCGGATTGAATAAGCATGGGTGTAAAACTATGTGAATCTTTCATAATAGTAGTTTAATTCTTACAAATTAGATTTTATCGAATAACATTTTGTCTTTCAATCTTTGTACTGTGCGTCTGTATATTCCCCATCTGTCCTTCTCTTATTGATGGTGTATTGCATCTAAAATCTCATCACTTCACCAAGGGATTGCTGTGCATCTAACCACGCGCGCACGCAAGTCTCTTTCTCTCCCTTAATGTGACAGACGCATCCATCGGCAGCTATGAATAATCAATGAACTCCATCTGTTCATATGAGACCTGAGGAAGAGAATCAACTCTCTCACACCTAATGTCTACATTTCTCTGTACAGATGTGTTTGTGTGTGTGCGTGAGAGAGCGGCTGTAGGCCACATCCTTGTCAGAGCAACTCTATTAGTCAAAAAGACAAGCTGACAACACTAATTGATGAGAATATAATCAAATTTCCATTTCCTGCAAATGACCTTATTAATCTACAGAGGAAGCAAACATTTTCATATGCAAAACGTCTTGTGTGATGTTGTTTGCGTGTGAACGGACCACCTCGGTTAGTTGAACTCTGCGCAGCGTGTGTGTGTCAACGCGCCCCGAGGGTGTTGCAATGGCCAATGTGTTTCAAATGGAAATCAGTTTCCGCTTACAGTATTTTTCTTTATGCAAACTGGAGGTGAAAGCGTGTGTGTGTGTGTGTGTTTGTGACATAATTCTGTAATGTTCATCACGGACAAGATAATAAAGACACGTCAGACACACATCAGCTGAAGCTGCTGGCCACAGATGGTTCATTATGACTCCTGAGCATCACCGTCTGACAACAACTCCAAATCATCCGTCCTCATCCTAATGGACCATTTCCGCCTGTCCACATCAGAGGATCTGATCTGCACTTCAGTCCGACCTCACACCAGACCACAAATCCACACCAGCAATTTTTAAAAGCGCATCTGATTTCACAGGTAGACTCACATGTATGAATTTCCATGCATCTATAAACCTTAACTGAGCACCACAGCATGATGTACCTCACTAATTAATCTGGTTAAGACAACCAATCAAACAATATAACTAGATAACTTGCTAAATAACTAGCTTAGTAAATAACCAAACAAATAAACAATAAAAACTAAATAAATAACTATAATCACCAACCTACTACTAGCTAAATAAATAATTACACAAATAAATGGAAACTAATGGACTAACTAAAAAACTAATTAAACTAACTCAAAACAAACATTCTAACTAACTAATAAATAAAAGCTAACTTTGTAATTAATTACATAAACTAATGGGCTAACTAAACAATGAAATAAATAAACAACTACTAATAAATAAATAAATAAAAGCTAACTAACTGTATAAATAAACAACAGCTAACTGACTACTACTATAACTAAATAAAGAACTAAAAATAATTAACAACAACTAACAAACTAGATAATTAATTACATAAATGAAAACTGATGAACTAACTAAACAAAGAAATCAAATAAATAACTCAACAACTAACTCAACAAATAAACATCTAACTAATAAATAAATAAAAGTGAATTCATTATATAAATAAACAACAGCGAACTGACTACTAACTAAATAAACAACAAAAATAAATAAACAACTAACAAACTAACTTAACAAGCAACAAAATAAAAAACAAACAAACAAAAACGAAACAACCAAATAAATAACAGACTAACTAAATAACGCATTAAAATAATAAACAACTTACTGACTACTAACTAAATAAACAACAACTAATGGACTAACTAAATAAGCAACTAACTAAACAGACAAACAACTAACTAAACAACAAAACAAGCAACTAAAATAAATGGACTAACTAAAACAACTAGCTAAAATAAAAACAAACTAACTAAATACACATTTAACTAGATTAAACTAACTAAACAAACTAACTCAAACAAATAAACCTCTAACTAATAAATGAATAAAAGTTTATTAACTATATAAATAAACAACAGCTGACTAACTAAATAAACAAAATAAACAACAACAACTAACAAACTAACTTAATAAGCAACAAAATAAATAAATAAAACAACCAAATAAACAATGAACTAAATAACTAAAGTAATAACTTAGTGACTACTAACTAAATAAACAACTAATAGACTAACTAAATAAGCAACTAAATAAACAAACAAACAACTGACTACTAAGCAAACAACTAAAATAAATAAACAACAACTAACAAACTAACTTAAGCAACAAAATAAATAAACAAAACACCCAAATAACTAAACAAACAACCAAATAAATAACAAACTAAACTAATTAAAGTTAATACTTACTGACTACCAACTAAATAAACAACAACTAATGGACTAACTAAATAAACAAACAAACAACTAAACGACAAAACAAACAACTCAAACTTAATACACATCTAAATTAAACCGACTAACTAAATAATCAACTAACTAATAAATAACTAAAACAACAAACAGATTAAAACAACTAACTAAATGAACAACTGAAAAAACAATCAGATAAACATCTCAATAAACTAAATAACTAAAACTAAATAAACAACTAACAGACTAAACAACTACACAAACTAAGTAAAAAAGTAAATAAAACAACTAAATAAAAACTGAGTAAATAAATACCAACTGATTAAATAACTACAATCAACGATTTAAATCAATCCATTGAACATTTTTGTATTAACTAGAATTGTATTAATTGCTCACTCATGTCATTGCATATACTGTACTTTGCTACTTCTGCATTCATTTAAATTATAATAATGATTTCTTATTCCTGTCTTTCACATTATGATAAAATACGTGCCCACAAGACCAGCCTTGAGTGAATCACTTAGCTGCATTTTCACCTATTTATTGATTTAGGCTAATGTTTTATTGCTTACAAACTCTCACTGTCTTTCTGCGGTGAAAAGAGACAGCAGTAGGATTCAGTGAAACAGTTGGCTGAACACAGACTAATACATAACCAGTCTTTTATAAAACATAACTTCTTTCTTTAACAGCAAGAATCAGAATGAAATTAAAATGGGTTTCAGTAATACAGCTTGTTGTTTTACAGCCCCCCCTTCTCCCTCACTCCATCTCTATCTAGCAAAGTCTATTTATTCCACCATGACCTTTGACTTCTGTCCGCACTGTTCCGGGGGAACTGCTGATTTCCTTGAGCTCTCTGCAGGAGGTCAGGCCTGTCCCATAATGCACTACAGCACTGCCAAATTCTTAGCATGCAGCGGTCTGGCTGGCTGTCTGGACAGGTTTCTTAGACTAGGGCCAGAAATATGAAGTCCAAAAGTATGAGCCATATATAAATAAATAAAAACACACCTATTTATCTAGTTATGGAAAAAAAAACTATCTATCTATCTATCTATCTGTAATTACTTATAATGCAGTCCTTTTCTCGTTCTCTCACTTTTCTCTTCTCATTTTTTTAATAATTGTTAGTGGCATTCCCTAGTAAAAAAAAAAAAAAAAAAAAAAAGATTTTTAAAATGCATTTATTTCATACTAAGTATAGTTCAAAAATGTTGTAATTCAACTTTATTTGGAGTACTACCTGTGCACAATGCACATTTCTTAATAGCCTAAAATATGTTTTAATGTCACTATTGATGAGGATTCCGTGATCTTTAAATAATATCGGTCTTTAACCCTTTAACTGTCATTTTTGAACACAGACATAAAAATGCACTATATCCAGACTTAAAATTTTATAGTTCATGAATGAAAACATTTTGTATTATGATTTTAAAGTACATTCTCTGTGGTAATGCAATGTCTGATTTTGAAATGCCTTTCAAAGGATGAGTTTTGAGATATTAAGTTTTGAACTGATATATAACTTCTTATGATATCTAAAGTGTGAAAGGGAAAAAGGAAACGAAGAAAGTCTTTTGTGACAAAGGTCAGAACTCATGTTATGATGTAGATTTTTAATAATTAGTAATAATGTGTTCATTTGTAACACAAAAATATGGTAAAATATCTATTTAGGAGTCTTAGACCTTTCCAACGATGTATAATTTGTCATGATTAGATTAGGATGCATTTGTAATATGGTGAAGTAAACTTAAGCGTCCCACAGAGTGGACGGTGACAGTTACAGAGTTAAATGCTAAATATTTAAAGTGCACCTAAAGTATACTTATAATAGTTCCACTTTAGCACAAATATACTTAAGTAGTTGGACTTCAGCACTACTTCTGCACAAAGTGCATTAAGCACAAAATTAGTTGTTCATACTGACTTTAAATATACCGGTTTAGCATACTAAAAGTACAACTGCAGCATATTTTTTATTAAGTACATAATATGCAGATGTATTTGTATTTATTTTTAACAAGGGTTCACCTGCGTCTCATTTTCATCTTTCCCTTGATCCTTCATTCTCTTTATTGAAATTAACTGCTCTTTTTTTAATTCTAAGTAATATTATTCTTTGCACATTTTTTTCATGATCACATTTTTAAATCATCTTTTAATTTTCCTTCCCTGTGCATCCATTAAATCAGAAGTAATACTGGTCTAAGCTGGTTGTTTCAGTGAAGGTGGCTGTGTTCAGAATGAAATATTAGTATATTTCGTACTGGGCAGCAATACTGAAAACTGCCTACTGTTTTTAAAAATAGTTTGTGAAACAGTACAGATTATGTAACAATAAACATTTCAAAGAGCTGCACTCTAGTTGTTTGACATAGGAATAGTTCACCCAAAAATGAAAATTTGCTGAAAATATACACACTCTCATGCCATCCAAGATGCACATGACTGTTGCTTCACTAGATTTTAAAACAATTAGCATTACACCAGTACATCCTATGTAGTGAATTGGTGCCGTCGGAATGAGAGTCCAAAGAGCTGATAAAAATATCACAAT
Organism: Cirrhinus mrigala; assembly: GCA_036247105.1. Classification (NCBI taxonomy): domain Eukaryota; kingdom Metazoa; phylum Chordata; class Actinopteri; order Cypriniformes; family Cyprinidae; genus Cirrhinus; species Cirrhinus mrigala. The sequence goes on along the minus strand of CM070027.1, from coordinate 27,239,639 downwards.
AATCCACAAGAAATCCATACCACTCCAGTCCATCAATTAAAGTATTATGAAATGAAAGGCTGTGAGTTTGTAAAAAATGAATCCATCATAAGCGCATTTTAACCTTAAACCCTTATGTTTGGCCAAAATTGTAAACCATAAATCCATAAACCATAACTAAGCTTTCTCTGCTGAAAAACTCCATCCCCTGTTGTTCCCTCACATCAATACCCACCCACATATATGTTCAGAACTGTTTTGGACTGTTTTCATTTGTAAACAGTGCTTGCTCTGTTCTATTTCCCTCCTGATTCAGATGAGACAAGTTTTTCACTGAAGAAAGCAATATTATAGATTACGTACTTGTATTTTAGCCAGAAGCATTTATGTTTGTTTATTTTTGTTGGGGATTCAGCATTCTGATGGGAAAATCACTCCACCAGCCATGGAATGGTGAACGAAAATGTTCTGGAAAGTGATTTTGTGCTTCTCTGTGATGGAACCACGATGCTTCACTCACTTTTAGATCTCAGGCTTCTGGAGGGGTTGTAGATTCGTAAGAATGAGTGGAAGTAGGTGGGTGCTGAGCCTGTGGCTGTTCTATACGCAAGCATCAATATCTTGAACTTGATGCAAGCCGCAACCGGTAATCAGTGTAGGAGATATAGAGAGGTGTGATGTGGGCCCTTTTGGGCTTGTTGAAAACCAGTCATGCTTCTGCATTCTGAATCATTTGTAGAGGTTTGATTGTCCAGCCAGAAGAGGGCTGCCTAGAAATAACAAAGGCCTGGACAAGAAGTTGTGCAGCATGCTCTGTTAGGAAGTAGGTGTAGGATCTTTCTGATATTGTGCAATGCAAACCTGCACGATTTGCAATGTGGTTTTTGAAGGTTAGCTGATCTAGATTACACCAAAATTTCTGGCTGAATTTGATGGGATAATTGTTGCTGAACTTAGCTGGATGGTAAAATCAGCTGTAGATTCAGAGTGGCAGGGAAGACCAGAAGCTCAGTCATTGCCAGGTTGAGCTGCAGGTGATGTTCTTTCATCCATGCTGAGATGTCCGCCAGGCAGCCTGAGATCTGTGCAGCTACCAATGGATCATTTAATTGAAATGAAAGATAGTGCTGTGTGTCATCAGCATAGCAATGGTAGGAGAAACTGTGCCTGTATGATGGGTTCCAGTAGTCTCAGCCTCAGACATCATGCCCTTGGAACGTTAGCTAAATGTCTGATGCATAAGGCACACTTAGTTGGAAACACTTCAGGAGTTTCGAAGTCGTCATCGGATTGGTTAGATTATACAGGATTTCCGGCAGACGTGTGTGTTGTATTCTTTAACGTTCCACCTGGAAACTAAAATGCTGTGGCGCCAAACCCCCTCACAAAAAAAAGAAAACTGTCGTGTTTACAACTGTGACGCCAAATGCATATCAGGATCAACCAAATGCTGGATTTTCAAAAGTTCATGGCATAGAATCTTAAAAATATGTCGGAGAGTTTCAAACATGTGTTATTGTGGCAACATTTCCACACTCCTAAACATGATGCGGCACAAAATGAAACGTGACTGGTTGCTTTACCTGTCAGTCATATAGCCGCCTTGGTCATTCAAAGCGGCCAAGGTTCCCAGAACTTCTGCCATCAGCCTGAAGGTCTGGCTACACAAGACTAGGGTTCCAGTGATATAGTGCATAAGGAGAAGAAGAGAAGTCCAAGTACTGATCCCTGAGGAACCCCTGTGACCAACTGATGTGCTCTAGATACCTCCCCTCCCAGGCAACCCAGAAAGAGTCTTCATAAGATGTCAACTGAGTGATGTGGTATGCTTGTGCATTATTGTGATCTTTTTATCAGCTGTTTGGACTCTCATTCTGACGGCACCCACTCACTGCAGAGGATCCATTGGTGAGCAAGTGATGCAATACATTTCTCAAAATTTGTTCTGATGAAGAAACAAACTAATTTACACATTGGATGGCTTAAGTGTGAGTAAATTATGTAGAATGCATAGCTACTATGTGACTCTGGACCACAAAACCTGTATTAAGTAGCACAGGTATATTTGTAGCAATAGCCAAAAATACATTGTATGAGTCAAAAATATTGATTGAAATATCGATGAAATATAGATGAAAAATCATTAGGATATTAAGTAAAGATCATGTTCTGTTAAGATATCTTGTAAATTTCCTACCGTAAATATATTAAAACTTAATTTGAGATTAGTAATACGCATTGGGCATTTGGAGAGCTTTAAGGCGTTTTTCTCAATATTTAGATTTTTTTGCACCCTCAGATTCCAGATATTCAAACAGTTGTATCTCTGCCAAATATTGTCCAATCCTAACAAACCATACATCAATGGAAAGCTAATTTATTCAGCTTTTTTTCAATTTTTTTATTCAAATTTGTGACCCTGGCCCACAAAACCAGTCATAAGGGTCAATTTTTTTTAAATTGAGATTTATACATCATCTGAAAGCTGAGGACAATATTTGGCCGAGATACAACTATTTGAAAATCTGGAATCTGAGGGTGCAAAAAATCTAAATATTTAGAAAAGAGCCTTTAAAGCTGTCCAGATAAAGTTCTTAGCAATGCATATTACTAATCCAAAAATTAAGTTTTGATATATTTAAGGTAGGAAATTTACAAAATATGTACATAATGTTTACTTAATATCCAAATGACTTTTGGCATAAAAGAAAAATCAATAATTTTGACCCATGCAATGTATTTTTGGCTTTTGCTACAAATATACCCGTGCTACTTAAGACTGGTTTTGTGGTCCAGGGTCACATGTAAACAGAAATAAGAGAAGTATGGAAGTCCTTTGCGGCTTACATTCTCTTGACTTGGATTCCATTACCCGTGATCCTCTTGTACTGACCTTTCTTGCTATTGTGGGACAACTTGTATTTTACTTATTATTTTTCTGTAAACTGCGGCAGGTCGACAAGGAGGAAAACAAGGTTTCTCTATTCAAAATCTTTGTGCTGCTTAAATGCACAGAAGAAAACCGAAATCACTAGAAATGACTGAATAATGGGTGGTTTTAGTGAACCCTGAACCTGTTTGAACAGGTTGCTGGATCAACAGGAGAGATTTTAAATTATGCACAAGGCTGCAATTGATTAATATATTTATGCCAGCGCTCCTCTGACCTTGGTCTACAAATGGTCAGCCTCGGTTCTTTGAGACATACTGTAGAAATAACTTATTGCACAGAATGAGTGAAGCTGTAATAACAGTATTTGAAGGAGAAAAGAGAGTCTGCAAGAACAAAAGAGCAGGGCAGACAGTGAGTCAGCAGAAAGTCTTACTATCTGGAGGTCTTTTCACAGCTGTAACAAGGACATATAAAATCCCGGGCTTCTCTCAGATGGATTTTTAATAAGCGGCAGAGCTGTAAGTGTGTGACACAACTGCTGAAGGTCACGCAGGAAGTTCACAGGCACAATTGAAGTGAAGTGAACTGAATGCATCTCAAATGCACCTCTTGCAAGCACTTGAGATTCAATTTTGTGATTCATGCAGCGAACGGCCCCAAAAAGCATTTGGGCACTTAAAAACACTCATGAATACAGGAATGTTTTTGCATTATATGAAATCAGTGTGGCATTTACTTCCCAGCAAACACAGAACACTGTTAATTCTAGTATTTGGTTTCCTTTAGTTATAGTTCTAGGAACTTTTTTTTAACAATTATAAAATTCCAAAAAATGTTGCATTTTTGGAGGGAACATTCTTTCTGAGAATGTTCTGGGAAACAAAAACTAGCATTTCAAGAATGTTTTAGGAATTAAATACACTGTAAAATTCACCAAAACCAGTTGATTCACTGCTTCACTATTTTGTATCTGATGCACTGACATTTCGACATTTTTAAGTGTGCAGCTCTAAAAGTCATGTCCTTTTTACCAGCTTAATTAGTCTGTTCAGAGCAGCGGTCAACTGGCTGCCATTCTGTTCATTTTCAGAGCTGCGTTTTATTTCACTTTTACGATATCCAGTCATAAACAACCCAGAAACAATGCAAGGCTTTCATATGCAGCTTATAAAGCAGATTATTCATTATTTTGCACAAAGAACAACCTTCACGGAGTGTTAAAAACGCTGCCCACATATGCATTCACTTCCTGTCACACACACACACACACAAATGGAATGAATATAAATGTCCTCCTCCACTAACACCTCCGGTCCATCCGACTCTAAGGGTGTTATGCTCCAATACACCTCTAAATCTCTCTCTCTTTCCACTGGCTCTTTCTCTTGCTTATTCCCTTTGGGAGTGAACTGTATTGCAGGTGAGGATGATCAGACAGGTTGGATGATGAGAGCTCTCTAGAAGTGATTTGAAATGCTCTACATAAGCAGCATCTCCATTAAAGTAGAAGTCCACTTCCAGAGCAAAAATTTACAGATAATGAACTCACCACCTTGTCATCCAAGATGTTCATGTCTTTCTTTCTTCAGTCATAAAGAAATTATGTTTTTTTGAGGAAAATCTTTCTCCATATAATGGACTGATATGGTGCCTCGAGTTTCCAAAAACTTCCAAAATGTAGTTTAAATGCGGCTTCAAACGACCCCAAATGTTCGATCCCAGCCGAAGAAGAAGGGTCTTATCTAGCGAATCAATCGGTTATTTTCATAAAAATAATACAATTTATATACTTTTTAATGTCAAATGCTCGTCTTTTTTTCTTTTTTTTTCCGGGTCATGACAGTGAGGGTATGCTGAAAAACTCCCATCTCATGTTCTCCCTCAACTTCAAAATGGTCCTATATCACTGTTTTACCTTTTTTGTTAAGGGTGTTTGATCTTCTTTGCATGTTCACTTTGCAAAGACTGGGTTGGTACTTCTGCAGCGATGTAGGAGGATTCTGAAATGATTTTTGAAGTTGAGGGAGAAAATACGATTGGAGTTTTTCGACATACCCTAACTGTCTTGAGTCAGAATACACAGAGTTCAGGCAGAGCAAGACAAGACGAGTGTTTGAGATTAAAAATTATTTAAATTGTATTTTTAAAATGAAAATAACTGATTGCTTCGCTAGATGAGACCCTTTTTCCTCGGCTGGGATCGTTTACAACCGCATTTGGGATCGTTTAAAGCCGCAATTAAACTGCATTTTGGAAGTTCAAACTCGGGGCACCATATCAGTCCATTATATGGAGAAAAATCCTGAAATGTTTGTCTCAAAAAACATAATTTCTTTACGGCTGAAGAAAGAAAGACATGAACATCTTGGATGACAAGGGGGTGAGTACATTATCTGTAAATTTTTGTCCTGGAAGTGGACTTCTCCTTTAATGGTCACTTAGATGTCATACAATCATTACTTGGCATGTGAAGAAACTCAAAAACCTGCTAAAGCTCCCAGTTGATTCCAAAAGTTCAGCATTAGTGTGTATACTTAAGAAACATCTGCTAAAATATCTGACAGTCCAGATCAATTGCTCAACCCTACTAATTGAGTAGTCAGTTGTTGTGATTGCATCTACAGATTTAACATGCTAAGTAAGTTTCTGAACAAGATATATGACTCAACATATACACCCTTCGATTCATCTGGATGCAGTTTGTTCAAGATGTGTAATTGTGATAAGAAAGAAAAGCTCTGATGGGAGAATCTGATGGTGAGAAATGGGCTGATAGTGTAATTAGTGTGTGTGTGTGTGTGTGTGTGTGTGTGTGTTTTATATAAGTCATTATCTCTCTCTTGCTCTCACTGTATGTTCATTTTCTGAGAAGTTTCTAAATTAGCTGCGGGTAATTACATTCTCTCAGATCCGTTAACATGAGACTCTGCGCCGGACGAGGCAAGATAAAGGCGGATTTAAAGGAAGGATTGATGAAGAACGTTTCATGTGATATTCTTGATAAATCCATAACTCATTTTCTCTAGTAATGATCCTCCTGACGTCTCTCTGTGTGTGTGTGTGTGTGTGTGTGTGTGTGGAGTTTCATGAGGGTCATGTTTCCAAATGCAGGGCAGATGCTTCACATAATAATATTCAGCTTATGTAAAATGTGTCTGTGAGAAAAGAAATGAGGGAGAAGAAAGAAAGACAGATTAACAGATCATACATGCTGTTATTCACTTTCAGAAGGCAAAATATCAACCTGAAAAATGAATACTATTCAATTACCCTGGGAGTACTATTCAATTTAATATATTTAATATATTTTAATATATTATCAGACACATATCACAGATAACCGAATAAGTAAAACAACTAGAAGTAAATAATCCTGTTAGATTTTGATGTAAAGCTGGCTGTCAGTGGTGTTACACTATCATCCCCATTTATAATACACACTTCTTTAAACAAATTTATAGTTAAGAATTATGTAGATTAACACTGACATTTTTAATATTGTGAAACCTCAAATAAGTAAAACCTCAAATAAATAAATAAATAAATATATAAATAATAAATAAAGGTAAATATTTAAATATAATATATTTATAATTTAAAATCCTACAATTATGCAAGAACTTAAATGAAATTTGACTGTATTATTATTATTATTATTATTATTATTAAATATATATATATATATATATATATATATATATATATATATATATATATATATTAAATAATACATTTTTGCATATTAAACATATAAAACGTGTATATATGTATATAAGTAATTTATGTATTCACAATAATTTAAAATCCTACAATTAATCTTAAATGAAATTTGATCATTTTTACTGTAAAAATTATTATTATTATTATTATTTTTATTATTAAATAATACATTTTTAATGTGGTAAAATAAATGTTTATATATGTATATAATTTATTTATTTATTTACAGTAATTTAAAATGAAATGTGATCATTTTCACTGTAAAACAATTATTATTATTATTATTATTATTATTATTATTAAATAATACTTTTTTAATTTAGTAAAATAAATGTATATGTGTGTATATATGTATATAATTAATTTATTCACAGTTATTTAAAATCCTACAATTATGCAATAACTTAAATTATATTTGATCATTTTTACTGCAAAACAATTATTATTATTATTATTATTATTATTACTATTATTATTAATTTTATTATGAAATAATACTTTTTTTAAATATAATAAAATACACATGTGAAAATATGTATTATGAAGTATGTATAATTAATTTATTTCTACACAGTGATTTAAAATCCTACAATTATGCAAGAACTTTTTTGCAAGAACAAATTTGATCATTTTCACTGTAATAATAATCGCTATTATTATTATTATTATTATTATTATATTATTATTATTATTATTATTATTATTATTATTATTATTATTTATGTATTTATGTATTTATTTGTTTGTTTATTTATTTGTTTGTTTTAATAATAAATAATGCCTTTTTTAGGGGGACATTTTGTTAACTAAAAAAAAAACCCTGGATTTTGCATGTATTCATTTTCCAAAATTTCCAAAAGAAATTTGAAGAATATAGGTATGGCACAGCATATATATATATATATATATATATATATATATATATATATATATATATATATATATATATATATATATATATAAAATATAATTTAAAAAATTTGATGGATATTGTAAGCTGTAGAATAATAATCCTTCATGACTCAGTGTACAATAAAAGTTTTAAAGAGCCTTAAAAGGGCTGAATAGTTTTTACAGGCCTTACATAATGTCAAAATCTTTGTTATATGAGACAATACAGAGGATTTTGTCCTAAAAGAAAGACACAGGAGTTGGAGAGAGAAATTGTGTTGGTGTTAAACGCCCTCAGAGATGCACGGGCCAGAGATCTTACAGGAGCACCGCATTTATATTCGTTCTGCTGCACGAGAGAGGCTGAAAACATCTCTGGTATCTACATTTCACAAACAACAAATAAATAACCGTTATATGTTGTTTATATGTGCGTTTCTGTGCATTTGAATGATTTGGCTGTTATTTTCTAACAAAAACACACAAACCGAATTCTCAGGGAAACAAACTGCAGTAATACGAACAGACCAACACACAAACACACCCTCGCTCTCCCTTGAGCAATCTCTATCCCTCCAAATCCGATCAGAGCAGATCACAGGGGAATGATGGATTCATCTATCCTTCCCCTTTTGCTCCCGGACACACATCAACGCTCACACAGTCGGCCTCTTTCTCAGAGGGAAGAAAACACATGAAGGTGCTATTCACATGCACAGAAACCAAATGAGCAAATGGTTTATGCGCTCTCGAATTTCCTCCCCGTGTCGAGCGCTCGAGGAGAGGATGTGCTAAAAGAGACGAGGTGAGAGAGAATCCAAAATTCCTCCCATGATCATTAAATAATTTAGAGACACCGCTCCACTGATCATTAGAGAGACGAACAGAGGGAAGCAGCGCGGGAGGGGAGAGCGAGGAGATTGCGGAGAGACGGGAAGCAGGAAAAGTGGGTGTAATAGAGTGGAGGAGCTTTCTTGGAGGCAGAGAGAGAGAGAGAGAGAAAGAAGCTAGAAGATGAAGAGAAATCTTCCAGTTTTAGAAGAACTTTTTCATTGTCCTCTTTGAACCGCTGCCGCGTCTGAGGGGAATTGCATGAGCACGCGATCAGAGGACTTGAACGTCTGCATTAATGAAGCAAAGATAAATCTCACATGATTAATTCTGATTTGTCTGTCCTCCTTCAGAGGTTGTATTGGGATTAATTGGTACTCTTTTCACAGTGTTAAACTTAGCAAAAAAGCATATTCGATTGTTTGAAATATGAGCCAATCACGGTTTCTCTAGAGTCAAAGCAACAGCTACAGACTTCATTCTTTAAATATATTATAAACTACATTACATAATTATATAATATTGTATAAAATCAAAAATAATATATTAAAATAATATTAATTATTTATATACTTTTATTTGCTAAATTATTTGAATTTATTATTTTATATATTATATAATTATACATAATATATTATAATCAAAGCAAAGGCTCGAGACTTTATTCTTATATATATTATAAAATATTATATAATTATAGAATAATATTACAGAAAACAAAAATAATATTAAAATAACATATTAAGTATTACATAATTAACATAAATAATTATTAACATATTAATGATATACATTGGTTTATGTATTCGTTTTATTTGATAAATTAATTTTTTAATTTTTTATTTATTTATTTATTATTATTTATATACAGACATCATTCTTATTATATATTATAAAGATATTATATCATTTTATAATTAAATTAATATATTAAAATAACATTAACATTTAAATCATTATTTGAATTTATTATATTATATAATTATACACACTATAGTCAAAGCAAAGTAAATATTATAGAATATTATATATAATTATATATAAAATATTATAGAATTATAGAATATTACTGAAAAAAATATTAATGATATATAAAATGATAATGATATATAAAATATTATATATTTCTATATATTGTATATTGTTTATATATTCATTTTATTTGAAAACATTTCCGAATATATTATTTTATATACAGACTTCATTCTTATTATAAAATAAAATAATTTTATAAAGTCAAAATTATTATTAAAATAACATTAATATATAAAATCATCATTTGAATTTATTTCATATATTATATAATTACACATATTATTGTCAAAGCAAAAGTTACAGACTTCATTCTTAAAATATATAAAATATATAATTATATTATATTATATAATATTACATAAAATTATAAATAATATATTATTAACATGATATTAATATCTAAAATCACATATATATATGTACTTTATATATATATATATATATATATATATATATATAGATAGATAGATAGATAGATAAATATAGATATAGATATATAGATAGATAGATAGATAGATAGATAGATAGATATAGATAGATAGATAATTTAAAATTATATATATATATATATATATATATATATATATAATCGCATACAAAATAAAAGTTTGAGTTTGCCTAGTATATGTGTGCACAGTGTGTAATTATTATGTATATATAAATTAACACAAATTAATGTATATATTTTAGAGAAATAAGTTATGTACAAAATATTTTTATTTATATATAATATAAATCATATAAAAATTATAATAAATGCATATACTAAACTTTAAATGCAAACTCAAACTTTTATTTTGTATGCGATTAATCGCGATTCATTGTTTGACAGCCCTAATATATATATATATATATATATTCGCTTAAAAATAATCCAACATCCATCTTGATAGGAAACAGTAAAAACATTTTGGGTGAAAATGTTTTTTATTTTTGGGTGAGCTATTTCTTTAAGAGGGTCCACTTGATTTACTTGAATTACAAGCACTGAAGTTTAGTACTTACGGTTAGAGGTTTCAAAAAAAGTAGCAACTGTAATGGTGATGCTTAACATAGTTAAACAGCACTTATTACAAGAGTTTTCCATTATAAGCCTTACACAGCCTCTCTAAAACCTCACAAATCTCTATTTGGCACACCAGCATAGATCCAGAGCGATCGCATAAAGGCTTTAGGTCTGATCCCATGTGGATCTAGAGAATTATTGGCCTGCCCGACCACTACTTGTTGTGGCCTTGAACGAAGCACTTAACCACACGCTGCTCCACGGGGGGATCGGGATAATGACACGCAACCTTGAGTTTGACCCAGACTAGGTGCTATTTGCCCCGATGTCTAACAGGAATGGTCCAGATGAGCAGCATTCATATGCCCATCGACATCTGCAGCTTAGAAAAGAAAAACCTAAGAGTTTTTCTTTTCACAAAGAAACAGAGAACAGCTTTACGTCTGATGAAAGTGCAAAAAATGAACATTTACAAAGCTATTATTTATTTATTATTAAAAATTATTATTATTTTATTTGAATGGAAAAATAGTTTAAATTCATTAAATCTGAACATAAGAGGCTAACATGATTTAATATATTATTATTATTTACATAGTTTGTCCAGAACATATCCAGAAGCACAAAGAAAGAAAGAAAGAAAGAATAAATATTTAACTCAAGAAACAACTTTCTAGGTATCTACTTCAGCTCCTGGCTCACGTAGCCTCATGAGATATAAACTGATACAGCAGGTCTGGTGCTGTTCACCAACTTTTTCCCCAAATATTTTGGAATCCCAGTTGTTTGACATACGTCTTTTTCCATACAATACAAGCATAAATATTTGAACACAAACTCTGTGATTCACCTCCTCGGCTATAGCACTAATAAACAGATCCATCAAAACACCCAGTAGACTCAGATGAGGGACTTTGTGAGAGAAAACACTCATATGATTGATTAAAATTCATTTTGAGATTGGAAGGAGCCAGGTCAATTCGAAATCAAATGGGAATACAGCACTGAAATGATTCAAAGCATTTTCTGTGGCAGCATTAACTTGCATTAATTGCAGGTCTTAAAGGTCTTACAGCCTTAATTTGCCCTTCCACAAATTAAAGGGATAGTTCACCCAAAAATGAAAATCGTGTCATTAATTACTCACCATTATGTCGTTCCAAACCTGTAAGACCTTCGTTCATCTTCAGAACACAAATGAAGATATTTTTGATATCAGCAAATTAGACAGCAACACAACTGACAAAACCGTGATTTTATGAAGCTATGAGAATATTTTTTGTGCACCAAGAGACTCAGAAAAGAAGATATTGTTGAATTAAGGTGTTAATTTTATTGTCTTTGCATACAAAAATCTATTCTCGTAGCTTCATAAATGATTATGCAGGGTCAGAAAGCTCTCGTATTTCATCAAAAATATCTTAATTTGTGTCCGAAGATGAACAAAGGTCTTACGGGTTTGGAACGACATGAGGGTGAGTAATTAATGACAGAATGTTAATTTTTGGCTTAAGGCCTTAATTTGGAGCAGAAATTTTGAATTGCATAAAGTCATGGCATTAAATGTTGCACATACAGCAAAAATAAATATCTTTGTCAGTATTTTTAACATTTTCCAATACAAATATCAAAACATTCTTAAATCAAGATACGTTTACTTTTAGATGCAAAGTGAAGATGATGAACCAAATTAAGTGAGTTTACCCTAGTGTAAAATAAATATACCAAAATGTATTTAAAATTTCATGCTGTGTATACTACAAATACATTTACTGTACATGTGACCCTGGACCATGAAACCAGTCATAAGCAGCACTAGCCAAAAATACATTGTATGGGTCAAAATTATTGATTTTTCTTTTATTCCAGAAATCACTAGGATTAAGTAAAGATCATGTTCCATGAAGATATTTTGTGAATCTCCTACCATAAATATATAAAAAAGTTTTGATTAGTAATATGCATTCCTAAGAACTTAATTTTTATTCTCAATATTAGGATTTTTTTGCACCCTCAGATTCCAGATTTTCAAATAGTTGTATCTCAGCCAAATATTGTCCTATCCTAACAAACTTATTTATTCAGCTTTTGGATGATGCAGAAATTTCATCATCTGAAAAAGGGTCCAAAATTGACCCTTATGACTGGTTTTGTGATGCAGGGTCAAATATTATGCACCTAATAAAAATAGCCTGCAACTGTACTTTTAGTATACTAAACTGGTATATTTAAAGTCTGCTAAGTTGGAACAACTAATTTTGTGTTTAATGCCCTTTAATTGTGCGGAAGTAGTGCTAAAGTCCATCTAAAGATATACTTAAGTATATTTGATTGTGCTAAAATGGAACTATTGCAAGGTACGCTTTAAATAATTTGCATTTAAAGACTAATATTATTTAAAGATCATACAATCCTCATCAGTCGTGAAATTAAAAACACATTATAGGCTTAATATTAAGAAATGTGCTTTGTGCACAAGTAGTACTCCAAATAAAATTTAATTACAATTTTTATATCAGTAAGTCTCGAGTGATATGTCAGTAAATATATTAATTGACTTGGACTATACTTAGCATAAAATAAATGTATTTTAAATCTATTACATTTTTACTAGGGTATGCTTGTACGAAGAAGAAACGTGTCAATAGAGTATAAAAAAAGTGTTTTTCTGTAGAATTAAGTAGATTTTTTTTAAACCCACTGGCAGATATTTGTCCTTTTGCAATAAAAAAAAAATCTATTTTGTTGCATTTCCCAAAAATTATATCATGTCATCTTTGCATTTACTTTGATTTTAGAACTTTTAGGTGTATGAACTGGAAAACAATAAAATTCTGAGAAAGAACAACTTTTTTGGGGACCAATTCTCACTATTAATAACTAAAACTTGTGCCCCAAAAAGTCCTAATTTGCTGCACAGTGGAAGAACTAACCACTCGTGACCTTTCCGACATGATTACATAATGCATGAAGCTGTAGATGCACATCGCAGAGCTAGTGCAAGATAATCATTTGTGGTTAGAAAGTATATAAATTTTTGTTTTTTTTAGAAAATAGCCAAACGTTTCAATAGATAAGACCCTTAGTCATTGGCTGGGATTGTGCAGAGCCCTTTGACGCTGCATTGAAACTGCAATTTAGACCTTCAACCTGTTGGCCACCATTGAAGTCCACTATATGGAGAAAAATCCTGGAATGTTTTCCTCAGAAACCTTAATTTCTTTTTAGTATTAATCTGTAGTAGTAATAGTAATAGTAATAGTAAGAATAGTAAGAATTGTTCCCTTAACTGAAGTGTTATCCTTTTGTGCAATGTGATCAGAAAGTACAGTAAAAGTTTTTTCCATATCCTAGTTAAGCTATTTTTTTGTGTGTTGAAACGAGTTAAGAAGCAATTTAAATCGGTTGCAAGTTGTATTTTAAATTTTCTTAATTGCTCTTGGAAAGGTCTTGAGTTTGCCGTCATAAAACTTGCATAAACCCTGACATAGGCACACTGAATCCTCGTTCAAAGTTATAAAACAAAAGAACCCTAACTTATATTTAATATGTGCATTTGGAGGAAATCTAGGTCATATCCCAGCGCAAGACTAGTTTGTACAGTAGTTGTACTTAAGCGCCCTGCTGCTCTTCCCCAGGAGCAGTTAATCTGCTCTGGGCTTGAACGTACCGTACTAAAACCTTGAGACCTCGGGGTGAAACATGGACCGCTAACACACACTTAGACAACTTATACAGCGGCCGCCTTCAAGACAAAACACAGCTGCATGTGTAACCGGGGTCAGAGATAACGATGTGAAACGAGTTCTCCCTCAGCGTCAGGTCTATTTGCCGAACAGCGTGTTATAACAGCGATTTACCTCAAGAGGCGAGACCGAAACTCTAAGACACTCCTGACCCGAGCTCTTCAGCACTATATCGGGACCTTTACCTCCAACAACCTGGTGGTTCTCATTTAGACGGGCCTGTTTGATGTCATTTTGGACAGTGAGGAGGTGAAGCCGCGCACACGGCCGACTGTATGTGTCTGTCTGCTTGTCTCATGCTCTTTTTCTCCTTCCAGGCTTTCTCTCTAGCTACACTTTAATATTTAATGCACATGCCATACAGCAGATGGTACCATAAAAAAGAGCATCAATATTTGATGCAAACTCTCCCCAGCTCTTTCTGTTCTCCTTCCTTAGATTTTCTCTTGCTCTCATTCACGTCGTCGGTATTGTTAGCGATCGCCGTCGTGTCATGTGTTTGTGTTGCTCATGAAATATTCAATCTTTGCTGATGACACGGGTAGTGAGGTAATTTGCGGTCTCGTCAGAGTAATTTAGAGATAATCCGTGCTCTGTGGTTAATTTGGGTCGTACATCAACGCTGCGCTTTTAATTCAAAGCTTTGTTGTGCAAGGTCAGATCCCGCTTTGCACGATCCCGCTTGTTCAACAGCCATCAGGAGTCCAATCAAAGGTGAGGCGGAGCATAGGAAATGACTCATTTGCATTCTCGTTAACATGCAGATACCCGTTTTTTTGAACATAAATCACAAACGCGCAAGAGCAGCTCTCGTTCCGTTGCGGTGTTTGATCATTTCAAAACAAGAGAAATGCCATTAATCATTCAATACTAAATGCGTCAACAGTTTTCTTGAACTAATATAAAGCAGAGCAACTCATTAATCAAGAGAAGAATAAATCAAATGAAAAACAAAACCACTGAACGTGGTCTTTCGGAAGTGAAAAAGCTAATCCGAACAGCATGTGCATCTACAGATGTTGGGTTTTCTTGCTTGCAGTCACTCAAAATATTTATACAAAAAATCACCAGTACTAAACTTCAGGATGCTGCATGTTCTAAAGTGGTTCCTAGGGTGTTCTAAATGGTTGCTAAGTGGAATTCCATATGTTCCATATGACATTTACACATCATAGTTTCTTATTTAGAATTAGAATTTTGTATTAAGCACTAGTATGACTAAAACTAAGTAAAACTAATAATTCTGACTTTTTTTCTGCTTATATCTCACAATTCTGACTTTATGACACGCAATTGCAAGTTATTAAGCCATAATTGTGAGATATAAACTTGCAATTCTGAGAACATATCTTTTTTCCCTCAAAACTGGACATTCTAACTCACGATTTTATCTCACAGTTCTGAGAAAAAAAGTCAGAATTGGGAGTTTTTATCTCGTAATTCTAACTTTATTTCTCACAATTGGGAGTTTATATTAATCAATTCTTAGAAAAAAAGTCAGAATTGTGACTTTACATCTTGCAATTCAGACATTATGACTCACATTTGCGAGTTCATATCTCACAATTCTGAGAAAAAAAGTCAGAATTGCAAGATGAAAAGTCGCAACAACATTTTTGCGCAATGTTGCGAGATATAAACATGCAATTGTAATAAAAAAAGTCAGAATTGCGAGATAAAAACCTGCTTTTGTCAGAACTGTAAGTTTTTCTTGCAATTCTGACTATTTCTCACAGTTGGGAGTTTATATCACACAATTCTTAGAAAAAAGTCAGAATTGTGACTATGTCTTGCAATTCAGACATTATATCTCACAATTCTGACTTATTTTCTCAGAATTGTGAGATATAAATTCGCAAATATAAAAAAAAATCGCAACAACATATATTTTTTTTTATTCAGTAACGGAAAAGGCTCTCGGATTTCATCAAAAATATCTTAATTTGTGTTCTGAAGATGAATGAAGGTCTTGGTTTGGAAAGACATGAGGGTGAGTAATTAATGACAAAATTTTCGGGTGTACTATCCCTTTAACTGAAATAAAGCTGGAATTAAATAAAACATATATAATAGAAAGAACAGAAAACTTAAAGAGAAATAAAATAAATTAAACCTAAGTAGTAATATTAAAAGGAACAAAAAAGAAAAAAAAAAAACTAAAAATTAAACTAAAATTAAAATGAAAACTGAAAATATAAAAATACTTTTAATTAGCATTTTATGCCATATCAGCATCAAAGGCTATATTCATAACCAACTCAAGAATAACCAAATTTAAAATCTTAACAATATTTCAGTGTGTTTCATGCAATAATTTACCAATATTATTTTTATTAGATAGATGTCCATTAATGAGCTTTGTCATGCATATTACTAATCAAAAATAAAGTTTATATATTTATGGTGGGAATTTTACAAAATATCTACATGGAACACGATCTTTACATAATATCCTAATGATTTTTGGCATAAAAGAAAAATCAATAATTTTGACCCATTGTTGGCTATTGCTACAAATATACCTGTGCTACTTATGACTGGTTTTGTGGTCCAGGGTCACATAACACTGCTAGTATGAGTTCTAGAAATAGTGATTCTTGCCTTAAAAGACACTAAAACCAACAACGATTGTAGACTGATGGATGTTGTAGCCATGTGGACTGTTGAGTTGAACTAGGTGACAGTTTAATGTTCCAAATGGAAAAGCCAAAGCTCTCAGATAGAGTGGCCTGATGATCCATTAGTGGATAGATGAAGATGAGCGGTTCTCTTTTCCTCAAGGGAATGAACAGATGCAGCATGTGGGGGTTGCAGATCTGTACATAATCCAGTATATCCTGGACCACTTTCGCTATGGACCAATCCGAAGGGTTCATTTTGCTCAGCCGACCAATCAGGAGGCTCAGCACCACACATTTTCGTGAATTAACAGGAGGGATTAGAAATATGGGTCAGATTAAAAAAAAAAGGTGTTAAACAGAGGTGTGTATTATAATGAGATTCTTTATTTAGTAACACAAACTATCCCTGAACTACTCACACTCGCATTTACTGTGATTATGAGATTCTACTTGAAAAAAATAGCAGATAGATAGATAGATAGACAGACAGACAGACAGACAGATAGATAGATAGATAGATAGATAGATAGATAGAACTGAAAACACGATGTCATACTAAACAAATAGAATTTGCTACAGTAAATTGAAAGTATGATGTCATAATTAGCATATGAATATTCAGTTTGCGCTGGTAAACATGATGTCATAATACACAACTGGAATTTGCTGCTGTAATCTACAACTATGATGTCATCCTGGGCATGTGGAAGCCTAGTTTGCACTGGCAAATGTGATTTCAAAATGAACATGTCAGTGTGTAAACTGATACTTTCCATTCATTTGCAGCCTTAGCCGGTCACTTCTCGCAGTGATGGATGATTGCATTCGAGCAGAAACTTAAAGTCGAGAGTGAAGGATGTGCTACTACACATTCATCCGGTGCCGCAGTCAGGCTGCCAAATGCTGGAGTCCCACAGGAGTCAGAAACACTAAATCCGATCCCTGATGTGCTCAGACAGAAAGCCAGAATGAGAGTTTATCTGGCCAAGAGTGAGCCAGCGAGCCACTCAACATCACACTGAAGTACATTTACTAATCAAAAACCACTTCAATAAAACACAATGCAAATAAACAACAGGAAGCACAACAAGAGTTTTACATTTTCTGAAGAAGTAGTAAATTACAAGTAGTAGGCTAACCAACAAGATTTGACTATTCCGGCTAAATAAGTTGGTTAATTAGGACGGACCTGATGTTCACCTTCCATTCTGTCTGGTTCTCTAATGAGTCATAACAAGCCATGTGCAATTATAATTAGTACAGTCTAAAAATAAACTCAAATACATCAGCATATATGACACCCAGTTTTAGATCTCAAATGATGCATGCATTAAATTATAATGAACAGCTCATCTAATGATATTATTTTGCAAGTCTGAAGCGTCTACACAATGCATTTGCATTTTAATTGCTCATGCACTCGCTCTTCTTATGGCTAAACCTCTACATTTGTTTTCCCAAAAGTCTAATCCTGGTGTTTGAGATTCTACTTGGAGAATTGGTTAAAAAATAAATAATGAAAAAATCAAGTTATTTAAGGGCAATAATGAATTCAATGTTTTCTTTACTAATCACTAGTTGAAGCTGAAACTATCATGTCAAAAGGAATATATGGAATTTTTAAATTACACAAGCAAATATTATGGAGTTCTATTTCTACCGCATAAAATAAAAATACATAAATATAAATAAAAACGGACGGATGGACGCATGGATGGATGGATGGATGGATGTTGGATGGATGGAAGGATGGATGGATGTTGGATTGATGGATGGTTGTTGGATGGATGGAAGGATGGATGTTGGATGGATGGATAGATTGTTGATAGATGGATGGTTGTTGGATGAATGGATGGATGGCTGTTGGATGGATGGATACATGGATGGATGGATTTTGGATAGATAGATTGTTGTTGGATGGGTGGATGGATGGTTGGATGGATGGATGGATGGATGGATAGATTGTTGTTGGATGGATGGACGGACGGATGGATGGATGGATAGATTGTTGTTGGGTGGGTGTTGGATGGATGGATGGATGGTTGTTAGATGGATAGATGTTGGTTGGATGGATGTTAGATAGATGGATGTTGGATGAATGGATGGATAGATGGATGGATGGATAGATTGTTGTTGGGTGGATGTTGGATGGATGGATGGATGGTTGTTGGATGGATGGATGTTGGTTGGATGGATGTTAGATGGATGAATGGATGAATGGATGGATGGATAGACTGTTGTTGGGTGGATGTTGGATGGATAGATAGATGTTGGTTGGATGGATGTTAGATAGATGGATGTTGGATGAATGGATGGATGGATGGATGGTTGTTGGATGAATGTGGGATAGATGGATGGATGGATAGATTGTTGTTGGGTGGATGTTGGATGGATGGTTGTTGGATGAATGTTGGATAGATGGATGGATGGATGGATGTTGGTTGGATGGATGTTAGATAGATGGATGAATGGATGAATGGATGGATGGATGGATGGATAGATTGTTGTTGGGTGGATGTTGGATGGATGGTTGTTGGATGGATGGATGGATGTTGGTTGGATGGATGTTAGATAGATGGGTGGATGGATGGTTGTTGGATGAATGTTGGATGGATGGATGGATGGATGGATGGATAGATAGATAGATTGTTGTTGGATGGATGGATGTAAAATAGATGGATGGATGTTGGATGAATAGATGGATGGTTGTTGGATGGATAGATTGTTGTTGGATGGATGGATGTTGGATGGATGGATGGGTGGATGTTGGATAGATGGATGGATGAATGGATACAATCTACTACCACTCTCTAACAAAAACATGTAAGAAAATGTTGTACAGAATACTGTAGCTACTACTGTTTGAAATGTTTATTGTTGCACAATATTGCCTAACTTTACATACTACTTAACACAAAACATAGCAATTATGCTATTTTAAGTAACTTTATTATTAGCGCTATCAGTACATTAACATTCCACTCCAAAGGTATGCTGTGTTCAATTCAAAGTAAGATGTGGGATTTTCCAACTTGACTTCTGACCATAAAGGCCATTTCTTTGCTATTAGTATAAAGAAAAAAACTGCAATGCTATAATTTGCATTAGAGGTTAACAAAAGTGTCTCCTGGCAACCAAAGTGCAGAGGACAAATCATGCTATATAGTACTAGCATTAACTTTCCCAGTATGAAATGATCAATTAAAAAGGCCTGTTTGTAGTGTTGTACACATTTATAGTTGTTTTATTTAGAAACTTAGAGCTGGCACTTTTTTCTTTGGATTTTTCAAAGAAAAAAGTTAGAATTTTTGACTTTCGAAAGTTGAATGAAATCTCTTAGCAGGCTGTAAAATAAGGAGGAATTATAGATAAGGCACAGCAGAGAAAAAAAAAATGAATCCAGGAAAACTAAAAAAAAAAAAAAAAAATGTATGTAGCACTGAGGTCATAGGCCAAGGGGGAATTCTAAATATCCATTTTATCTAAGTCTAATGTAAAACTAAAGCTGAACTCCTGTTACTACACCACCTGGACCCAAAAAAACATCTGTCTCTGTTTAAAGTAATAGTAGATGAGTTTGTTTCTTAATTGGAACAGATCTGAGAAATTTACCATCACTTTCTCAGGATCCTCTGCAGTGAATGGGTGCCGTCAGAATGAGAGTCCAAACAGCTGATAAAAACATCACAATAATTCACAAGTAATCCAAACCACTTCAGTTTTTACATTTCAAAATGTCCATCCCCTATCCTGTATCCATAATATAGATTTTTCCAGTGAAAAAGTAATCTCATCTGAATCAGGAGAGAAATATGCACAGATCAACACCGTTTACAAGCGAAAACAGTTCAAAACAGTTGTAAACAAATATGTTAGTGGATTTAGATTTGAGAGGACAACAGTGGATGAACTTTTTTTTACTTGAGGAAGCGTTATTATGGATTATGGGCTTGTGTTTTGGCCAAAAGCAATGTTTTAAAGTTACGAACGTCTTAATGGTGGTTTTGCTTCTTGCAAACTAGCTTTTTCTTTTGTTTCACAAGACATTTATTGATGGACTGGAGTCATATGGATTATTGTGATGTTTTTATCAGCTGTTTGGACTCTCATTCTGACGGCACCCATTCAATGCAGATGATCCATTGGTGAGCAAGTGATGTAATGCTAAATTCTCCAAATTTGTTCTGATGAAGAAACAAACTCATCTACATCTCAGATGGTCTAAGGAAGTATTCCTTTTTGAGTGAACTATTCCTTTAAAGCCATTTAAAAATAAACAACACGTTAAAGCCAGTGCTGTGACAAAATAAAACAGTCTACCTGCAAAATATATTGCCTATACTTCAAAATAATGGATGTCTCACCAGTATATTTTTTTCCTTGTCTACTGCCTTTGTCATCACAGCTCAGGATAGCTGCTATAACACTAACAGATAGCTGTCTCCAGGTACTATAAACTCCTTAAACCACATAAATGTCATCTTACTACATTCACAAGACCTCTGTGATTTTCTCAGAGCAAAAACAACTTGAAAGGAAAAGGATCTCACTAGTACTTATGATGCAACTGTTGTGTTGGGAGCCTTCCTGACAAGAGAAATTTCTCTTCATTTCATAATTTTTTTCCCTCCAAGTTGATAAAAGAGCAGAAAGAGAGAGAAATAAAATAAGAAGTGCGAATGCGGCGCGCGTGTGAAATTACAATAAATACAAGTGTGAGAGTGCGGCGACTGAAGCTACAATGGGATTTATTGCAAACACCTCTTCGGAAGTGGCATGTTTATGAGTTGTTTTGTGCAAACACATTACGCTCCCAATAACAATTTAATCAGCGGGATTGAGAAATGAGCTGTCCTGGACTTGAATTTATCCTCACACTAATCATTGACTGCGGACTTCAATCAAACCTATTTGGTGTTGACAATCAGGATTCCCCCAATCACGACGTGAAGAGCGAGTTAATGCCATCAGGGAGACGCCGTTTCTCAAGGTTTTAATTTGACAGATGCACCAGGGACGCCTCGGGGCCTGATACGACTTCATAAATCAATTTCATTCTTTCGTGCTTTATTTATTCCCATTTCGTGTATGTGCATCTGTCAATGGCGGCAGGTCAGATCCTTCAGAAAATGTGCTTTGAATAATTAATCTGCCTCTCTCACAAACAAATCTGTAGCAACGCATTGTTATACAAGAGACGCGACAAGAAGAGATGACATTTATAAAATATAGAATTAACTAATATATCTAATACATTTGAAGGCTGACATTTGTTCTGTGCCACTGGCGGCACCAAATTAAAGTGCAAAACTAATAAACAAACAGGTTTCCCTAAGCGTCCCACTGGTTGATTTAACATTGCGACATAAACCTACAGGTAAGGGATAGTTCACCCAAAAATGAAAATTCTGTCATCATTTGAATGTCATTTTTAATAATATCCTATTTATTACTTGATTACAGTTGAAATGGTTTTCTGTCTTGCATTTTTCCTCTCAATATGATGAATGTCATTAAAAATATGGAGATTAATGCAACCTCTTATTTCCATAAGGTAAACATAAAGCTGCTTGGTTTATATTTTTATGCATGTAATTGAAAGCCTATATACGCATTTTAAAACTGTACTGCATACCTGTTGCTGCCACAATAATGACCGATTTTAAATGTTTGCGTGTTTTTCTTCTCTTTTTGTTTTTAACAGCTCCCACTGGCTATGGTGGAGCAGTTCGAAAATATTGTTCTTGTATACTTTCCAGCAATTTAGTATTAAATATGCGTGCAAATTACAGCGCAACAGTTACCATACAGTGTTCGGCAGTGGTCAAAAAGGATTTAAATACTGAAATTTGAATCGATTAATTCTTGTAAACTCAAGAGGCATGGTTTCGGACAGCAATTAAATTACACCACAACCTTGGTTTTTGTCAGAAAACAGTAGGTAATTCAGCTGGGGATTTTTCACGGGTGGTGGGAGAAAAACACCGGGATTCTGGATTTGAACAGCAATAAAATCATCAACTAACTGTAAGTGTTTAAAATTGCTTAGGTCCTTATGAGAAACAATTACTGTCCGAATAAGGCTCATGGCAACTGTCAACTGTTTGGTTACTAACATTCTGCAAAATATGTTCTTTTGTGTTCTGTTATGTTTAAATATGCAAATGAGGCATTATCTATGGAAGCCCATTCACACCATAAATAAACAAATAAATAAATAAATGTGACCCTGGACCACAAAATCAGTCATAAGTAGCATGGGTATATTTGTAGCAATAGCCAAATATACATTGCATGGGTCAAAATTATTTTTCTTTTATGCCAAAAATCATTAGGATATTAAGTAAAGATCATGTTCCATGAAGATATTTTGTAAATTTCCTACTGTAAATATATCAAAACTTAATTTTTGATTAGTAATACGCATTGCTAAGAACTTCATTTGGACAACTTTAAAGGTGATTTTCTCAATATTTAGATTTTTTTGCACCCTCAGATTGCAGATTTTCTAATAGTTGTATCTCGACTAAATATTGTCCTTTCAATGGAAAGCTTATTTATTCAGCTTTCAGATTATTTAAAAAAAATCAATTTCGAAAAATTGACTCATGACTGGTTTTGTGGTCCAGGTCACGAATAAGGTAACTGTCTTTTTAATTTTGACCATTTTTGAATTTTTACAAATCTTTTTCATTTGTAACTTACAATTATGACTTTCTTGCAAAAAATAATACCCAGAATTGTGAGACAATAACTTGCTGTTCTAAGAAGAAATGGTGTAACTTTAAAAAAGCCACAAATACCATTTTATTTTTCATTCTGTGGCAGGAAAGAAAAAAAAGAACAGAATTACTGTAAACAAAGATGTAAACTCAGAATACAGACGGAAAAGTCAGAATTGTGAGATATAAACCCGGAATTGCAATTTAAAAGTCTTATTTCTCACAATTCTGACTTTTTCTTAGAATTCTGAATTTATGGGGGTTTTTTTCTCAAAAATGCTAGAAACAAAGTCAGCATTGTGAGATTAAAAGTCACAAATACCTTTTTTATTTATTTATTTTTTTCCGTGGTGGAAAGAGGCTTCCATAATAATATAATTAAATATGTGCTCATTTGCATAAATTACCCGAAAATAATTTCATTGGATGAAGTAAGTTTCAGAATTCTTGTTTCATTTTGTTGACATATTAAAGTTTTTGCTTTTTGTTTTTTTTTTTTAAAGAGGAGGTTAATGAATCCCCCCATAAATTAGAAAATACTGTCAACAGCCAGAAAAAAAGAGGGGGAAAAAATCACAATGTTTTTAGGAGTAAAATGTTACAGAAATCAGGCGAATGACATATTGCATGAACAAGCCTCCCTGTAAAAACTTTCAGAATATAGACGGGGATAAAAGTTTGGTGTATATAGGTGTTAGTAGAGATTCAGTAAAGACTCAGTAAAGAAAAAAAAAAAAAACTCCTGTATTGTAATTGAAATCTACAGATGCTAATACATAAAGTGTAATAAAATATGTGTATTTTGTGTATTTTATATGCAGAGCTTTTCTTTCCATTATTCTGAAGACAAGCGACAAAATCTCCCAAATGACCAGTGCCTTAAAAAAACAATGGTTTTCTATGTAGTGTGTTGCTATAAATAAAACAAACAAAATGTTGAAAGCTGCTGACAGCTACAGTAGATGCTGCTTAAAGTGACAAAATTACAGTCAAATCAAAACATATTTGATGTTAAATGTAGATACGCAGAGTTGGACTTCGGATCATCCGGCACATTCCTAATCATTCCTGTCAGTTCTTCAGACCATCAGAGCTCTAATGACTCTCTCACCTCTGTAATTTACAGACATGTTGCTGTCTAATGAAGGCTAATGAGACGAGAAGAAACTCTGTGTTAAAATGACATTTAAAATGACTCTGACAGTCCAATCTGCCATCAGATATTGAACTGAAAGACTATTAGTGAGCCTGGGCTATGCAACACACTCAAGCATGCATTTTATATATACATACGTATGTAATACATGCAGTAATATGATATTATATAATTCTTAAATATTACCTATTTCTAGGTCAGTAAGGTCTGAAAAAAAAAAAAAAAGATTTTCTGAGATTATTTCATTTTGTTAGATAAGTTCTGAAAACACGCTTGTCTCTTAGGAAAATGGGACTTTAATTAAATATAAATGCAAAATGTGTCCTGTCTGCGCTGCTAATCAAAAGCGCCCTGCATTATACCGCAACCGAGAGACGGCGAGCCCCATTTTTCTTTTGAGCGGAGACAAAAAAGATTAGACAAATATTAATTTAATCATCAGTCTGAGGCACACAGAGTGCTGCATATTCAACATTTCTTTCGCTGTAGCCTCAGCTTCCCTCACCAGGCTCCCTGGTCTCTTGTTTGATCATTCATTATTTTCTCCTCTTTTGTCTGAGCTTCATAAATGCAGCTCCAGGATGTAATGGAGCTCTCAGCGGTGCTGAAGCAGGATATTGGCTTCATTAACTCTCAGTCTCGTGGTCTGGAACTATCCATGGTACTGAAAACAACAGCCAGCGCCAGTGTGCAAAACTGGAAACAATTACAGCAGATCTGCTGCACTGCTAGACTGTCAGAAAAACTAATTACTCCAAAACGCAGAGAGGAGAGAATATGATTCAGATTAATCCAAAACCCACTCCAGATCAATCTATTTTCTCTGCCTCGCATTCATTTTCACAAATGTGGGGAGAATGAAAAAGGAGTGTGTTATGAAGAGTGTAAACATCAATACTTTATTACATGAAAATGGAATACTAGCATAATTCCTAGTGCATACTGTGCAGTATAAACTTTAAACAGCGTACCTGTTTAGAAGAGTATATGAAACAGAACATGCTTTGTAGCAATAAACATTTCAGACAGAAGTATGCTACATTGTGGTCACTAGACAGTAATAATAATAATAATAATAATAATACACAATTATAAATTATTATTATTAATAATAATAAATTGTTGTTGTTGTTATTACTATTATTTTATGAAATAATATAAAATTAAATAATACATATAATTAAATTAATAATAATAATAATAATGATAAATCATTGGAAATAATGATTACTACACAATTATAAATTATTATAATTAATAATAAATAATTGTTGTTGTTATTATTACTATTCTGTTATGAAACAATATTAAATTAAATAATAAATATAGTAGTAGTAGTAGTAGTAGTACATTCAAAATTATATATTATTACAATAAATAATGATTAATAAACAACTATAAATGGTTATAATTATTATGATGATTATTATTATAAGTAATTATTAATAAACAATTATTGTTATTAAATAATTGTAATCAATAATTGCTACTACAAATGTAATTCAATAAATAATAATAATAAATAATGATTGATACACAATTATTAATTATTATTATTATTATTATTATTACTAAATAACTGTTGTTCATATTACTATTATGAAATAATATTAAATTAAAGAATACATATATTGTTGTTATTATTATTATTATTATTATTATTATTATTAAAATTAATTTAAAGTAATTTAAAAAATCTGTAAATGTAAATTAATGGTTGCTCATTTTTAAAGTTTAAATAATTAAATCAATACTACTAATAATAATTAAATAATAATTATTATAAATAAATGATATCAATAGTAGTAGTAGTGTATATGTATATTTTTTCCCACCACTTATTATTTGATCAAACTGCCACACAATACACATTTAGATTTTTTTTATTTAAAAATATTACTATTATTATTATTATTATTATTACAATAAATACACAAATGAATGAATGAATGAATGAATGAATGAATGAACCAATCATTCAATCAATAAAGACCTAAAATAAAATGATAAATTGTTGAGACAAAATATTTACCACATTTTCCTAAACAAAGGGGGGGAAACAGTTTAGACCTTATTTCTACAACCTTTTAATCAACTGAAAAGAGATTAGAAGGACTGTGCATCTTCCCCTCAAAACTTCATTTTCATCTGTTTCAATTAAACATGCCTGGCTAAGATCCAATGGTTCATTCAACTTACTGGAAATTTAAAGCGAAGCGTGCACTGAATTAGGGGATGCAATATCCCGTGCGGTGTGATCTGGCTGTATCCTGCACATTTCTGCAAATTATACAGTCACATATTGCATACTGCACAAACAGCATGTGTTAGTATGACATTGTGAAAACAGTCATAGCAGCATACACGGTAGGTGAGTAAGTGTTAAGGCTGGTGATCGCTTCTTCAGTGTAAGACTGACCAGCAAGACGTTTTTTTTTTTTGTTTTTTTTTTAAGATGGAATGACCCAAAATGCACCACAAAATGCACTCATTCTGAGTGCGGTTGCTTGAGGAAACATCTCTTTAAAAACACGACCACAAAGCCGTAACATTTCCCTTTACTCCACAGAGAAAATTAGATTGCTGCTGGATGTTTTCAGCAGTCACTTGAAAGAAAAGGAGACACCAATTGGAATTGGTATTCAAAAAACATTTCACGCAGTCAGAGACAGAATGTTTCCAGAGAAACAGAGAGAGAGTCCATGTAGTGCAATATGATCAGATGTTTGTGTATATTTAAGTCCCTGATGTTAAAGGGAAAGGTTCAGCTACAGAATTCTGTCATCATTTACTCACTTAATGTCATTCTAAACCCATATGACTTTCCTCTTGGAAAACAAAAGGTAAATTATTGAAGAAAAACTTGGCTGCTTGTTTTCTGTATAATGAAAGTGAATGAGGACGGTTTAGAGCTCCAAAACTACAGTGGGTGAGAGAGCTCAGCACGCTGCAACTCAAGAAAACACATGCAAATAGAAAAAGCACGAGCAAATTAGGGAAATCTTAATAATTCTGACAGCACATGCTGCAAATACTTGCAACACATGTCTTTGCATTTCTGCCTTTGGTTGTGTTGTGAGTATTTGCAGTACATTTCTGTATTTGTGTTGTGAGTATTTGCAGCGCATTTCTGCCTTTGGTTGTGTTGTGAGTATTTGCAGTACATTTCTGTATTTGTGTTGTGAGTATTTGCAGCGAGTTTCTGTTTTTGGTTGTCTTGTGAGTATTTGCAGTGCATTTCTGTATTTGTGTTGTGAGTATTTGCAGCACGTTTCTGTCTTTGGTTGTGAGTATTTGTATTGGGTTTCTGTATTTGTTTGTAATGTGAGTATTTGCAGCACGTTTCTGTATTTGTGTGTGTTGTATTTGGTTGTGAGTATTTGCAGTGCATTTCTGTATTTGGTCATGCTGTGAGTATTTGCAGCATGTTTCTGTTATTCATTGCATTTCTGTATTTGTGTTGTATTGAGTATTTGCAGTGGTTTCTGTATTTGTTTGTGCTGTGAGTATTCACAATGTGTTTTTGCATTTGTTTGTGTTGTATTTGCAGCGAGTTTCTGTTTTTGGTTGTGTTGTGAGTATTTGCAGTACATTTCTGTAATTGTGTTGTGAGTATTTGCAGTGCGTTTCTGTATTTGTGTTGTTAGTATTTGTAGCGAGTTTCTGTTTTTGGTTGTGTTGTGAGTATTTGCAGTGCGTTTCTGTATTTGTGTTGTGAGTATTTGCAGTGCGTTTCTGTATTCGGTTGTCTTGTGAGTATTTGCAGTGCATTTCTGTATTTGTGTTGTGAATATTTGCAGTGCGTTTCTGTATTTGTGTTGTGAGTATTTGCAGCGAGTTTCTGTTTTTGGTTGTCTTGTGAGTATTCGCAGTACATTTCTGTATTTGTGTTGTGAGTATTTGCAGTGCGTTTCTGTATTTGTGTTGTTAGTATTTGTAGCGAGTTTCTGTTTTTGGTTGTGTTGTGAGTATTTGCAGTGCGTTTCTGTATTTGTGTTGTGAGTATTTGCAGTGCGTTTCTGTATTCGGTTGTCTTGTGAGTATTTGCAGTGCATTTCTGTATTTGTGTTGTGAGTATTTGCAGCACGTTTCTGTCTTTGGTTGTGAGTATTTGTATTGGGTTTCTGTATTTGTTTGTAATGTGAGTATTTGCAGCACGTTTCTGTATTTGTGTTGTAATTGCAGTGTGTTTCTGTATTTGTGTGTGTTGTATTTGGTTGTGAGTATTTGCAGTGCATTTCTGTATTTGGTCATGCTGTGAGTATTTGCAGCATGTTTCTGTTATTCATTGCATTTCTGTATTTGTGTTGTATTGAGTATTTGCAGTGGTTTCTGTATTTGTTTGTGCTGTGAGTATTCACAATGTGTTTTTGCATTTGTTTGTGTTGTATTTGCAGCGAGTTTCTGTTTTTGGTTGTGTTGTGAGTATTTGCAGTACATTTCTGTAATTGTGTTGTGAGTATTTGCAGTGCGTTTCTGTATTTGTGTTGTTAGTATTTGTAGCGAGTTTCTGTTTTTGGTTGTGTTGTGAGTATTTGCAGTGCGTTTCTGTATTTGTGTTGTGAGTATTTGCAGTGCGTTTCTGTATTCGGTTGTCTTGTGAGTATTTGCAGTGCATTTCTGTATTTGTGTTGTGAATATTTGCAGTGCGTTTCTGTATTTGTGTTGTGAGTATTTGCAGCGAGTTTCTGTTTTTGGTTGTCTTGTGAGTATTCGCAGTACATTTCTGTATTTGTGTTGTGAGTATTTGCAGTGCGTTTCTGTATTTGTGTTGTTAGTATTTGTAGCGAGTTTCTGTTTTTGGTTGTGTTGTGAGTATTTGCAGTGCGTTTCTGTATTTGTGTTGTGAGTATTTGCAGTGCGTTTCTGTATTCGGTTGTCTTGTGAGTATTTGCAGTGCATTTCTGTATTTGTGTTGTGAGTATTTGCAGCACGTTTCTGTCTTTGGTTGTGAGTATTTGTATTGGGTTTCTGTATTTGTTTGTAATGTGAGTATTTGCAGCACGTTTCTGTATTTGTGTTGTAATTGCAGTGTGTTTCTGTATTTGTGTGTGTTGTATTTGGTTGTGAGTATTTGCAGTGCATTTCTGTATTTGGTCATGCTGTGAGTATTTGCAGCATGTTTCTGTTATTCATTGCATTTCTGTATTTGTGTTGTATTGAGTATTTGCAGTGGTTTCTGTATTTGTTTGTGCTGTGAGTATTCACAATGTGTTTTTTGCATTTGTTTGTGTTGTATTTGCAGCGAGTTTCTGTTTTTGGTTGTGTTGTGAGTATTTGCAGTACATTTCTGTAATTGTGTTGTGAGTATTTGCAGTGCGTTTCTGTATTTGTGTTGTTAGTATTTGTAGCGAGTTTCTGTTTTTGGTTGTGTTGTGAGTATTTGCAGTGCGTTTCTGTATTTGTGTTGTGAGTATTTGCAGTGCGTTTCTGTATTCGGTTGTCTTGTGAGTATTTGCAGTGCATTTCTGTATTTGTGTTGTGAATATTTGCAGTGCGCTTCTGTATTTGTGCTGTGAGTATTTGCAGCGAGTTTCTGTTTTTGGTTGTCTTGTGAGTATTCGCAGTACATTTCTGTATTTGTGTTGTGAGTATTTGCAGTGCGTTTCTGTATTTGTGTTGTTAGTATTTGTAGCGAGTTTCTGTTTTTGGTTGTGTTGTGAGTATTTGCAGTGCGTTTCTGTATTTGTGTTGTGAGTATTTGCAGTGCGTTTCTGTATTCGGTTGTCTTGTGAGTATTTGCAGTGCATTTCTGTATTTGTGTTGTGAGTATTTGCAGCGAGTTTCTGTTTTTGGTTGTCTTGTGAGTATTCGCAGTACATTTCTGTATTTGTGTTGTGAGTATTTGCAGCGAGTTTCTGTTTTTGGTTGTCTTGTGAGTATTCGCAGTACATTTCTGTATTTGTGTTGTGAGTATTTGCAGTGCGTTTCTGCATTTGTGTTGTGAGTATTTGCAGCGAGTTTCTGTTTTTGGTTGTGTTGTGAGTATTTGCATTGGTTTCTGTATTTGTTTGTGCTGTGAGTATTCACAATGTGTTTCTGTATTTGTTTGTGTTGTATTTGCTGTGTATTTCTGTATTTGTTTGTGTTGTACGTTTTATTTGCAGCTAGTTGAGCTCACCTGGCCACCTTACAAAACAACCAAAACAACATTCCTGAAATATAACAAAAATGGGTCCAAATGATTAGTACACTATTATTATTACATATACTGTATTACTTGCCAAAAACAGTACTACATTAATTAAATAGCTTAAATATAAATCTATATACATATGTCTTGATTCATTTGTGCTCTAACTTACACTAATCTAGTCTGTGTTCTGCAAATATTGTTGGCTCATGATAAATTGCTAAATCAATTGCTGTATAAATGCATCTGCTACAAGTTTTGTATGATATTTAATTGATTCTCTGCAAATCTTTCCCTCCACTGTAGCTTATAAATCAAATATGGCAGCACTGACATTAATCACCACGGACAATAATGACTTAAATTACTGTCTGTTCATCACACAAAGCTACAGTGCACTAATCACAAAGACCACCTTTAATGTGCTTTTGGACATAACTTCACTTCGGACATGACATGAAGGTGAGCAAATCACACATATTACACACACAGAAAATACACAAGCTAGATCAGATGTTAAAATATGCAGTGCATTGTGAGAATAATGATTAAATACACTCAGCATCTCTCATTTTCCTCTTTCTCCCTCACAATCACAGCTGCCAATATTCTAATCACTCATATTAATTTTCTGGGTTTGATTAAAGAAGGTGTGTGATGAAACGGCCCTCATTAGAGACGAGTGACTGTGCCAAATGCCTCTGTGTGTGTCTCTCTCTGGAGCTCCCGCAGTGTGATCTATTAGTGCAGTGCATCCGTGCAAAACAACACAAACACATCCTGAAATATACATACTAGTTGATGATGGCTCCGTTTAACTCAGAACACTATTGCAGTCCTGCAGGCCTGCACACATATATATGCATGTTTTATGAAGCTCCTGTATTTCCTCTTATCATGTAGGCTTTTAAACTCTTAAGAGTCCATTAGAAATGAGATTAATGAACAGGAAGTGCAGGAAATGTGTGTCCTTTCAGACACTGATGGTTTCATTTTGCAACCAATTACTGCTCTATATATGTTTAGTGATCTGTGTGTTCTCATCTTGACCTGTTTCTGCTTCATTTGTGTGTTTAACCAGGTAATGCTGTAAAAAAAAAAAACATCTCAGTGCTTCGCACAAAAATTCAGTCCCTTTAGACTGAGTTGAGCTTAAGCTGCTGGAAACCGATTTAGCTTAGACTTGGGTCAGCAGCACCCAACAGACTTAATTATAAGTGAATCATGTTGTTCTCACTGCTTTGCTGCCCCTAGTGGAAGGTCTAAATATGGAAGTGTACCTCAGTTGCAGTTGAGTATGTATTATTAAGAAGGGCTGTAATACCTGTAAAAGCTATCCACTAGCAATTCCATTCATCTGAAAAGGCAGCTGGTGGTACACAGCACCGTGAGATTCGACTGATGGCACAATGAGAACACACACAGGCCCAAACCCTTTAGTACTGACTACCCTGAGCTGGGACATCAAAGACAACAGACAGGAGAAGCAGAAATGCATTTCACACTTAAGAAAGCCTCTACCCAAAAAAAAAAAAAAAAGAAAGAAAAACTGCCACTGGGAAAACATGTACTACAACAACACAAAATATTAGTGAAATAATATATATAAATATAAATATAAATATAAATATAAATATAAATATAAATATAAATATAAATATAAATATAAATATAAATAAAGTGCTGGCATTATGTAATGCAATGAAATATGACCGAAATAATTAATATAAATAAATAGCTGGCACTTATGATACTACTTGCTGACCTGTACTGTGATAGCACATAATTATGAATTAAAAAAAAATAATAATAATAAAATAGCTAGTATTTTGTAGTACAAATATTAGTGAAATTATCAAAATATAAAAATACATTTTAATAAATATAAACAGATGTCTTTTTTTTAACATAATGAAATAATAGTGAAATAATATAAATATAAATATAAGTAAGTCCTGGCATTCTGTAATATGAGGAAATATGAGCCAAAAATATAAATAAATAAACTGCTATATTTTAAAAATGTATAATACTAATTGCTGACATGTACTGTAATACCATTGAATATTACTGAATAAAAATAATATATAGCTGATATTTTGTAGAACAATTAAATATTAGTGAAATAATATAATTATAATTAATAGAAACAGCTGTCATTTAGTAATATAATATAATATTGGTGAAATAATATAAATATAAGTACAAATACTCTAAAACCAGAGTAGGATGTGAATAATCCTTTAATATTAACAAATATAAATAAATAAATAAATAAATAAAAATAATAATAATAATAATAATAATAATATAAAAACAATAGTGAAATATTGTGAATACATAAATATAAATAGCTGGCATTTTGTTGACCTATGCCATAATAGAATAAAATATTAGTGAATAAATGTATATATATATAAATAAATTGCTAGCGTTTTGTAATACAATAAATCATTAGGAAAATAATATAAATATAAATATAAATATAAATATAAATATAAACACAAATACACCTATGAATTTAAACATTTCATAATACCAATTGATGACATGTACTGTAATACCACAAAATAGTATGGAAATAATATAAATATAAATTATTAATAATTCTTAATTATTTGTAAAATATAATTTATAATATAAAAATTTACATTATTATTTTTATTATAATTATCATTAACATTTTCTAGAGCAAAATTGTGTAGTTATGACATCTACCGGCAGGTGTTATTGGGCTGAACATTGACCCTTTGATTATGAACCAAAAGACAATCAAATAAATGGATTATGTTTGGAGTGCACTCTATTAATGGAATGCTCTCTATTAATTTCTAGCCTTATATTAAAATGACATTTGAAAACTTAAAATGAATTAAAAATGCATACATACTGCATCCTTAGCATGCATTTGAATTCAGACATTACAAATAGCCTGTGCATACTGTAAACTGGCTGCTAAACTATTTTAACACTTATTGCTTTGAGACCAGCTGTATTTCTATGGTGGCAACCCATGCTTTTTTATTATACTGCGCATTGTATTGCAGATGACTTTATCAGGGCACAGTAGCTGTGTCTGTAGTTAGCGGCTATTTTCTCTCCATCCGTTTAGTGCTTCACTAATGGTGTAAACCTTCATCTGCTGATCAATACCAAGAGAGAAACACTCTCTGCCCTCATGCGGGTTAAATTACAACACAATTCAACTAAGCCTCAGGGTACGAACACATCACAGACAGATATTTGTGTGCGTGAGAGAGCTGAAGTGAATATTTAGAGAGCATGATGCTATTATTTCATTCAGCTGTTGATTTGCAGGACTCAGATGGAGCGTTTCAGACCGTTAATCTTCTCAATGGCTCTTTTAGGAAGCCGCTGTTTCGGCGTCAGCGACAGACGTCGGTATACATTGGTTTAGTGACACGTGGGACACCAAAGCATCTGACTTATCTGCCGAAACTAATTCTGGCTAGATTTATGAATAAATGACATCAAACAGCCAACATCTGTGTTTGTAGTTATGCTTTGCTGCACTGCAAGTGGTTTGGTGACTGGTGGAAAGAAAAAAAAAAAGGCATCTGATTAAGTGGTTTAAAAGGTAAAAATTATTTATAAATGTCAGTTTAGCATATCTTTTCGCTTATGACTCAATTTCTACTGATAAAAGAAAAAAGAAAAGAAAAGAAAAGAAAAGAAAAGAAAAGAAAAGAAAAGAAAAAAACTGGCATGGGTATAATGTGATACTACAAAACATAAGTGAAATAATATGAATATAAATATAAATATAAATATTTTGTATTTTGTAATACAATTAAATATTATTGAAATAAAATAAAATAAATAAAATAAAATAAAATACCTGACATGGGTATAATGCAATACTACAAAACATAAGTGAAATTATATAAATATAAATATAAATACATACATAGCTGGAATTTGTAATACAATGAAATATAAAATAAAATAAAATAAAATAAAATAAAATAAAACAAAATAAAATAAAATCCTGGCACGGGTATAATGCAATACTACATAACACAAGTATATAAATATAAATATAAATATAAATACTATCATTATGTTGACAATTGCTGACATATATTAGGATACCATGGAATATCAGTGAATAAAATAAAATAAAATAAAATAAAATAAAATAAAATTAAATTAAATTAAATTAAATTAAATTAAATTAAATTAAATTAAATTAAATTAAATTAAATTAAATCCTGGAATGGGTATAATGCAATTCTACATAACATAAGTATATAAATATAAATGTAAATATAAATACTATCATTTTTGTTCATTTTGTTGACAATTGCTGACAATAAAATAAAATAAAATAAAATAAAATAGCTGGCATTTTGTAATACAATGAAATATTACTGAAATAATATAAATAAATATAAATATTAAATAGCTGACATTTTATAATACCAGTTGCTGACTTATAATACAACAGAATATTAATGAATAAAAATAAGAATATAAAAACTCTACTGAGAAATAGTCACTACACATTTGTATGGTTAATATTTGCATGGTTAAAGCTAACTTAAATTTGTTTTAGATCATTTGACATGACGCTATATCTTGAAAGCAGTTTAATTACGAGGTACCTTCATACACAAAATGCTGACAGACTGGACATAGCCAATGTAATTACAGGTCTAAATACAAAATTATAGGTCAATATATACGGTAAAATGACTCTGGACACGTCTTCAGTCACATTACCCAAACACAATATAACATAAACCTCTTAAAACCAAGACCAAAACAAGGTTAAAAACAAGAGCTGAGGGCGAAAATCAGTCCTCTCTGCCAGCTGGTTCAATAACACACACAAAAAAACAGACTAGCACTGCTAAACAAAAGCCAATCAATGCTTATCCATTGACAGACTGGACACAGTATAATTACAGCTTTGAATATGCAATTACAGGCCTGTAAATTCAACAATGACTTTTTAAATACTGGACACACTGAAACATAAAGCTGTAAAAATCAAGACCAAAACAAGGTTAAAAACAAGAGTTGAGACCAAAAACCAGTTAACTCTGCCATCTGGTTCTGAAACAGAAAACACCTGACAAATCAGACTAACACTGCTGATCAAAACCCAATCAATGCTTATACAGTGACAGACAGGACACAGCCAGTGTAATTATGGATTTGAATATGTAATTAAAGACCTATATTCTGAAGCGATTGATATATTCAGCCAAAAACACTGCAAGCTGTTCAAATCAAGACCAAAACCAGATGAAAAAACAAGAGCTGAGCCCAAAAACTAGTCCCTTCTGCCAGCTGGTTCTGAAAAAAAAACACCTGACAAATCAGATTAGCACTAAAAATATGTCAAATCATAAAAGGTAGAAAGAGGCATATTTTATTTATCTAAAAAAACAATTGTAAAAATCAGAAAGCCAAAATAAAAGTTTGGTTTAACTTGAAGAAATTATTACATAAATATATCATTACTATACAGAACGCTTCTCAATGAAATAAAATAAAATAAAAGAAGACAAAGAAACACTAGCAGAGAAACGGATTTTAAATTTTAGATTTTAGAAGATCTGGAAAACAGCCTGGCAAAGGAAATGATGCAATATCCCACATGCACATCAAAACGCCCAAGATTTTCCCACCACTGACCCTGCTCACCCAAGAGACGCACTACACACAAACACAATTTGTTTTTCAAATTTGATCTGTTGGACTGACTCAATTCAGGAAACCCCTCTAAAAGAGGATGACAATGAAAAGGTTTAAATGGGTCTGAAGCATTTTAACTTCAACCATGTTCAACTGCACTGCACTTGCAAACTCAAGCATTCAAGCAAATATAAAGAACTGAGCTAAAACAAGCTTTTAAACTTAGGTT
Organism: Cirrhinus mrigala; assembly: GCA_036247105.1. Classification (NCBI taxonomy): domain Eukaryota; kingdom Metazoa; phylum Chordata; class Actinopteri; order Cypriniformes; family Cyprinidae; genus Cirrhinus; species Cirrhinus mrigala. The sequence goes on along the minus strand of CM070027.1, from coordinate 27,203,013 downwards.
ATGTAACATTTGGAAAAGCACATACATGCATATGATTTTATGCAGCGTTCCCAAATGACTGAAAAATGCCATTACGTCAATTTTGATCTGACTAGGATTAAAAAGCATTCCAAAAATATATATAATGCTTTAATATTATCAAATCTGCATGTAAACATGTCCAGGCTATAAAAAATATTAATGGATTTGAGTCAGATTGGACTACAGCAGGCAAAAAAAAATAAATAAATGAATTTTAAAATGAATTCATACATTGATAAATTATTCAATGAAAATTAATGCATGAATTAATAAAAACATTTAAAATAAAAGCATGCATTAATACATTAATAAAAAATGAATGCATAAATAAATGAACTTTAAAATGAATGCATGCATTAATAAATAAATGAATGCATACATAAATAAATGAATTTTAGAATGAATGCATGCATTAATTAATCCATGAAAAAATCAATGCATGCATTAAGAAATTAATAAATGAAAATTAATGCATGAATTAAAGGGGTCAACGGATGCCCATTTTCCACAAGTTGATATGATTAATTAGGGTCTTAATGAAAAGTCTATAATATGCTAGTGTAAAACAACACCCTTTTTACCTTGCCAAAATCAGCTCTGCAAAAATCATCTCATTTTGGTCGAGGCTGGAAATGAGCTCTGCTCGCCCCGCCCCTCTCTTCTCTCTGTGGAATGATGAGCTTGTTTACTTTAGCCGCATTTAGCCGCTAAACTTGCTAACTAGCACATTATTAGGAAAGACGATCGCAAAGATTCATAAAAAAGACCATTATACTCACTTCTGCTCTAAGTGAAGCTGGATCACGAATGATTCGTGCGAACATAGACGGATATATGTAGATCGGGAGTCGCATTCCCTTCACAAACAACCGTAATCCACTGCATCTTCAGCGGCTCAGATGCCGGGAGTAAATGACGACCACTATGTTCATTATTACATCCAGCAACACAACACCTCAATCGCTTAATCGGAGATATTCTTGTCTAATTTACATCCCTGCTCCGGCATCAAAACAAAGAGGGCGGACTGTTACAGCTGATCTGAGGTAAGACGCTCATGTCAATCAACTATCGTGGGAGCGGCCTCTGTGGGTGTGACGCCACAACGACAGGCATCTGAGAATGGCTCGATTTGAAAAAGGGAATATTATTTTTACAGATTAATGCATGCATTAATAAATTAATAAATTAAAATTTATGCATGAATTAATAAATTCATTTTAAAATGAATCCATGCATTAATTAATGCATGAAAAAATGAATGCATGCATTACATTATTAAATAAATGAATTTTAAAATGAATGCATGCATTAAGAAATTAATAAATGAAAATGAATGCATTAATTAATAAATGAATTTTAAAATAAATGCATGCATTAATGCTTAAAAAATGAATGTATGCTTTAAATTATTAAATAAATTAATTTTAAAATGAATGCATGCATAAATGCGTAAAAAAAAAAATCCATACATTAAATTAATAAATAAATGAATGCATAAATAAATGAATTTTAAAATGAATGCATGCATTAAGAAATTAATAAATGAAAAAGAATAAATGCATAAAATAATAAATAAATAAATACAAAAATGTTAAAATGATTGCATGCATTAATAAATGAATAAATGAAAATGAATGCATGAATTAATAAATGAATTTTAAAATGAAACTGCATTAATGCATGAAAAATGAATGCTTGCATTAAATTAATAAATGAATGCATATATAAATTAATAAAATAAATGAACAAAATAAATAAATGCAATGAAAGAATGGATAATTGATAAATGCATTAATAAATACATTTTTGCAAAAATCTAAATACTGTAATAAAACATGGTTCTTACTTTAAAGCATTTGATTTTATTCAGGGTGACAGATCACGCTGGAAATTTTGCAGGGTGGCGTCAGTGCGATCAATGCATTTGGAAAATAAATCAATAGTGAAAGGAGCAATAAACACAGGGAGTTTAAAGATTCTGCAGAGAGGCGTTTCCGCAGGGCTTCTGCTCACTCCTGCATTTATATTAATGAGTTTGGAGCGTAGCTGGAATTGGCTGCATCCTCTGGCCTCTCGGCAGGACTCACAGATTAAATCGCTGCTCTTAGCAGATGACCTGCTGCTCCTGTGGCCGACAGCAAGGGAGCCGGCGGCATTCTGGGCTTCATTACGTACCAGAGAAAAAGCGGGAGATTACAAGGACCTGGTCTACGGCTGATCATATTTCAAAGATACTGCTATATATAACACTGGAGAAATAAGAGGGTGAATCACATGGAAAATACTCCATAATTGAAAACAAAAAAGACTATATTTTGAATGAAAATAAAATTTAAACAATCGATTTTACATAAAGAAATATATATATATATAATTTTTATATTATTTATTATTTTATATTATAGTATTTATTAATTATGTATTATTAGTAGTAGTAGTACTATTATTATTATTATTATTATAAATATTATATTTCTATATTATATTGATCATTTTAATTTATATATTATTTATTATTTGTATTATTTAAATACAGAAAAATATGATTTGCATTGAATATGCAGGAAAAAATAATCTTGAAAATACTGATTTTATTTAGTTATTTATTTATTTAGATTTTTGGGTGAAAAATGACCTACTCATGCTCTTGACAGGTTTTAGCAGTGTTGTAAAGATGATTGCATTTGCACTGCATTGTCTGCAACCAAGTGCATTGTTTTACTGCCTTTTTTCCATTCACCATAACATTAAAACCATATGAATTCTTTGCAGCACACCACTTTAAACAACAAAAATTTCATTGATTGTGGTGCAGGAAGGAAAGGTTGAGAGAATGAGATAAAATAAATCAAGAGATGGTAAACAGGAAGCTAACAGGACAGATGATCTGACCATATTGATCTTTCCTGGCCAGATACGAACACACACAAAATGAGCAGAGATTAACAGTAGACCTGAGGGCCCAGAAAAGACCCTGAAAGGCCAGTGTGTGTGTGTGCTTCAATTGATCTCAGAAACCACAGCGCTAAGTGGATGTCAGAGTGAAGCAGTGAAGTCTAATGTATGCGCCTCACACACCGATTATATGGAGGTCAGTATTGGAAACGGGCCTTTAAAGCATCCTATCAATCAACCCCATTACAGTAAATGCATAATTGGGCAGGCAGTGATTAGTGGAGATTAGTTTGAGGGAAACTGAGGTTAAAATGAAGACAAACGACCCTGAAGAACTCAAAACAACATATAAAGAGTCTCATAGCGTCACCTGTCAGCACACACAAACTCAAAACAAGATTTGTTTTTAACGTTAAATAGTTCAGACTCTAACAACTGACTGGAAGATGAAATCTGTATGCATAAGACAAGATGCTTGAGGCTGATGAACTACTTTTCTTAGAGTTATTATAGTTGTTATTTAACATAATTATTTATTGGACATTTCATCTTTTATATGTATTTAGCTGTAGTATAACCACCATAAATACACAGCCTCAACATATACGCTTTAAAACTATACTTTGCCTGAAGTCATCTGCTGTGATTGTCTAGCTATTTTCAAGCTATATTCTGAATAGTTCAATCAAATTTTGAGTTTTAAATAACATTCTGGGAACTAAAACCTCCTGTGTACAATTTCGACTCTAAGGCTACGGAGTAAATGAGAACTCATCACAGCAATATAAGTAAAATATTTGATTCATATTGGCCAGCTAGTAAAAAAAACTTGTTTCCTGGTGTTATGGTATTGACAGCAACAGGAAAGAGTTTTTTGTTAAAAACAATAACAATTATATAATATTATATATATATATATATATTATATATATATATATATATTATATATATATATACACACACACACAATCTAAACATTATAATATAGAATACAGATATTTATTTATTTTTTTAAATATTGAAAGATTGAGATAAAAATTTTAAATAAATTTTAATTTTTTGAAAAATCACAAGAAGAATTAGGTAGAAACTAAAAAGAATAAAATTCATATAAATAAATATTTATTTAACAAATAATCTCACTCATTTATTTAAAAAATAAAGTTTGTACACAAATTATAAATTGAAAATATTATGTTTACAAAATAAAAAGGGAAAAAATAAAATAATGATAAATATTATATTATTATATATTCTCTCTATATATAAAAAATTATAACAATAATATTATTATAATAATAAATATTATTATTATTACTTAATAAAATTAATATATATAATTGCTATATTTTATTATTTATATGAATATATATTCTTTTATTTTATTTTTTGAATTAGATTTATTTATTTTAAAAAAAGATTGGGATAAAAATTTAAAGTAAATTTTCGTTTTATGAAAAACCACAAGAATTAAGCAAAAACTAAAACGAATAAATTTCATATAAATAAGTATTTATTTAACAAGTAATCTCACTCATTTATTTAAAAAAATAAAGATTGTACTCAAATCAAAAATATTAAGTTTACGAAATACAACAATTTTAAATAAATTATAAATATTATATTATTATTGTTATATTATTATCTCTCTCTCTCTCTCTCTCTCTCTCATATATATATTTCTATTATGGAAAATGGAAAAACATTAACTCAACTTTAAAAATGAAATATATATATATAAACTTATATATGCAGGTATATAGGAAATAAATAAATACATACTCACTCTGAGCGGGAAAGGCATAAAGTAGAGAGAATCAAATTTACCCATTCAAGATTTAGCCATTTAAATATATATATACATATTAAAAAAAATAACAATTAAAAAAAAAATTATCAAAATGTAATAATAATAAATATATACACACACAAACACACGCACACACAAATAAATAAATAAACATCAAACCAAGCAACCATAAACATTTAATTTATCTATTTATCTATTTATCTATCTATCTATCTATTTATTTACTTATTTATTTTATTTATTTATTTTTTCAATCACACTGAGACAGTCAAAAATACTGTCGGTGGCAGCTGATACTATGACAAAGGTGTGGTACATACTGTAAACACTGTTTAAAATATCCATAATATTTCTTTAAAAGAATTACTGCACTCTAGAGTTTTTCTATGGGAATGATGCTGAAACATTCTCTGTGAAACTGTGTAGTAACGTCCATCTGACCATGAGCTAAAAATCAGATGAGTCCTTGAGTGAAACAGAAGCAGATCATGCAGATCAAGGACACACACAACCGATTAATATGGAGGTCCTGATGTTCTCACTGCTCTCTCGGCTTCCATCAACAAAATTCATCATTTTTACACTCATGGCCTGTACAAACCACGTCATCTCCAATCTCAGTGAATCGTTGGGATAAAACAATGCACACAGGACGTCATCCATCAAACACTTGCTACTCCTGTATGAATAGGGATTTAATCACGCACGCATTAAGCCACCAGCCACTTAAAATTCTGAATATCTAATTACTGCAAACCATCAGATTCAATCACAAGTGACACTGATGCACTTCAAAGGTCTGAGATCACTGAAATGTGTCGCTGTGACAAATGTGGAGCGAGAACAACAAGACAGAGGCTGAAAAGGGAGCGCAGAATAATGTCTCCAAGCACTGTGATCAAACAGGGGTGACACTGTAAAGCAACAGGGCAATAAAATTCACAGCTTCCATATAAGTCTGAAGACCTGTTCAAAAACCTAGTATGCTGCCTACCTAGGGAACATTTTATATAGGCACACTACTGAGGCCAAAAGCTGTTTCCAAGTAAGGTTGTTATAGTTAACTAAAACTAGAACCATAAAAATAAAATACTTTAATTCAAATAAATAATGACTGAAAGTGCTAGTTCACCACAAAAATGAGAATTCTGTCATCCCTCATGTCGTTCCAAACCTGTAAGACACATTCAAGGCCCGGAAAGGTAGTAAGGACATTAATAAAATAGTCCATGAGACATCAGTGGTTCAACTATAATGTTATGAAGCTAAAAAAAAAAAACACTTGATGCAACAATTTCTTCTCTTCCATTCAGGTCTTTGATGTGTGTTCACAAGAATACCATGGCGCATTAGAAAGCTCACGGATTTCATCAAAAATAACTTAATTTGTGATCTGAAGATGAACAAATGTCTTACGGGTTTGGAACAACATAAGGGTGAGTAATTAATGACAAAATTATTTTTATTTTTGGGTGAACTATCCTTTTAAATAATATACCAAACTAAAAAAAAATATTTAAAATTATTAAATTTTAATTAAAATTATTATATAAAATTATTTAAAAATACTATATTTTTAAAAATACTTTATGTACTAAAATAAATAAAGAAATATTTAAAAAACAAAAACTATTTAGACATATTTAAAAAAAAAAAAAAAAAAAAAGAATAAAAATAAGAAACACACAACAAAATTAATAAAACTTTTAGTAAAAATTAGTCAAAACAGAAATTATAAAAAATTAAGCTTCCAAAATATTAATAAAAACTTTCCGTTTCCAAATTTAATTTTTTCCCGTTTAAATTTTTCTGGATTCCATTTTTTTCCACTTATTTTAATTTTTCTAGGCTCTAGAAATGTCTAATGTCTAATTAATTAAAATCATGAAACCTCTAATACTTGATTTTATTTTATTTTATTTATTTATTGTATTTTAGTTTTTATTTATTTATTTTTCCAGAAATGCTGTGAGTGTTGTGTATTTTAAATTTTTTGGTAAATAAATTCTGGTAAACTTTTTTTCTGGTAAATATTCCACGCATCTGCACCATTCACTCACACAGATATGCACAACTTTTTATATACTTAATATTTACAGACACCAGTAATGATCTACTTTTGATTTATTAATCCAAAATCTTTTTTCTGCAATTCCATTCGTTTTCCACATCGCAGAAATCATAGGGCCCTAATGTTGAAAACAGTTGTGCCACTTAATATTTTTGTAGAAACTGTGACTTTTCAAAAGTTCAAAAGAACCGCATTTGTTTGAAGTATCAATCTTTGTAACATGTTTATAAATGTCAACTTTGATCAATTTAAAGCATGGTTGCTGAATATAAGTATTCATTTAAAATAAATAAATAAATTCAAATTCAAAAATTCAAATAGTGTAGTGGTAAAACAGGCTCATGTGAATTAATTATTCTTCTTGGCTGTGACCCACATGTGCTAAAGGAAAAAAAAAAACTGCATTATAACATCACAGAGACATGAACTGCAATGAGATGAAAAACAACGGCATACTAGAGACCCTTCAGGCAATCATGAACCAATTAAACTGCGGTTACATCTGTTGGTTTATTCGAAAGCACCGTTGCACCTACTGTGGAGCATAAACGCATTAACGGCAATCACAAATGGCTAGTTTGTCTCACGGTTCAGCCTCAAAGACTTCCCACCACTAAGAGAGAACGAACATTAAGTAGTGAAATTCAATATGAGGACAAAGTGGAAAACGAGATCGGATAGAGGTGTGAAATAACGGACAAATAAAACATGAGACCTTCTGCATTCCTCTCATTTCTCGCCGCTCCAACATGAATCCATTCATTTCTGGTCTTGATCCTTTCCTCTGCCTCTCGCATACATTAGTGAAAGTCCCATCAGTCTGTGGGCCGCACACTCTCTTTTTGTGCTAGATAATAGATTGTCTCTGTCACAACGCCAGCAGGCTCAAACTTGCCACTGAATCTAAGGGGGGTCGTCTCAAGGGCATCGGCGCTGTATGTGTGCTAATGTGAGACTGAAGCTGTGATGTTATATTTGCTTTGAAACAAACATGATTTATTTGAGTCCTCAAAGGTCACTGAACAACCTCTGATAGCTAATAATGGGAGTTACTGAGCTAAAATAACAAATATTTGCAGAAAAGATTTATAAAAAAGACTACCAGTCCCAGACAAATCTGCTTATTGCACAGTCAAGCTTTTGCAAAGCAAAAAACTTCGATCTGATTGGCGTATTTATGCCAGTCACAGGAGTCAGGGCGTACAGGTTTTTAATTGGTTTAATGAGAAAGGCAGGACAAGCAAGACGGCAAGATGACAACAAGGACATTTTGAGAAGGAATTAGTCGAATGCTAAAGGTCACAAAAAACACGGCATAAAATATTGAAGACTTTGACTTATCTCAAGTAAACAAGATTTTCTTTACCACAACTGTATACATCAATTCAATTCAATTCAATTCAAATTTATTTGTATAGCGCTTTTCACGATACATATCGTTGCAAAGCAGCTTTACACCAAGTTGACATTTTTACAATATATGTAGTAGTAGCTTGATGTACATATGGTAGAGATGTGTGGTAAAGATCAATTAATGACGTAATCAAACAGACAAAGAACACTATAAATTAGTAGCAGAATTCGGTAGTGCTGTATGTTTTCAGGGTTGGCATCATCTGAAGTCCTCTGTGGGGTTGGCATCATCTCTTCTTAAGTGTTCTGGATCCACACTGGAGCTTGTGAATTCCTAGTTACCATGGGATGTCAATCCCATGGCAAAAACAGAGAACAAATAGGAACATAATTAGTGTAGCTGCTGTTCAAACTAAGAAAAGGAAGGTTTGTTAAACCAGAGCTAAAAGATTAAAATGAACATTTGATCAGATATAGCTGCAGAAAAAGTTTATGAGATGCATTATTTGAATGCTTGGCTAAAAAGATGTGTCTTTAATCTAGATTTAAACAGAGAGAGTGTGTCTGAACCCCGAACGTTATCAGGAAGGCTGTTCCAGAGTTTGGGTGCCAAATGTGAAAAAGCTCTACCTCCTTTAGTGGGCTTTGCTATCCTAGGTACTACCAACAGTCTAGAGTTTTGTGACCTTAGGGAGCGTGATGGATTGTAGCGTGGTAGAAGACTAGTTAGGTACGCAGGAGCTAAACCGTTAAGTGCCTTATAGGTAAGAAGTGCTATTTTGTAGCTGATGCGGAATCTAATAGGCAGCCAGTGCAGAGACTTTAAAATTGGGGTAATATGATCATATTTTCTTGACCTGGTAAGGACTCTAGCAGCTGCATTTTGGACTATCTGTAGCTTGTTTATTGAAGATGCAGGACAACCACCTAATAGTGCATTACAATAGTCCAGTCTAGAGGTCATGAATGCGTGAACTAGCTTTTCTGCATCAGAAACAGGTAACATGTTTCGCAGCTTGGCAATGTTTCTAAGATGGAAGAATGCTGTTTTTGTAACATGAGAAATATGATTTTCAAAAGACAAGTTGCTGTCTAATATAACACCCAGGCTTTTGACTGTAGTGGAAGTAACAGTACATCCGTCTAGTTGTAAATTGTAAGTCAAAAGATTCTGTGTATTGTTTTTAGGTCCAATAAGTAATATCTCTGTCTTATCTGAATTTAATAGCAGAAAATTGTTGGTCATCCAATCTTTTACATTTTTAACGCACTCTGTTAACTTTGATAATTCAGAAGTTTTATCTGGTCTTGTTGAGATATATAGTTGAGTATCATCAGCATAACAATGGAAATTAATCCCGTGTTTTCTAATAATATTACCAAGGGGCAGCATGTATATTGAAAATAGTAGAGGACCTAGAACAGATCCTTGTGGCACTCCATACTTCACTGGTGATAACTGAGATGACTCCCCATTTAAATAAACAAAGTGGTAGCGATCAGACAGGTAGGATCTAAACCATTTTAAAGCCTGCCCTTGGATACCTGCATAATTTTGTAGTCGATCTATTAGTATGTCATGATCTATAGTGTCAAACGCAGCACTAAGATCAAGTAAAACTAGCAGTGAGATGCAGCCTTGGTCTGACGCAAGAAGCAAGTCATTAGTGATTTTAACAAGTGCAGTTTCTGTGCTGTGATGGGGCCTGAAGCCTGACTGAAATTCTTCATAGATATCATTTTTTTGCAAGAATGAGCACAGTTGAGCACATATAACTTTCTCTAAAATTTTAGACATAAATGGAAGATTAGAAATGGGTCTATAATTTGCCAGTTCACTAGGGTCTAGCTGTGGTTTCTTAATAAGAGGCTTAATAACCGCCAGCTTGAATGGTTTAGGGACGTGACCTAAAGATAACGATGAGTTGATAATATTGAGAAGCGGTTCTTCTGCCACAGGTAACAATTCTTTTAGTAATTTAGTGGGTACGGGATCTAATAGGCATGTTGTTGGTTTAGACACAGTGATGAGTTTATTTAACTCTTCCTGTCCTATAGCGGTAAAGGTACATCAATGGGTTCTCCACGTTCATAATTTAACTCATTTATCTGCCCCCAAAATCAGGTTTAAAATAATATATTATAACAATAAGTAATAATAATAATAATTACATTTGTTAATCATCATAAATACCAACTATATTCAAGTGACTCAACACTATAAGTACCACTACTTGTATTAGTCATAATATATAAAATACCTAATATACATTTAGATTAATAATAATTATAATATATTTTTTTACATTTTTAAATGCATTATTTTTGCTATTATTACTACTATTATATTATTACAACATTTTATTGGTCATAATATCTAATATAAATGTAGATTATTATTAATAATAATAATAATAAACATTATTAAATGCATTATTATTATTATTATTATTATTATTATTATTACATTACAACTATTTTTGGTAGATTTAATCTATAAATAAAATAGCTAATATAATACTAATACTAATACAAATAATAATAACAATAATAATAATAATAATACATTGTATTATTATTAATAATAATTGTATTAGATTTTTTATAATTATAAATACTAACTACACTAAATACGAAAAATAACTAAATACTATAAATAATAATAATAATTATTATTATTATTATTATTATTATTATTATTATTAAATGTTAGGTATTGTTCTAATCCATCTTGATTAATAATAGTAATAAATTATATTTTTTAAATGTTTAAATGCATTACTGTTATTGTTATTATTTTTATTATTATTAAACTACTACAATTACAACATTACAATTATTTTTGGTAGCTTTAATCTAATAAAATATCTAATATAGTAATAATAATAATAAATTGTATTGTTATTAATAATTTAATTAGATTTTTTAGCATTATGAATACTATCCTTACTAAATACTATATATAACAATACTATGAAAATAACTAAATACTATAAATAATACTATTATTATTATTATTATTATTATTATTATTATTATTATTGTTTTTATTAAATGTTAAATATGGTATTTTTATAAAACAATATTTATGATTATTATTCTACAATATTTTATTAGTCTTAATGTATAAATAACAGTTTGAGTAATAATTATTTAAAAATTATATATTTTAAATTTGTAAATGCATTTATAATAATAAATGCACCCTAACAAGCTAAGTTAATCTTCCAGGCATCCTGAAATGAAAATGTGATCGCTTTTTTAAAGTGGGAAGTATCAAACCTTATGCTGCCAATCATGATTGGATGGGATTTAGCCAAGTTAAACTGTTTAACAAATATGATAGTATCTGTTTAAAATGCACGCTCACAGACTCTCCCCAGGGCGATTCCAAGAGCAGATCACAGGCATGGAAAGAGCCTGCTTTAATTGAACGCTGAAGATTAAAAAATTAATATTGCAGTAAGTTCCGACAGAACTATTTCGGCATTACTTGTTTTCATGTGGCGGCGACAACGCACAAACAGACAGAGGATTATTCTTTAATCTCATTATTAAAAGATTACATTTATTTCTCTGATCTGCAGCAGAAACGGTTATGAAATAATAAAAGCGTTTAGAGATGTGGCTTCAAGAGATCAGCCAATAAACACATGACCAGGGTACAAACAAATTTAATGCAAACATCATATGGATGCCTTATCTATTATAAGGAATGAGTCCACTTGCCCTGCATGCATACTAAACAGAAAAATGCAAGCTAAACAAAAATAAGCTTCACTGAACAGACAAAATAAAGCACAAATTTCCAGTTCAGTTTGTCTTGGTTCATTTAACAACAGCTCAAGCAAGGTGTTCAAAACAGATATGCATTTTTTATTTTTTTTCTTGCAATTGGTTTATCTCACAGTTTCAACTTCTCTTCTTAGAATTGCAAATTTAAATTGCACAATTCTAATTTTATATTACATAATTCTAAATTTACAGTATATTACACAATTCCAAATTTATAGTACAATTCTAACTTTATATCGAGCAATGCTAAATTTATATTGCACAATTCTAAATTTGTATCACAAACTTTAACTTTATATTGAGCAATTCTGACTTTATATTGCTTATGACTTATGACTAAATCTAAATTTAAATGACACAATACTAACTTTACAGTATATCAAACAATTCCAAATTTATATTGCACAACTCAAACTTTTTAATACAATTCCAAATTTAAATTGTACAATTCTTATTTTATAGCACGCAATTCTTAATTTAGATTACACAATTCTAACTTTACAGTATATCACACAATTCCAAATTTATATCGCACAATTCTAACTTTATATCTTGCAACTCCTACTTTATACTGTACAATTCTCTCTTTATACCATACCATTCTAAATTTATTATGCATAATTCTAACTTTGCATCACGCAATTCTTAATTCTCTGCAAATTTATATTGTGCAATTCTAATTTTATATTCCGCAATTCTAACTTAATATCGCACAATTCTAAATTTGAATCACGCAATTTTAACTTTAAATCATGCAATTCTAACTTTATATTGTGCAATTCTACATTTATATTGCACAGTTCAAATTTATCATGCAATTCCACATTTATATTGCACAATTCAAACTTTATATCATGCAATTCCAAACTTAAATTGAACAATTCTAATTTTATATCACACAATTCCAAATTTACATAGCACAACTCTAACTTTATATCACACAATTTTAACTTTATATTGAGCAATTCTGACTTTACATCGCTTATGACTTTAAATCTCTCAATTCTAAATTCAAATATCACAATTCTGACTTTATATCTTGCAGTACTGGAAAAAAAAAGTCTGAATTGTAAGATATAAACTCAGAATTATCATAAAAAAAAGTCTGAATTGTGGGATAAAAAGTCGCAATTAGCTTTTTGTATTTTTTTTTCAGCCCAGGAACAAGTTTCCATAGTTTACAGTTTTTGTCAAAATGTAAATGTTGCTCATGTTGTTCCTGTGGTTTTGGATTTGTTTGCAGTTTTAGGAGACCCTATGAGCGGCTGTTTAAACACTAAACACTCATGCACAGAGGTGTACAAGAATAAACTTTCCTTCTGTTGTTCTGCTGCTACGCAAATGAAACAAAGACATTTGTCAAGGGCGAAGACTACAGAATGCAAAAGAGACAATAAATATTCAAGTCATGTCAGTCTGACTCTGAACCTAAACCACAAACCTCAGCTGGGATGTACAAACAACAAACAACAGGAACATAAAAATTATGTTAAAGGTCTAGGAAAGAGACTTCTGATAAGTCCTATAAAGCAGCAGACATAAGGCCTGAAATGCATATGCGTCAGGCCTTACAATGCATAAACAAATTGGTTATTTTAAATGGATGGGATGTGTCTGAAGAAAAGGTAAAAGTAAATCTAATTTAAGACAGCTAAGACACAGAGGAGAACTAATTAGCCCTGATCTCTAAGCATCTGAGACCTGTAATGAGAGCTGGGACGAACTCTTTCATTCACCTGCTGTGAACTTCAGTCAATCTTTCTTCCAGCTCTGTTTCTAAACATCAAAAAATGTCTTAGACTTATCGCAGAAATACTTCCCTCAGAAATATGAAGCAAATTAATTTTCTTGCACTTCACAGGACGAATTGATGTTGATAAAAACATACTTCTCTGATGCGGGATAATTAAGAGCGATTCAGGCTGATATGGCTACAGGTTTCTAGTACAAATTTCATCAGGCAGGAGATCGATTTGTTTAAGAAAAACCTCCTCAGGGGGCCTTCAAACTTTCATAGTTTATTAATGACTTGAAGGTGCTCTTGTAAACCATCAAATTCAGAGGACTAAGATGATTAGACCTCGAAAGAGGTTTTGACAAGAGCTTTTGATATTGATTTTGCTACATACTCATTAAATGTACATTGTTGGCAGTTGTTTTATGAAATGCATTTACTGTATTTTGTGCCATTATTCACCTGCAATTTGCACAAAAAATAATAAATAGTCCGGTATTAAGCCAGAAAGTGCCAACAGAAACATTTGAATGTGAACGATGTGCTCAGGTGTACAATGTTTAATGCTGTTTGTGCACTTTGTAATGGGCAAAATTAGGTTTACCTAAAAAATAGTCAACTAATAAGTCTGCAGCAAGCCCAGTGTAATTGAGCTCGTTCTTCTGTTTAATAAAACCCAGACTGAGAGCTACGAAATGAATCCCCACATGATGGGAAAGCAAATTTGGCCGAGAGGGGCCACGGTTTTACAGTTTTCAATATGCCAGGAGAGTTTTAACTTGCAAACTGTCTGACAGCCAAAGCACATCACCGTCTGCACTACAATTAAGGTTTTACTTCAAATAAATAGCCAGAAAAAAAAATCTAGATAAACTTGTCAACTCACTAGCTGACTAGTCGGCCATGCATACATGACTGGACTAGATGCAATGACAATAGAAGCCATCCGTCATATTGTAATGGTCAACCTGACGTCAGTCACTATAGTAATCACTTAATATTCAAAATGCCACAATCCTGCACAGCCATTGGGCTGTGAACCTACAGTATGGTAAATAACGTCAAGTTGACCGTTCCAAGATGGCAAACACATCTACATGCTTGGAGTGGTCAAATAGGGCATCTATACATATCTATGGTTACTAGCATGTTGATAGCATGATTAGCAAGTTACTAGTATGATTCTAGCATGATTGGCATGTTACTAGCATGATTAGCATGTTACTAGCATGTTGCTAGCATGATTAGCAAGTTACTGGCATGTTGCTAGCATGTTTCCAGTATAATTAGGATGTTATTAGCATGTTGCTAGCATGGCTAGCAAGTTCCTAGCATGATTAACATGTTACTAACATGCTGCTAGCGTGATTAACATGATACTAACATGCTGCTAGCATGATTAACATGTTACTAGCATGTTGCTATTATGTTTCCAGTATAATTAGCATGTTATTATCATGTTGCTAGCATGATTACCACGTTGTTCGCATGGTTAGCAAGTTACTTGCATGATTCTAGCATGATTAGCATGTTACTAGCATGTTGCTAGCATGTTTCCAGTATATTTATCATGATTAGCAAGTTACTAACATGATTAGCATGTTACTAGCATGATTGGCATGTTACTAACATGCTGTTAACATGATTAGCATGTTACTAGCATGTTGCTATCATGTTTCCAGTATAATTAGCATGTTATTATCATGTTGCTAGCATGATTAGCAAATTTTTTAGCATGTTTCCAGTATAATTAGCATGTTATTACCATGTTGCTAGCATGTTTCCAGCATGTTATTAGCATGTTGCTAGCATGATTAGCATGTTTAAACCAGCTAAAACCAGTTGATTCAGCTAAAAACCAGCTAAAACCAGCCTAGGCTGGTTGTCTAGTCTTAGCTGGTTTAAGGTGAAAATAGCTGGTTTAAGCATGGTTTGTCTTTTAACAGGTCTCCCAGCTTGACCAGCTAAGACCAGCCTGGCCAGCTAAAAATTGGCCAAAACCACTTTAAACCACTTTAAAACCAGCCTGGGAGGGGAGGGGTGGGGGTTCAGTAGGGAGTTGTTAAGCTTTGCTATAGCAATAAAGAGCTTAACTACACCACAATATAAATATTAAAAAAAAATACTCATTGTACAAAAGTTTTCACCCTCTCGATGAAAGTCTAATTGATTTTTGGTGGTTTTGATAGTCTGGTTTACGAAAACCGTAAGCCAGATCAGTTAGAAAAGATATAGCAACTCGAGTCAGTCCAGTCTAAAGGTCTGGGCCAAGTTTGGTCGTTGTAGCTAAAAACATTCTAGGAGGAGATACTTTTTCAAGCCAACTTTATAAGCCGTAGCGGATCTACACAGGTGGAGCTGGGGAAGGTGGAGGATTTCAGAGTAACTCTTGTAAATGGTAGCCAGCCATTTAAATGTAAAGCAGCAAACTCATTAGCAACATGAACCAACCACCTTGTGCCAAGTAGTTAAATGCTGTGAATATCAACAGTTTGCATTAAAGGACCCATCAGCCTGCACCATCTAGAGTTTCATGATAGAACTTGACATTTCAACAGCTAACCTTTTCTTTTTTTTTCACCATGTTCATGTTCATGTCTGATGCAATTCAATGTCATTATTTCTCCTCGCCAGGTTACTCTGAGAGACATCTCATTTGAAATCATACAGGCATGCTAAAATTTCTCCACACACACTGACCCTGATACTATTCTGATTCATATGTCTCAAAAGTGTGTTTCCACAGCTACCGTTTATACGAGCTCTAATAACGAAGCTCGTCTTCTTGCTGCTGTTGTTTTGCGCATCTGTGATCTTAGGGAATCTCTGAGGGTAACTGTCATCAGTAGCCTGCATGCATAGTTAATGAAATCACTGAGCCAGTTTATCAGCGTACAAACCCGCACCAGAGACAGAATAAGGACGAGCCGCTCTTTAAAAAAAAATTAAATGCAAATTGCACTGCTCAACATTAAAGATTTAAAAAGAAAAATATCTGGCTGATATACAGTATTCACAACTAAATTGTTTGTTCTTTACAATACAAAATAGGTGGTCATGACCCAAAAGTGGGCTGTATGGCTTTTTGATAGAGACAGGTAAATAATGCATAGTTAGGATAGCAAAAAAAATAAGTGTACCAACTTCTAGATACAAACAGAAAATGCTTTCAAATATTATATTTTCAAACTTTGTATTTTGGTGCAAATTCATCTGGCACTTAGCTAGCCAAATTACACAGATGCAAGCATACTTAATTAAACTACTTAAGGTAAAAGAAAACATGAGCCAGTCGGTTTAGATGCAGCTGCTGTGTTTGTTACTTAAGCTCAAATGTAAAATTAGGCTCCTGAAACAAAGCCAATGCTTTACACTAATCATTAGACCAACCTGAAAAATGACCTGAATGCACACATTTGCACAAATTTGAACTTTGTATGATGTCAAGTTTAAAATTCCTGTTTCATTTTGTTGACATATTAGTCAAAAGATTTACAGAGGGGATTTTGTATCTTGTTTTATCACTACAAAATTCAGAAAATACTGTCAAGAGGTGTTTTTAGAAATTAAATGTTATGTGAATCAGGAAATTATATATTATGTACAAACCTTCAGGTTATAGATAAGTACAAAACTGCAAAGATTACACAAGTTCTGCTGAAGTACAGGGAAAAAAATAACAATTTTCAGAAATATGGACTTTAAAGATGTGTACTGTATTGTAACTGAAATCTAATTATGCAAATAGTTAAAGAGAGAGCGAGAGAGAGAAACTTAACCCTTTAACTGTCACTCCTTATCTTGAACATAGACATGAAAATGCACTATCCAAAGTTAAATTTTTATAATTCATGAATAAAAACATTTTGTAATATGATTTTAATGTACAATTTCCATGGTAATGCGATGTCTGATTTTAAAATGGTTTTCAAAGGATGAATTTTGAGATTTTAAGTTTTCAGTTGATATATCATTTCTTAAGATTTCAATTGCTAATAGGGAAAAAGGCAACAAGGAAAATCTTTTTGTGGCAAAGGTCAGAACTCATGTTATGATGTAGATTTTTGAGGTGCACTCTTGCCATAAATTAATCTATTACTTTTCCTACATAATTTGTAACACAAAAGATTGGTAAAATATCTATTTAGGATTCTTAGACCTTTCCAACGATGTATAGTTTGTCATGATTAGATTAGGATTTATTTGTAATATGGTGAAGTAAACTTGCGCGTCCCACAGAGTGGACGATGACAGTTAAATGGTTTAAGAAGAACTCCACTTCCAGAACATCAATTTACAAATAATTTAGGCCCTGATCAGATAGAACGCATTTTTTCAATGAGAGGCGCCTTTTTTAATTGTTTCCTATTGGCAGTGAGCGTTATGCGTGCTGTTTATGCGCCCCGGGCGCCTCGCGTTTTAACCGCCTGCTGCACCTTGCATTTTTGCCGGAGCGCTCTGAGCGCCTATAGTTGAAAAAAAAGCAACTCTGAGCAGAAAAGCGACGTCATCGTTTTTCCCATTGTCCAATCGAATGAAAGGAGAGGGGGACCTTCTATTCTGGTGACGAAAGTTTTACCATTGCTTGAAAAGTCCGGAGACTACAGTGATGGAGGAGAAACTTTTGGTGTCTATCGCGGGTTACACAGAGCTGTATTTTTTGAGGTTTTTGCTGATATAACAGTTTACTTAACAACTTAACTCACCCCCTTGTTATCCAAGATATTTATGTCGTAAAGAAATTTTTTTTTTTGAGGAAAACATTTCAGCATTTTTCTCCATATAATGGACTGATATGGTGCCCCGATTTTGAACTTCCAAAATGTATTTAAATGTGGCTTCAAACGATCCCAAATGCGGTTGTAAACCCCCCAGATCCCAGCCGAGAAAGAAGGGTCTTATCTAGCATAACGATCGGTTATTTTCATAAAAATAATACAATTTATATACTTTTTAATGCCAAACGCTCATCTTGTCTTACTCTGCCTGAACTGTTTTTGTTCCGGTTCATGACAGTTAGGGTATGTCGAAAAACTCCCATCTCATGTTCTCCCTCAACTTCAAAATCACTTTATATCACTGTTTTACCTTTTTTGTTAAGGGTGTTTGAGCTTCTTTGCATGTTCACTTTGCAAAGACTGGGTCGGAACTTCTGCAGCAATGTAGGATGATTTTGAAATGATTTTTGAAGTTGAGGGAGAAAATACGATTGAACTTTTCGACATACCCTAACTGTCTTGAGTCAGAATACAGAGTTCAGGGAGAGAAAGGCAAGATGAGCGATTGAGATTAAAAAGTATTTCTTCCATGACAACTCTCGGGAAGATTTTATCATGGTAATGTATATGACAATGTTAATGTATTTGGTCTTGGCAGAATAGATCTGCTACGCTGCTGCTGAATTGCTACTGCTGTTGGTTATTGCTGTAGTTGTAGATTATTGCTGCTGCTGCTGCTGCAAGCAAGTACAGGAACTTGCTACTGCCAAAGCATATGGCAATATGGTGCTGTGAGTATTTAAGACATACTGCTGCTGCACAATAACATACAAAACAACCTGTAGCCCATCTATACAGGTGGAGCTGGGGAAGGTGGAGGGTTTCAGAGGAACTCAAAGCGTGCTGCTGTGAAAAGCTCAAGTGAATTCCAACCAGTCTTTTAAAGGTAAAGGTTCAAACTCATTGGCTGCGTGCGTGACCTGAACCAATCAGCTTATGCCAAGTGGTATCAGGCTGTGAATATCATCAATTACATTAACACTCGTCAACCTGTGCCATCTAGAGTTTCATGGAAGAACTAGGCATTTAAATTGTATTTTTTTATGAAAATAACCGATAGTTTCGCAAGATAAGACCCTTCTTTCTCGGCTGGGATTGTTTACAAGCACATTTTAGATCGTTTGAAGCCGCATTTAAACTGCCTTTTGGAAGTTCAAAATCAGGGCACCATACCAGTCCAGTATATGGAGAAAAATGCAGAAATGTTTTCTTCAAAAAACGTAATTTCTTTACGACTGACGAAAGAAAAACATGAACATCTTGGGTGACAAGGGGGTGAGTACGTTATATGTGAATATTTGTTTTGGAAGTGGACTTCTCCTTTAAATGTATTGTATTTTGTAAGTGTATTTTGCAGGTTTTCGTTCCACTAGTCTGAAAGCAGACATGGAAGCAAAACAGCCCAAAATCTCAAAATTGACTAGTGCCTAAAAAACTAATGGGTTTGCCTGCAGTGTTTATATCATAGTTATCTAATATAATTATTGACTTGACATTTGTTACACAAATGTAAGTTTAAAAACTGCAGTTTTGGAGAAGTCTTTCTTTCCCTAAACACTTGAACAAACAGTAAACATCTGAAGCATTTACAAAATGGCCGTCAATTGAACTGACTTGCTTCAGTAAGACTTTACCCACATAGGAGTGTAGACAAACACAATAAGCTCCTCTCACTTTCTTTTCCAGACTTCAATAAAATAACAAATGCAATTTTTCTACCTGTCTTCATGTATTTCCTATTGAAACTGGAAGTGACATCACATCTCAACAAAACTTAGCTGCTTGTATAGACCAATTTGGAGTAAACGTCACAGTTACGTCACTTGCAGCTGCGCGCGCATAGTGGTAGCAGAAAAAAACTGGTAACAAGTGGAGGTAATTTGGTAAAATTCATGGAATAAGAGAGAAAAAAATATTGTTGTGCCTTTTGATGTCAAAATCAGAATGCAAATAATTTTTATAGAATACTGTCATCAAAGACGTCATTTGAAGCTAAACACAGATGTTTAAATGGACGTACTATGGATGAAAACTGCTATGATTACTCTACTTTTAAAGCATAAATTGGATAGGTCTACATATTTTTCACATATACTGCTCATAGGGGACGTACTGTATTAGCCCTACAGTTACAGCATGAAATATTATTTAAACCTATTACTATTAACATTTTTACATAACATTTATTTTATCTCAGAATTCAGTTTTTTTCTCGCAAATGCAAGTTTACATCTCCTAATTCGGACTTTATAACTCGATTTAACTAAAAAATAGTGAGTTTGTCAGAGAAAAAACCCAGAAGCGTGGGATATAAACTCCTATTCTGAGCTGAGGGGAAAAGAGAGAATGACGAGTTGTTTTTTCCTTATTAGAACTGTGAGATATAATCTCGGAATTGTGAGAATAAAGTCAGAATTTTGAAATATAAAATCAAATTTACCTTTTTTATTCTTTTATTCCATGGTTCCATAGACTGCTACTTGAAAACCGTAATTTTCTGCCACCAGATAGGCTCCGCCCACAAAAACGTCATCACTGTTTCAGATCTGTAAGACTATCCCACTATCTAACATCAATTTTGTTGAATAACAGTGTTTATCGCTGGGTGACAAGCTCTTGTAATATGCAAAGAACATTTTGAAAATGACATCTAATCAATATAATCTAAAATTATTTTAAATCTAACTATTTTGTACCGTATCCATGCAATTCTCTAGCCGTAAAGGCTATCTCTCCCAGGTTTTCTGCAACCATCATGTGGGCACATCCCGAATGTTTACAAATAATTGGTCTATTGCAGGTCAGTGGTAGGTGGTTTTAGGGGGCGGGACATTCTTAGTGTAGAGAGCATTTAATTGGTCAAAGTAAGTTTTGAATATATTTACCCCATTTTCCTACAAGACTTTTTAAAGTCTTTAAAAAAAATAAAAATGTAAACAATTTAAAATGCTTAAATGTTTATATCTGCAACAGTATTTAAAGCTACTTTAAAACTAACAGATAAGGACTAAACTCCCACAAAGCTCCCATTTTGATTTTATGGGATTTTAAAGTTGAAAAAGTTCAAACTTTTTGTTCATGTTGGCATTTACTGGACCATCTGTTGGTGACTTTATTAAAAGCGGGTGAATGGGATGATTTGAGAACACTGTAATACCAATGTGATTCTCTTGGGACATTCTGGCCTGTGAATGAAGACTTTTTTAGAACAAGTGTGTGCCTGTGTGTCTGTGTGTAATTGGGTGATGGTTGATATTTGCGCATTGTCACTCTAAAAACTCACACCTGCCTCAGACTGTCACCTTAAGGAGGATGAAAACCCTCTTGAGTCCAACACTATGGGTGAGACATTTTCTGTCAGCTAAAGTGTGTCCTCACTTCAAGTGACTCAGTGACAAAACACACCAAATCTGTCTTACTCATCTTTTGTTCATTTGACGTCTGATTTATAGTTTTTCACACATTTTGGTTTTGTTTTGTTGTTTACTTCATAGGCTGTCACACCTGTTTCTAAAAAATGTCTTTCCATACTGTAAACAGTGTGTGTATTAACAAAAAATAATGCTTCAGAGAATTGGTTAATTATAAGACATATAATTTATAGTGAAATAATATAAAAGAAGTCACCTTACTGTAAAATACTGTAAGATATATTTAATAAAATAAAAAAAAGTATTTATGTTAATTGAATACTAATACAGTTTTATAATATTTAGGCATAAATTAAGAATTGCATTATAATCTATAGAAAAATTTTATAGAAATTTTTGAATGGCAACAATTCTACAGCAAACTAGTTAAATTATTACATTTGATTAGTATGAATTTGTGCTAAAACAATTACAAATTCATGAACATAACTTTTTTTAGATGTGATTAAGTATGACCTAATCTGCAGAAAAATTTTATGTAACATTTTAAATTTAAATATATAATTTATGATAACACATTTAATGTATATATATATATATATATATATATATATATATATTTTTTTTTTTTTTTTTTTTTTTTTAACAGGGAAAGAATTCTAAAATAGCAAACACTGCTTTGTTTTAGATTTAATTAAAAATAGGTCGTTTCTAGTTATGGGATGTTATGTTTTTTTCATTAGCTAACTCAGATACTGACAACATCACTATTTTTTGCATTTTTTATGTTTTATTTTATATATATATATATATATATATATATATATATATATATATATATATATATTTTTTTTTTTTTTTTTTTTTTTTTTTTATAGTAAATTTCAGGCAACCGCAGCTTCCTGTGTTTTACTGTAAATGTAACCCAAAATTATAGTGCAGTCTTAGTTTTGTTTTTTTTTGTTTTGTTTTTTTAACCAGCTGTTGTTTCACGGACTTCCGTTTTGTTATTTCAAAATCGATTATAAAGCTGCCCATATTTTTTGGCCCCTAATTTAATCTCCAAGGTTACATGTCTCAACACGAGCTATGGGGCGGTTTTATGGAAAGAAGAGCATGGGGAGTCACATGCACGCACACACCTATAAATCATCCTCTTTGTTGCCTTCACTCTGACATTTTGGTTTGTTTTATGAGGTGAGAAATGGGAAACCATCAAAACGCTTTCGCTCTCACACACACGTCACACACATCCTGCTCTCAGCAGTAAACTTCCACTCTTCCACCTTCAAACACGGGAAGAGACAGAGTAATAGATTCATGGCTGTCCGAACCCTGGAGACAAGCAGTGTGTTGAATGTGGAAGAGTGTGTTAAAGCTGTAGAGATGTGTGTTTGTGTGAGATGCTATTTTAGTCTGTCTAATGTGTGCTTCAATCTTCTTCTGAGAGGTCTTTTAAGTTGATCATAAAGAATAAAAAATCCCTGCATTTAACTTAAAAAAAAGCCATTTTGGTTTGTTTCATAGGAGACGAAATTGAATAGACCCTATTTAAATAGCTTACTGTGCACAATTCATGAGTGCATTAACCTTCCTATGCTGTTCATGTGGCAGTCAAAAGTGATGGGGTTTTCTTTCTCCAGTGAAATGAATGTAGTTTATTTTAGTTTGATAACTTTTATTATTTATTATTTTGCATTTTTAGTGGACTTCAGTGGACTTAAACTTGAAAAACTGTGTATTGCCATCTTTCCACGGCTTAAATAAAATATGTTCTGATTTTTATTTGTTTATTTCATGCTTTAAGTAAATGAGAAAAGTCTGATCCAATAAGGCAACACAGTGATCTGTCATGACACATTAAAGAGCCACAAAACAATATTTAATGTTTGAATTTCTTAAAAAAAAAAAAAAAGAACATTTTAAAGCTGAGACCTTGATTCATACCAGAAGTCTTGTCTGTCGGGATGTTGTCAGTTTTCTCTTTGTTCCACAATGTTTTTTTTCACATTGCGTGAGAACATGACGTGTAGTGTGAGAGCAGCATTGTTTGTCGGACATAGCAACAGTAACTAAGGAGGGCGGGTTTTTGTGAAGGGTCAGTTTGTTTGTGTTTTCTATTTGCATGTTTCTTCATTTGCAGCACGTTGAGCTCTCTCGGCCACCATATTTTAGCATATTGTTATTTGGTTTGGAAGTCTTTCTGATATTTCTGGTCCCTAGAACTTACTAGATATCCCTCTGAAGGATAACAGATTTGTTCAAATTCCTAATGCCAAGTGTGAGAAATAGTTATATTGATGCTAAATAGCCAAACATGCATCCTCCTCATGATTTAGTCCAGTGCCAATGAATAAAGCCCAGCATACATTATTTCTTGCTGAATATCATTTCACTCATAAGTATGTCAGGTTAAGAAAGTTAAATGCATTGTGAATGCCATTCTCTTTGGTCTTTAACGCTGTAAAATTTCTCCTCATCAGTGAATCTCAGAGGGCTGTTTGGATGTGTGGGAGAATGCTGGGTAATCAGAACAGGATAGTTCAACAGCATGCAGCTTTTGCCGTGTTACATCACCATTAGAGCGATGAAAGACATGAGAGGATGGAGAGAGAGAGAATAGTGCAAACAGAACAAACAGATCAAAGAGAAAGAAACACAAAAGTGCCAATTATCCAAGAGGGGCTGCCTGAAATTAATTATTCAAAAATCAAACACATTTAAAAAGACGTCATGCATTATTCAAAACAAACAAACTAAATGTCATGTGTAGGGATCTGACTTTTCTGAGGGCATGAATTATAGATGGTTTTGTCCATAAGTAACCTTTAGTACACATGAAATATTAATGCACATATTCACACACACAGTAGGAGATTGAAAGTTTCTCATACAAGCTTTCGCTCTCTCCTATTGACACGGACATAAAAACAACTCAAGAGATGAACTGCAGAAAGAAACCACAGCACCCGACGATGGTTTGACATCCTGAAACTAGAAGTCGGTATAAGTGCATGGCATGACATAAAATGTGTTTGACGGCTGAAATTGACATTTGACACACAACTTAAACTGCTTTTGCTCTATTACTTCAAAGTAGACAGCGTCAATGCTGTGGTGAATCTGTGGTTTAAAACTCTTGTGTGCTGTGCAATACTTACTTCATATTTTTCAAAAAATACTTTGTGATTGACTATAGGCATTTCAAACATTATTGTTACAGAACTCTGTTTTATGATCATTGCATTTCTCTTGCATTTAATTTTTTTTTGTATGTGTGACATTTTTTAACTTCTAACTTCTATTAATCTGAGTCCAAAAGTTTTCTTCAAAGGAATAGTTCCCTCAAAATTAAAATTTGCTGAAAATTTACTCACCCTTAAGCCATCCAAGATGTAGATGAGTTGGTTTCTTCATCAGATTTGGAGAAAAGTAGCATTACATCACTTGCTCACCAATGGATCCGCTGCAGTGAATGGGTGCCGTCAGAATGAGAGTCCAAACAGCTGATAAAAACATCACAATAATCCACAACTGATCCACAGTCCATCAATTAACAACTTGTGAAGCAAAAAGCTGCTTGTTCGTAAGAAACAAATGCTTCATTAAGACATTCATTTAACTTCAAATTGTTGTTTCTGGCTAAAATACGAGTGTTTAAAGGAGAACTCCACTTCCAGAACAACAATTCACAAATAATTTACTCACCCCCTTGTCATCCAAGATGTTCATGTCTTTCTGTCTTCAGTCGTGAAGAAATGTTGGTTTTTGAGGAAAACATTTCAGGATTTTTCTCCATATAATGGACTTCATTGGTGCCCCGATTTTGAACTTCCAAAATGTAGTTTAAATGCCGCTTCATCAGGGCTCTAAACCCTTTCGAAAAATAAAAATTTGCATACTTTTTAAGCACAAAAGCTCATGTAGCACAGGCTCTGGGATGTGTGTTCACGACGCTACGTACTATTGAATCATGTCAGAAGGTCACATGAAACGCAGGCGGAACAACAGACCCAGTGTTTACAAAGCAAACACGCAAAGACTAAGAAAGTGCAGGTATGTCAAACGCTGTTTACAAACAAAAAGGTACAACAATGTCGGACAATTCTGAAGTAGTAGGAAGAAATAAGATGAAGTTTTTCGTCATACTCTACCTTTTAGAGCCGGAGTACACAGACGATGAACTTAGACGTGATTCGTAGTAGTGATGGGAAGTTGGGATCATTTTACCGACTCTGACTTTTGACTCTCGCTCAGCAAAATGAACAAATCTTTTTTTTTTCGATTCGTTTCATTCATTTTAGCAAAATATAATTCAAATGTTACGTGTTACTTCGCTAACACATCTACTGCTTACACAAATGTTGATCACACTACAAACAAGACAAAACAATAATGCTATAAGAAACAGAAAAGATTAATTCATTGTTTACCTTTAGTCTTTAGTCTATGATTAGCTCACCTCGCCTCTTATCTGACAAGTTTTCAGGTTTGAGTCATTTGTTCATTACGTGACAGCCCCGTAAGATGAACGAATGACTCGAAAAACCCAAAATGAATGAATCGCTCAAGAACGACCCATCACTAATTCGTAGCATCGTGGACGCACATCCCAGAGCCTGTGCTACACGAGCTTTTGTGCTTAAAAATTATACACATTTTTATTTTTCGAAAAAAATGACTGATCATTTCACTAGATAAGACCGTTCTTCCTCAGCTGGGATCATTTAGAGCCCTTTGAAGCTGCATTTAAACTGCATTTTGGAAGTTCAAAATCGGGGCACCAATGAAGTCCATTATATGGAGAAAAATCCTGTAATGCTTTCCTCAAAAACATAATTTCTTTACGACTGAAGACAGAAATACATGAACATCTTGGATGACAGTCTGAATCAGGAGAGAAATATACACAGATCAAGCACCTATTACAAATGAAAACAGTTCTAAACAAAAATGTCAGTGGATTTTGATGTGAGAGGACAGCAGGGGATGGACTTTTTCATTAGAGGATGCATTATTTTGGATTATGGACTCATTGGCTTGAAGCAATGGTTTAAGAACATCAGAATGATAAATCTGATAAATTTCTTACAAACACGCAGCTTTTAACTTCACAAAATGTTAACTGACTGGAATGGTATAGATTACTTTTGGATTATTGTGATGTTTTTATCAGATGATTGGACTCCCATTCTGACGGCACCCATTCACTTCCATTGGTGAGCAAGTGATGTAATGCCAAATTTCTCCAAATGCGTTCTGAAACAAGCTCATCTACACCTTGGATAACCTGAGAGTAAGAAAATATTCCATAAATGTTCATTTTTGGTTGAACTATTCCTTTAAACAGCATCTCTTTTTAATCTACACTTTAATTTCCATCAGGTTGCATTTAATGTCTTCGAAAGATCAAATATTTGGGTGTGCAGTTCTGTACAGCTCCACAACCTTATTATACCAAATTGGTTCAAACAATGTTGACTCCTACCTATACATTAAAAATAATCCACCTGTAAACATACAGACAATAATAAAGCCTTCTATCTCAGTAGCATTGTTATGCTTTGTGTAAATCTGATCGCCAACACACATCCAAAAGGGAAATGCGGTTAGTCTCTTGTGAGGAGTGGGTGGGCGTTTTGTTGTGCCTTGCAGTTTATGACATGAGTTATGTATGCACGCTGCCATCTGCATGCATACATAAATGCTGTTATGTGTGTGCATGTTTGGCTCATGCTGTTTTGCTTGAATATGTACCAACGAGCCATTTCTCACCATTTTTTCCCCCATAAACAAATCCAACATGAAGTGACTCTTTAATATCAAAGGCTACGGCCGCCTGAGGCCCAAACCGCACTGTGCATTTTCACACGCCTCCATCGGCTGCTTCTCCTGGCTCTCCATCCTCATGAAAAATTCATCCCTCTTTCTTCCGCCCCGCTGGAGGGGCAAGAGGAGAACGAGAGAGAGAGCGACAGAGAAGGTGGAGAAATGAGCAAGTCACGAATCACATATTATTCCAGAAACGATCCGAATATTTCACCTGGCCCCGCCCCCATTTAAATATTTTACAATGGTTGCTCTTAAATACTGCTACAGAAACCTGTAAAATGAGGATGACATATTCAGGAGATGTCCACCAAGCTTAGAGCATTTGACATATTTTGACATCAGCATACTGAAGATTTTTTTTATACTGTTCAAACAACAAAACACCAATTCAAATTAAAACATTTAAATTTTTATGTCTTTTTCCTTTTAGTTCTGTTTTTTTCTTTCTTTATCCTTTTCTTATTATCCTTGTAATCTTAAAAATATTTAATAAATTATGAAAATATTTCTAAATACATAAAAATGATATAGTTTTTATTCTTCATCCTTTTCTTCTCATGCTTGTTTTTTTTTTTTTTTGCTTTATTTTTTCTTATTATCTTGTTATCTTAAAATATTAATAAAAAATTTTAGATATCTCATTTGTTTCATTCTTTTCCTATTATCTTTGAAAATCATCTTAAAAATATTAAAGAAAAAAATACAAAATATTAAAATATAATATATGTGTACAAATTTATGTGTACAGCTTTTTTTTTTATCATTTTCTTATTTCTTGTTGTTTAAAGTTATTCAAGGAAATATGGCTATAAATATAGTTTACAGTAAAATACTGGCAGCAGGGTTACCGTAATTTTTACAATTTAGTTTAATTTTCATTTCATTTCATTTCCTGATTACAGCAAATAACTGTATTTTTTATATTGCTGTTTTTTTTTTTGTTTTTGTTTTTTTTACAGTAAACTACTTTAATTTGTGTATTCTATATATGCAGTATATATTTTCCAGATGGCTGAATATTAATGACTTAATTCATTAAGTGCATAAAATAAAATAAAATAAATAAAATAAAACCAGAATAGGGAGATGAAAATTATACCATATATTATATTTTAACAGTATAGTTAAAAAAAAAAATGTATTTGTATATATTCAAGTAATATTTTTAAGTTCATTTTGAACAACATTTGTCAAATACATTTGTATCTGTAAATGTCCATATAACATGTCCAAATGTTTATGGTGTAAACAACTTTTTTTTTTAATTGTCTATAATTTATTTATTTTGCATTGGTCTTGCCAGACTGTTGTTGTCCTGAAAAACTTTTTCCGCAGATGTGTACATCTGGCCTGGTTTTCTGGCCCAGAGCTGCATTTTCTGCCATGAAAATGCTCGAAGTGGTTCCAGATGTGTGGCTCCAGCACTATTAAAGGGTCTAGAGAAACACACAGTCCTGTCCAGGCTGTTTAGTATGCAGCAGAAATGCTCTCGTTGGGTCGTGTAGTGTTGGACAGCTTTGGCATTGGCACCAGATTTGTAGCTCGGGCCTGTAGGGGTTTAATTCCTTGCAAGGCTGCATTCAAATCTAGCTCTGTCCTTTCGCTCCCACTCTGATACGCCTGGGTCATTTGAGAAAACACGCCTCTCACCTTTTGAACAAACATATGTGTATGATATACCAGGTTATACTCAATGAAACAGCTGCCTCATGTGAGCAGAGCTGCTGTGCAGGTGTAAGTCCATTCACGTGCGATAGATCAGCACTTTAGTTGTTCCTCAGACATTCTTACAACATGTCGTCACCAGACAAGGTTTGAATTTAGACAGTGTAATGTCTTTAAATTAGCTTCTTCTTCTTTTCTGAGCAGATTATACTCACATGCATGTTTCCTTCCAAATTGTATAGTTAATTTAAAAACAATTTGCAAATAAAGCAGCAGTTATGTTCCATGTATATCTGTACATATATGTTTCTTCTCTGAACAAATTATTTACTCGTTGAGACAAACTCACGTGACTTTTTTTTTATGTGATTCTAGGAAGTTATTCAGTAAATACGTTTTGAAATTTGCATGAAAACATAACCATGCTGTCGATTTATGAAATTAATGACATATTCTGTAAAACTATCAATAAATAAATAAAAATAACACAAAGATTGAATATTTAACTACATGTTTTTAAAAATATATACAGGAAGGAAAGGATAAAGAAAAAAAAATAATAAAACTAAACAGGAACAGGAATAGGGAGATATAAGGTTCCAACATTATTTGTTTAACAAAAATTTATTTATTAGTATGTATTTGAGTAATATCATTTAGAAATATTTTTGTTACATTTATTTTTAAAGAAAAAAGTATATAATGAAGAAAATATCTTGACTTACAATAATTATACTGTGCATTTATGGTGTAAACTGCTTCTTTGGTTAAAACACTATGTTTTGTATTCATCCAGCATTTTTAATGTTATATCTTGAAATTTGCATAATTATGCAATTAATTGCATGTTATGTAATATATATATATATATATATATAGATAGATAGATAGATAGATAGATAGATAGATAGATCAGAGCTTGAATATTTAACAATTATTTATTATTTATATTATTCAGTTCAGTCTGAATAATATTTGTCAGTCTAGTATGTATTTGACTCATTTAAATGTTTTAATAATATTTCATGTCTTTTCATGTCAATATCTTTCATGACATGCAATAATTAAACTGTGAATTTATGGTGTAAACGCCTTCTTTGGTTAAAATACTATTTTTTTTTCCAAGTAGTCCTGCTGTTTTCATACAGCATTTTTAAAGTTATATCTTGAAATTTGCATAATTATGCAATTAATTGCCTGTTATGTAAAATATATATATATCAGAGCTTGAATATTTAAAAAAAAATATTCAAGAACAAACGGATGAATATGAAATAGGAGATGAAAATTACACCATATATTATTTTTAAAAACTATATATAAATTATTTATTTGCATGTATTAATAAGCAAGTAATATTTCAGTTCAGTTTGAATAATATGTCAATTTAGCTATTTTTTAAAAGAAAAAATGTCCATATAATGAAGAAAATATCTTTTACGACATGACATATAAGAATTAAACTGCACATTAATAGAGTAAACAGCTTCTTCAGTTAAAATGATCTATTTCATGCATTAGTCTTGCTGTTTCCATACAGAATGTTTAATACTGTATTTCAAAATTTGCATAAAAACATGTGCTGTGTGATTTATTACATAAAGGAAAAAAAAGCTTGAGTATTTAACAACCAAAATTATACAAGAAGAAAAGGATGAAGAAAAATAAAACTAAAACAGAACTAAAAAAAAATACAAAATATATTATTTGTTTTATAATATATAAATAATTTATTTGTATATATTGAAGTAATATTTTCAGTTCATTTTGAAAATTATTAATTATTATTACTTATTAATAATATTTATTATTAATAATATAAAATATTAGCTATTGATTAATGCAATTAATTGCATGTTATTTAATTTATTTAATTAGTATGAATAGACTGAATAGAACAGTCATAATTTTAACCTAAAAACACATTTAAGATATTAATAGACATGTTTTTTGTCAGATGTACCAGACAGAAAGGAAATCTAAAGTCGAAATGAGCCATTTTGTCTTCGAACCCAAAGCATCCTCGGAGAGAGAGAGCGAGCGAGATCCGCTCCAATTACTGTTTAACACAAGGTCACACTCCAGGAGTGTGTAAATGACAACAGTGCTGTAAAGCTATTTCAACACTTATTATCAGCTCTGGACAGCTGTGTGATTTAATTGCGTCTGTGTGTGATAAACGTGCCATCAGGGGCTGTTGTTTGATGTTTTTCTTACCTGATGCCTACAACAATATAAAGCTGTAATCACACGCTTGTTTGCACCTCCAGTGCTGTGAATCCACTGCTCTTTAATGTCATGTCTGATTTAGACGTGTTACTGCACCGAGATGGATGGTTAAAGCCAAACTATCTGTGTTAATGAATCTTGTTGCATGACTTTCAGAGGGACTGTATCTTGTGGTACACTCTTAAAAAAGGTGCTTTAAAAGGTTCTTCACAGCAATGCCATAGAAGGGCCATTTAGTCAAAGGTTCTTTAAAGAACCATCTCTTACTTACCTTTTTATAATCTGAAGAACCTTCTTTTGCCACAAAGAACCTTTTGTGAAATAGGAAGGTTCTTCAGATGTTAAAGGTTCTTTATGGAACCATTTAAACAAAAAAGTTCTTCTATTGCACCTTTATTTTTAAGAGTGTAAGATGTAATGAGAGGGATCTCTGTCGTATTGTTGAACTTTGCATGTAGATTCTGAATTCTTTGTGATGTGGTTTTGTGAGCAGCCCCCTGCTTTGATCATTTCCTTTTATTTATAGCCTAAGTCAGTAGAGTTGGTGACACCAAGTTGATTAAAAGTCATAGCAGAAAATGCTAGAGGGAAGTCATTTCTGAGAAAAGCTCTTTTTACACTTTACTCTTACTCTTTTTTTATATTGATAATAATATTTTTTTTTGAGAAGCAAATCAGCATATTAAAATAATTTCAGAAAGACCATGTGACAGTGAAGACTGGAGTAATGATGCTGAAAATTCAGCTTTGGAACACAGGAATAAATTACATTTTACAATATATTCAAATAGAAAACAATTTTACTGTTTTAACTGTATTTTTTATTTTGATTTTTTTTTATTTCCCAGTCTATTGTCTTTGGCCTTGTTGAGTAATATTAATAAATGATGCACTCACTGCAGTTTCATTGTAAGACTTGTCTGCAGTTCACTTTAAGTTCATTATTCTGGCATCCAAAATCTCTGAATGGCTTCACAGAAGCAAATGTGTGTTCTTGCCAGAAGTCTCCGGCTGTTGTTTTGCAGGCTGCCCACTCATGCTGCTATCTGGCTAATGGCTGCATTATCATATAGCTTGCATGGCCTCAGTGACTCTCAGAGGGAGAGCAATGTATTTTATTTTTGATGAAAGATTACATAGATTAAAACTATTTTGCTATGAAATAACAAGCACCAATGAATTTTGATTTTGACTTTAAAGGAGAAGTCCACTTCCAGAACAAAAATTGACAGATAATGTACTCACCCCTTGTCATCCAAGATGCTCATGTCTTTCTTTCTTTATTTAAATTATGTTTTTTGAGGGAAACATTTCAGGATTTTTCTCCATATAATAGACTGCTATGGTGCCCTGATTTTGAATTTCCAAAATGCGGCTTCAAACGATCCCAGCCGTGGAAGAAGGGTCTTATCTAGGGAAATGATCGGTTATTTTCACAAAAATAATACAATTTATATACTTTTTAATGTCTTTTTAATGTCTTGCTCTGCCTGAACTGTTTTTTTTCCGGTTCATGACAGTTAGCGTATGTCGAAAAACTCCCATCTCATGTTCTCCCTCAACTTCAAAATCGCCCTATATCGCTGTTTTACCTTTTTTGTTAAGGGTGTTTGATCTTCTTTGCATGTTCACTTTGCAAAGACTCGGTCTTGAGCCAGAATACACAGAGTTCAGGGAGAGCAAGACAAGATGAGCTTTTAAGATTAAAAAGTATTTAAATTGTATTATTTTTATGAAAATAACTGATCGTTTCACTAGATAAGACCCTTATTCTTTGGCTGGGATAGTTTACAACCACATTTGGGATCGTTTGAAGCTGCATTTAAACTGCATTTTGGAAGTTCAAACTCGGGGCACTATAGCAGTCCATTATATGTCTGAAATGTTTCCCTCAAAAAACATAATTTCTTTACGATTGAAGAAAGAAAGACATGAACATCTTGGATGACAAGGGGTGAGTACATTATATGTGAATTTTTGTTCTGGAAGTGGACTTCTCCTTTAAAGGAAAAGTTCAAAATTTGCTGAAAATACTCAGGCCATCCAAGTTGTAGATGAGTTTGTTTCGTCATCAGATTTGGAAAAATTTCGCATTTCATCACTTGCTCACCAATGGATCCTCTGCAGTGAATGGGTGCCGTCAGAATGAGAATCCAAACAACTGATAAAAACATCACAATACTGCACAAGTAATCCACACCACTCCAGTCCATCAGTTAATGTCTGATGTGAAAAGCTGTGTATTTGTAAGAAACAAATCCAACGTGAAGGGGTTGCTTCCAGTAATATTGCTTTCTCCAATGATAAAGTCATCTTGTCTGAATCAGGAGATAAATATGCACAGATCAAGCACTGTAAATACGCAAAAACAAGCCAAAACAAATCTTAAATAGACTTTTTACGCTGGAGGAAATGTTATTGTGGATTATGGACCTGTATTTTGGCCAGAAGCAACAGTTTAAAGTTTAAACGATGGATTTGTTTCTTATGAACATGCAGCTTTTAGCTTTACAAGACATTAATTGATGGACTGGAGTGGTGTGGATTACTTGTGGATCATTGTGATGTTTTTTTCAGCTGTTTGGACTCTCATTCTGACGGCACCCATTCACTGCAGAGGATCCATTGGTAAGCAGGTGATATAATGCTAAATT
Source organism: Cirrhinus mrigala (assembly GCA_036247105.1). Lineage (NCBI taxonomy): Eukaryota > Metazoa > Chordata > Actinopteri > Cypriniformes > Cyprinidae > Cirrhinus > Cirrhinus mrigala. The sequence continues at coordinate 27,168,801 of CM070027.1, read as the reverse complement.
TCTCCAAATCTGATGAACACACTCAGTGTTGCCAAGTCAGCAAGACTGTTGTCGCAGGTTGTTTTTCATATCTGCGGGTTGAAGCGACCTCTGGAATGCAAATTTTACTGGGAAACCCTACCAAAAAACATGTATTTTACCTCCTAGAATGCGATTTTTAACTGCCCTTTGAAATACAGTTGGGCTAGTTTTAGGCTAGTTTTGAGTAGCAATTGGGCAGGTTTTGTTGTGAAAACCTGGCAACCCTGAACAAACTCATCTATTTTGATAGTCTGAGGGTGAGTACATTTTCAGTTAATTATCTTTTTTGGGGTGAATTATTCCTTTATTATAATTGCAAAAATGAAAAGTTTTATGAGATGATTTGCTTTAGAGACATAACTTGATTCGCTCAGCATAAACGCAATATAAGTAAATTATAAAAGTAAAAAATCAGCCACAAACGTCAGTAAACTTCGTTTTTTCAATCCTCTGTCTGTTTACCTGCGCACTTCTACTTTATTTGGCATTCTTTCTTATTCTTTTTGTCTTCTTTCTCTCTTTCTCACATTATGAGTGCAGTACTTGGACACGTTAACAGCGCACACGCACACACACACACACACACACACACTCACTCGGGTCCATCTGTTTTGTCCGGCACTGCCAGATATCCCCTCCTCTCTCTTTCTACTTTTTCTTTTTGTTCCTCTGTAAACTACACATATCTTCATCTGATCTCCCAATATTACTGTGCTCTTTCATGCATCCATGACCTTTGACCTCTCTTTATCACGGCCAGTTCGGGTTTGACCTGTGGAGCGGATTGAGGTCACAACTTTCACCATCATTTTGCCCTTCATTTAGTATCTGGACTGCCGCCCGGAGCCTCTCTCTCTCTCACACACACACACACACACGCTTCACAGCCAGAAAGTGTGTTTCTGAATGTGTGTCTGTGAGCTTGTCGTGACTTTTTTTCTGAGCGCATCTGATATTGGCTCGTTGGCATCTACGAAGTTAGTCCAGACGTCCCACTGTGATGATGTAAGAGAGTGACTCATGCACAACAAAACATAGAAACACAGGTGGTGCTGTGTGTGTGTGTGTGTGTGTGTGTATACGACCATGTATTAAAGGTGAGGTGTGACTTTAGTGCCACTAGTGGCACCAAATGGAATTGCAAAAATTTGCGTTTCCAGACAGGTTTCCTAAATCCAAAAATCACCATTGGCAAGTTAACTAGATATCCTCAAGCAGAACTGAATATTCTGTGTATATATCTATGTATATTATTCTGTACAGAAAGTATGATTACAAAGTTTATACATACTTCTGCTCATTTTGTCAGTGCTATTTTAGATAGACATGTCCCTAAATGGCAAACAGTTGGTTGGTTCTAGTTGGTTCCTCTATGTCAGGAACATATTAAAGTATATTATTATAGAACATGTTAAATAATTATTAAGTATAACTACAGTATTTATTATTTTGAATTAGCTTTTATTTTTATATTTTCAGTTTTAATGTTAATTTTAATTTAGGTTTAAGTTTTAGTCATTTTTTTGTTACACAGGGTTTGTCATTTCTATTTAGTTTTTATTTATATCAATTTCAGTTTAATTCATTTTAGTACTTAAAATTATTCAGTTTCAACTTCAACTTTATTTAAATGTAGTGTTCAAATTTAAGACTGTGAAACTAGTTATGATATTTGTAAAACATAACATTTACATATATGCTCACAAAGGCTGCATTTATTTGGTAAAAAAATATAGTAAAAACAGTAATATTGTGAAATATTATTACAATTTAAAATAACTGTATTTTATATGAACATATTGTAAATTGTAATTTATTCCTGTGAAGCAAAGCTGAATTTTCAGCATCAGTCTTTAGTGCCACATGATCCTTCAGAAATAGAAACATTTCTGATTATCAATGCTGAAAATTTTTTTTGTATTTTTGTGGAAATCATTATACTTTTTTTAGGATTTATTAATGAATAGAAAGTTCAAAAGTTTAATATTTTGTAACATTTTTAATATATTTTCTGACCCCAAACTTTTGAATGATAGTGTGTATATAAAGAAAACATTTAAAACACATTAAATATGGTCTTTTGTGAGCCCCTGGGCTCCAAAACTAGGTAGCATTAGCGTTTGATGCACTATTCTGTTGCTATTTAAAAGAAATATAGCAGAGATGAACTCCATCTCTTCTCTACCCCACAGTATTTGTTTCCTAATGCCATTATAGGATCCTTTAGCCTGCGGGATCTTTATGTCAGAGAGTGCGGCTCTATCTCTCTCTGTGAGTTCTGTAGTCATTAAGATCTCACACAGAGTTATGCTGGTAAATTTACAGCGCAAGTCTCATAACCCATTGGAAAAAAACACCCCTCACACTGACTAGCAACAGCAGCAAGAAGAGAAGGTTACACAAACATCTCCGGGGAACAAATTAGGGGCTTGAGTCAAAGTATATTTACTGTAGGAGTTAAAAAACAAGAGAGACCACACAAAACACATGGACAGATTACGATCAATAACGACTACTGGAGGGAAAAAGAGAAATGGGAAATGATGGAAGAGAGAATGAGAGTGTTTTATTTCACATTGTTCCCTTTGTGTCATCGTGTAGCTCATGGGAGACACTGACGAGAGACGTTTTGCAGCAGCAGCAGCAAGTGTTCGCACATTCTTCGCGGTTTATTTTTAGACTCATTACATCTCTCTTGTTTGTCTCTCTTTTTTCTGTCTTTTTCTGCTGCTAATTTACCCACTTACTTCACACTCACAGCACTCTAGTTGTAATCAACAGTGCAGTTTGCGCTGCAAGTGCGCGACTTTGCTAGTTTGGTCACGTTGCTCACTTGCAACTTTGTAGATGGCTTTGTTGATCATTACGAAGTTTTTTGTGTGTGTGTTGCATGCTTATGATATAGACAGATTCATTGTTTTTAACAGGAGAATTCTAGTTTTTATCATTATGCATTACATACTTGCATTTTAGACCATTTTTTACGCATTACTAGAAGATTTATAGATTTTGTGTTGCATGCTTGCAATGGAACTAAAATGTGCTAGATTTGTTGCATTGCTCGTTTGCATGCATATATTGCATGCTTGCAAAAATGTGTTTTTTAAAGCAGGAATGTTCTCGTTTTTAACTATTATGTTAGTTAACTTCATTAATTATAAGAAACTTTCTAATTTTGTTGTGCTTGCAGTGTAATTTTCATTGATTGTAGGAAACAGTTTGTTGCATTGCATTTCTTGCAGTGTATATTGCATGCTTGCAAAAATGTGTTTATTATAACAGGAATGTTTTAGATTTGTTGCATCATATCATGTGAAATTTTCTAGTTTTATTGCACTTGCAATGTAATCTTCATTGACTGCAGGAAACGGTTTGTTGCATTGCATTGCATTACATTTTTGTGTGTTGCATGCTTGCGATATGGACAGATTCATTGTTTTTAACAGGAGCATTCTGGTTTTTATCATTATGCATGGCATGCTTGCATTTTAGACCATTTTTTGCAGATTACTACAGAATTTATAGATTTTGTGTTGCATGCCTGCAATGCAACTAAAATGTTCTAGATTTGTTGCATCGCTTGTTTGCATGCTTATTTGCATGCTTGCAAAAATGTGTTTATTATAACAGGAATATACTAGTTTTGTTCATTAATTAGAAGAAACTTTCTAGTTTTGTTGCACTTGCAATGTAATTTTCACTGATTGTAGGAAACGGTTTGCTGCATTGCATTTTGCAGTGTAGATCATTTTGTTGATTATAGAGGTTGCATTTTAATTAAACTTTTACTGAAGTTGCTCACTTGCTATATGACAGCTTTGTTAATTATAATGGGAAAATTAATGTTGTTGCATTGCATGGACAGCTTCTATCTTCTATGTCTATTATATGTCATATTTAAGATGACATGCATGTGTTGCATGCTTGCAAAACTTTGATTATACCAGGAATGTTCTAGTTTAGTTGCAACATGTTGCTTACAGTGTAGTCCTATTTATTGATTATAAGAAACATTTTATGCATTGCATAGCCTGCAGTGTACACTATTTTGTTGATTATAAGCATTTTTTGTTGTTGCTTTGCATGCTTGCAGTGTAGACAGCTTTAACAATTATGAGCATAGTTTTATTGCATCATGTCACTTGCAGTGTAGTCAACTTCACTGATTAGAAACTTTCTAGTTTTGTTACATTGCATAGCTTAAATTGTAGACCGCTTTATAGAGTATAATCATTGTGTTTGGTAAGCAATGTAACAGTTTTATTTTTTATAACTGGAGCATACAATGCATGCATGTGGCACCCAAGTCGTCTAAACTGCAAGCACAGTCAAAGCTTTGTGCATTTAAACAGGTTCATTTTTGTTACCTTGCACCATACAGTCTGACACCCTCCTTTACGCTCGTTCTTTTTCTCAGCAGACGTATCCGCAGGTGTCAAGCTCACATGTGCACAGGGACGTTGAAAGGGGTCGAGACTCAGAGTTCCCCTGGAGAATCTGAACAAAGAGAAAAACAGACAAGTTAGGCTGAAGCGGAGCTGTTTATATACCTTTAGGGATTCAATTATGATATTACAACAGTTAGTTTAACAGTTACAGTAGATCTGATCCGACTGTCCAACTGACGTTCCAGCGCAACGTGTTATTGCATAAACAAAAGTCCCAAACTTTTACAAGAGGGATCATCAATTCGACAATTTGTCATTTTCATTGTTTATCATTTTAGTTTCTTTATATTTTGTATGTGCATCCACCTTCAGAGTGTAATAATACTTCCTTCGTCCTCAAAGGATCTAATCTTCTGTAGTGGCTATTTAAAAGGAGACACACTCACATACACTGAATGCATTTATATAAACTCCCTGCAATTTGTCTTAGTCTCTTTCTCTCAGGTTTTTTTTTTCTCTGTAAGGTGGTTCTCTTGTTCTCTTTTATTCTCTCTATTCTCTTTTCCTCCTCTGACAGGCTGGAGAAGCCAATTAAAGACTGCAGGGCACAGCAGAGCAAGCGTTTAGTTCTGCTCTCTCTCTCTCATGGCACAGAATGGAGGGAAAGTGTGACAGTATGAGACTGTGTGTGTGTGTGTGTGTGTGTCACAGACAGGAAAGGTCTGTATAATTGCTCTCACATTCATCGCAATGAAAGTGTGTTACCTCTTTACCTCTTCTGTTCACAATGACTTTTTCATTCTGATTTAGTCATACATAGATGCAAAGTGTTCTAAACAACACTTTAGAATGATAAACTAGATGGTTTAATATATCTAAGGTGAGTTTTAGTGCATTTAAAGGTGAAGTGTATAATTGCCTAGTATAACTGACTACAAAACTGGCTTACTGATCACTCCTCTACTGAGTATAACAAACAAACAATATACAGGTGATATAACATACAAATAATGTAGGCTGAATTTAGGCTTGCCATTGAGATTAAACACGTATATATATTTCATCTATATACGCTACCAGTTAAAAGTTTTTGAACAGTACGATATTTTGTTTTAATGTAAAGTCTCTTCTGCTCAGATCCAAAGTACAGCAAAAACAGTAACATGTTTAAATATTTTTACTATTTAAAATAACTGTTTTCTTTCTGAATATATTATAAAATGTAATTTATTCCTGTGATTCCTGTAATTTATTCCTACATTTTCAGCATCATTATTGCAGTCTTCAGTGTCACGTGATCCTTCAGAAATCATTCTAATATGCTGATTTGCTATTCAAGAAATATTTATTATTATTATTATCAATATTTAAAACTGTTGAGTACATTTTTTCAGGATTCTTTGATAAATAGAAAAATCCAAAGATCAACATTTATCTGAAATAAAAAGCTTTTGTAACATTACCCATTATACCATTTAAAAGCTTGGGAAAAAAGTTATAGAAATTAATACTTTTATGCTGCAAAGATGTTTCAAATTGATCAAAAGTGATGACATTTATAATGTTACAAAATATTTCTATTTCAGATAAATGCTGTTCTTTTAAACTTTCTATTCATCAAAGAAACCTAAAAAAAAATTCTACTCAGCTGTTTTCAACATAATAATAATATTAAATGTTTTTGAGCAGCAAATCAGAATATTAGAATGATTTCTGAAGGATCATGTGACTGGAGTAATGATGCAAAAAATTCAGCTTTGAAATCCCAGGAATAAATTACATTTTAAAATGTATTCAAATAGAAAACAGTTATTTTAAATAGTAAAAATATTTATAAATATGAATATTTATTTAGTAAAATATATACAATATCTCACATTTGCTTTTTTGTTGTCTTTTTTCATTTTCACAGCGTTCAGGACTTTTTTGCAACTTTTTGCATATGCCTTATTTGAACTATTTCAGGCACAAAGAGTTTTTTTTTTTTCAAATCTCACTTTTGTATTAATTATGTACACTTTTTTGTACATAAATTCCATTCCAGCTGTAGTTGTGTCAAATTAAGCAAAAAGTATATATATTATTATATTATATATTATATTTAGCACACAAAAATTCTAGCTATAAATGAGCTTTAGCAACATTAGTAACATTTCAAAAATGTTTAAAATGCCATTTCCATCACATTTTCTAAAAGTACACAGGGGCAAAAGTGACCATTCAAAAACACCCGTTATATACTGCATTAAAATGCCACAAGCGCTCAGTTCCAATATTTTATTTGTGTCTAACGTTCTGTTCACTGGTTTCAATCCAGCTCCCTCCTGGACGCTTCTGGAGCTGCTCTGAGCCAGAAAACCCTCCAGCCTGACATCCCAGAATACCCTGGGGGCAACTCTGGAATGCATGCCAAAACACTGGAACACACTGCGATTGGCTGCAAGTAAAATCTCCATAAGATACACCATAAGAAATGCTGAATCCTTATCAAATATGACATTGTACATGCAAATTTTGTTTTTATTCACTCCATGTATTTTGTGATAATATACAGTATTTTCAAAAGTGCAAACTATGTTAAACACTCAGCAGTTTTTGTTTTGGTGTAACTATGACTGTGCAAGCAGCAGAAAATAATATTAGCCATTAATATCAAAAGAAAATCCCACCCATGGTTATTTTTCCACTGAATATTCTCTTTTTAAATAAACCGCATGGTGCATAAAAGTACTGCACAAAAATTAACGATATCAAGGAATTCCAAAAATAAAAACAGAATTCAGCATAAACCTCATTTGTGTTAATTGGTTGAAGCAGTGCTCTAGATATTTCGCTTCTCTCCAGGTATCACACACACACACACACTTTTAACTGGGTCAGCTTGTGATGTCTGCTGGGAGAGTTAAACGAATCCGCTGTTGTTGTTTTTTTCGCTTTAAAGTGAAAATGGAGCAGAATGAGTGAGTAAGAAAATAAATGTATATGTGTTTGTGTGTGTGTGTGTGTGTTGTGATACTAGTTTGGTTTAATCACTGTATTGCAGGACTTCTAAAAGAGCAAGACGGAGAATTAATTAAAATAATCATTCCAATGCAGTACATGATTATCATATACTGCCTTTTATGAATTATTCTTTATTTTTATTGTATATTATTATTACTTTATTATTAAATATGTAAGTTCTAATATTTAAAATTAATATAAATGATATAAATAATAAATACATATTATAAATTATATAATATATAAATATAAATTATATACAGGCTTCTGCATAAACTTCCATTTGCATAAAAACTTCCATTTGCACAATTTGTATCCAACTACATAAATATATCATTTCTATTTTATAGAATTGTAATACAGTATATATAACAATAATAAATGTATTATAATTGACTTAATATAATATTTATTATTTTAAATATATTATTAATTAATATATTGTTTATAAATATTTTATATAAATGTATTTTTAAGACATTTTATATACAATTATATAAATATATAATTATTTTATAAAATTGGAATTATGTGTGTGTATAATATTAATGTTTTATAATAATTCATAAATTATATTATTTTTCATGTTATATTTATATAAATGTAATTTTAAAACATTTTATATACAACTAAGTACATTTTTATTTTATATAATTGTAATACAGTATATAACAATAATAAATGTATTATAATAATTAATATATTATATTAATAAGTATTATTATTATAAAAGTAGCTAATATATTATGTTTATAAATATTTTTTATATAAATGTGTTTTATAAGACATTTTATATACAATTATATAAAAATATAACTTTATTTTATGTAATTGTAATATATATGCGTGCATAATATTAATGTGTATAATAGTTCATGAAGTATTACAAAATATAATTTTTTAATATATTAATATATTATAATTTTAATTATATACATATTTTTTTTATTTTAGATACTACTACATATATTGTAAAAATGTCAATTTGGTGTAAAGCTGCTTTGCAACGATATGTATCGTGAAAAGCGCTATACAAATAAATTTGAATTGAATAAATAACTGTAATATGTGTGTATAATATTAATTAATGTATTAAAGTAATTCATAAATTATTATAATAATATATTATTTTTAAAAATATTTTATAGAAATGTATTTTTAAGACATTTTATATACAAAATATATTTATATATCAAATACGGAACATAATTATCATATACTGCCTTTTATTAATTATTATTATTATTTTTATTGTATATTATTTTATTTTAATTTATCATTTTTAAATTATTATTATTTAGCATTTAAATTTTTTCTCAATTCTCAGTTCATTTTCTCAGCTGTGTGCTGCTTAAAATATAAAATCATATGGTGTGTGTATATATATGTATAGATAGATAGATAGATAGATAGATAGATATAACATATGATATTATATTTTAAGCAGCACACATAGAGACAAGAGCAAGAGATTGAGAGAGATAAATATTAAATATTTTATTTTATTCAGTTGCTTACTTTATTATTAAATATGCAAGTTCTAATATTTAAAATGTTAAATTTATAAATTTTAAAATTTATATTTTAAATTTATATTTAAAATATAAATAATAAATAAATATTTTAAATTATATAATATATAAATATCAACTATATAAAGGCTTCTGCATAAACTTCCATTCGCAGTCATGTTTTCACCTCATCGCCTGTTTTATTTATTTACTGTATGTATGAGCTGTACCCATAGATGCGCAGACTGGTTAAGTAAATGGTCATGCAATTATTTTAATTAAAATATTTTTAATATCACATCTCTTTCTCTCCTCTTTCTCCATCTTTCCTTTTTTTTTGTTGCTCGGTGGCTGAAAGCTCATTAAGGTGAAGAGGCACTTCCTGGGGGGACAGAAAGTCAGCAGCAGGTGGCATGAAATAACAGTGAGTTGTCAAGTGATAGTATGACGAGAACACACACACACACACACATAGAGCTGCCACCTTTAAGACAGCGTCTGTGTCTGTCGGTCGCTTCTGCTTGCTCTTTCTCTGTCTAGAAGCAGGCGAAGATAAAGAGAGAGATAGAGACTCATGTATAATTCATGCTGCTGGAGATTCATTTGCTATGGAGACAGAAAGGCACATGAACTTGCGAGTGAATGTGTGGAGGGACAGGCACATATGTGTGTTTGTGTGTGCGTGTGTGTGTGAGATTAACAGCCCTGCAGCACTGCATGGTGTCAGAACTCACAGGAGCATTAATACACAGACATCTTTACACATCAACATGTGCTAATGATTAGGGTCTCTCTTAAGTCTTCTGAAAATAATATCTGCTTTGTTTATTTAAATCATACTTTCTTATGGCTGCTAGGTGTAATTTTAGAGCCTCTACACTGTAAAAAATAAAAAACACAATTTGTTGAGTCAGCTTAAAATAATTTGTTACCCTGTTGCCTTAAAATTTTAAGTTCAGTCAACTAAAATAAGTTTAGTCAACTTGAAATGTTAAGTTGTACTAAGTAACAACCTAGATATTTGTGTTTGCTAAACTTAACAGATGGGTAAGTAACCCAGCTGCCTTAAAATTTTAAGTTGATTCAACTCAAATATCTAAGTTATCACTTAGTATAATTTAATATTTCAAGTTGAATAAACTTTTTTTGAGTTGCCTGAACTTAAAATTTTAAGGCAGCCAGGTTACAAATTATTTTAAGTTGACTCAACAAATTGTTTTTTAACAGTGTAGTGGCATTAAACAGAGTTTCAAAAGTAATGAGTGTTGTCAGACAGGTTTCTGAATATGCTGCATGGCTGCGATATAAAAATGTATTTATATAAAAAATATTTTTGAGACATTTTATATACAACTATATAAATATATAATTTTTTGTACTTGTAATACAAAATATATAACATATATATAATATAAATTTTATAAATGAAATATATAATTAATTAATATATTGTTTATAAATATTTTATATAAATGTATTTTATAAGAAATTTGAAATACATTATATACATATTTTATATTTTAGATAACTGTAATATGTGTGTATAATATTAATGTATTAAAGTAATTAATAAATTATAATAATATATTATTAATAAATTATTGCATACATTTTATATAAATGTATTTTTAAGACATTTTATATAAAACTATATAAATATATCATTTTTATTTTATTTTGTTTATATATATTATATATATATATATATATATATATATATATATATATATATATATATATTAAATGTTTCTAATTGATATAATCTAATATTAATTATCATTAATATATTATTAATTAATATATTGTTTATAAATATTTTATATATACATATTTTTATAAGACATTTCATATACAATTATATTAATGTGTTATAATAACTGATACAATATTAATTATTATTAATATTTTATAAATTAATATTTAGTTGATAAATATTTTATATAAATGTATTTGTATACATTTTATAGACATTTTATATACAATTATATAAATATAGCATTTTTATTTTATATAGTTGTAATACAGTATATAACATTAATAAATGTATTACAATAATATATTATAATATTAATTGTTATTACTATATTATATTTTATATTATATTTTATATAATATAATATATTTTAATGAATATACTGTTTATAAATATTTTAATATAAATGGATTTTATAAAACATTTTATATACAATTATATAGATATATCATTTTTATAGAAGTAATATATGTGTCTGTGTATAATATTAATTAATGTATTATAATAATTAATAAATTCATAAATAATTAATACATTATTACAATATATAATTATATTATTTGTATAAATACTTTTATATAAATTTATTTTTAAGATATTTTATATACAATTATATAAATATATTTTTATTGTATATAATTGATATATATATATTTTAATATATTTATACTGAAATATTTTTTTGCTTGTCGAAGAATACAAATTAGTATATTTATTTAATATAATTATATATTTAATATAAAACACATCACATATAACAAATAACACAATGTACATGTATGTGTATATAAATGTATGTATACATATTATTAATATATTCATTATTATTGATATATTTTTATGAATATATTATATAAATACTTTTTATATGTTTTTTTATATTTATTTATATACAAAGAAATAAATATATCACTTTTATTTTATATATTCATATAATTTTCGAATATATGGCTCAAATATCTGTTGAATGCGCATAATGCGTGCGTCATTCAGGCACAGGCAGCGGCTGAATTCATAAAGAGATGCGTGTTCACAATGTTTATGATAAACTGCGTGACTGTCAAAGCAGCTAACATGGAAAACACAGGCTGACACTCAATGTCAGCATGTCCCCTCAGCATCAGAGGAAAGAGAAGACGCGAAAAGAAATAGGGAAGAAAGAGTCTTTCTGCTCTCAAAACATCACTTCAAAGCCATTCACACGCTGCTGTATTCTGTCATTTTGCCTCTTGAGCTTTTTTTCAGTTTCTACCCTTCTGTTGACATATACGCATACACAAAGACATTTTAAACAAATATGCCCATAGGATATAGATAGAGTTTTTATATAAAGCTAATTAAAATTAGAACAGATTAACTCTAACCCAACTCTAAAAAAAATAACTTTTTGCATTTACATCTTGCACTTAAAATTTTAGTTTTATGTACATTTATTTTTTATTTACTGAGTTAGTTAAGTCATTTGGAGATGTTAAACTCACATTAACTAATAGCATGACTATTATTTTGTTACTTTTGTGCTGTATTCACTAGTCTATCAGTATTGAGCATGCATTGCAAGAGGAATGTTTACTTGCCTCCCGATACACACATCTGAGTCGAGACAGTTATACTGTGACCTTTTGTTTTATTTTCAACACCCAGTTGCAACGTTTCATTACAAAGACAAACAGAAGCGCATCTCAGCAGACTAATGCAATCTCAAGTACAAACAGTTCTTCTGTAAAATTACTCCACACACACTTTTCCTTTTTCCTTCTCTCTCTCCACAAAACGATTTATTTATCTCTTGCTGTTCCCAAATTTCATGTGCTTTGTACCTCATATTTTCTGCTCTATTTTCTATTTCATATTGGAAATTGGAAAAGCTTTTTTTCATCAGGCTACGGGTTACATGCCGTTCTACCAGCCATTGCAAAGAGTCTGAATTTAAAAAGTTGATTTACAAACCGCAGTTTCAGTTTAACAAAGACAGACCTGAATGTCAGAGCTCCTCTATGTCTTCCTTCAGGTCCTTTAAAGTCAGCTGACCTCATTCTGCCCTTGTCTCAGTGCCATCAGTCTTTAACAGGTGACTGTTTTAAGAGGAATGTTCTGGTTTATTGTCTATGTAATGCATCTGTAGCTTGCTGTATATCGACACAGACTATTATTGGCAAATATTTATAGTAAATTAACTTAGAAATGAGGCTAAAAGTAAAGTTGGGAGCACTGCAAATATGCATTCACTGCAAAATATGCAACTCTTAAAGAAACAGTGTTCTTAAAATAATACAAATCTCTTAACAAGTTATTTATGTATGTATATGGGCCATTTTACAGAATTAGTGCAAGGTCAGTGTTGGAAACATCTTAAAAAAATGTCGTTTTCCACAAATTTTGTTTGCATGCAAATTGTATAATATCCAAGAATTCTAGTAATTGTGCAGTTAGTTCTCATATTGTATTTTCAGAAAGTTTTGGAATATTTGTCCTTTCCCCAAATTTGTCACTACCGAAACACAGTGATATATAATTTAATATGAAAGGTTATATTGACCTATTAAGATTTTGCTTACATCTACCTTGTAAATGTATATATATATTTGCTATTTTATTTAAAAAATCAGAGGTAAATCAATTATAATTACAATTTTAACAATATTTCAATTTTATATATTAATTTATGAGATTTGTTGTATTTTAAATCCAATTTTTCTTTGCATACTGATTTCAAAGTTAAGAATTCATCAGTTTGAATTTGAACCAAACACTGTTAAGATCACATGAAAATGTGGGACACATTTTTAACATAAAGTTTCATCATTTACATTCAGTGTCATCACTGACTCAAAACTTCATGTCATGAATGCATGCAAATGCAAAACAGTTTTGAGAGCTACAGGGGAAGGGAACATTTTAAGTGTGCTTTTTATTTTGTTTATCATTGTATGTCTTCAGAAATCTTGGAATGTAATGCATGAGTCCTATGGACTACATTTATGGTGCTTTATGGAGCCCCAGTCAACAATGATATTGAGCAAACTAGCTCTATGTTCTAAATGCATTAAAGGAGAAGTTCACTTCTGTAATTTACTCACCCCCTTGTCATCCAAGATTCTTTCTTCAGTCGTAAGAAAAAAATGTTTTTTGAGGAAAACATTTCAGGATTTCTCTCCATATAGTGGACTTCAATGGTGCCCGCAAATTTGAACTTCCAAATTGCAGCTTCAAAGGGCTCTAAATGATCCCAGCCAAGGAAGAAGGGTCTTATCTAGTGATACGATTGGTCAAAGTATATAAATTGTCAATTTGTTTAGAAAATGACCGATTGTTTTGCTAGGTAAGACTCAGCTGGGATCGTTTAGAGCCCTTTGAAGCTGCATTGAAACTGCATTTTGGAAGTTCAAACTCGCGGGCATCATAGAAGTCAATAATATGGAGAGAAATCCTGAAATGTTTTCCTCAAAAAACATCAATTTTTTTTTACGACTGAAGAAAGAAAGACATGAACATCTTGGATGACAAGGGGGTGAGTAAATTATCTGTAAATTTTTGCTCTGGAAGTGAACTTCTCCTTTAAGATGAATAAACAATGACAAAATTACCATTTTGGGGTGAACTGTTGCTTTAAAAATGCCCCTTTTAACATTTTAAAATAGCTAACATAAATCTGCTGAAGCCTTCTGAAGTATCTTTGCCCATTTATGGCCAAATAGAAGCCATTTTTCTTCAAAAGATGATTCTCTAAATTGCCTGTGAAATGAAAAGGGTATTAGGCCACATGCACTCTTCTGAATGCCCAGATGGAGGGGTGAGTGAATAAAAGCTGAACTCAACGAGCGGTTTGGGGTTTCCTGTCTGACTCTTTCTCTTCCGCCCTCTATCTTTTCCTTTACCGCAGTCTCAGCCCGCTCCATCAAACGGCCCCAGAGCGCCAGAGTCCAATGCCTTGAAAATCTCTCAGCCTGCCTGCGGGCAGCTCATATGACATAAACACCACAAGAAGCTAATTGGAAATAAACAAAACCGGGGGAAAAGGGCAGAATGTTGTATGTGAATTACCAAAGGTGTTAATATACTCAGAGCGTGACTTTGACTTTTGCTTGAGGCACACATCAAACTCATGACCTTTGCAACAGGAAACGAGTGCTCTGGTCGTTCACTAGGGTGTATGTGGCTGCAGAAACCTGGCAACCGCATTTTGTAACGAGTATCAATTTTATTATACCACCGATTGGCAGTATAGGAGCAGAAAAATAGTCAAATAAAAACAACAAGGGCCAAAACTTCTTAAGGATAATGTGACACTGAAGACTGGAGTAGTGATGCTGAAAATTCAGCTTTGCATCACAGAAATAACACTTTTAAAAGTGAAGTCACTTATAAAAGGTACTCAAAAAGAAAACAGCAATTTGAAAATGTAATAATATTTCACAATATTACTGGTTTTACTGTATTTTTGATCATATAAATACAGTAAAAACATTAAAGGAGAAGTCCACTTTCAAAACAAAGATTCACATGTAATGTACTCACCCCCTTGTCATCCAAGATGTTCATGTCTTTCTTTCTTCAGTTGTAAAGAAATTATGTTTTTGGAGGAAAACATTTAAACATTTCAGAATTCAGGCAGCGCAAAGCAAGACGAGTGTTTGAGATTAAAAAGTATTTAAATTGTATTCTTTTAATGAAAATAACCGATCGTTCCGCTGGATAAGACCCTTCTTCCACGGCTGGGATCGTTTACAACCGCATTTGGGATCGTTTGAAGCTGCATTTAAACTGCATTTTGGAAGTTCAAACTCGGGGCACTATAGCAGTCCATTATATGGAGAAAAATCCTGAAACAGTTTTCCTCAAAAAAACATAATTTCTTTACGATTGAACAAAGAAAGACATGAACATCTTGGATGACAAGGGGCTAGGTACATTATATGTGAATCTTTGTTTTGGAAGTGGACTTTTCCTTTAAAAAATTCTTCCAAACTTTCAACCAGCTGTATATATCTGGAACAAATAGGATTGTCCTGTTTGAGAAAAAAAAGTAATCACTCAGCACCACTGAATGAAAAATAAGCTTCAAAAACATTCATTCAGAAATCCTCATCAACATCACAACCCTGAGAGCACAAAGCGGAAACCAGGCCGACATCTAGCGTATGGAGCCACATCAGAGCCAGAGAGAACAAGAGGCTGTAGCTGGTAGCAGGTGACGTTGAAGATGAGATGAATGGAAAGAGAAATATACTGTGACATCCCATTTGTGCGAGCGTGTGTGCATGAGAGAGAGATCTCATTCTGTACTTAATGAGGACGGCAGTAATAAGGGAAGGAGAGATGGACCAATGCGGTGTAATTTCAGCCAATTCAGGCAGAAAGCAGCTCTATTAGTGGACTATCAGGACTCTATGTTCCCACCAGAACTCCCACAAACAGCAGCAGTGTGGACGAACACAACCATCGTCTGTGAGTGATGTGACCACTTATATGTTCTTACATTTCCTTTTCTCACCACTACGGCCAAAGCTGCTCTATAAACAGTCACATAAACATTAGGACTGGCAGCTAGAGTGTTTAGAGAAGGCCAGGGCTAGTTGTCACACAAAGAAGGTTTTGAGTAAAACAAAAACACAATTGCTTGTTTTCTTTTGCATGTTGTCTTACATTTTTGCTGTTTACTAGAAGGGGATGCAAAAATCACTTTGCATATAAATGTATGTTAGCAGTGTGTGGACACAGCCACCCTATAAAGATGAAAATCCATAAAAAAAAAAAATTTAATCCCCAAAAAACCTAAACATCAAGCCATTTAGATTTTCTGAGCAGTATGAGCAGTACTCAGGCCCCGGCCACGACCGCTAATGGACTGGCCCATATTAGCCCGCCATTTTCTCCATGCTTAAGCAGCTGTAGCGACAACAATGTCTTGTAAGTAATGCAGGTGTCTTCATTTTCTCCTGACATCAGAGCTACTGAGGATGCAGTGGTTTTGTTTTTTGATGATAATGCGCCACCGAATACACAAAAAAGGGAAGAAAAGGGCGGGGTGAGCAATAGCTCATTATCATTTATAGAGACATGCACCAAAATGGGTCACTGTGAACAGAGCTGTTTTTGACGAGGTAAAAAAAATGTTTTACAGAACAACTGAGGAATTTCAACCAAAGTAATATTTTGTTTCATAGCTTTTTTGTTTGTTTGTTTTTGTTAAATTGAGCTGAAATCCTGTAATAGGTTGTTTAATGGGAGGTTCCATTCACAGTTATAATCATTAAGTAAAACTAAAATCATAAATATACATTTCACTGCTTGAAATAAAATGAATATTAACTGCAATAAAACATTTAAAAACATATTTTTAATTTCAGGGTTTCACTTTTTTATTTCTGCAGGTTACGAATGGTAACTCATTTTTGTTTAGTTTAAGTTAAAGTACTAAAATAGCAAACTAATTAAATTAAAACTAAAAACTAAAACTTAAGAACTATATAGACATCACTCACAAAAAAAAAAATAAATAAATAAAAATAAAAATGACAAAAATTTAAAAAAATGCTAAAATTAAAACTAACACAGAAAATATAAAAATAAAATCTAATTTACTCTATCAATGATACTAAAATACTGATTCCATTGTGACAACTTACCCCACATAGAATGACAACATGCACTAATAATGGCTGTGTTAAATTGCTATTTTGTAGTCAAGATTTTAAGTTTTGTGTGCAAACAAAATGTACAATTAAAAATACTGCTTATTTGCAGAAGTGCATCCAATTCAATCAAAATGTAATCATTTGGATTGGATGCTCTTTTTTTTACTATTGTCCGCTCTTTACAGAAAAATTGGATTTTGTTTGTTTGTTTGTTTGATTGTATTATTGACATTATTTTTCTGTTTAACACTGTAAAGCTGCTGTGACACAATGCATATTGTATAAAGTGCAAGAGAAAGCAGCTCATAAAATAATACATACTCATATTCAGAATAGATCAAATAGACAGAATTCTTTTAGAATTTAAAAAATATCTATTAAAAATTATATATATATATATACTTTTTTTTTTTTTAATTAAGAACAGATGCTCCCCCAAAGGAAGGTTCTCAAATTTTGTTCTCTGAAAGCTTGCCCACACACACACACTTCCAGAGGTGTCTGAGTTTGCAGCTGTCACTATGACACAGCGATATTAATTA
This sequence comes from Cirrhinus mrigala, assembly GCA_036247105.1. NCBI lineage: Eukaryota > Metazoa > Chordata > Actinopteri > Cypriniformes > Cyprinidae > Cirrhinus > Cirrhinus mrigala. The sequence goes on along the minus strand of CM070027.1, from coordinate 27,150,945 downwards.
CCATTGTGTTGATCTGACAGCTGAGATCAGGGGTCCTCCAGCCTTTGGCTTCACAGACGAAAGATACAAGCAAATCCACATTTGATATGACAGCTCTGAAAAAGAAATGATAAGGATGATCATAAGGTAATATTAATAGAAACCACCACCATCATGGACACACTTGACTAAATTTAGGTTTATATTGTTACATAGTCCCCTTAAAATTTAATTTGTTATTATATAGTTTTGCTGTAAAATGTAGCATGAAAACTAACCTACCGCTGTAAAATACTGTGGAAAAAGTAACGTTAGCTATGTGTTCAAACTTTTGACTGCCATTATTTATTTTAATATTTAGGGATCTATCTGTTTGTGTACGTATACAGAGACATTGCCATAAAATTCGGGCAAAAATAATTCAGCTCAGTATTACAATATACAAACACATCTGTCTTACGGGCATAGAGATGTTTATTGAGTGACTCTGTTATTGGACGCGAGTTTCTATTAGTCTGAGTGACAAATGCAAGACTGAGGGAGAATTTATTATTAAGCCCCGTGATGACAGACAATCAATATGCAGGTGTTTTCTATTGTCCCAGACGCAGGTAAAGCCGTCTACGACAGACAAACTTATTGACTTACATGCGGGTTTGGCTGTGTGATAATCCAGTTACGGCCTCCTGCAGTCTGTCAGGTGAAATGAAACGGCGGCGCTCGGAGGATGTTTGTGTTTAAGGTGTAGCAGGTTGAGAACAGCAGAGATTTTAAGCGAAACCACATACTTCACTGGCAGTACAACTACCCTTTTCTCTAAATTAAAATATAATTCGTTTTTGAACCAAAACGCCTGTTTTATGTGAATGAAGCGTATTACTGAACGGAATTAAAACTGTGTTGAGCGCGAAGTTTCTACAGATCCTCCAACGGTCGTGATATGACGTCACGCTCGATCTGTGGCGTCTTATTTTATTTATTTACTTTATTTTAAAACATAAATTCGATGTACAACAAATGATAATAGTTCCAGAATGTAAAATATATACATTTTCTCCACTTTCCTGCAACACATTTTTATTCTTTTAATTTAAATAAGAGGTCACGCCATAATCAATCGGTTTTCTGTCAGTCGTGAAAGGAAGAGTTCACTTGAACTTAAGAACGCAAACAAGTTGTGTAAGCTTGTGTATGAATGGAAATTGATAAAAGGAAAAAAAGTATTGTGACTGCTCCTTTATGTTGTTAATATGTGGTCTGATTCATGATGGTTTGGCACCTCAGTGTTCCCTACAGATCATGACCTTTAATAAGCTGATGATGACACATTTAAAGCCTGCAGTTTTCATGACAACTACAAATAAACATATAATGATGTCAGAGGTCTGTAGGCACTGATAGCCTAGTTGAAAATATGTATTGCAGCTAATTTGGCTAAACTGCCTATAGTATATAGTAGTGATTTAATGAGCAATGCTAATGCCCCTGGACATGTACCTTAAATAAAGTAAACTTAACTCACTTACTTGTGCCTCAAGTTGTTTTCTTCAAAGAACTGTGATCATTATGCTGCCTGCTAAAATAGTTATATTGTAGGCCTATATGGCCATAAAATAAGCATGTATAGAAACAAAATCTATTCTGTATTCTTTATTTTTCTCTCCTGCACATCTTTATTTCTTATTTTCTTACTTTGTATGATGTCTTTCCATCCTCCAGGGGAAAATGCTAGCCATCTGAACAAGCAAACCTACAATTTCAGCCTGAATATCCAATTCACACCAAGATTGACCACCACAAAAAAAAGTTTGAGAAAACATAACACATTCTGGTCAATCATATGTTGTGGACAAAACAAAGAATGATTTTAAACATTAAACATTCTCTCCTCTTCTCAAGTATGAGATGTGTGAGAGAAAAACTGAATCTAGGTCATGGAAGGGACAGTACAACTTGATGGTGCATTTGCGGTTGGCCGTTTCTTTAGATTTAGCCAAAATCTGAAGACGTTTAGTGACATAATTTGATTTTTATTTTTTCCCATTTAAGAAATAACCTGGTGTATTTAATCTATGTGACTACCAGTGAATTGTATTTACAGTGTCACTTCTTGTTTTGTTTGTTTGGTCAACAGAAGTACACACAAGTGCATCACGTTGAAAATAAGGTCGGTGGAAACCAAATGCACTGCAGTTTCCATTTCCTGCCATTGACCTGTCAATACATCACAGTTTCCACCCTGCAAACTCAACGTCTACCTCACTCTCCTTTGTCTCACATGTATTGACACAAGTACCACAGTCAGTGGTTCTCACAGATCTTTATTGTAAATGGCAAAAGAAACCACACTATGAAAGTGTCAGTCTTGAGACATTTCTAAGAAGGCTAAAAGGCATAGCCGACATCTGTACAGCATAAAGCTCTCTACTATAAAACTTTTCACGGTTAGACACAAAGAAAAACTTCAGGGTAGGCAGTGTGTTCAACTTTTATACATGTTTGAATTGCATCTGTCTGGGTGTGAAATTTATGTAGTTTATCATGCATGTCAGTATGACATGTCTTCATTTTAAAAAAAACAACAAAATTAAAATGTATAAAACTATCAAGCTGCTACAAACAGAGAGATTAACATCTGATACCACCATCAAGAGCTCAAAGGGTTTCAACTGTATCTGAAGATTAAAATCGCTTCTGCTATTTACAAAGATGCTCTCATGAAAGAAAAGGGCGAATGCAAAATGCCAAATACAAAATGCAATCCAGTGAACAGTGCATTCATCTTTCTTTTCTGGTTGTCATTGGTCTTCACCCCTCCGTAGATCAAAGTAAGACCAGTAAACAGGCACTTGATACTGCAGAGAGAGAAAGACAGCATGAATCAAACACTCCTGTCGTTTGAAATATCAATGTAATGTGGCATAATTTCATCAGAATCCTTGAGAATCTAAAGAGACGTGATATAAAAGAGCAGATTTGACACAGAATGAGGCTCAGAAGCACATCAGTGAGATCTCGCCACACGCTCTCACAGTGCAATTGCAGATGTTGCTCAGAAATTGGGCTTTATGACATCATACAATAATGCGGGAAGCAAGACAATCCAAAGCAAAAACATTTTTAATTCATTCTAATTATTTAAGATCTAGCTGGCTACTCGTACTTGAGACGCTGCATTTTATTGCGCCCTGGATTACAATGCGTTATTGTTGATTTGGGTCAAGGGTCCACCATAAAGAGTCTGTTTTGTAATTTTCAGTATGCTAATTTTTGTATGCACATGTATGAATACCCAAGTGACCTACTACATTTCCCAAAATGTTACATTACAAAACAGAACACACTCCCAGGCGCCGTTTCAATGTTTATCCACAGGTGAACCAATGTCATGAATCAAGGTTGAATCACTGTTTGATTTTGTTGAATTGCAACATTGTTTCAACATCTTTTCAACATGGGTGAATGATTTTCAGTGTCAGTATTTTGCTAATCTTTTTATTACCATTTAGCAAATGCTTTTTCAATGTTTTTTTCAGTGCTGAAACTACAAATGACATTATTGCAACTACATTGCAACGTTTAAAGACCAGTCATGTGCCGACTGGGACTGTGTGGGATACAAAATGCAATGCAATGCACTTCAGTCAAATTAATTGTAAAAAAGCATCATCCATGATACTTAAGATTTACTAAGAAGTTTTTTTTTACAATAAAAATGCAAAATAACCTTACATTCTAATAAATGCTTTTTATTTAACTCAACTATTGTTTCAAAATTACTATATGTCTTGCTTAAAATGAACCCAAAATAGGTTGGAAATTAACATTTATCAATATGTTTAATAAAAGAATAAAAGAATATTTAAATAATAAACATTATTAAATTTTAAAGCTTAATAAAACTTCCTAAAAAAATGCTGGGTCAAAAACAACCCAGCGCTGGGTGAAATATGGACAGGTAGTTCTGACTCAGCGAATGAGTTAAATGTTGAATGTTTAACCCAACCTTCTGAAAAGTTTTATTTAACTCGGCTGGCTTGAAATGAACCCAAAATAGGTTGCAAATTAAAATTCAGACACATAATTACTAGAGGCATCAGCAATAATCGTTAGGTGGACATTTATTAAGCAATTTTAAATGTATAATTTATAGTTTATAGTTTAATTTATTATTTATTCAATTTATTAAAATTTTTTTATTTATTGAGCATATTAATAAATGTTCATCTCCAACCTATTTTGGGTTTATTTTAGGCAAGAAATATAATCATTTTTAAACAATAGTTGAGTTAAACAAACCTGCCGAGGAGGTGGTCAAAGATTGAACCCAACCGCTGGGTCAAAACAACCCAATCTCTGGGTTGTTTTTTGTTTACCTTTTGGTTGTTACTGATGCCTCTAGTAATTATGTGTCTGATTTTTAATTTACAACCTATTTTGGGTTCAGTTTAAGCCAGCCATCTAGTCATTCTTTAAACAATGGTAGAGCTAAATAAACCTGCCCAGCAGGTCAGTCAAACATTTAACCCAACCGCTAAGTTAAAACAACCCAGTTACTGGATTAAATGTTCAACCCAACCTTCTAGGTAATTTTATTTAACTCAACTATTGTTTAAAAATTACTATATGACTGGCTCAAAGTGAACACAAAATAGGTTGTAAATTAAAAATCAGACACATAGTTACTAGAGGCATCAGCAATAATCAAACGGTGAACATTTATTATTAAGCAATTTAAAAAATGTTTATAATTTAATTCTTATTTTTTCAACTTATTAATAAATCTTCATTTATTAAACATATTAATAATGTTAATTTCCAACCTATTTTCGGTTCATTTTAGGCAAGAAATATTGTAATTTTTAAACAATAGTTGAGTTAAATAAACCTGCTGAGCAGGTTGATCAAACCTTTAACCCAACCGCTGGGTCGAAACAACCCAATTACTGGGTTTGTCCATATTTCACCCAGTGCTGGGTTGTTTTTTGTTCACCTTTTGGTTGTTACTGATGCCTCCAGTAATTATGTATCTTATTTTTAATTTACAACCTATTTTGGGTTCATTTTAAGCCAGCCATATAGTATTTTTTAAACGATAGTTGCGTTAAATAAACTTTCCCGGCAGCTTGGTCAAACATTTAACCCAACCGTTGGGTCAAAACAACTCAGTCGCTCACGTTTTTCCATATTTAACCCAGCTTGGGTTGTTTTTAACCCAGCATTTTTTAGAACGTATGTGTTTCCAAGATAATAACTGCACATTAATCACTTAACTAAAAACAGAAGTGTACAGTAGTGAAGTATTTTTACTCTACTTTAAAAGTACTTTTCAAGTGTTTTTCCTTAGAAAACTTAACTTCACAACATTCCAAAGCATAATATTGTACTTTTTTCTGCACTATATTTCATATTAAATATCATTTAATACTAAATTTCATTAGAAATCTAGTACTTTCTTACTTTTACCCAAGTAAAAGTAATTCAAAGATTTACTTGAGTACAAGAAAGTACTACACTTTTAATGTTCGTAAGTATTAAAGGTAAAAAATTAAATGCAGTGCAGTAAAAAGTACAAAAGTATGCTTTGGAATGTAGTGAAGTAAAAAGTTTTCCAAAGAAAAACACTCCGATAAAACACTACAGATACATTTTAAATTTACTTGAGTAAAGTAAAAATACTTCACTACTCTCCACCTCTGCAATTTAAGACCATTTAAGAGAGTCAGTTCATCAGTATATTTAACATCACAATCTTATGACGCCAAACACTACTGAGTTTTTACTAAATAATACACAATACATAATTTGCAGTATGCAGCACGCTACATTCGATTTCAAACAGAGCCAAATACCAACATTTGCAGCTATGGATGTGTTTAGAACCAACCAACACATTCGTGAAAACAACTTATAAATAGTTGTTTCCTGTTACAAACATGGTTAGGCCTTATAGATATGCTTAGGTTAGGGTCGTATGTTTTTGCATAACTCATCTTATACCAATTATTTTGACTTCTCAAGAGATCGGATCTGACTTACCCATTGGAGGGATCCTCGAGAAGAGCCTGTGCTACCTTCCTCCTCTTCCATGTTCTCATGCTCCTCACCCTCACTGTTTGGCGTCTGGTGAATGACCACTCGCTCTGAGCGAAGACAGAGACATTGGGATTTAGGGCTACATCCAAATATCTGACAATGACAATTCAAAACTAATTCAAACGTAAAAAGCAAAACTGTGTTTGTGCAGGTCAAATTAGTTTCATTAGCTGCATTTTTAATCAGAAACAATGAGTAACAGGTACAAACCTTTTAGAAAATGTAATGCACTTTTCTATTTTTTATTTATTTACTGACACATAGAACCAAACTGTCCTCCCTGCCCAATAAAACAATGCAGTGTGTAAGTCTAAGTCTAAGTATAAGTCTATGCAGTGTGCATGACAACATGCCTACACTGCAAGCCACAAAAATACACTGTTCTCATTATAAATCAACAAAGCTGGCTATACTATAAGTAGCATTGTGAATATACAGAGGTGTTAGAATCATTGCATGCAAACTTTGTCCAGACCACAAAAACTGGCTACAGCAAAAAAAATTACCACTTTACCACAAATAAAAAACACCTGCAAGAGTTTGTGAGAGTCTAATGAAATAGTAATGCAAGTAACTCAAACAATGGCTCTGCTTCAGCAACCAGATTTTACATTGTAAAACCAAACAATGGTGTAATTTATCGTAAATCTATGTATTGTAGATATATATTATGCAAAATGATATATGTAAATAGTATAATATATTAATATTAAACAGTCAGAATACTGGCCATTTTGTAAATGCATAAGTGTTTTACCAGCTAAACACTGGTCTTGTATTGTATTAATGTTAACCATAATACCAAATGGCAAAATGTATGCTAAAATACCAGAGCTATGCTAAAATGATTATTTAATAATTGCATAGCAAAACATTGTTTTTTTTTTGCTGTACGTGATCCATTCAGAATCGACCGATGGGACTTGCAGAGAACAGATTTACTCATGCATGACTGCAAAACTATGTAACATTTATTTATTTTTTACATAAACATACATTTATTTTATTTCATAATAGTATCAAATGAATCATATACAATATACAGTATTATGTTTAAAAAGTTATTTTTTAGAATTTTGTAATGATTTTAGAACTTGAGAACACAATAATAACTGTTACTTTTAGAAAGTAACGTTAAAGGTGTGTTTGTATACGCTCAACAGTTGCACTTCCTGTGCGAGGGGCCACACCGCTACAAAATTCTGACAAGTTTTGACATAAAAGACCTGCTCACACAGCAACTTTGTGACATAGGCTACATTATTTTTCATATTACATGTACTTGCATCATTCACTGTACTGTTAGTCAGTGTAAGTTTTTTTTAGGGTGTCTGAGATGTTTGCATGACAGCGTGCTGTTGTTTAGTCAGCTGCAGCGAATGTCCAATTCGTCCGATCCATGAATGAATAATACATGGGCACTCTGGCTGTGATTACAGTATTGAACTGGGTATAAGTGGTGTAAAAAGCCTTATAATTCTTAATGAACTTTTAATGAGTCTCAGTTTTGCAGGAAAAGCATAAGTACAGTACACTGCAGATGAGGAAAACAATGCGGCAGCACAAACACAGCAGTAATGAATCTCAGTATTGAAGTGTACCTGATTTTTTACAGGAGTTTCTCATCTTGCATGCACTGAAGGCCAAGCAGAGGGTCAGCAGGCCGATGGCAGCGGCCAGGGATAGAGGCAGGGTGAGATTTGATGGTGAGCTTTGGGTTGTATAGTTTGTAGTCTCAGCAGTTTGAGTTGAGTGAGAAACTTCAGGTGAAGAAATAGATTGAATTAGTTGAACCAAAAATATTGCATGAATTTAATAACAGTGGTCCTTCAGTCTTTTTTACTGGACTGTAATTTTTAGAAATATAATAAATGTGACAGAAGAATCTTACCTGTTGTTGTCATTTCTAGTTGATTATCATTGACAGATAGAGCTGTTCCATTAGCTTTCACTCTATTCAGGACTGGTATGTCTTGAGTCACTTCACAAACATAATGACCTGTAGCATTTTTAAGTATGTTTGAGATGTTGAGAATTGAACAGTTCTGTGTTCTATGCTCTTGGAGTTCCTGCTTTTTTGTCTCATTGATATACCAAGCAACTTTAACATTTTGTATGCCTTCATTCCAGCAGCAGGTGATTTGAGCAGATTTTCCCTCATTCACAGTGATGTTGGATGGGCTCTGAATCACAGACAACTCGTTACTTGAAGCAGCGACTGAGAAACAACACACAAAGAAACACATGCATGTTAATGGCTGTTGTTGATGATGTAGTAGTTTGACGTTTCTGTTAGCTATATAATTTTTAACCTTTTAATATAAAACAGGTAACATAAAAAAATAAAATGTAACTCCATATGTAAAAATATATATTTATTTTGTTTTATTAATTGATGAATTAATTATTTTTCCATGATACAATCTTGTATCTTGTCAATTATGTAGAATTGTATAACATTTATCATGCTATATTGGTTTTGAAGACCACGCAAAAAGGAAAAAACAAAAACCAATAAATAAATAAATAAATAAAATGCCGATCATGATGAAACATTTGGTTTAAAAAAATGGACAAGTAACAAGTTTTTAAGTAAGTCTAAGCCTAACATAAAAATAAATAAATAAAAAATAAATGTAAAAAAACTCACAAAGTCTTTCAATACTTCTCGATAAAATGAACAAAAAATTTTGATTTGTACTATTTTCCTTGATATATAGATGATAATATTAGATAATATAACATATGTGACCCTGGACCACAAAACCAGCCATAAGGGTCAGTTTTTTGAAATTGAGATTTATACATCTAAAAGCTGAATAAATAAGTTTATTATTTGTTAGGAAAGGACAATATTTGGCTGAGACTTTTTGAAAATCTAAAATCTGAGGGTGCAAAAAATTAAAATATTGAGAAAGTCACCTTTAAAGTTGTCTAAAATAAGTTCTTACCAATGCATATTAGTAATCAAAAATTAGGTTTTGATATATTTATGGTAGGAAATTTACAAAATACCTTCAAGGAACATGATCTTTACTTAACATCTGAATGATTTTTGGCATAAAATAAAAATTGATAATTTTGACCCATACAATGTATTTTTGGTTATTGCTACAAATATTCCCATGCTACTTAAGACTGGTTTTGTGGTCCCGAGTCACATATAATAATAAGTACATAGGTGGTACATGATAAACGTGTAAAAACCCTTACAGTTCACATCGGTCTGAATATCCTAACATGGACTGCTTGTTGTACACAGTGTATTGTGTTAATAATACAAATCTTACTGTGTGACTTCACTAGTTTTTAAAACTTTTACTGTAATGTAAATATACAAATCTTCCACCTTCCTTAGTAGTAGTAGTTTTTAAATTGCTTATACATCTATATCTCATTAAAAAAGTACCAAAAAACAGGATCAAGGAACAACAAACATGAAGAAATTTTGTTTTTTTTGCGCATTTTTCTATACAGATCAACAACATGACGGCTTTACCATACACTAATCGTGTTTAATTGACAACTCTTCACATGTGTTTATTAAAATATTCCAAAATGCTACAAATAATGTCTCCTGCTAAACGCAGAAAGGCAGCATTCCTCTCACAGCTCTACAAACATTTTTGTTTATTTTATTTTGTACTAATATCCTGGAGCATCTGTGCCAGTTTTCCATTCAGGAAGGAGTTTTGTGTGGCACTTACCTCTAAAACAAAGGCATGACATAAGGAGCCCACACAGGAGTCTGGAGGAATACTTCATTTCTGAGCGTCTGCAGAGAATCTGAATCCACTTCACTCCCACATCACAACCTTTCACACGCATGAGACTGAGACACTCGTACTCTCAGATTTTTTACCTCCTCCCCACGCGACTAATTTTATCACAGCAAAGCACACAGTAAACCACAACACTGATCTTGCACTCTATTCACCCCAGACGAACTGAACACGACCATACACACAATCCTACAAAACACACAGTCAAACAGAAAGCTTCATGCATGCACAAGACATGCACATATTTTATTTCATCGACTTTCAGAATTCAGTGAAAGTCATTGCAAACCATTATGATTCTGCAAACAAGCTATCATGCAGGAAGTGACATCATAGACCTGAAAAGCACACCCATAACACCATTTCCTGTGTCTGTGTCACAGAGCTGAAACTAAGTCACCCATTACAGAAACAGTCCCTTCTTCAATGCCAGCCATTAGATGTGTCTTTTCATCAGTGTTCAGAACAGAAACAGTCTTGTTTTCGTTGTCGTGCATTGGAGATGTACCTTGTTCAGTGTTCACAGTTACCACAGTCTGCTTTTCTTCATCTTTTTCTTCTTCTGTTACAACAGTGACTTCAGGTTTCTCATTGTTGGCCCTCTCTTTCTCCTGTTCTGAAACGTTCTCACCCTGTTTCGCCTCTTCAGTTTCATTCCTCCGTGTCTCACCGGCCTCCAGATCTTCATCTAGTCCTTCTCCCACCTCTACAGCATGCTCAACTGCTTTAGATGAAAAATAAATGATAAATATTAAAAGCAGTAAGACCTCACTAACATCTAAGGGTATAAACTTTTGCCTTAAAGGAATAGTTCACCCAAAAATGAAAATTTGCTGAAAATTTACTCAGGAAATCCAAGATATAGTGATTACATTACTTGCTCACCAATTGATCTATAGCAGTGAATGGGTGCCGTCAGAATGAGAGTCCAAACATATGATAAAAACATCACAATAATCCACAAGTAATCCATACAACTCTAGTACATCAATTAATATCTTGTTAAGGTAAAAGCTTCATGTTTGTGAGAAGGAAATCCATCATTAAGACATTTTTTTTACTTCTATCTATCTACCTATCCAAAATATAGGCAGATAGATATAATATTGCTTTCTCCAGTGAAAAAGTCATCTTATTTGAATCAGGAGAGAAAAATGCACAGATCAAGCATCCAAAGCAGTTCTAAACAAATATGTGGGTGAATTCTGACAAAATGAGATGGATTCACTGGGGGAAGCGTTATTGTGGATTATGGACTATTTTGTCCAGAGTTCAAGTGCCTTAATGATAGATTTGTTTCTTACAAACACGCAGCTTTTCACTTCACAAGATGTTAATTGATGGACTGGAGTGGTGTAGATTACTTGTGGATTATTGCGATTTTTTTTAATCAGCTGTTTGGACTCTCATTTTGACGGCACCCATTCACTGCAGAGGATCCATTTTTGAGCAAGTGATGTAATGCTGCATTTCTCCAAATCTGATGAAGAAACAAACTCATCTGCATCTGGAATGGCCTGCGGGTGAACACATTTTCAGCAAATTTTCATTTTTGGATGAAATATTCCTTTAACTAGTTCAACTGTGGTACAAACCTACACTCTAAAAATACTGGGTTATTTTTTTTTAACCCAAATGCTGGGTTCAGCCGGTTGGGTCATTTTATTGGGTTGTTTTTAATATTTTTACACAGGTGCTGGGTTATTTTTTTTAACCCAAATGCTGGGTTCAACTTGTTGGGTCATTTTTTTGGGGTTATTTTGAATTTTTTTGGGGGGGGGGGGGGTAGCTGCTGGGTCACTTTTAACGCTGGGTTGTTTTTCGACCCAACCGCTGGGTTAAGCCTGTCTCTGATGAAACAACCCAGCTGCTGAGTTACAGTCAGAGCCAGGGTTGCCAGGTTTTCACAACAAAACCCGCCCAATTGCGACTCAAAACTAGCCCAAAACTAGCCCAATCACATTTTGAGGGAGGTAACCGGTTAAAAATCGCTTTCTGGGGGGTAAAATACAAGCTTTTTGGTCAGGGTTCCCTTGGTATATTCGAATTTCAGGGGCTAAATATGACGTTATTGAAATGTCCGAATGAAGTCTGGACTTTATATATGAATGACTATAATGACTAAAAATATATAATGACTTTAAACAAACCTCTGACCACAAGTTCATACGCCACTGCTGCGGTTTAAAAATCTGACATGTATTTGTAATTATATTATCAAGATAGACCTGCGATGAACTCTGAGGTTGTTAAATAGTGACTTTATTTTTACTGACAGTTTTTGAATGAATTACATTTCTAATAATCATCTTTTGTGCATTATTCTTGCATCATTTTGGATTTTTTTTTAATCACTGTAGCAATTATGGAATTCTGGGATTCTTTATCTTTTTCGGATACACGTGCAACTGCCCTTATAAAATATGTTAAGCATACGGTCTTGTATGTTTTTCCAGTTTATAAATGTATACTTGCTTCAAATCAAATGTTGCAATCAAGTTTGAATCAAATTCTTCATCTCAGGGCTGGTTTGTTTAGTTTGAAGGCTAAACAAACAGCTAAACTATGTTGTGAAGTTTGTGTTGGATATGTTGAACGGTTACCCGGTCTTGATGTTGTGACTCGTTTGTCGTCCCTGTTTAGGTAAAAGAACGCCACCAGGAGACAGATGAAGGGCAGACTTCTGAAAATATAAATGATCACAACCTCCCGCGAACTATCTGTGAAAAACAATTGATCTTTTTAAGATGTTTTACGATCATAAAACATACCCAAGGCTCTTTGTAGTCTGTTTGTGGCACATCCTATGTTTTAAAGAATTTTAGGAATTTTACAAAGCCACAAAAAGGGAAACCTAGTAGTAAAGCTGAGTTAGTAAAGCCAAAAACACTATTTAATTCTTTTTTTTTTTTTTTCAGAAAAAAGGTACAAATTCTGTCACTGAGGCAGTACCTTTTCAAAAAGTATTGAGATGTACCATTTAGGTATTAATATGTACTTTTAAGGTACTAATATTCACCCTTTTAGAGGTAAATAAAGTACAAAAGTGTACCTTTTTGAAGGATATCGCTCCAGTAATAGCTTTTGTACCTTTGTACCTGAGATATACAAAAAAAAAAAAAAAAAAAACTTACTGTATGTTAAAATTTTACATGTAAGTTAAAAAAAAAATATACTATCAGCAATCATATAACATCTTACCTTTAGGATGCAAATAATTATTGTTCTCATCTTCCGGATTTCTCTTCGAATGATCAAATACATCTGGGTTTTCTTCGATGAGAAATATTAATGACAATATTTAAATTTGACACTGGACAAATAGCCTGCTAATTTAGGAAATTATTATCCACCTTTTTTCCCCGTAAGAGTGGGTGCAGCCATTTGTACATTTTATGTGTCTGGCTTCCTGTTCAGCTGTACAAAACAGCTCATTTTGCTGCTTGATATTGCAAATTGGTGTGTCTTACTATTTATTTTAATGTATTATCTTAATTATGAACACACTGGTTTGCCCAACACATTTTTTTTTACCGTTTACTGAACGTTGTTATTTTTCTCCTTATTTCCCTACACTGACTAATGAACTGGAAGTCTCGCCCATAAGCTTACTTCTGCATCGAAGAAAAAGGTGGATATGTTTCAAATATTATAAATGTATTCACTTGTATTAGACACAGACAACAGAGAGTGACAAGAAACCACTGAGAAACCCAGATCACCCACATGATCACTGACACACATCCAGACAATAACTAAAAGGCTACACAGGAAAATACATTCAGTATCATGTTTTAAGTACTCACAAGTTTTAAGTACTCAGTAAAACAGCAGAAGAATTGAATCGTATCGTCATGCAATAGTCTATAAAATCTGATATTGCTTAAATGACATTATGTTTCATATCTTCCAACAGCAACAGTATTTTTTTTTAGGTTGGAATTTGTGTGATACAGTCCCAGTTGTCGAATGAATGAACATTTAGTAATGCTTTCATTTCCTCATATTCAAACAGAAAATGTATGTCCTGAATCACTTACAAACATAATCACTTTCATTGTTTTTATTTGAGATTTTTAGAATATAATGAACTTTTGTGGTGGACTTTTTTAAAAATCTTTTAATAACTTACCAGTTGTTGTCATTTCTAGTTGATTATCATTGACAGATAGAGCTGTTCCATTAGCTTTCACTCTATTCAGGACTGGTATGTCTTGAGTCACTTCACAAACATAATGACCTGTAGCATTTTTAAGTATGTTTGTGATGTTGAGAATTGAACAGTTCTGTGTTCTATGCTCTTGGAGTTCCTGCTTTTTTGTCTCATTGATATACCAAGCAACTTTAACATTTTGCATGCCTTCATTCCAGCAGCAGGTGATTTGAGCAGAATCTCCCTCATTCACAGTGATGTTGGACGGGCTCTGAATCACAGACATCTCGTTACTTGAACCTGTGATTGAAAAATGACAAACAAACCATTAACATTTACATTTATTGTACACCAGCTGACAAATGAGGAGATATGGGTTTCATCAATTTTTCTGGCAATATACTGCACATTTGATATGTAGAACCATTTCAGGCTGTAGGCTCATCTACAGATGCATACAATACAATGAAATTTGTCTTGGATGAAAAGTGCCTAAATGTGTTATAGAAGCATATAATGTAATTATGTTCCATAAATGAGCCCTAGCTATTACAAAAAATAACTACTGTAAATTGTAAAACAAAAACAACAACATTTTCCTCATAGTTGCCAAAAATAATTAGACATTTGGATTTAAATAAGCAAATACTGAAGTCTAGGTACGGATCATTATTGCATTGATTATAATGTGACAATGTCAAGATTCATTGTGGTTCAGTGAGCACGAGGAATCATTTTCATGTATAAATTGGCACCACAGAGTCCTGAGCTTAACCTTATTAAAAAGTCTTGACTTTAGAGTGATTCAACTCTCCCATTGTCATTACAAGGCTTCAGCCAAAAATTAATGCAGCTCTTGATGGAAATAAATGCTGTGAAGTTGCATAAGGCTGTCAAACAATGCTATGACGAGTGCACACTGTGCTCAAAGCTAAAGGGGAGCAAACAAATTATTAGAGTGTGCAACTTTTTTTGGACAGACAATGTAAAGTCTATAAGACCACATAACACGCTTAAGACAAAAAGGGAAAAAAGGACAAAAAGAAAAACTGTATGGTTTTTGAGAAGGATGGGATGGGGAAAATCATTAATGTAACACCACAATCATTTGTTTTTACATTTAATGCAAACAAACCATAGCTACACTGAAAAAAAATGTAAATCTAAGTAAGGCATGCCAACATATTTTAACTTCTGATATGATCTGTATTTTAAAAAAAACAACAACATAAAATAGAATGCAGTATGTGATAAATATGTGATAAAAAAAAAATAGCTTTTGCATTTATGGCTAGTAAACATGTAGACAGATAACAAAGAAAAAGCGCCATCAGCGTAACATCGTAACAGCGTAAAAATAATGCTGTAAGCACTGGCTAAACATAACACACCCTAATGTAAACCCAAGAAAATTTATAAAAATAAGACACATAAGAATTTAAATAATTAGTCTTTAGAGTTTAGAGTGATTGTGTCTCTCACCTCTGAAGAAAATGCAGGACAAAATGAGCCCATAGATCAGAGGGCTGGAGAATTTCATTTCAAAGCATTTAATCACAAACCTAAACTGAAATTAGTGCCGTCAAACTCGCTCACATTAAAACACGCAATCAGTCATTACTTCCTCAAGTATCAGATCTCCCCCCTCTCTTTCACTTCTGTCTTCTGGTCAAGGTGTGAAGTGTGGCAAGCGTGGCAGATAATAGTTAACAAACAACATCTTTCACTGTTCTTAATATTGTCAAAACGGATCTAACTTACAATACCAAAACTTACAATGAATTTCTGTGTAACTCAATACGTGACTAGTTTGGAAATAAAAAAAAAAATGAAATAAAATAAAATGTGCACACAGTGCTTGGCTGATAGGGGAGTGCGATATGTTGCCATTTTCAAATAAAGATTTTAAAATGCAGGCTACACTGCAAAAAAATGGCTTATCTTAGTAATTGTGTCTTGTTTCTAGTCAAAATATCTAAAAATTCTTAAATCAAGAAGCATTTACTACACAAGCAAAATAACATTAGCTATTTAGTCTTCTTTTAAGCAAAATGAACTTAATTTAGTTTTTCCCCCCTGGAAAAACTGGACGCAAGAACAGCTGTTACTTCTTGCCCAACTTGTTAATGAAAACAAGGATATAATCAAAGGAAAATTTGGAGTTAGGATTAAAAAAAAGATGCAAAATACGTATGCAAATTAATGCAGAGTGTTTCTAAAATGTTTACGTTCCGAGGCAGATTGCTGGCAACAGCCTTATTAGGATAGTTTGGGATTTTGTCTTAGTTACTTAGGAGTCCTCTTCACTACTCCTAATGTTTCACAGCTTTAGGAGCTAGTTTTAGCGCTAAAATGCTTTGTGAAATACTTTTAGAGCAAAAATTTACGAGTCCTAAATTTAGGACTGACACGCCCATTATTTTTAAGATTTTCTCTTAAAGGAGAAGTCCACTTCCAAAACAAAGATTCACATATAATGTACTCACCCCCTTGTCATCCAAGATGTTCATGTCTTTCTTTCTTCAGTCGTAAAGAAATTATGTTTTTTGAGGAAAAAAATCAGCATTTTTCTCCATATAATGGACTGCTATAGTGCCCCGATTTTGAACTTCCAAAATGTAGTTTAAATGCGGCTTCAAACGATCCCAAATGTGGTTGTAAACGATCCCAGCCAAGAAAGAAGGGTCTTATCTAGTGAAACGATCAGTTATTTTCATAAAAATAATACAATTTATATACTTTTTAATGTCAAATGCTCATATTGTCTTACTCTGCCTGGACTGTTTTTGTTCCGGTTCATGACAGTTAGGGTATGTCGAAAAACTCCCATCTCACGTTCTCCCTCAACTTCAAAATCGTCCTATATCACTGTTTTACCTTTTTTGTTAAGGGTGTTTGATCTTCTTTGCATGTTCACTTTGCAAAGACTGGGTCGGTACTTCTGCAGTGATGTAGGATGATTATTTTTTTAATGAAAATAACCAATCGTTTCGCTACATAAGACCCTTCTTCCTCAGATGGGATCGTTTACAACTGCATTTGGGATCGTTTGAAGCCACATTTAAACTGCATGTTGGAAGTTCAAAATCGGGGCACCATATAAGTCCATTATATGAAGAAAAATGCTGAAATGTTTTCCTCAAAAAATATAATTTCTTTACGACTGAAGAAAGAAAGACATGAACATCTTGGATGACAAAGGGGTGAGTACATTATCTGTAAATCTTTGTTTTAGAAGGGGACTTCTCCTTTAAATCAGCAAGTCATGAGCTACTTTTGGCCTTAAAGGAGTCATCGGATGCCCATTTTTCACAAGTTGATATGATTCTTTAGGGTCTTAATGAAAAGTCTATAATATACTTTGGTAAAAAATTCTCAATGGTAGTGTAAAACAACACCCTTTTTACCTTGCCAAAATCAGCTCTGCAAAAATCATCTCATTCTGGTCGAGGCTGCTTTAAATGCAAATGAGCTCTCCTCGGCCCGCCCCCCTCTTCTCTCTGTGGAGAGACAAGCCTGTTAACTTTAGCCACATTTAGCTGTGTTTAGCCGCTAAACTTGCTAACTAGCACATTATTAGGAAAGGCGATCGCAAAGATTAATTAAAAAAAAAAAAACCTTATACTCCTGCTCTAAGTGAAGCTGGATCATGAATGATTCGTGCGAACATAGACGGATATATGTAGATCGGGAGGCGCATTCCCTTCACAAAGAAATGTAAGCCACTGCATCTTCAGCGGCTCAGATGTCGGGAGTAAATGACGACCACTATGTTCATTATTACATCCAGCAACACAACACCTCAATCGCTCAATCGGAGATATTCTTGTCTAACTTACATTCCTGCTCCGGCATCGAAACAAAGAGGGTGGACTGTGACAGCTGGTCTGTGGTAAGATGCTCATGTCAATCAACTATCGTGGGAGCGGCCTCTGTCGGTGTGACGCCACAACTGAGATCGCATCTGAACGCATCTGAGAATGGCTCGATTTGAAAAAGGGAATATTATTTTTACAGATTAATTAAAAACCACTGCATGGATTTTTATCATTATAGGGTAGATTTGTACATACACTGCCAACACACATTAATGTTCAAAGAACATGTAAAAGTGAACTCAGCATCCGATGACCCCTTTAAGATGTTTTGTGAATACGGGCCCTGGAATCTGAGGGTGCAAAAAAATCTAAATATTGAGAAAATCGCCTTTAAAGTTTTCCAATAAGTTCTTAGCAATGCATATTACTAATCAAAAATTAAGTTTTGATATATTTATGGTAGGGAAATTATAAAATATCTTCATGGAACATGATTTTTACTTAATATCCTAATGATTTTTGGCATAAAAGAAAAATCAATAATTTTGACCCATATAATGTATTGTTGGATACTGTTACAAATATACCCATGCTACTTATAATTTTCTGGTCCAGGGTCAAATATCAACATTATATATTGTAGAATTGTTGTTTTAGAATTTTCTGTTCATTCTAATGATGATGGAATTTATTTTGCAGTACTTTACAAAGCACTTAACACAATAAATGGATGCAATGATGACATTTTAGTGTCCACTGCAAAGTTCAACATATCAATTTAACTAATTGACATTCATAACGTTGACCTCCAGAATGGCTCTTAAACATGTAAATGCATGCTGGGCACTTCATTAAAGACATTATGCTCTCCTGCCTGCAGTCTTTGCGTGTTAATGAAGTCAGCTGCAGTGGTTGCTCTGGTTTGGGCCCTTCAACGCTGCTGTCTGCGCTGATGCACCTGTGATGCAGAAAGATTGTTTTCCGCTGCTGGTTTGACCACTGCTGTACTGCTTACATAGAACAGCACAAGCAACGATATCCTGAACGATATGAGCTCGTCATAAGATATTTAAACAATGTCTTCAGCAAATTTAAGATGGGATTGTATGACAGCTTTACATATTTGTGCATGTATTGAAGATCATTCCAATGCTTTTTTTCCACAAGCTGACAGTAGTTCTGTGAAATGTCAGATCTGAGCTCATTATGAGCTATAAATCATTTAAGATTATAGCTTAGTTTTATCCATTTGATACCACAGGGCATCTTCTCACAAGGTGCGTTGCCAGGAAGTGGTCAAGACAACATCTTGATAAACAGGAAGTCCATCAGTGACTGGGTGGGCTTGTGGTTATCTACCATCTGATGCTCTATATGTCTTTTAAAACCATTCAAGCAAGTTCATTAAAGAAAGCTGTAGGGAGTCTCATTTGTTTCAGATGTTTCCTGTGCTGAATTTACTTGATCAAAAACACAGTGAAATTGTGTAATATTATCAGAATTTAAAATAACTGCTTTCTATTTGAATATATGTTAAAATGTAATTTATTCCTGTGATGCAAAGCATAATTACTCCAGTCTTCAGTGTCACTTGATCCTTCAGAAATCATTCTAATATGCTGATTTGATGTGCTGTGTGCTGTGCTACCATCTGATATCATGACTGTGTCTTTAAACGGCTTTGTATTCTCAGGTGGAGAAAAAGAACAGGAAATACCCTTTCAGACAAAGCTCAAATAGATCTGAGACAGTCTTCCTTCAAGCACCAGCCTGCTATATTCCCAAAACAACAACAACAAACCTCAAAAACAAATGGAAGAGATTCCCCTAC
Organism: Cirrhinus mrigala; assembly: GCA_036247105.1. Lineage (NCBI taxonomy): Eukaryota > Metazoa > Chordata > Actinopteri > Cypriniformes > Cyprinidae > Cirrhinus > Cirrhinus mrigala. The sequence continues at coordinate 27,131,286 of CM070027.1, read as the reverse complement.
CTGCTTTTTTTTTACTTTTTTTATCCAACAATAAAATAAGACAGTTTTCTCAAAAATAACACAATTTTTGTTTTGTTTAAACACAAATTTTCCTCACATCAAACTCCCAACAACAAACGATTATTTTTTTTCCACCACTCGACTGAGAGCTTTTAATAGGCCTCTCAGTAATAATAACCTGCAGCAAATTCCTCCATTAACTGGCTCCTCCCACATTAAAAAATGAAAATTACCCCATGGTTTACTCACCCTCAGGCCATCCTAGGTGTATATGACTTTCTTCTGTCAAACGAATACAATCAGTGTTATATTAAAACATCTCCTGGCTCTTCCAAGCTTTATAATGGCAGTGAATGGGTGTTGAGATTTTGAAGCAAAATAAAGTGCATCCATCCATCATAAAAAAGTACTCCACATGACTCCTCATGAGGGGTTATTAAAGGGCTTCTTTAGCAAATTAATTAATTTGTGTAAGAAAAATATCCATATTTAAAACCTTATAAACTGTATAGCTTCCGCTAACTGTAATACATGAGGGAGCGGGTGAACGCAGTGACGAACGTGGAATTTGAAGGACAAAACGAAGGTTTGTAAAGAAAAATGTCAGAGGATTGCAATATAAGCCAAGAGGAGACTGGTTTTCCTTCGTATGCATATTCTCACCAGAGTTTACACCTACACCTACGTCTTACATCATTTGCTGGAATGCCACTCTTTTGTGGACATGTGTACAACAGTTAGCAGAAGCTGAAGATTGCACTTTATAAAGTTTTAAATATGGATATTTTGCTTACACAAACACATCGATTCACTTCAGAAGGCCTTTATTAACACCCTGGAGCCTTGTGGAGGTCTTTTTATGATGGATGGATGAACTTTATTGGACTTCAAAATCTCAACACCCATTCACTGCCATTATAAAGCTTGGAAGAGCCAGGACGTTTTTTAATATAACTCCGACTGTATTCATCTAAAAGAAGAAAGTCATATATACTTAGGATGAGGGTGAGTAAATCATGGGGTAATCTTCTTTTTAGGTGAACTATCCCTTTAATTAGCATATTAGTGGGTTGCACATATATAAAAAAGGTCAATGCAAGAGAAAAATGAATAATAATATTTTGCACTGGTGCTTAATTTGTGAACGTACATCTTTTCATGTTTTTAATACAGTTTTTTACTAATTATAATTAAAATAAATCTCATAATGTCTTAATATTTATTGTTTTTTGCTTTGCAGCTGACAGGAACAAAACCTAAGGATCTTGAAAAATAAAATCTGACAGTCTGTAGAAAGTGTTACTAATTTACTCATTTTGACCTGAAGAAGGTTTTCTTTTTCCTGAAAATGCTAATGTTATTGCATTTGACTAAAACTTAGACTTACAAATTTGCTCACACAAGGTATAAATACATGCCAAAATTTAAAAGAAAAAAACATTTTTTTGTAATTTTTAATATTAATTTTAATAATATTTTTCCCTTACTTTGTTACACTTGTGATCAAAAACTTACTACACTGAAAAAAAAATGTAGAAACAATTTACACTCAGAAATTACGAGTAATTGCTTAGTTTTTAGAAAGTAACACGTTGAATTAAACATCAGAGCCTCAGTTTTTGAGTGAATATTGCCAAAATTATCCATAAATTCTGCATTTTTTTTTCATTCAAAAACCGAGGTGCATAAGCTCAGATCAGTTCCAAAACTAAATACAAAACCTGTGATAATTGAAAGAAAACTAGCTGACAAAGATTAAATCCGAAATTTGTTGATAATATAGTTAAATGAGAGATGTACAAGCAATTTTATAAAAAAAGGCTGGTCATTTTTGACCAGGAACACCAAAATAAGTAAAGGATTTTCAGCAAAGCACAAGGGGTTAAATGTCTTTGTGACCTAAACAATACTGAATATGAAAGATTGCTTATTCATTTTACATTAGTTTAAAATTTAGCTGAATCCTTAAACTTAATTTGAATTTCAGATTTTCAGAATGCAACTCTTCTGAATGGCACTGTATTTTTATGAGCGTTAAATCAGATTTTCCTGTCATTTTTGCACACCTCATATCAGATTATTATGACCTTTCCATGTTTTTTTTTAAACCTTGGGCTTCCTCCAAGAAGATGGCAACAGCATCCTGACATGAAATCATCAATGCAGCACCACACAGTGGTTTAACTTTAGATTTCTGACAGCGCAAAAACAGGAGACGCGGCGAAAGCGCAGAAGACGATGATCTCATCTTCAAGTCAAGAGCCTTCATATAGCCGTATGCACCTGCTCTTACGCTGTCTCCTAGCAACCAGAGCACCAGAGACAGAGATTGATTCTTTAGCTGCTTTACGAGTATTGGGTGTCTGATCATGGCAGTTAAATGTTGGCTAATTGAATTGTGTTTTTTTTTTTGCTGAGCACTCTCAAGGCCGACGCCACGTTTGAGTTCGCATCTCACAGCTCGAGCGATCCCAAAAACATTCTCACAGGCACTTTAACCAAGACCGGTTAATTCAATTCAGATCCATTCTGAGAGGCCTTATCGATGTGACAAACGATCTTGTGTTACTATAACACTCACTGACTCTTTTTCACAGATTTTTTAGCACTCACAGAGATTCTGGTTACAGAGCTGAGTGTAATATTTATAAATATAAAGAGACTTCTGCATTCAGGAAAAAGGTGGATAAATAAAGCAAAACCTAGACATTCACATTTTAGTCAACAGGAAATCAAACTAGACCCTACTTGGTATTATTGTACACAATTCATTGTTTTTTCAGTGTAAAGACAAATGTTTGTTTTGTTGTCTTTTCCCAAAATTACATCAAGACATACATTTTAAGATGTCTCCATTAATTTATAGTCTTTAAAATCAACGTGAAATCCAAAATGAGCCCATTTATTTGTTTATACACATTCCTATCAGCATTATTTTAGTATCTTTGAGATACTATTAAAGTTTTTTATTAATATTTTAAATCATTTTTTATTTTGTCTTCATTATAATTTTAGTTAAAGCTTTCATTTTAATTTTGTTGTCTACTTTTATCATTTTAAGTAGATTTTGTATTTTTTATGTCTATATAGTTTTTATTAAATTTCGGTTTCAGTTTAAGTTATTTAAATACATCAAGTTATGTTAAAACTGAATTAAAATGAGACGTTTCTTTGGCTTTTTTAAATTTCAGTTGACGTTTATTTTATTTCAAGTAACTGAAATACTTTTAAGATTTTTAGTTTCAGTTTTAGTAATAACCTTGATATAAATGTATTTGCGCACAATTTAAGTGCACGTTTTTATAAAAATAAGAAATAATAAATGAATGAATTAATGAATGAATGAATAAAAATAAATAAATAAATAAGTAAATAAATAAACTATTACAATTTAGGGATGTCAAACGATTAATCGTGATTAATCGCGATTAATCGCATCCAAAATAAAAGTTTGTGCTTACATAATATATGTGTGAGTACTGCGTATATTTATTATGTATATATAAATACACACACACTTGCATGTATATATTTAATAATAATATGTTATATTTATACATAAAATATTAATATGTACATAAAATTTGAATTATATATAAAAATAAATATATTACACATACATATTTTTAAAGTATATACACATGAATATGTATTTATATATACACATTACAAATATACACAGTACTAACACATTATTATTATACAAACACAAACTTTTATTTTGTGATTAATCGCAATTAATCGTTTACATCTCCCAATTCTGACTTTTTTTCTCAGAATTGCCTGATATGAACTCACAATTGCAAGAAATAAATTCCGATTTCTGACTCGCAATTCTGACTCACCCACAACTGAGAATTATAAAGTCCAAGGGAAAAAAAGCCTGAATAACTCGCAATTGCATGTCATAATATTAGAATTTCAAGATATAAACTCGCAATTCTAGGAAAAAAAGTCACAATTGTGAGTTTATATCTCGCAATTCTGACTTTATTTCTCAGAATTGCGAGTTTAAATCATGCAATTCTGAGAAAAAAAAAATCAGATTTGCGAGTTTATATCTCAGAAGTCTGATGAAAAAAAAAGGCAGAATAGTGAGTTTGTATCACGCAATTGTCCGAAGTCCGAATTGTGAGATGAAAAGTCGCAATTACCTTTTTTTTTTTTATATTCAGTGGTGGAAACGGGCTTCCATAACTTTCTAAACCTGTGGGTAGGAAAAATATTTAATAATATTAATCAATAATATCACAGCTTTAACCTAATCAAAATTCCCGTTCTACATTATTTCTCAACAAATATTCTGTTTTCCTCAGAAATACCTCACAATACCATAGTTAAATATGTTGCGAATGCCGTTTTATGTGTGAATTATGTAAACGGGCTCAAAAACTGTTGTAAGATCGCTTCTACGTACCTTTTCACCCAGTTTAATTGTTTCCCTGTCCTGCTGTTTGAGAACCTGCTTATAAATTATTCACACAACTTTAGGAGGGAATGTCTCCCTTGAAGGACATCGTGTGAAAAAGAAAATCAACTTAGGAAAAGGAAGTGTATTTTCTTTAATCCCCATGTGAAACTCCACAGAGACGTTTGTTGTGTTGTTTGGACAACATTAGACTCACAACAGGAGTAAAAAGTCATTTTTTTATAATATATACATATATATATTAGTGTTTTTGCCCATGCAAAACTCATCATGATGCTACAAGGAGTTGTAAGTTCCAAACACTTATAGATCATCGCTGAGTTTCTATTTCAGCACAGGATTGATGTTGCCCTCTGAATGAACTTCCTTCCTCTATAATTTCCACCTTTAAAATGATGAACTCTCTCATATGAACACATTCACTTTCATTTCCTCTCTCGCACAGCGTCTGTGCTATGGGGCAGAAAACAGTAAAGTAAGATGATATTAGACACTAACAAATATCATTAAGCGCACACACACACAGATGTTGCCACATGAGGTGATTTAGATTCCAGCTAAGTACTTGCTTTTAGTGTCACAGCATTAATCACTGTACAGCAACACACACATCATCACATGACTCTTCCTCATAGCCATGGACACTAATATGGCATGTTCAGCAACATCTGATATATAGAACATATAGAACGTATAGATGTGGAACTTTTCATCCTGTAACTTCACAAACACAGACAGCTGTTCATTAAGTCCCACAGGTGCAGCGTCTTTTGGGAGGCAGTCCTTTGTGAGCTTGATTTTTATCCACATCAGAAACTCACACATTCACACTACATTTAAGTAATAGAATGAAGAATGAAAATTAGCTGAAAATACTCACCCTCAGGCCATCCAAGATGCAGATGAGTTTGTTTCTTCATCAGATTTGGAGAAATGTAACATTACATCACTTGCTCACCAATGGAGTGAATGGGTGCCGTCAGAATGAGAGTCCACAAACATGCAGCTTTTCACTTCACAAGATGGTGTGGATCACTTGTGGATTAATGTGATGTTTTTATCAGCTGTTTGGACTCTCATTCTGACGGCACCCATTCACTCCATTGGTGAGCAAGCAATGTAATGCTGCATTTCTCCAAATCTGATGTAAAAACAAACTCACCTGCATCTAGGATTTACCTGAGGGTGAGTACATTTTCAGTAAATTTTCATTTTTGAATCAACTATTCCTTTAAAACTGAACAATTTCAACCAAGAGGAAGAGGAAACGGCTCATTAAATAATTATTATCACTATCTTTACATGTAAGAGTCGGATAATGGCTCTATTGCTTTAAGATGCTCACTAGCCACTTGTCTTTCCTGCTTTTGTTACTGATTAAATTTCCTGCCCTTTAGGGGTCTGCATGTGGGTAAGACCATAAAACCTTATATTGATTCCCCATAATGTGGAATTTTATATGGAATCGTGAATTTAATGTGAAATATAATCAGTGAAACAAAAGAGGCTTGTTCTGTCTTGCAGCTCAAAGGTGATTTTAATGTGTAAATGATTTCCTGCTCAGTGGCATACAGGACAAAGACATGAGAACAGTGCCCCCTGTTGGCAAATATTCAGCATACAAGTTTAAAATAGCATAATATCACATTACTCTTGCTATTTCTTGAGTATACTATATGTATGCTATGCATAGTATGTGAATTTTCTGTATGCACATAATATATGTTAAAATGTGCATTATACAGCAGAATACACTGCATGGCATACAGTCTCCCATTTCCAGTGTGATAAATGAACCAGATGTAATATCAACTACTTTTATCATCTCTTTTTTTGACTTATGTAATAGATCTGCCAGAATTTTGACAAAATTAGGTTATAAATGTAAAACACTGTATTAATATTAGATAATAATATTAATATTACAGTTGAGGTCAAAAGTTTTCATACACCTTGCAATATTATAATTATTTTAGCAAAATAAAAGGGATCATACAAAATGTATGTTATTTTTTATTTAGTACTGACCTGAATAAGATATTTCACATAGTAGATGCTTAAATATAATCCACAAGAGAAAATAGTAGTTGAATTTGTAAAAATTACTTAGTTCAAAAGTTTACATACGCTTGATTCTTAATACTGTGTTGTAACCTGAATGATCCACAGCTGTATGATAGTTGCTCATGAGTCTCTTGTTTGTCCTGAACAGTTAAACTGTCTGCTGTTCTTCAGAAAAATCCTTCAGGTCACCCAAATTCTTTGTTTTTTGTTTTTTTTTTAGCATTTTTGTGTATTTGAACCCTTTGTATGATTGTATGATTTTGAGATCCATCTTTTCACACTGAGGACAACTGAGGGACTCATATGCAACTATTACAGAAGATTCAAACACTCACTGATGCTTTAGAAGAATAAACAATGCATTAAGAGCCAGGGTGTGAAAACTTTTGAACAGAATGAAGATCTGTACATTTTTCTTATTTTGCCTAAATATCATATTTTTTCATTTAGTACTGCCCTTCAGAAGCAACACAAGATATTTACATGTTTCCCACAAGACAAAGTAAGTTGAATTTACCCTGATCTTCAGATTCAAAAAGTTTTCACCCCCCAGCTCTTAATACATCGTGTTTCCTTCTGGAGCATCAGAGAGCATTTGGACCTTCTGTAATAGTTCCCTCAGTAAATAATAAAGTATATAATAATCCCTCAGTTGTCCTCAGTGTGAAAAGATAAAACTTATAATCATACAGTCATTGTTGGAAAGAATTCAAATACACAAAAATGTTGAAAAACCAAAGAACCAAAGGATTTTTCTGAAGCACAGCAGGCAGTTTAACTGTTGAGGACAAACAAAAGACTCATGAACAACTATCACTAAACAAATCAAAAAAAAAAAAAGAATCAAGCATTAGTTAATTTTAAGATAGTTTTAAGATTTAAGATATATAGGCCAGTACTAAATAAAAAATAACATGCATTTTGTATAATTAACATTTTGCAGATTCTGACTTTTGACCTCAACTGTAGTTATTTTTGAGAGCAACTTTCAAAGGTTTGTTTTTGAAAGAAGTTTCTTCCGCTCACCAAGGCTACATTTTTTGTCCAAAAAATACAGTAAAAACACTAATATTGTGAAATATTTTACGATTTAAAACAAGTGTTTTCTATATGAATATAATTTAAAGTGTAATTTATTCCTGTGATTCAAAGCTGAATTTTCAGCATCATTACTCCAGTCTTCAGTGTCACATAATACTTCAGAAATCATTCTAATATGCGGATTTGCTCAATAATAAAAAATAATATTGAAAACAGTTGTACTGCTTAATATTTTTATGGAAACCATAACACAGTCAAAACAGAGAACAAAACAGCTCATATTACTTCTAATTTATCGCACTGGAAAAAGAAGGTCAGCAAGAGCACACTGCATTGCATTGTGGGATGCAGTCATCTACCAGCTTCACAAGCACAAACGGCAGCATTTTACTTCCCAGCTCTAACCAAGTGTTCTTCATCGATGTGTAGCAGACACTAAAAATAATGGCTGGATGTTTTCTGCAGCACATGACGGAGCAGGATGTCTAAAATCCCTCCTGCCGAAATTCAAGTGTAATGGCCGGATATCTGTCTCAGAGACATGCTCGCTAACCTCCGTCCTGCTGCGCCTCAGCAACGCTCGCACTGACCATCCTCGTCAAAAACACTTTACCCATAGTTCCCTGCTGTGTGTGTGTGAGCTTTATTCTGTGATCTGAGACAGAACAACAAAAAAACATTACTGAACAGTACTTTTGTTAAGAAAAAAAAAAATCAATACAGCTACTGCCCTTTGCCACAGACGTGGGCCACTGTAGAGTAGCTGCAAGTTTCTTAAAATAAAGTTATTTTTTGACACCCAATAAATGGGTAACGTTTTACAGTATGGTTCCATTTGTTAACATTAGTTTACCTGGAATGAAAAGCATTTCTAAAGCATCTATTAATCTTAGTTAATGTTAATTTCAACATTTACCAATCCATTATTAAAAATCAAAAGTTGCATCTGTTAAAGTATTTAATGGACTAACATGAACTAACAATGAACAGTTGTATTTTTATTAACTGACATTAAAAAAATAAATAAATACTGTAACAAAAGTGTTCTCTTAGAGACAAAAGTCACTCTTAGTTAATATTAGTTAATGCATTAATCAGTGTTAACTAATTGAACCTTATTGCAAATTGTTACCAATAAATGCGTTTTCTATATTCTAAAAAAAGTCTTTGCCATAAGTCTTAAAAGTAAGCATTAACACTGTTTAAAAAATATTTTTTCATATTATATTATCCATATATATATATATATATATATAATATATATATATATATATATATATATATATATATATACCCATATTTTAAATAGACTAGACGTACTTTGTTCACAAATTTATTAACATTAGTTAATGCAGTAGGTATTATAAATTAATAATAAACAACGCTTTTTTTAACCATTTATTATAGAGGTTCATGATAATTCATAAATAAACTACTGTTCATTGTGAATTCATGTTTGTTCACTAAACCTGAACTACATGTTAAAAATGTAACCAGTGTTAACTAACTAAACACTAAAAGTGTTACCAAATAAATGTGTCCTCTATATTCTAAGCCTTAAAGCCTAGCATAAAAATATTTAAAATGTATTTAAATATACTTTAAAATATTTGAATATTTTATATATACATTTTAATATTTAATTTCACTGCAACACACATATTTTAAACCCTAGGTGTGTTTCTTTTATTAAATCCAAATATTTCTAATACAATATTTAGGTAACACTAACATATTAGAAATTAACAATAAAACAATACTTTTCAAAACAATACTTTGAATTCATGTTTGTTCACTAAACCTGAACTTGATATACCGTAAAGCTTTACCAAATAAATGTCTCCACTATATTCTAAGTCTTAAAACCAAGAATAAAAATATTTAAAAATGTATTTAAATCTATTTTAATACATTTTGCATATTTTATATATACATTTTAATATTTAATTTCACTGCAGCACACATATTTTAAACCCTAGGCATGTTTCTTTCATTAAATCCAAAAATCTATATTACAATATTTAGATGACACTAACAAGTCAACTTTATTAACATTAGTTAATGCAGTAGGTATTATAAATTAACAATAAACAACATTTTTAATGCATTTATTATAGAGGTTCATGATAATTCATAAATAAACTACTGTTCATTGTGAATTCATGTTTGTTCACTAAACCTGAAGTTAATATACAATTTTACATGTTAAAAATGTAACCAGTGTTAACTAACTAAACCTAAAGTTTTACCAAATAAATGTGTCCACTACATTCTAAGTCTTAAAACCAAGTATAAAAATATTTAAAATGCAATTAAATCTATTTTAAAATATTTTCCATATTTTATATATACATTTTAATACTGAATTTCACTGCAGCACACATATTTTAAACCCTAAGTGTGTTTCTTTTATTAAATCCAAATAGTTTTAATACAATATTTAGGTAACACTAACAAGTCAGCTTTATTAACATTAGTTAATGCAGTAGATATTAGAAATTAACAATAAAAACAATATTTTTAATGCATTTATTATAGAAGTTAATGTTAATTCATTAATAAACTACTGTTCATTGTGATTTGTGAATCTATGTTTGTTCACTAAACTTAAAATAACATTTTACATGTTAAAAATGTAACCAACGTTAACTAGCTAAACCTAAAGTGTTACCAAATAAATGTGTCCTCTATATTCTAAGCCTTAAAGCCAAGCATAAAAATATGTAAAATGTATTTAAATCTATTTTTAAATATTTTGCATATTTTATATATACATTTTAATATTGAATTTCACTGCAACACACATTTTAAACCCGAGGCATGTTCCTTGTATTAAATCTGAATATTTATATCACAATATTTTTATGCATTTTCAAACTTTTTAATGCATTTATTATAAAGGTTCATGTTAATTCATAAATAAACTACCGTTCATTGTGAATTAATGTTTGTTCACTTAACCTGAACTTAATATACAATTTTTGTTAAAAATGTAACCAGTGTTAACTAACTAAACCTATGTTTTAAGCCTTAAAGCCAATCATACAAATATTTTAAATGTATTTACATTTATTTTTCAATATTTTGCATATTTTATATATACATTTTAATATTTAATTTCACTGCAACACACATATTTTAAACACAAAGCATGTTTTACATTAAAATATTAGAGTAGGTATTATAAATTGACAATAAACAACACTTTATAATGGATTTATTATCTAGGTTAATGCTTTATATTTATAAATATACTACCGTTCATTGCTAATTCATGATCGTTCATTAAACATGACTTTATTATACAACTTATATTATGCAGAAATTAACATTCTAGACACTGACCTAGAAAATAAATGCTGTAAATCTACAGTTCATTGTTATTTCATGATACCTAATGCATTAATGTTAATAAATGAACCCATGTATTATTAAGTGTATAAATCAAAATACTTAATGAAACACCACAAATTTCTCAGGAGAGATTGTTGGCAGGCAGCCGATTTACTCTGATTTCTCTAGGGACTAAAAGATTTTTTATTTTTGGAGTCTCTAAACTATAGCCAGCTTTACAAAATAGTAAACTGTACTTTGCTAAAATAGACATCCACATATTTTTGGAAGCTTACAGTATATTCAGGTGAGGACAAAGTCTGCTCAAGGGGACAAAGCAAAAGTTTTGTGTGTGTTTTGAAGTTGGTCTGAATAAAACAAACTTTGGGGGCCAAAGACAAACATTGTTACAAGGTTGGCTTTTATTAAGCTGCCCCTGTGTGTGTGTGTGTGTGTCCCTTGTGCCCTCCTGCAGGGTCAAACACACACACAGATTAATTTATTCAAAAGGCATATTAACAAAATCTCTGCTGAGTTAAAGGTGCCCTTGTAACCAGGTTTACAGGGACCTTCTGCCTGCAATAAATCACTCCACAAACATCCATAATCTAAAGACAATTATCAGCAAGATAAATCTGCTGCGTTGAAAACTCAGGGTCATATTTCATCGGATGAAATTGGCAGCTCAAACCACAGGGAAACAAACTTGTTTAGCGGTACGCATCTGATTTCGTTCATCGGACATTGCTTATTTTGTCTCCCTCTCAATCTTTCACTTTCCACTCTTTTCTCATCCTCAGTAAATCATTGGTAATGACACTCCTGTGCAGTTTCCAAGATTTTCTCTCACTCTTTCACCTCGCTTGAATACTAACACGTTCATTTAAATACTCATCACCTTCATCTCTCTGCTTAAAATGTCTCTCTTCCTTCCTCATTCGTTTCACTGATTGACATTCGGATAAAGTGTGAGAGACAAGGGCTGGCTGGGACAATTTTCATTCTTTGTTGAATCTCTCGTGGAATAATCACTAAAGGAATAGTTCAACCAAAAATGAACATTTGCTGAAAGTTTACTCGCCCTGAGGCCATCCGGGATGCAGATGAGTTTGTTTCTTCATCAGATTCGGAGAAATGTAGCATTGCGTCACTTGCTCAACAATGGATCCTCTGCAGTGAATGGGTGCCGTCAGAATGAGAGTCCAAACAGCTGATAAAAACATCACAATAATCCACAAGTAATCCACACCACTCCAGTCCATCAGTGAACGTCTTGTGAAATGAAAAGCTGCATGTTTGTAAAAAACAAATCCATCATTAAGACATTGCTAATCGACGTTTCTCTATCCATAATATTGCTTTCTCCAGCAAAAAAAGTCATCATGTCTGAATCAGGAAAGAAATATGCACAGATCAAACATTGTTTACAAGCAAAAACAATCCAAAACAGATCAAAACAAATATGTTGGTGGATTTCGATGGGAGAAGACAACAGGAGAAGGACTTTTTCAATGGAGGAAGCATTACTATGAATCACAGTCTCATATTTTGGCCAGAAGCGAGGGTTTAAAGTTAAAAAAGCTTTAATGATCATTTGTTAATTTATGGACTGGAGTCTGTTTTGTTTTTATTAGCTGTTTTGATGGCACCCATTCAGTGCAACTCTTGCATGGCCTAAAGTAAACTTTCAGCAAATTTTCATTTTTGGGTGAACTGTGCAAAATAAACCTTGAAGTATTTATTCATCATTTACTCACCATCATGCTGTTTCAAATCTGTATGACTTTCTTTTGTGGAGCTCAAAAGGAGCTATTTTGCAGACTGTCTAAGCTGCTCTTTTCCATCCAGTGAAAGTGAATGGTGACCAAGGCTGTAAGACAAAATTGTCAAGGCAAGATGTTTCTCATGACTCTTTCGTTTGTAAGCTTTTGCTTAAATGCTTAAAATATGTTTTGTGGTTGTGCAGTTGAACGTTTACATACACCTTGCAGAATTTGCAAAATGTTAATTATTTTACAAAAATAAGAGGGATCATACAAAATGCATGTTACTTTTTATTTAGTACTGACCTGATTAAGATATTTTACAAAAAAATACATATAGTCCAGAAGAGAAAATATTGGTTGAATTTATAAAAATAACCTCATTCAAAAGTGTACATACTGTGTTGTTACCTGAATGATCTACAGCTGTTTTGTTTGTTTGTTTGTTTGTTTGTTTTTTAGTGATAGATTTCATGAGTCCCTTGTTTGTCCAGAACCGTTAAACTGTCCGCTGCTCTTCAGAAAACTACTTGAGGTCCCACAAATTCTATGGCATTTTTTTGTATTTGAACCCTTTCCAACAATGACTGTATGATTTTGAGATCCATCTTTTCACACTGAGAACAACTGAGGGACTCATATGCAACTATTACAGAAGGTTCAAACGCTAAATGATGCTCCAGAAGGAAAAAACGATGCATTAACAGCCAGGGGTGAAAACTTTTGAACAGAATGAAGATGTGTACATTCGTCTTATTTTGCCTAAATATCTTTTTTTCTTAATTTAGCACTGCCCTTCAGAAGCTACAGAAGATACTTACATCTATCCCGGAAGAGAAAATAAGTTAAATTTACCCTGATCTTCAAATTCAAAAGTTTTCACCCCCCTGCTCTTAATGCATTGTGTTTCCTTCTGGAGCATCAGTGAGTGTTTGAACCTTCTGTAATAGTTGCATGTGAGTCCTTCAGTTGTCCTCAGTGTGAAAAGATGGATCGTTGTTGGAAAGGGTTCAAATGCACAAAACTGCTGACAAACCAAAGAATTTGTGGGACCTGAAGGATTTTACTGAAGAACAGCGGGCAGTTTAACTGTTCAGGACAAACAAGGGATAAAAAAACACATTTGTGGATCATTCAGGTAACAACACCGTGATAAAAATCAAGTATATGTAAACTTTTGAACAGGGTCATTTTTATAAATTCTACTATTTTCTCTTGTGGACTATATGTAAACATCTTTCATGTGAAATCTCTTATTCAGGTCAGTACTAAATAAAAAATAACATGCATTTTGTATGATCTCTGTTATTTTGGTAAAATTAAGATTTTGCAGATTCTGCAAGGTGCATGTAAACTTTTGATTTCGACTGTATGTATACATTTCCTTATGAAACAAAAAAATATATATTTTAAAAAGTTGGACTATGTTGAAGCTGAAATATTTTATTCTGATATAGTTTTACATCACCTGTATTGATACTGTTACTGTAAAATGAGCAAACTTGTATAATAAAGAATAAGCAGATATTTCAAAACTAATTTGATAATGTATATGCCTTCTGTTCAGTTCAAATTCAGTTTGCTTCACATGTACTGAAAAAAATGTTTACTTCAATTTTCCCTCAGAAATTTCTAGTAAATGTTCTAAAATAATTACAAAGAAACGGGAGGTATACACAACGAATTAAATATGACATTTTGAACAACTAAAATAGTTTTTTCTCGTAAAACATACTCCAGTAATATTTTATTTACTTCGAAAAACCATTTTTATCCGCTTTGTTTTTTCCATTAGAATGGGCGCAGCCATGATGGTCATGATGCGTACAAAACAGCCCATTTTGCTGCTTGAAATTACAAATTGGTGTGTCTTATCATATTATTTGAATTTATTATCGTAATTATGAACATAGTGATTTGTAGTGCAAACTGTTTTACCGTTTACTGCACGTTTCCATTCTTCTCGTTATTTCCCTGATAGCGGCTAATGAACCGGAAGTCTCGCCCATAGGCTTAGTTCCGCTTTGAAGAATAAGGTGGATGGTATACATTAATCTATTTTATTTTGCATATCAAGCGTTGTTTGACAGACTGATTACCGTCCATTAGTTAAATGCTATTTTACTCCAATTAGTAAAATTAATGTGTATTAGGTCAGATTTGTGTTTGTGCGCTTCGTTAATAAATTAAGTGCAAATGTCAGTCATCCGGCAGGAAAGCTTGAATATGCAGGTGCTGCAAAAGTATAAAGCCACATTCAGCCCTAAATAACTCCGTCAAAATGATCAGAGAGAAACGAGCAGACGAGAGACAGTGAGTTTGCGACTGTGTAGGTGTTATAGGCAGACGAGAAGAGACAGCAGGTAAAATTATAATGACAGAGAAACACATCTGAATCATCCGCCAAATCAATCTGAAAATCACACCCATTCTGTCTCCATGTCTTTTCCTCCCACTCATGCATACAAATACTTTCCTCACAATGATTCACACACACATGCAAGATCCCAATTTTACAGTCCAGACTTTGCAATGATATAAAACTTCTTTGATGATAAAATAAAACAATATAGCCATTAATATTAAAAAAAAAAAAAAAAAAAAAACAAACATATCCGTAGATATTTAATGTGATGAAGTACAGTGCAGCTGTGATAACTCTAAAGAATTATGCATGTTAGTTTTGAGTAAATAATCAGCACAGCATTCAGAAACTACCAAACATACAATAAAGCACATCAAAGCACCTAATTGCTTTCTGGCGAAAAACAAAAACAAAAAAACAAAAAACAAAATCTGCCTTAATTTTCATATAAGTAAACAGCGCCACCATGTGTACAAAGACTGCTACACCATTCACACAATACAACAGTAGAACTGCTGATGTTTATTCATAACAACTAATAAATATCTGCATTCAGCCTTATTACATATTCATATAATACATATATTTAATTATATATTAATATATAATTAAACATATATAGGGACTGAAACATAACAGAAAGCAGTTTAAGTTGTAAACTATTTGCTTTGCGTGGCTATTATTAACTAAAAGTATTAAAAACATTTTTTAAATTGAAATAAATGTGAAATAAAATATAAGTATTAGATAAAAAATTAAACTAAATGAAAATTCAAAATGTTGTCTTTGCAATTATAACTGAAAGTTAAAGCATTACAATTAAAAACAGGAAATCAATAAAAACTAAAACTGAAATAAAAAAATTAATTAATTAAACAAAAATAATGTTTTTAAATATAATAATAAAAATGGCAAATGCACATAACAAAATTACTTAAAAAAAATAAATAATAATAATAGCAGTAATAATAATAATAATAAATTCTTTTTATATGATATTTTCTGTAATTTATACCCAAATCTTTTATTATTTATTATCAGTATATTGTCTTTATTTGTGCACGTGTCTGTGTTTGGTGCTAGGTATTATTAATACAAGAGAAGAAAATGCATAAAAAGTAGGAGGAGGAGAAGAAATATATATAAAAGAAGAAATATAAAAGAAGATAGAGATAGAAATGGAAAGGAAAAATGAAATGAATGAATGGAAAGATATAATAAAGTATGAAAAATATATCTATATAAATAAAAGCATATTTTATCAGTATAAAATGAATAATAAAATAACACTGCTTTGTGTCTAATAACTTATTGTTGATGATTTTTCTATTCCTGGAATACAAGAGACAAACTGAAGCCTCAGTTTCAGGAATGGTGTAAGCAAAGTTACAAGAGAAAAATCTAACCTAAAGATCATAATTTAGTAACTCAGATTTATGGTGCATAAATAAGAGTTGAGTGCAAAGCTAAAGAATCAGCAGAGTTCATGTCTGTCTGATGGGTGAGTGGAGGTAAGCTTGAGCCGCTGAGGTGTGAAATACAGAAGGAGCAAAAGGAAGAGTGAGAAATGAATATTGAAGACGTTCTTGGGGGACTGAAGTTACCCACTGATCCACAAAATACAGACTACAACATCAGCTCATGGAGCATTACTCTTCGTAAGGTGCTCTGTCTTCCTGAATCTAACAAAAATAATTACATTAAGATGTAAGTGTAAGTCAGTGTCATAAATCGCAATGATATGCTAGTGTCTAAAGCATAACTGAATGAATATAACAGCCAAAATATGGTTAAATAGCAACCTTCAATGCAAATTTGTAGTAACATCACAATTATGTTTTTAATATCCATTCTTTATATGAGAAATAAAGTTGTTTTGGAATTTATCTATAACTGCAAAGTCTTGGATACAAAAAAGCTATTGAGTATTTTAATTATTCTTCCCCAGGAAAAGTAATCAATTTCGTTAAACGCATGATGCATTTTTGTGCCCAACTGTGGGGCATGTTGTCACACTATTTAAAGAACATTTTCACAAAGGTGCCTGCAATTTAACAGCCTTTCAGTTAACCACTCTCAAATAAATAGGTAAATTACATGATGTTTTATTATATATACTATGAATTAGATACTAAATGTTTGGACATCTACTTTTTCTATAACTGTTTATTTTATTTATTTATTTTATCTTTTTGCCGTATAAATTAATAATACAGTCCACAATGCAGTGACAAATCATTAACATTTGAGCTTTTTTGGAATTTCTGAGAAAAAAGTCAGAATTGCAAGATATAAACTCACAATTCTTAGTTTATTTCTTAAAATTCTGACTTTCTTCCTCTGAATTCTGAGTTTACAGCTCACAATTCTGTGATTTTTTTAGCCACAGAATAAAAAAAAGATAGAATTATGACTTTTTATCTCAAAACTTTTAGTAATTGCCAGTTTATATCTTACAATTCAAGAGTTATTAATTTCTTTTAATCATAGTGGGTTTTTCTTTTTTTTTTTTTTTTCAGAATTCTGCATTTACATCTCGCAATTCTTTTTCTCACAATTCTGATATAATGTTATATATACTATAAATTAGATACTAAAAGTTTGGAAACCTACTATTTTATTACTATTTTTTTCTACCTTATAAATTACTAGTAGTACAGTCCTTAAAACAATAAGGACTTTCAGAATTCTGACTTTTTTCTCATTATTCTTAGTTTATTTCTTAAAATTCTGACTTTTTTCCTTGGAATTCTGCGTTTACAATTCTGTGTGATAAAAAAAAGATACAATGATGACTTTTTACCTCAAAATTCAGACTTTTTTTCTAGTAATTGCCAGTTTATATCTTACAATTCAATAGTTTTTAATTTTTTTAATTTTAACTTATTTCTCACAATTCTTAGTTTATTTCTTAAAATTCTGACTTTCTTCCTCTGAATTCTGAGTTTACAGCTCACAATTCTGTGTGTGTTTTTTTTAGCCACAGAATTATGACTTTTTATCTCAAAACTTTTTTTCTAGTAATTGCCAGTTTATATCTTACAATTCAAGAGTTATTAATTTCTTTAATCAGGTCTTTTTTTTCAGAATTCTGTGTTTACATCTCGCAATTCTTTTTCTCACAATTCTGATATAATGTTATATATACACTATAAATTAGATACTAAAAGTTTGGAAACCTACTATTTTATTACTATTTTTTCTGCCGTATAAATTACTAATAGTACAGTCCTTAAAACAATGCAGTGACAAATCCTTCATATTTGAGCTTTATCTTGATTTATAAAGAAAATTCTGAGCAAAACATCAGAATTGCTATGTATTAGCTCAGAATTTGGGCTTTTTTCTCATAATTCTTAGTTTATTTCTTAAAATTCTGACTTTCTTCCTCTGAATTCTGAGTTTACAGCTCACAATTCTGTGTGATTTTTTTAGCCACAGAATAAAAAAGATACAATTATGACTTTTTATCTCAAAACTTTTTTTCTAGTAATTGCCAGTTTATATCTTACAGTTCAAGAGTTATTAATTTCTTTAATCATAGTCTCCCCCCCACACACACACACCGCGTTAAAATTAAATTCTGTGTTTACATCTCGCAATTCTTTTTCTTACAATTCTGATATAATGTTACATATTACATATACATATATATATACACATAGATTTAATAATAATTAATAATACAAATAAAATAAACTTAGGACTTTTTATCTCACAATTCAGAATTTTTTCCAAGCAATTCCAAGTTTATATCACAACATTTTTTTTTCTAGCAATAGCAAGTTTATATCTCACAATTCTGAATTTATATATCATATTTAGAAGCAAAAAAGTCTGAATTGTGAGACACAACAGTCATAATTTCCTTTTTTTAGATTTTATCTTGTGGAGAAAACTGACTTCCATAGATTCCATGTCTGCAATCTGGACGTTCTCTCACCAACTTCATGTAAAACGCTTTTCCCATGTATGCTGGACACTTGTTGGCTACTTTTTTCCTGACCATTCAATCAAACTCAACTAAAAATCAACGTTTTGAAAAGAAATAGACATGTAACCACAATACCTATCTGACTCCATCATTAATTTGACACCACAATTCCCGTCCGTTCTGCAGTACTGTATCTTTAAGTGATTTCTGAAGGTAAGTCGGAAGGCAGAAGGGGTGCACGAGACGGCTGCGCGCGCCCGCTCCCGTATGTGGACACTCCAAAAAATGTGTTAAGAATTACAAAAGCTGGATCTGTTACACTGGAAGATAAACGCAACAGCTGTTCATCAGTCGTAAGGTGAGCCTCATCCCGTTATCTGTCGTGTGCATGCTGTGGGCTGTTACTTCTGTGATGTTTTTCGTTAGAGAGACACAATACAAAGAGAGGGTTTTGCAAAATGAACCGGCGAGAAGTGAAGAGGCCCCGCAAGCGTCTCAGCGTTTACATCTCAAGGCGAACTTTAGCCTTCCACCTTCCCTTTCTTTGCTACATTGTAGGGGGCTGTTGTATTAAATGTCACATTTAAACCCACGACCTCTGAACTTCGCCTTAACAGATCCTCTTTTGACACTAACCGAGTGTAAACACGGCCGGAGACACACCGTGGCCGGCAGGCGGAAGACGCTGGTTCCTCTACGGTGTCTCTTAGCTCCACTCCCCGGTCGCGAGTGCAGGCAGAGCCGCGAGCTGCGCGCAGGGACAGCCCGGTGCGCCGGTGAGACGGAGCTCTGACGGCGGGTTGCAAAAGCACAAAAAACACCACAAGTTTCTCGGAATGAAGTGCGAAGGAGATACAATGTGTCCATTTGGCGGGAGTTTCATTGTGGCATCATAGTAGAGGGAGTTATTTTGTCATAACTTACGGGAGTTTATTGTCTGAGGAGATGAAGCGGGTGAAGGCGGCGGAGGGGCCTCGGCTACGGCACCGCTCGGGTATCGATGCATTTAGCCTATGCACCCTTAAAATTAGCAATAGCAATTGATATGAATATAACCTTTCTGATTCCTCTTAACGATTCTTATTCATTAACCGTACTATTAAGGACTATTTTAGTACTTTAGGCGAACTATGATACTAAATGAAATTTTTGTTAATATTCATTCTCCTCATGTGATGATATCATTCAGCAAACGTAGCAAAGCACAAATAAATGTTCACATGATTTTGTCTGTTGTGTAAATAAAATAATTCCAATAATTGGGTCTAAGTATGTAGTTAAAAACGACTAAATATTAAAACACATGTAAATAATTTAATTTGTTAATTTATATAAATCGCCACTGAATCAAAACGCATCACGTTGTTATATGAACAACGAGTCTGTGAGTACACTAAGCCAAAAATAACACCCTGGCAGTCCTTGGCTAATTAGAAGTAAAGAAAGTAATAATTTACAGTTTAGTGAGTCGGATTCATTCAGCAAACGCTCCGAATCTCAAATGATTCACTAAAAGAGTCGGTCCATAAGAGTCATTCGTTCGAAGCTCGTACTTGTGGTCGCAGTGTTGTTGATTCAGTAAAAAGAATCTCGTCATAAGAGTCGTTTGTTCGGGACTCGCGACTCGAGCCCAGCGTCCCAATGTGCATACTGTCCACCCTATCTGCTCTAAATAGTATTGAAAATTACGACTGTTTAGGATGGATAGTATGCACACTAGGATGCAGGCGAGATGTTTTTTATTTAGTAAAACGATCTGGTTTATAAGAATCATTTGATCGGGAATTGGACTACACTGGTACTGTTTGTTTTGATTCACTAAAAAGAACCGATTTATAAGACTCAATAGTTTCGGACTGGAAAATCGCTGCTCATAATGTAATGTAATGGTGTCAAATCGTGTCTTATTAACAGCTCTTCTGCAGAAAATGTAATTATTTAACGCAACAACAACATGTAAAAATGTATCAGTTTGCAAATATATAAGTTATTGTGTGTTCATAGCAAATATTGGCAGGGTTGAAGTATCTCATTCTCATTAGATGTCACTGAAACACCTGTTATTGCTTGGACATGTTGATAATTGCATGTTGGTTGTCCTAGTTTTCAAAAATGTTGAATGCTTTAAAGCTTACAATTTAGGATGAGATGAGATTTATGACATATAATAGACCTGTGTTGTTTCTGAATGGCAATAAAGTTATCCCTATAAAGTTATCTAAGGAATATCCCACACAGATCCTCTTTGCCTGATGAAGCTGAGTTAGCATTTCCCAAATTTTTAAGACATTTTTAGGGAGTTTTAATGTTTGCCTGTGTAATTGCAACTTAGTACCTATAATCTTGGCAGGGCTCTAAGCGCTATTACGACTGAATTGTGATTTACCAGATTACACATGGAACAAACACTGGGCTAAATATTATTAGCCCTTCTAATAAATGCCTAATTAACTAGTGTGTTCAAAAAAAAAAAAAAAAAAAAAACATAATTATATAGTTAATTTTAAAATTTGCATTTAGCATTTTTTTTTCCCCCTCTGCTCTCTGTGACCCAGCTACGACCCATATTTGAGATGTGGGCCTACTCATTTTGCCTTGGAGGCTGGGAAGCCCAACATAAATTTTTGTACCAGGCTCTGTAAATTTTTGTGACAGCGCTGCCTGTAATAGGGGAGACTGGGGAATGTCGTAACATCTGTTTGCTTTAACGTCAGTTAATGTTCAGTCTTTTTTATCATTTTCCCGTAAATTTCTGCTAAGTAATTAAAAAAAAACATGAACAGACTGTTAATAGAAGTAACAGAATCTGCTGACGATACAAGTTCTGTCAGTTAACAATCATTAACCATGTCATGGTATGTTTTAGAATTAAATGTTACTTATATTGTTCTGTTTCTTCCTTTTTAGAATGTAAACAAGATCACCGGTGGAGCTTCCCCATGCACCTACATCCCTTCCATTCCGACCTTCTAGAATGTTCCTGAAGACAGTTCCTCCGGTGGTGGCTATTCACTCGGAATGGAGGTCCAATAAAAGCTGCAGCCTGCCTCTCTTTTTCAATGACAGTGCATCCGACAGCGACCTTGCCTCTGTTAGCGGCACCCCCATCCCACAGAAGATCCAGATGATTATAGAGAGCCTCCACAGCACCCAGTCTTCGGACATGAGCGAAAACATGCAGACCGAAAAGGCTGCTCATTCCAGCCACGAGACTGGCTACAAGGGTCAGATGCGACTCATGGAGACGTCTGCGAGATCCCGGCGAACGGGGGCGGACACTAAGCTTCAGACCGCCAGGTCTGATACTGGCGACGATTCGGACAGTGACGATTCTGTGGACAGAGGCATTGAGGAGGCCATTCAGGAGTACTTGAAGGAGAAGGTGGACCACAAGCGCAAAGGGGATCCGATGACAAGTTCGCCCCCAGCGCCCAAGCTTCAGCGGAGGGAACCAACTATCCCAGATGCTGCTAAACATCACACACATTCCACTAGTGCTAAGGTGCTAATTTCAAGCAATCATATACAGAGAGCATTGAGTGGGACGCAACCCTTGAAGAAGAAAGTCAAGAAGAAGAAACTAAGCAAAGAAAATCCCTTTAAGAAAGCAGACACAAGTAAGGTTCTGCCTGTGAAAAGTCTTCCTCCACCCAGAGCTAAAAAAGGATCTTCCTCGTCGTCTGAGATGGACAGATCTCCACCTCGCCTTGTCATTAAAGAAGAAGAGGAATGGCTCGATTCAAGCAGTGACGATGGAATTGAAGAAGAGATTCAGAGATTCCAGCAGGAGAAAAAAGAAAAACAGGAAGGTGAAAAAGACACCCTGAAAACACGACAAAGGGAGGACTCTGATTCAAGCAGCGATGAAGGTATTGAGGAAGCCATCCGTCGCTTTCAAGAAGAAAAACACAAGCAGAAGAAAAATAAAAGTCCTCTTAAACCTGCCCAACTTGTGCCTGCGCAACGTAGCAAACCAGCCGTCGCTTCTCCCGAATGCATGAGCACTCAGCCACTCAAAGCACTGTCCAAGAAGAGCAAGAAGAAGTTGACAACCAAGAAGTCTAGTCTCCCTACACCACTGGGCGTAAGCCACTTTTTGAACAAGTACACACCCCAGGGATCTAAAGTAAAAGGGTGTACGCCTCCGCCTTTAACCCCAAAACCAACCCACACCGAACATCAGATCCATTCCAGCCTGAAGGTCAACACTGCTGAGCTGATGTGTGCTGAAGCAATTCTAGACATCTCCAAAACTGTCATGCCTGAGGTGTTCGAGTCCAACTTAAGCATTGCTAACAGGAATTTGCTTCAGACGCCAGCGTTCCCAACTGTTGCAACATCTGCGGATAAAAGTGATGAAAGCTCCGTTGACAGCGAGGATGGAATTGAACAAGAGATAAGGAAATTTTTGGAGCATAAAGCAAAGATGAACAAAGAGCTTCCGACAACAGCAGGTGCACCTCCATCAGCTTCAGGAGATCCCACAGCAAGCAAAGAGCCAAAGAAGAAGATGAAGGAAACCCAGTCGAATAAAGGCGTCAGGCTCTCCCTGTCAAAAAAACGCAAGTTTAAAGAAGAACAAAACAAACTTTCCAAAGATGGCGACTTGGTTTTGAATGATAAAGAGGAGCCTCCAGGGCCGCCTCTGATTCATAGTGACTCCACCAGACCGGAGGGTTCATCCACTCCCACTGTGACGTCACATTCAAGTAGTCCGACCACAATAAAGAACAGCAAACCGAAGCAGAACTCCCCACCTCGTAAGGGTACGGACAGTAGTGTACCCAAAGACAAAGGTTCCACTTACAGTATGTCCAGCCCGAAGACTTTGATTGGCTCAGAGAGAAACGACAGCAGTGACAAAAGCAGCTCTCTGGACAGCGATGAGGATCTAGATGCTGCAATTAAAGACTTGCTTAAAACAAAGAAAAAAGTCAAAAAGAAAGTAAGGGACTTGAAGGCAAGAAAAAGCACCAGACCTTCCGAGGCTTCATCTTTGGATGCTGTGAAAAAACTGAAGCCTCTTACAGATCAAAAGAGTATCCTACCTTCCAAGCTTGCAAGCAAGTCTGGCATCTTGAAAGGTGGCAAAGAAACTCTGAATGTTCAGACTAAAAACGACAAGGGTCATAAAAGCAAAGTGGTTAAAGGCAAATCAGAAGTCCAGAACATCAAACAATCTAAGAGTCCCGCACAAGCTGAAAAGGTGACTGGGAATGGTGGGGTTCCCAAACCCCAAGATGTGGATGTACCTTCCAATCCGCATGTAGAAGACGACGACAGTTCTGTAGACAGCGATGACAGCATTGAGCAAGAGATCAGGAGATTTCTAGCTGAAAGAGCTAAGGAGTCTACACCTCTTGCTGCAAATGCCAAACAGGAGGAAGAGTCCGTAGACTCCTTGACCTCACCTGCAGAGTGTGACGTTAAACCAGAACTTCAAAGGATTCTAATTGAAACTCCAGTTTCTGCTTCAACATCAACCTCTGGAAGATTCTTCAAAACTGAAACACAAGCAGAATTCATAGGCACACCTGCAAGATCTGTGGACGCACCTGCGGAACTCAACAAGGGACCAGTCTTGACACCTGGCAGCTCTTGCATTATGGGTTTTAGGAGGACCGAAAGTCAAAAATGTGAGATCTCGACCCTAAGAGATCCAAAGAACGGCAGCTCCCAGATAGGAAAGGACTCTCCGACAAGTCATGGCATCAAACCCAACTCCTTCACTACACCCTCTGCGAGTTCAGATACACCTCGATCATCGGGTCATCAACACCAGAATCTGTTCCTGATGAGACCCGTTAATAGCAGTATGTCCGACGTCAAGGATCTTTCCTCGGCAGATGGAAATGACCTTAACCTTAGCCGCCAGAGTAGATCCGCCACTAAGATACCTTTAAAGGATGTCATTAGTTCTCTTTGTCCCTCACCTATCTTGAAACCTCAGATTAGTTCCCCTGCTCTCACCCCTGCTGACCTCCCGACCTCGGCGCCCCCTGGGGGCAGGACAGAGGGACTTTACTTACATAACCGCCTGAGAAGGGACCGGAACCTCTCCGATAGACCACACTTATCCACCTCGCACCTATGCCAGCCCTACCAGGGCATCAGCGTAATCCAGTTACAAAGGGACCAGGCTGCTTTCTCAACGCCCTTAGAAAAGTCAAACCACCTGCAGGTTAGCCAGACTGAGGCGAGCGACTCCGCTGCAAGTTTAGGAGAAAGACAAAGGGAGGGAGAAAGTGTTAGCAAGGAAGAGAAAGAGCAGGAAGATGAGGAAGAGAAATGTGTTGATGAGACAGATGTAGAGTCAGAGGAGGAAAGGAAAGATCAGAAGACAAAAGACAGAAGGAAGCAGCCCCCAAATCAGTGAGTACCTACCTGTTCTCTCCAAACACACACACACACACATATCAGTTGAGGGAACATGGTTGCCAAAAGCTCAGTACATATCCATGCCTTCGTTCCATCTGAGATACGAAAGACGACTTTGTCAAATTGTTGTTGATTAGAAAGATTAATGAGTGTTCTGGTCATCGGTTCAGGCGGATCTGTGGATCCAAATCTGTGATTTTGCAAGACTCCCAACCATACAGCCGAAATTTTCTTTCGGCTTTAAGCATTAGTTGTTTTATTTTAGCATTAGCCTGACGGACTGCAGCGTCTCATCCTGCATTTCAATGTTTCTGTCTTTTTGTACTGTATGATTTAGGTTCCAAGGGACGTCACGTAGGACTTTTTGAGTGTACCACATTCTTTTTTGTATGTTTGTACATTTATAAATATATTTAAAAGCAGACATGATGTCATGAAGAGAGATTAAAATTTTTTTTTATTGTTTTTGTGTTGTACTTTCTCTGCAGCAGCTGCAGCATTTCTGAATGAATCCTGCTTTACATACTTTGCTTTTTGAGAAATTCTTATTTGAGACTGCAATTAAAAACCGAAGGTTTATGAAAAGATGACAATATCATTGGTGAGTTTACATGTTAAATAGTTCCCATGTTTAAATATCTACTCTATCCATTTTTCCTGCAAAAAATCTACATCAGTGCAAATTGCATCTTTAAGTACTAAACTGTATGAAGAACTGCTGAATGTAAAAGCCAAGAGCACGAAAACGAAAGCATATTCATTTGTAACTCGTTCACAATGGTTCAACATCATCATTTAAACCCTCGACCTCTGAGAAAACGTTTTGAGTCACCTTTCAGAAATGTTAAAAAACCCTTGAGGTTTCTAAATGAGGAAAATCTCCTCAGTGCAACAGTGAATGACTAAGAAGGGCCTCATTTGTGAAACACAAGCAGAATGCATTTCCGTAAAATAGTTCTCAAAACCTTGTGTAAATTGTTCCATTCAATTCAATGTGACAATCTACGCAAGAATAGTTTTATGAACAATTATCAAGAAATTAGTTCTGCTTGTGTTCTAAACGAGATCCTTTGAGTTTACATATGTATATAGAATGTGTATGAAAAACAGCCATTTACTTGGTATTAAAATTTTTTATAGAAAAACGCCAGTAGCAGTTATCTTTTTTTTTTTTTTTTTTTTTTTAATCTTCGATTTACTAACATGCCCTCAACAAGCATATTTTGTTCACAATGTTCCCTTTTAACATTTTGTTTTACATATTCTTATCATAACCAGGTTATTTTGTACAACTGGACAACATTCAAAGATGCAAATGTTTCAAAATTCAGTAATTTTTCTCTTTTTGCACATATTTGCATACTGCATTTTTCAAGTCACACACTCCTGCACCTGTTTCTTAGTTCCTTTTTTCTGTTGCTTATTATATGTAGGTGTTTCCTATGTGAAAAGAATGTTATTTATTTTTGTTTATAGAAGAGAAGAAAGTAAAGACTCATGCTGACTATGCTGGGCATTGCCAGTTTTCATAAGTATTTTGCAAAAAAGAAAAAAAGGATTTTTTGGTCCCCTGCTCTGCACAGAGAAACAAAACTCAAACTGTATCTCTGAAGATGTATAATAAAAATTGACTTTGAGACACAAGGCTGTTTGGTTCTTACTCTGTGTTTGTGTGTGTGTGTGTGTTTGTTTGTAAAAATGCATGAACGTGTGAATTCCTATCAGTATCTAGCACGGCTTCCTCTGTGTTGTATCTTAAAATAAATTAGCTTCCTTTCTCACAGATGTCTACATTGAAGCTAATGGCAGTCTGTGTTTTTTGCATGACATGTAACTGATTGCTGAATATTCAAAATATTTTATTTTTTATAGTTCTGTCCTGTTTTATAGCCAGAGTAATTAAACACTTTATCAAAAGGAGCGACCTGTGGAGTTTCATCACAAAAGAAGATTAGACGATTTCTTTACTCTGTAATGTAATGCATTATTTATTTCATTATTTGTCACTGAATATTATATTACATTATGTCCACACGTTGTGTTAGTGACTAATTAAGCTGTGTTGGTTGAAGTTGTTGATGCATGAGATATCTTGCATGCTTCTATTGAAAATGATGTTTTGATTTTACTTAAAGCATGTAAAATTCTAGATTTGCCTATTCTGAACTCTAATGCTAAATACCCAGTGAACACATTTTAATAAACCAGTGTATTTTATTTTTTGATGTGTCTGCCAAATGCATAAATGTTGAATCGAGCTCTAAACTGAACTGTGTCTTAACAAAGAACATGCCTTGTGTTTATAATATCAGCAATTACTTTGGTTATTTGTCTTTGCAGCACAGATGCAGAGACTGACAGTGTGTATGAATGTGTAAATCTGTTTCTTTTGTTTGCTCCAGGTCTTTGTCCACCTCTATAGATCCAGGGTTGTTGTTGAGTCCATATATCGCTCTGGACACAGAGGAGAGGAGTCTGAAATTCCAAACCAGGCGCCTCCTTATTCAAAAGCAGCTAGAGGTACATAAAAAGACTATTAAAAATGCATGCATTTACTTGCAGACACACTGATGTAACACAGATTTGATACACCTAATACATGTAAGGGAATAAATACCCTACCTGATGGCTGAGTTTTTGATTGTGTGCATGTTGTAGGAAAGCAAAACAGTAAAACGAAGGCTGCAGTTTGTGGTCAATTTTAACAGGTAAGTAGACCTACACTTACTTGAGGCTTAGGTTATAGATGTTATTTAGATATTTTATGGTTGCTAAGCATTAGTGTTTATAATGTTTTGTTTTATTACAGATAAACTGAAGCCACTGGAAAATATAATGAAAACGAGGTTCTCATGTTCAGGAGAATATTATAGTATTAAATATATTTAGTATTTAAGAACATTTGTTCTTGTTTTATGTTTGTTTTTACTCGTCTCTCTGTTTCAGACACTAATTTTAGCCAGCGTTCTTTATTCCCGTTATTTAAATTGTTCATTGTAGTCAAACTGACACCGGTTCCTTCAATAAAGTTTTGAATGGTTTCATATTACTGGGCCATTGTGGTACTTGTAGTTCGTGTGGTCTGCACTGCAACGGTTTTTATCAGCGTGGAGAACAGCATTACCCACAATCCTCTGCGCGCTTAAGCTCAGTGGGCGGAGCTCGAACGGAAACATGGCAGCGGGCGTCTTAACTGGAGGTGAAATAAAACGTGTTTTTATTTAATGTTAATGTGCTTAAAGCATATTTCATTATGTAAACAATATATTAGTAACAATTAATAGCATTATAATCTCTTGCTTGTGATTAGCAATGGCATAATACATTAACGTTACGTGAACATCGAGTTTTTGTAATGACTTTCTGAGCAGTTTTGCTCAGACTTTGGAGAAGAAAAATATATGTATTATTTAATAAATGAATTGAATGTGGTCGGTTTCAGTAAGGCAGGTTGTCCGGGGCCCTCGGTTGGTCTCTGCTGTATTCTCATGTCACGGACAGTCATTCAGCTCCGCGGCAGCTGCAGTCAGAACACCGCCAGCACCGACAGACAACGGTGAGAATGTCTGAGATATCATGAAGAAGTGATTATGACATATGCATACATATATTTTCTGCCAGTTTGTAGTATATAAAAGGTATTTTAATGCGCGGGTCTGATGAATTGTTTAGAGAAAAAGCTAAATAAAATAAATGTAAATATTATGTTAAAATAAACTATTGGTACATAAAACAATTAATTTAAAAAAACATAAAGATAAAATTACCTTATGTAATTTAATAGAAACTAAACATTTTCAAAATATTTTACACATTTTAAACACAGTTCTCACTGTATAAATTGGGTCTTTACACATAAAAATATGCTTCATTTTAAGATGGGGGTATATATGCTATTTTCTGTAAAGCAGTAAAAATGTTAAAGCACTATATAAAAGAACTTCATTCTTATGAAGAGATTGTAACATATTATATTCATTCATAGCTCATAATTGTTTCTATATGTTTGTGTTACATGTTCAGCTGCTACAGAGAAGATCCTGAACTTCCCACTCACTCAACCAGACTATTTTCGCTTGTCTGAGCTCTTCTCCATGAAGGACCTGTTTGAAGCCCGTGTTCATCTCGGACACAAGAAAGGCTGCCGGCATAGGTGGGTCACTGACATAAAAGGGATCGTTTAAGGGATAGCTCACAGAGGCTGCATTTAGTTGATCAAAATTACAGTAAACAGTAAAATTATGAAATATTATTTCAATTTAAAATTCCTATTTTTTCTGTGAATTTATTTAAAAATGTAATTTATTCCTGTGATGTCAAAGCAGAATTTTCAGCGTCTTTACTCCAGTCACATGATCCTTCAGAAATCATTCTAATATGCTTATGTACACATTACCAGTCAAAAGTTTTTGAACAGTAAGATTTTTAATGTTTTTAAAGAAGTCATTTCTGCTCACCAAGCCTGCATTTATTTGATCCGAAGTATAGCAAAAATAGTACAATTTTGAAATATTGTTACTATTTAAAATAACTATTTTCTATTTGAATATCAGAATCAGAATCTTTTTTTATTGCCAAGTATGCTTGCGCATACTAGGAATTTGTTTTAGTGTCATTAGCTTCCAGTACACAGAGACAGCAACAACATACAGACAAGAATATATTTTAAAATGTAATTTATTCCTGTGATTTCTAAGCTGAATTTCTAGCATCAATACTCAAGTCACATGACCCTTCAGAAATCATTCTAATATTCTGGTTTGCTGCTCAGAAAACTTATTATTATTATTATTATTATTATTATTATTATGTTGAAAACAGCTGAGTAGAATTTGTTCAGGTGTCTTTGATGAATAGAAAGTTCAGCATTTATCTAAAATAGAAATCTTTTGTAATATTCTAAATGTCTTTATCATCATTTTTGATCAATTTAAAGCATCCTTGCTAAATAAAAGTATCAATTTCTATCATTTCTTTCCCAAAAACAAAAAAACTAAATTATACTAACTCCGAGCTTTTGAATAATATAGTGTACAAACTTTTGACTGGTAGTCTATATTCGAAAAAATTCCGTTTTTATGACCTTATATTTCTATACATAAATACACACACACACACACATTTCTAAATCCTAACGTTAGTGTTTCTCTGTCTAGGCTCATGGAACCATACCTTTTTGGTTCTCGTCTGGATACTGACATCATTGATCTGGATCAGACCGTAGAACACCTCCAGCGGGCGCTCAACTTCGCGGCTCACGTGGCGTACCGCGGCGGCATCATCCTGTTTGTCAGCCGCAGGCGGCAGTTCGGACACCTGATAGAGACGACGGCCCGAGAGTGCGGCGAATACGCTCACACGCGCTACTGGAAGGGCGGCCTGCTCACCAACGCCCCCGTCCAGTACAGCCCTGGCGTCCGGCTGCCGGACCTCATCGTATTCTTCTCCACGCTCAATAACGTTTTTCAGCAGCACGTCGGCATCCGGGACGCAGCCAAAATGAATATTCCCACGGTGGGGATTGTGGACTCTAACTGTAACCCCAGTCTCATCACCTACCCAGTGCCCGGCAACGATGACACCTCTGTTGCCATGGAGATGTACTGCCGGCTGTTTAAAATGACCATTAACAGAGCAAAGGACAAGAGGAGACAGATGGAGCTTCTCAAGGGTATTTCAGCCTCAGTATGAGGTCAACGAGGCTCAACATCTCTACTCAGAGTTCGTGTATATGTGTATGCTGTCCTCACATAGAAAGTTCAGTGGAAATATGGAGTCCAAAAAGTAATGCAATTAAAATTCAGATATATTAAAGTATTATTTTGATTTAAGTTCAGTACCTAAAAACATAAAACATGTGACCATCCTAGAATATGGATGCCCGTTTCTGCCACGGAATGAAAAAGGTGATTTCAACTTTATTTCACAATTCTGACTTTTTTTGTTTGTTTGTTTGTTTGTTTGTTTCTCTCCAAATTGCAAGACAAACTCAGAATTTAGAGGAGAAAAAAGTTACAATTCTTAGTTTATATCCTGCAATAATAAAAAAAAAAAAGTTTCCATCTCACAATTCAGTATTTTTCCAGACATTTAATGAAAAAACATAATTGCTCTTTTTATCTCACAATTTAGACTTTTTCCCCCTCAGAACTGAGTTTATATCTCACAGTTCTGAGAAAAAAAGAAAAGAATTGGGTGATATTAACTCGTGAGAAAGTCAAAACTGTGAGATAAAAAGTCACAATTACCTTTATTTTTTTTATTCTCTGGCAGAAACAGGCTTCCATATGGAACTAAAGATGTCCCACTTAATTAGAAAATGTAAAATCCAGTGACTTAAAACTGATTATTTATTGTTTTTCTTATTCAGTTTCCATTGATTACCTGTTATGTGAACCCAATAAAGTTTCACAAATCCAAAATGCGATGTTTATTTTATGTACTTACTTATTACTTACTTACTAAATTACTTTAAGAGGCGATTTGACTTTTTAACAGACATTTTGGCTATTTAGATTAATTTTAACACTCTTGTTAAAATAATAATAGTGTTTTCACGACGCATCATCAGTCGGCCAAATTGGTGGCACCTAACATAAACAATGCCACTGAACCAAACAAACCTTGCATATTTTGCTAATTACTCCTTCTGAAAATGGTAAATTATTGTCATGTTTTGGGCTGTACTAATCGGTCGTATCGGGAAAACATTTGGAGTACTACAGACTGCCAAAAGTTATAACAAATCAAAGAGAAGAATGCAAAAAAAAAAGGCATTTGTGGTTGGCCAAACTCAACCAGGATTTCCAGGGCAAGAATCCTGACAACATTCATTGTTCTTATTATTTCAGGTCATGTCAGGTAGGTGAAATATTAGGCTAATATCTTAATTAATACTGCTCATATGCATCTTTACCACCTATTAACGTTAGTTTGAGCCTTTTCCTGCTTACTAAGTCCTTCTCTATATGATTTAGCACGCATTTTTTCCATGGTTTAGACAGCATAAATTAGCCGAACAAAGTAATCGATATGCTGTTGTTTACATCCGAGTATCCTCAGTATGGTCGCGCATCCGGGTAACTTACCAAATCGTGACTAGCAGAGTTAACAGTACTTGGGTTTTTATATAAATAATAATAATAATAATAATAATAATAATAATAATGTTTTTATAATATATGTTAAATATAAACATGTATTATATGTAAATCTATAATTGTCATACATAATAATTGTACTTGTCCTGCTTTATTAGCAAACGGAGCTGAACCCAATATGGCTATGATATGCTTTCTAGCTTCTTTTGAGGCGAAAAGTTGAAATACACGACGTTCTGGATGTGTAATCTAACCATTAACATATAAGACATGTTTGAAACATTCATAAAACTTTCGTCTCACCTTTTTTGGGAGGCGGGATTCAACCGTTAATTCGGTGCTCTGTGTAAACCCGCCTTTTCTGATCCAGGTTGCCGTAGTTCTATTACAGTACATAAATATCTCTAGCCACTCCTCTTGACTGGATATGTTCTTTATTCATTCTGCGATGAAGGTGAGAACAACAACTACATTAATTGCATTAATATATCTTAATTTAACAGTGTAAACTACCTGGTGCGTTATATATACAATTACATATACAGTATACATAATTTCTTTATTAATACTGTAGTAATATTAGGATACTTAGCAATGGTAGTAAGGCTGGCATATAGCGTGGTGCATAATAATATTGACGATGCATAAATCACAGTAAATAATGGTCGATTGTAATATATGCAATGTTTACAGACATAATAAGTATTAATTGTGTCACCTTCCTGCTTAAAACTGGATAATACCGCCCACGTGTTGCGCGCAAACACGACACGTCAGCCTGTAGTTTAACGCCAAAACATTGCTCTGCAGTGCGACCAACCTGAAATCTGCAATTATTTTAATTAATTATTCTGCAAGTATTTAACGAGTAGTCATGTTTTAGTACTGTGGGTGATTTTTATTCTTGGACACACCAACGCTGCCTTTTGAGTTGACGCAGCGCGGGTTACAGTAGCGTGCTCGTGTCAGTAGGGGGCGTAAGCGCAACATTGTTGACACTCGCTGCTGTCAATCACAATGGAAAGATCTGGAACCACGTTGAACCCACTCTAGTGAGGGGTAAAAGTTACAGAAAAAAATAAATAAATATATAATTATGCTTTAATTCTACCACAGACCCTGAATGAAGAACTTTTTCTTCCTGTTTGGAAACCACCATGATATTCCACCATCAGGTAAGGGTTTACTTTGTCAACAATATTTTTAAGCACATATGGTGGGCCTCTGCTGTGACTAGTTATGTTACCTAAAATAAGTTGAATAATAGTACTTTTTGCAAAATTAAAACTTAAAGACATTTTAATGTGATAAGAGAAGTTTAAAAAAGCTAATATGAAATAAAATGTTATCTGTACAAAAGACATTTAAAATCGTTTTTATTTTTATTTTTTTAAATTTGACATAATTTTTAATTAACATTTTAGATTAAAATGTTGGGGTCAGCACATGTTTTAAACACATTAATGCAAGGAGTCATTAAATTGATAAATAAAAAGGAGTGAATGATTTGGATCATGTGACACTGAAGACTAAATAATATAATTTATTCCTGTGATGCAAAGCTGAATTTTCATCAGCTGTTACTCCAGTCTTAAGTGTCACATGATCCTTCAGAAATCATTCTAATATGCTGATTTATTATCAATATTGTAAACAACCTGTAAACCTGTATACAACCTCAAAATTGTTTACAGCCTGTGATACATTTTTTTCAGGATTCTTAGATGAATAAAAAGTTAACTACTGTTCAAAAGTTTGGGGTCAGAAAATTTGTATTCTTTACTTTTTTGAAAGAAATTAATACTTTTATTCACTAAGGATGTATTAAATTAATAAAAAGTGATAGCATAGATTTACATTGTTATGTTTTGAATAAAGGATCCAAAAAAAAAATAAAAATTGGCAGCACAACTGTTTCCAACATTGATAATTCTGATAATAAATCAGCATATTAGAATAATTTCTGAAGGATCATGTGACACTTAAGACCTGGAGTAACAGCTAAAGAAAATTCAGCTTTGAATCACTGGAATAAATTCTATTTTAAAGTATATTAAAATAAAAATCATGATTTTATATTGTAATAAAATTTTGCAGTATTACTGTTTTTTTCTGTATTTTTGATCAAATAAATGCCTTGATGAGACTTCTTAAAAAAATATTACAAGTCCTACTGATCCCAAACTTTTGAGCGGCAGTGTGTATATATATTTTTATATTATATATATTTTTATATATTAAAAAGTATATTAAAAGTATTCTATATTATCTCTCAATTGCGTAATAATTATATGAAACTCTGAAAAATATGGCCATGTCACTTCAGCTGCCCATCATGTGTGCAGTCTTGTGTAGCAGTGTGTGTAGTTTGCCCCATGAGACGTAACTCTGGCACTGATGCCAGTGTTGTGCTAAAAGTGGGCAGAAAGAAACTGGCTTGCGATCGACCCTGTTGTCCTGTATGGTGGACCGGGGGCTTGGAACGAGGCCAGATAACCCAACCCAGACCTCTGTGTGTCTTTGTGCCCATCTCAGTCTGTGAAACCCTTTCCAAATACTCCATTATTCCCCATTAATGTTTCTTTGTATTCAAGTATTATAGATTCTAACATGTGTTTTTGTAACTGTGTGACTCATGAACTCAGAACAGCACGATGAATGGATAAATGGATGGAGCTGCACTTCGTGGGTTGTGACCTAGAGTCTTAAAACAGTACGACTGTGAACGGAGGTCAAAGATCGACAGCAAGCTGGAGTAGTAAGTGTTCTTTTAAACACTCACACACACTTTTTTTTTGCTCCTCGAGGCGTTGCAGCACAGCTCAATGTGCTGTGTCTGTGTCATGAGGAAGCAAAGAGCAGCAGGGCGCTAGAAACTACACTTTGTACCCATAATTCCACAGTGCAAAGAATGAAAGACAGCCCCTACAAAGCAGCATGAGACACTGTTTCAAGCAGGGATGTGAATTCTGTAAGACTGGTCCTTAACCAACAGAGAAAGTTTAAATAATACACTATCAGTCAAAAGTTTTTGAACAGTAATGCTTTTAATGTTTTTAAAGAATTCTCTTCTGCTCACCATCCCTGCATTTATTTGATCCAAAGTACAGCAAAAGTAGTAATATTGTAAAATATTTTTACTATTTAAAATGAATATTTTCTATTTGAATGTATTTTAAGATGTAATTTATTCCTGTGAATTTTCAGCATCATTACTCCAGTCTTCAGTGTCACATTATCCAGAAATCATTCTAATATGCTGATTTGCCGTTCAACAAACATTAATTATTATTATTATTATTATCAAATTTTTTTTCAGGATTCTTTGATGAATAGAAAGATCCAAAGATCAGCATTTATCTGAAATAAAAATCTTTTGTAACATTATAAACTACACCATTCAGAAGCTTGGAGTCGGTCTAATTTTTTTAAGGGGGAGGGGAATTTGAAAAAATTAATACTTTTATTTATCAAGGATGCTTTAAATTGATCAAAAGTGATAACGATTTCTATTTCAGATAAATGCTATTACTCTGAACTTTCTATTCATTAAAGAAACCTGAAAAAAATTCTGCTTAGCTGTTTTCAACATAATGTTTTTGAGCAGTACATCAGAAAATTATGATTTCTGAAGGATCATGTGACTGGAGTAATAATGCTAAAAATTCAGCATTAAAATCACAGGAAAAAATACATTTTTAAATATATTCAAATAGAAAACAGTTATTTTAAATACTAAAAATATTTCAAAATTTTAGACGCTGATCAAATCAGCGCTGTAGAGACGTCTTTAAAAAAACATTAAAATTTTAAACTTTTGACTGGTAGTGTAGACCAATCTTTCCCATTTCTATACAGCTTCACACAGTATTTATATTAATAGTAATATTTCAAGACAAACACTTACTGGACTAAAGCAGCTTAGGTTTACTTGATTATCCATACATCAGTTATTTGAAAAATCATGTTACTGAGATTTCTATGTAAGTTTTAATGTAAGTAGTTTGTTACTGTTATAAAGAACAAACTGATTTTCAAGCAGAATTTCATCTACTTTTAGCCATTTAAATATCAACAACAGCACCAAATTGCATTAATTTTACTTAGTTTGGGTCTGAATAATTTTTTTAAATTAGTATGAACTCTATATTCATATATACCGAGTAGTATATAACTATATCATACGATATGTGTTTTAAAAGCACATATAGTATGTTAAAAAATAATATTTCTATTATTATTTCTGTCAGGCTTCACAGAATTAAATGGTGTCAAAAATAAATACTTCCCCTTCTACATATTTCCCCTCAAATCAGTGCAGAAAATGCAAAAGAAGTAAAAAAGTGTGCAGATCTCATCTGCCAGTGAAAATGCATGCTTTGTGTGTGTATTTGTACATTCTCAAAAATGGAGCAACGTTTTAATCTTTATTTTGCTTTAATAATTTCAGAATTGTGACCAAACTATATGGAACAAGTCAACTGACTGCAATATTTATACCAGTCGTGTGTTTCATACCTGTGTCTGCGGTCGTTGATCTCCATCTGCTTTTTGGACCAAGATGGAGTAGAACATCTAAACAAGATCATCTGATCATCACCCAAATTAGTGCATGACACTTTATTCTTTGTTTTATTAACGAGTCACGAACTGTACAATCATGTCACTCAAATCAATAATCCATTTATCTGTTTTTGAAGGACAGCTCAACTAGTATTTTTATTGTTGTTTTAATTTATGAATTATGCTATAATGCAGTGTTTAATTATAGTATATATTATGAAATGTGATAAATTTGTTTATTAGTACCATTAAAATTTTTTTAAAAAATAAATAACAGCTTGTTTTAGGTTTGTCCAGCATGTGAATTTACATGTTTTGCTCCTGTAAGTAATGTCCCCTTTTAAAGGTGAGGTGGTTTTGGGACACCTCCCTGGACTAATATATGCTGATTCCTTGTTTCTTTCTAAAGGTCGAGTAAAAGGATACCTGCTGTTTTGTTTGTCCTTTGAACAAGTGCTGTACTTTGTGTACTTGTGCTTTACCAAAAAAAAAAAGACACATACACACAATTTAGGTTTCAAACATTTACTCATCAATGAATAATAGCTGAACAAATTGATGGAGGTAAAATAAATTAGTATTTTGTTCTGCTCTCCTTACAGAAGCGCAAAATAAAATAATAAACATGACTTAAGAGTACATAAAACCACTTCATTCATAACAATGTGAAATTGTACTAAAGCCTAGTGCACACTAGAAGACAGAAAATCAGCTCAAAATAACATACATGTATGTGAATCTGTGCAAGAACAACATTTCTGGATCGTTCTTACAAAGTTGGGGAGGAGAATGATCTTGAAAGTAAAAAGAGGAAACAAGGCTTTTTTTTTTTTTTTTGTTTAAATGTGCACTTGATATTTCTTGTTGGTTATCTGTGGAAAGTGTCTGTTGTTTAGTACTAATGAAATGCAATTTGCGATTTGATTTGTTATTCTAGTGTAAGAGATGTTTAGAAATCTGCCTACTGTGAGTCAAGGAAATGTGTTTACAGTATGCACGCAAATTTTCAGGTTTATGTGCAGACGTGTGTTTATATGCCTGCACATACACCATCACTAGATCGTGATTCCTCAAGCGGTATGTTCAGTTTTTAACTTGACACCATAATTCTATTTCATCTAGGTTTAATCTTAATAGTAATCTTTCAAACATATTCAGACATAAACACACAAACCCTGAGAAACACAGTAAGTAATCTTACAGTTCAAGCACAAATCTCATCATAAACGCTCCGCACCACTCAAAAAAGGAGTACCCTTCCTGTGACACAACAACATGAGAGAAACATCCTCATAAAACAAGCACACGCACTAACACAGCATACACCCTGTAAAAAGACATAATATATAACCTTCACTCGTTCCCATTTCATGAATCCAGTGTTGATGTCTGGGTTGTGTTGCAGGATTTGGCATAGAGTCCTGACATTTCCTGACTACAAAGGTATTCCAAACATTGCTAAAGATCATTCTTCTTTCGCGCTGAAAGTTAAAACAGGTGTGGCTGTAATTTATTCTTCAAGAAGTAACTCAGAGGAGCATTCTAGGAACAATCCTGCTGTTGCAACCAAAAGTTGCACGTCTTGCTTAAGGGTGTTATGGGTGTAGACCAAGACCATCCACTTGGAAACTCTTTCCTTGGGTTACTTCTTGGAATTGACCCTATTATCTGGGCTTGCAGCCCAGATCCTTAACCAAAAGCTCTCCAAGGAGGACTCATTTGGGGAGTGGTTGCATGGTCAAATAAATGTCCTCTAGTTGTTACTAATTTGACATTCTAACTTTAACTTGGACCTTTCAGCCAAAGAAAAGAGATTCTTCTGAAGGTGTTTCTTTAGGGTTAAAGCAGGGGTGCCCCGGTGTCCCGCAGAGTTTAGCTCCAACTTGCCTTAACACACCTGCCGGGAGGTTTCTGGTATGCCTAGTAAGAGCTTGATTATCTGGTTCAGGTGTGTTTAACTGGGGTTGGAGCTAAACTCTGCAGGATACTGGCCTGCCAGGACCAAGCTTAGGCACCCCTGGGTTAAAATGTCCTCGCTGGAGTCGCTTAAGTAAAATATAGGGCATGGATGTAGAGCAGGGTTCTTCAAACTTGGTCCTGGAGGGCTGGTGTCCTGCAGAGTTAGCTACAACCCTAAATAAACGCACCTGAACCAGCTAATCAAGACCTTACTAGGCATAAATCTGCAGGACACCGGCCCTCCAGGACCGACTTTGGAGACCCCTAATGTAGAACAAAACCATCCTCTCTGAAACTCTCCTTTGCTTGGGTTACT
The DNA here is from genome assembly GCA_036247105.1 of Cirrhinus mrigala. Taxonomy (NCBI): domain Eukaryota; kingdom Metazoa; phylum Chordata; class Actinopteri; order Cypriniformes; family Cyprinidae; genus Cirrhinus; species Cirrhinus mrigala. The sequence continues at coordinate 27,092,041 of CM070027.1, read as the reverse complement.
TCTTGAAACTGACCCATTTATCCTTGTGCTTGCAGCCCAGATCTTTGACTAAAGGTTCACCAAGAAGGACTCATTTGGGAAGGGGTTGCACGGTCAAATAATTGTTCTCTAGTTGTTCCTAACTGGGCATTCTAACTTCACCTGGGACCTTTCAGCCAAAGGAAAGGGATTCTTCTGAAGGTGTTTCTATGGGGTTAAAGGGTCTTCAGGGGAGTCGCTCAAGTAAAATAGAGGATGTGGATGTAGAGCAGGGGTCTCCAAACTCGGTCCTGGATGGCCACGTCCTGCAAAGTTTAGCTCCAAGCGCAAACTCTGCAGGACACTGGCCCTCCAGGACCAAGCTTGGAAACCCCTAATGTAGAGCAAAACCATCCTCACTGAAACTCTTCTTTCCTTCGGTTACTTCTTGAAACTGACCTTATTATTATTCTGCTTGCAGCCCAGATCCTTAACCACTAACTCTACCAGGAAGGACTCATTTGGGAAGGGGTTGCTCGGTCAAATAAATGTCCTCTAGTTGTTCCTAAATGGACATTCTATCCTTACCTTGGACCTTTCAGCCAAAGGAAAGAGATTGTTCTAAAGGTGTTCCTATAGGGTTAAAGCAGGTGTGCCCAAACTCACTCCTGGAGGGCTGGTGTCCTGCAGAGTTTAGCCTCAACTTGCCTTGAACACACCTGCCGAGAGGTTTCTAGTACGCCTGATAACAGCTTGATTTAACAGTGCAGGGCAGTGGCCCACCATCACCGAGTATGTTACAGGGACTTTAGAGGAGTCACTCAAGTAAAATAGAGAGTGTTGATGTAGAACAGGTGTCTCCAAACTCAGTCCTGGAAGGCTGGTGTCCTGCAGAGTTTAGCTGTAACCCTAAATAAACATACCTGAACCAGCTAATCAAGGTCCTACAAGGCATGCATGAAACTTCCAAGCAGGCAAGTTGAGGCCAAACTCTGCAGGACACTAGCCCTCCAGGACAGAGTTTGGAGACCAATGATGTAGAGCAAGACCATCCTCTCTTAAACTCTTCGTTAATAGGGTTACTTCTTGGAACTGACCCTATTATCCTTGTGCTTGCATCCCAGATCTCTGACCAAATGTTCACCAAGAGGGTCTAATTTGGGAAGAGGTTGCATGGTCAAATAAATATCCTCAAGTTTACTTTGTTCCTAACTGGACATTCTAACTTCACCTTGGACCTTTCCGCCAAAGGAAAGAGATTCTTCTGAAGGGTTTCTTCAGGGGAGTCGCTAGAGTAAAATAGAGGGTGTTGATGTAGAGTGTCTGATGTAGAGCGTTGATGTAGGCATCTGTAAACTCAGCCTTGGAGGGCCAGTGTCCTGCAGAGTTTAGCTATAACCTTAAATAAACACACCTGAACCAGCTAATCTAGGTCCTACTAGGCATGTAAGAAACTTCCAAGCAGGTGTGTTGAGGCAAGTTGGAGCCAAACTCTGCAGAACGCTAGCCCACCAGGACCGAGTTTAGAGACCCCTGATGTAGAGCGCGACCATCTCTGAAACTCTCCTTTCCTTCAGTTACTTCTCAGAACTGACTCCATTATCCTTGTGCTTGCACCCCAGATCCTTACCCACAAGTTCACCAAGCAGGACTCAAGATATAATTTGGGAAGGGGAAACATGGTCAAAGAAATGTCCTCCAGTTGGTTTTCTCCAATGAACAACTTGGATATTCTGGCAAGAGGAAAGTTTTTCTGTTAGAGTTAAAGGGTCTTCATTTGAGTCACTGAAGTAAAAGAGAAAGGGGATGTAGAGCAAGACTGTCCTTTTGAAAACTCCTTGGGTTTCTTCTACTTGGAAATGGCTCTACTATCCTTGTGCTTGCAGCCCAGATCCTTAACCAAACGTTCACCAAAAAGGACCCATTTGGCAAGGGGCTGCATGGTCAAAGAAATGTCTTACAGTTGTCTTTGTTCCTATTGGACAGTCTTCACCTTGGACCTTTTGGGCAGAGGAAAATGAGTCTTCTGTAGGTGTTTCTATAGGGTTTAAGGTTCTTCAATTGAGTTTTTGAAGTAAAACGGAGGGTGGGGATGTATTGTATACCCTTTCTAAACCTGCATTCTCCAACTTTGCAATTGATGTTCGACAAATTTTAAGTCTGAAGTGGCTGGCAGAGTTCAGCTATTCTGTTAGCCCTCCTGAAACAACTGTACTGACCCCACTTTTGTTCTCTGGAAGTCTCTATCTGTTCTCTCTCTCTCCGTTGCCCTTCTCTCGATCATCCCTATGCTGGTCTCAAGAGTACTTGGTATTTGAGATCTTCTTCCACAGTAGCGTTTTGAGGTTGTTCAAAACAAGGGAATGATGCACCTCCATCTGCGAAGCAAGTCCACTAAGAGTCACACAGGTGCGTAGCTGTTTCTCCAGGTCCTCCCTCAGGTCCAACGGCGCTCCGAAAAGCAGGAAGTCTTGCAGGAGCGCACACACCTTGGCCAAGTTGGGCTGCACCACCTCCACGTTGCACTGCCTTGCCAAACGGTCGCATGTTGCAGTACAATCCCGCCCATAAGTGCAGTCGGCGTTTGCCTCGCAGGTTCTCCCTCGAAGGAATCCTTTGACAGTTGCCTCCGATGCTATGCTTTGAAGGTCTGCCATTTTGAAGTCGTATTTCGCATTGTAGCCGACCCTTCTTGGGCTGGCGTCACATATGTAGAAGCTTCCGTATACGCCATGGAATACTTCTTCAACGAACTCTAGCAGGCCAATGGTGATTCGGGCCCTGCGGGGCCATGCAGGAGCGAGCCACTGGTTAAGAGCGACGCCCAGCGCCTCAGGAAACACTGGCTGCAGCCATCCGGGCACCTCTAGCCTGAAAAGGGCGCTGTGTGCTATGCGTTCAGTCACGTAAAGGTCTCCACAGAAGCCTAGCAAGTGTGGAGCGTGTTCTTTATCTTGCAGTGCCACCATTAAAACAAATTCATTGATCTGAAGCAAAGCCCACACGGATTTCGCCTCCGCTAATGAAACTTTACCATCACCGTTGACATCCGCCAGAGAAACCACACGAGTTACAAGAGTGCTAAGAGATGACTGCTCACCAACACTGTCCTGTGAATGAATAGAAGAGGGAGAAAGAGATTTTTAGACCCTCGTAGACTGAATATTATTTATTTATCCTGCAGTATCCCACACTTCATTGGGGGTAGGACACTGAACAGCTTGTTCCTTTAAAAAATTGCCAACAATAACCTCACGCAACAGTCATGAATTATGATTTGCAACTTTCTATTTCTAGTCAGAGGTGGGTGGTATTTATAATTTAGGAGAAGAGGACGTTTTCATTCTAGAGAGCATTTTATTGGCTAAAAATCTACATATCCATGTCTATATGAGATCATAATATTTTTGGATTGTTTTCCTGGGAAATAAGGGGTAACATTGCTTAGCCAATTTTAGTAGTAGTAAGCACATACACTTTAATATCCAGATTGGCCTCAACACTAACCTACATGGACTACAAACCACAAAACTCATTTTTATTTCATGGGATGTTTAAGTACAGTTTTTATCAGCATTATGCATGCATACTGAAGCATGCACAGCCATTTACAGCACTTTGTGGGTTGTCTTTAAGTGTGTGTGTGTGTGTTAGTGTTGTTCTCCCCCGTGACACTGAGAGTGAGTGTATTGTTCTGACTGTGACCTTTTCAAGCTCCTTCAGTTATTTTTGGCTTCTCTTCCCCATTACCCCACTCCCTCCCCTGCTCTCTCTCCATTTTCACCCTCCTACAGGGGACCTTGAGGAACAGCCGAAAGCTCAGAGAGGGTTAGACTGTCTTACATATGTTTCTGCTTTGCTAAGCAGTACATAAACATCTCCAATACCAGTCACAACGAGGGCTGGGTGATATGATGAATATTCATTATATATTTCTGATCATTTGATCAGTGATTTTAATAAATCAACACTGAAAATCATTGCAACATGTGTTACATTGACAAAGATGGCATTAGAGTTGATAAGTTCAATTCATTTTGGTGAATCTGTCTCTTTCAGAAAGTTGATTCAATGGTTCATCTGGGTCACATTTGTTTGTAATGTATTAAAACTATTTTTTAATCGATAAAAATGATTATATAACATATGTAAGTGGTTGTTTAGAAAAAAATTGTGCGGAAACACTTGATTTCGAACTAAATTCTTGCGTTAAACATTCTGAATTGACTTGAAAACAATTGCTTTTATGTTAAAATAATGGTTTAAATATAATGCATAGATTTTGGAATGTCTATTCATTGTCGTCAAATAATTGAAAAATATTGAGATACTATATTTTTTCCTATAACGGACATCTCTAGTCACAACGTGTACCACAACAATTCAAGTTTAAATTCAAACATCAAGTTTTATAATTGAAGGACAAGCATTATTAAACTCTCAGAGTATAAAAATGGTTTTGGTGTCAACTACAGGTCTGATTTATTGTTATATTTGTGTATAATGTGAAAAATGAAGAAAAAAGACAAAAAAAGAAAAGACCTTGAGAAAGGAATGAAGCATCGCTCTGAATTCATCCATGGACGTTCCACGGGTGGGTTTGTCATAGAGGTTGTTGTCAGGCCGTAATGGAGAGTCGGGAACATTTTCGCCTCTCATGCTCTCTTCAATCCCACACTTCACTAATACAGCTTTCTCCTTCCACACAGCACTATATATCTGCAATAGAGTATATTATATATAAATATATATTATGTGTGCCAAATGTAATTGTATGCATGCCTTTTTGCACATTGTGGCCAAAAAAATGAAAATAAATTATATAAAAATGAATAAATAAAAATGATATATAACTGTATTTAAATTCAATATATATTATATTATATATATTTGTGCATCATTTGTTATTTTATGACTATTAATCACACTTTCCCCACATATTCTAATTACTGTGATGTAAAAAAAAAAAGAATAATTTAAAAATATGTATACTATACAAATACACTGTAGTTCTGTAGTTCAGTGTGTGTTTAATAATATTAATAATTAATTTAAAAATCAATATAGCAAAATAAATTAATATATTGCATTATTGAGAATCACCAATTTGAACAGTGTAAATATAAAGTAAAATGTTTAGACATATTACCTCTTTTGGGAATACAATTATTGAAAATAATGCAATCCAAAATAGAACTTCTGTCTTTTTTTTTTTTTTTTTTAAATATGACATCTACATTTTTTACCTGGTGCGTTGGTGATGTTGAAAGACAGCGTTGAAGAGACAGAGTTTTCTCCTCGCAGAGAGATTTACACACCGACCCCGAAATAATACCTCTGCGATAATGATCACACTGAAACGCACACAAAAACACACACACACACAGGAAACACACGGGCATTAACCACAACATCTCGTCATCTTTTCTTGATTTATCAGTCTTGTGCAAATAACCAGATGACAAACTGGCCAGTCGGAGGACAGAAGGCTTTGTGATGTCATGATGGATTGGCGCCTGGGCAGACGATGACCCACAAATGCACAGGACATGCTAAAGGAAGCATATTATTTCTTCTCATCTGCGACCTCTCTTTTCCTTATCGTGTTCATTTCGGATATCTACAAAAGCGGTTGTCAGTGCACATGTTGCAAAACAAGAGCAGAGAAGGGCTTTTCTTCCCCCTAACCTCACCAAGTGTCTAAACTAGAACACTGACACATACATAGATGCGTGAGAGGCTCCGAACGCCAAATGTGTTTTTAAAGAGATTTCAAAAATTCAAAATGTTCAAAAGTGCTTTTTCAGCAACTAGTAAGAAATAGTTCACCCAAAAATGAAAATTTGTCATCATTTACTGACCCTCAAGTCATTCCAAATCTTTATGAATTTCTTTCACACAAAATAAGTAACCAAAAAGTTGATGGTACCCATTGACTTCCATAGTTGTTTTTTTTTTTTTTCCATACTATGGAAGTCAGTACTTTTTTCCATACTATGGAAGGAAGTACTTTTTTTTATAATTTTAAAGCTTGACCACACTAGCTACCAAACACTTCTGTTTTTTTTTTTTTTTTTTTTTGAAAAGCACAACCTAATTGCTCCACTAAAAAAAAACTCAAAATATGAGTAGAAGATCTTTTTTCTGAATGTAAATCATCACAGTAAGAGGAAGTTCTACTCTCCTGAGGGTTTTCTGTTTACATCCTGAATACAGAATTTGTGATTAAACGCAATCACGCTGCATGATTAGCCTACTGTTACAATAAAAATGGGAATGTTTAAACTTGGCTTTCATATTTATGATCCGTCAACTTGCTCGCTTCCTCCTTTTAATTTTCCAGTTCCTCTCTCTCGTTTTCTCAGTTATGTGCAAAGACTTCCTGTCAATGAGATGCTAGAAGGCAAAACAGCATAAATATTACACCATCTGTGTCTACGGACTGTAAGCGAATGCTCTGGAGTGTTTGTCAATCATCATGAATCATCTTCAGACACTGACACTAAAGTGGCGAATCCTATCTATTCCATGTTGGCTTCTCCTAAGTGGCGAGGAATGGAGCTCATGGGAAGGGATGCGCACCTAAACTCATGCATTATGGAGGATGCTGTGACTTACAATGAGCATGGTACAGACGTGTCCTCTGCAGAGCTCTGAATAAGAGGAATACTGCATATAGATCACCCAGCTGGCCACCAGTATCCCAAACCACGCCACCAACAGGTACTTGACCTTAACTGCAGGTAAACGGGACTGAAAAAGACACATAATAAACATAAATATACACACAACATTTCACATGGCATACAGTTGAGGTCAAAAGTTTACATACACCTCGCAGAATCTGCAAAATGTTAATTATTTTACCAAAATAAAAGGGATAGTGATAATGACAGTGTTTAGTCTGTGTTTACAGCCTGCTGTTCTTCAGAAAAATCCTTTAGGTACCACAAATTCTTTGGTTTTTAAGCATTTTTGTGTATTTGAACCCTTTCCAACAATGACTGTATGATTTTGAGATCCATCTTTTCACACTGAGGGACTCATATGCAATTATTACAGAAGGTTCAAACGCTCACTGATGCTTCAGAAGGAAAAACAATGCATTAAGAGCCGGGGGGTGAAAACTTCTGGAATTTGAAGATCAGGGTAAACTTTACTTATAGGAAACATGTAAGTATCTTCTGTAGCTTCAGTACTAAATGAAAAATATATGATATTTAGGCAAAATGTTCAAAAGTTTTCACCCCCAGCTCTTAATGCATCGTGATTCCTTCTAAAGCATCAATGAGTGTTTGAAACTTCTGTAATAGTTGCATGTGAGTCCCTCAGTTGTCCTCAGTGTGAAAAGATGGATCTCAAAATCATACAGTCATTGTTGGAAAGTGTTCAAATACACAAAAATGCTGAAAAACCAAAGAATTTGTGAGACCTGAAGGATTTTTCTGAAGAACAGCAGACAGTTTAACTGTTCAAGACAAACAAGAGACTCATGAACAACTATCACTAAACAAAAACACACAGCTGTGGATCATTCAGGTAACAACAGCATTAGGAATCAAGTGTACGTGAACTTTTGAATGGGGTAATTTTCATAAATTCAACTATTATGTTCTCTTGTGGACTACATGTAAACGTCTTTTATGTGAAATATCTTATTCAGGTCAGTACTAAACAAAAAAATAACATGCATTTTGCATTATTTTGGTAAAATAATTAACACTTTGCAGATTCTGCAAGGTGTATGTAAACTTTTGACCTCAAATGTATATAAGCTCTACATTTTTAATGCTGATTTTATTTCCACTTTCAAAAAACTTTCACTTTTAAAGTACAAGAATAAATGTAACCCAAATATTTGTAAAACATACAAAGAATAATATATATATATATATATATATATATATATATATATATATATATATATATATATATAAATTTATATATATATATATATATATATATTAATTTAAATTAAACATTTCATATTTCAGATTAGAAAATTGATAATTGATAATTAATTAAATTACATTATGACATCAGAATTGTCATTTCTTCCCTATATATCAAAAAATAAATTATTTATTTACAATAACAATAAAGTTTTGAACAAAAATGTGCACAATATATTTATAAAAACATATACGCAAAATGTAATATTAATTTGAATATTAAATTAAAAAGATTTTTTAAAGTATGCATTTAAAATTAAAATTTAACTTTCATTGGTGTACATCATATCTCAAACGTTTTGCTTTTAACAGTGGCGGCAGAAATGTAAACAGGAAGCCCATGTGGTTCTAATTTCATATAGTACGAAAAAATTCTATTTAGATGCACTGTGAAATGTTATGATGACATTATGATGAATATGCCAGGGTGGGGTGTTGTATGCATAAGGAATGTGCCACATTCAAAAGGTAATTTAAAAAAACATACAAAAAAAATTGTATTTGAGCATACAATCAGCAATCTGAACGCAGTTTATGCTACTTTGCAAGACTAAGAGGGAGAAACTGACAGAAAGAGATATTAGTGGTCATTAGCATGTGTCCTAACAAGATTAAACGTAGTTTCTTGGACAGTTTTCAGGTGTAAAAGGGCACTGAATGCCGAAGGCAGCAACTGTTCTCTGTGCTGGAGTGGGAAAGCGAGTGTGTGTGTGTGCTTGTGTTGTGTGACTCTGTGAAAACACACATATCTGATTACTGCCTGTTGATACAGACAACTGTTATTAGACACCTAAATTCACTCAGTGTGTGTGCGCACTCGCTAAAAACAAGGCCTGAACACCCAATCCAAAAAACAAGTGCAGAGCACTTCACAATACATTCATGCCATATCATACGCACTGAAACCTTTAAACCTTTATTTCACCCAAAAATTTAAATTTGCTGAAAATGTAAATGATCTATGATGTAAATGAGTTTGTTTCTTCATCAGAACAGATCGGGAGAAATTTAACATTACACTTGCTCCCCAATGGATCCTCTGTAGTGAATGGGTGCCATCAGAATGAGAAAATGATAAAAACATCACAATAATCCAAAAGTAATCCACACCACTCCAGCCCATCAATTAATGTCTTGAGAAGTGAAAAACAAATCCATTAAGATGTTTTTAACTTTAAACCCTTGTTTCTGGACAAAATATGAGTCCATAATCCTGATTCAGATTTTAGCTGGAAGCAAATATTTGAAAATAAAAATGTCTTAACGATGGATTTGTTTCTGACAAACATGCAGCTTTTCACTTCACAAGAGATTATTTGATAGACTGGAGTGGTGTGGATTACTGTGATGTTTTTATCAGCTGTTTGGACTCTCATTCTGACGGCACCCATTCACTGCAGAGGGTCCACTGGTGAGCAAATGTAATGCTAAATTTCTCCAAATCTGACATCTTGGAAGGCCTGAGGGTAAGTAAACTGTAGGCAAGTTTTCATTTTTGGATGAACTTTCTCTACAAATACAACAAATTAGGCTTTCAAGCTTTAAAAGCATGCAGTTATGTAATTAATGATTCACTGATAGTTTTAAAACATCTCCCCTTTGCTCTTCTTGGCACATTCATTAAAGTTCATGAAAGTAGACTCAAACATTCTTTTGTGTCCAATCATTTCAGTGAAGCAAGTGATATACAGCTGAAGTCAAAAGTTTACATACACCTTGCAGAATCTGCAGAATGTTCATTATTTTACCAAAATAAGACGGATCATACAAAATGCATGTTATTTTTTATTTAGCACAGACTTCAATAAGATATTTCCCATAAAAGATGTTTACATATAGTCCACAAGAGAAAATAATAGTTCACATACACAGAAAAATCCTTCAGGTCCCACAAATTATTTGGTATTTCAGTATTTTTGTGTATTTGAACCCTTTCCAGCAATAACTGTATGATTTTGAGATCCATCTTTTCACACTGAGGACAGTTGAGGGACTCATATGCAACTATTACAGAAGGTTCGAACACTCACTGATGCTCCAGAAGGAAAAATTATGCATTAAGGTGTAAACTTTTGAACAGAATGAAGATGAGTATATTTTTCTCATTTTGCCTAAATATCTTTTTTTTTTTTTTTCAATTAGTACTGCCCTTCAGAAGCTACAGAAGATACTTACATGTTTCCCAGAAAACACAATAAGTTAAATTTATTTACCCTGATCTTCAAATTCAAAAAGTTTTCACCCCCTGGCTCCTAATGCATTGTGTTTTGCAGATTCTGCAAAGTGTATGTAAACTTTTGACTTCAGCTGTAGTTCTTAATTCCAGACTGAATGGTTTGTTCACAAACTGAACTGTTTCGGTTCTTAAATTCAACTCAGAAACTCAATATCAGCCTGTTCCTTGCATAAAACTATTGCATGGCTTCAAAAGAAGAGTATAATATGGAGTGGAAGTCATATGTACCACTTTTATGATTTTTATAATGGTTTTGCATCATTCTTAAAGATTGAAAGCCTCCCTATCTATTGTAACTGCATAGGGAAAAAATACAACTAGAACTCTTATTTTTCCTTTTGTGTTCTACAGAGGAAAGAAAAAGTCATACAGGTTTGCAACAGCATGAAGGTGAGTAAATAATGACAGAATTTTCATTTGGTAGTGAACTATCCTTTTAATAATATTCTGTTGTCTGTTTAACCTGAGGAACTGTCCTTTTGTTTAACTTCAGGTCGAAGCCCTGCTGTTTTCGTCCTCTTGTACGAGTGAAGTGAAAGATGCATTTGTCATCTGTGACATCTTCAGCGCAGGGTTCAGCTATGAATCTGACAGAGTTGACCTACACCGTCTCAAACGGTCACAGTGTGCACTTACAGTGAGTGCACTTATGAAAGAGGGCTCTTAGTGCGGATCTACCGAAATACTGTCAGCATACGGTGTGCATTAAGCACTCAGAGGAGTCGTGTGTGTGTGTGTGTGTGTGTGTGTGATTAGCTAAAGATGGAATTAACAGCAAGAATTAAAATGGCAGATCCTCTTTCATATGATTAATGTACCTTGTCTTTTAAAAATTGACCCTGGACCACAAAACCAGTCGTAAATAGCACGGGTATATTTGTAGCAATAGCCAACAATACATTGTATGGGTCAAAATTATCGATTTTTCTTTTATGCTAAAAATCATTAGGATATTAAGTAAAGATCATGTTCTATTAATATATTTTGTAAATTTCCTACCGTAAATATATCAAAACCTAATTTTTAATTAGTAATATGGATTGCTACGAAGTTCATTTGGACAACTTTAAAGGCAATTTTCTCAATATTTTGATTTTTTGCACCCTCAGAGTCCAGATTTTCAAATAGTTGCATCTCATTCAAATATTGTCCCATCCTAAACAAACCACACACCAGTGGAAAGCTTATTTATTCAGTATTTGATGTATAAATCTTTATACAAAATTGACCCTTATGACTAGTTTTGTGGTCCAGGGTCACAATTTAGAAAAATACAGTGATGGTAGCAGTGTATATGGATCACCAGGGCTAGTTGTCACACTGGAACACAAAGACTTAAGGAGTACAATTATGCTGAAAAGCCTGTAATATGTTAGTTAATACCCCTATATAACCAGGGCATGTTGTCACAAATTGCCAACATATGTCAAATTAATTTTTCTGGGCAAAAATGGTGAAAATGTCCTACCCTGAGATATTTACTGAGGTAAAAAGTGTGACAACTAGACTCAGTTTCCCTTATCATGGAGTTGAATGACACTCATATTTATGTATCATGGTATTTACGTACTATTTATGGAAAATACCATGCCCAGAAAACATTCATTGTTCAAAATCATGGTGATACCATGGTACTTCTGTGTTATTTTTCATTCTTTATAAGGATTTTGAAGGAAAAACATAGGCAAACATTGTTATTGTAGTGAAAAAGTTACCTGTAAACCCTTAGATAAGGGACAGAAGAGCACCAGGTGCACCAGCCTGCGTAAACTCCTCGGCATCTTCACAGTAACACTGATGATGCACAACACAAATGAAGATTGCTCTCCAAACACGCCTTCACTTTCTCATCTCGTCTCCTCCATTAAAGGCGACGCGCCAGCGGTGTTCTCCAGCGGATAAAAGAGCAAAAACACGCATTTACTCTCATTTAGTTGCCGTGTGCTTTCGTTTCAGGATGCAATCGGCCGTGCGATGGAGAAACATCCCATGCTGTTGGTGCTCAACTCAAGGACACGCGCGCACACACGCCGCATCTACAGACGCGCGAGCTCCGGGCATCATCCTCTCGCGACGAGATGCGACACGGCCAAAGATGCTTTGAAAACCAGCTCTGGCATCTGTGGGTTATTTAGACCGATGTTTGATTCGAAGGGACTTGTTGACCCAAAGATGAGAGCGAATCGGGTGGATGAGATGAAGCTGGAATGAGAATCACTGACGATCAGCTGGAGATTCGGCCTCTCTGCGATTCTACAAAGCGCCTTAAAGGGAAAGAGACCCTGATTTGCGCTACCGACAGAAAACAAATGTTACTGTCCCTTTAAATGTCAGTGATAACAACAGAATAGAAATAATGGGAAAATATCTTCAATTATCATTAAATAAAATGAATAAAAATGAGATAACGTCTACTTAATGTCGATGTCTAAATACTTTTCAGTATGATTTTTTAATGAAACGAACATGACAATACACATTCAAAATAACTTTAAATCTTTAAATGTGATTAAATACAATAAAAATAATGAAATAAAAAGGGATAAATAGGTTTAGTTTTACAATTTATATATATATATAATTAAGATCAAAACCCCATGGGGCTAAAAAGGGGAAAAATACAATAAAATACATTTTACTAAATGAGTCATCAACAATATTTTATAATAAAACAGAAAAATAGAGAATTACATAAAATTAAGATAGAAAATAAGAAAAAAAAAATCAATTTAGCCATGCTTTATGCACATAATAGTAATGTAAAAGCAGCTTAAGTGTCAGGAATTAATTAATAATGATTATTTAAAAAAAAAAAAAAAGAAAAGTAAACAAAGTTATTTGAATATCAGGTTACAGTGTCCATGAATTGAATGGAATAGAATAGAATAGAATAGAATAGAATAATTATTTTATTTTATTTTGTTTTATTAAAAGGTAAAAATAAATCTTAAAATTTGACCAGACAATAGAATATAATTAGGGCAAAAACTAGACTAAATAAAATACAGTGTTGAGTTTTTAAAAAATAAATAAATAAAAATAAATATAAAATTAAAAGTACAGAAAATAGTACAAAATTCATAATACAGCTAAAACACAGGTAAAAAAAATGTATTAGTTATTTTGATATCAGATTACAGTGTGCATGAATAGAACAGAGTAGAATTTTATTTTATTTTATTAAAGGTAAAAATAAAACTTCAATTTTGACCACAGACAATAGAATATAATTATAATAAAAAATGAGATGAAATCAAATATAAGAAAAACGTGATAAAATATATTTAATGTAGATTTTTAAAATAAAAATATACATTTTTTTTATTAAAAGAACATGACAATATACATTAAATCTGACAACAGACAGTAGGATTTTAAATGTAAATAAATACAATAAAACTAATTAAATAAAAATAGATAAATATGTTTAATTTTAAATACATATAATAAAGATCAAAACCCCATGGGGCTAAATAGGAAAAAATAAAAATAAAAAATAGAATAAAATCCATTTCAGATTAATCATCAACAATATTTTATAATAAAACAGAAAACAAAAAATTATTTCAATAGAACTGAATAATCTTTAAATAAGGAAAATCTATCAATTCAACCATGTTTTCTTCACACTGGGTAATTAATTTTTTTTTGATTTTTTTTTATTTATTATTATTTTTTTTTTTATTAAAAGGAAAAAATAACCTTACAATTTGACCACAGACAACAGAACATAATTAAGACAAAAATTAGACTAAATAAAAACAAATATAATATTTAAATTTGATTCAACAATATTATAGAATCCTTTTTGTTATGGAATCCCTTTAAATGTGACTAAATCGAAAATAAGATAAATTCTTTCAGTTCAGCTGTGTACATCAAGTATTTGGTATTTGGAGCGTCAGAATTATTATTAAAAAAAAAAAAGCAAACATCTAAAACGTGAAAATACACACCAATTCAGTTTGATTAGTGATTATAAGTTATTTAAATATCAATTTATATCTTGCAAAGCACTGTATGCATATATAAAGTGTGTAGGCCACTTTCAGGTTGGCCAGTCTTTCTGTTTGCCCTTTTCTTAAATCAAGCCTTCACATTCCTTCTACAGCCAGGTTTGCATTTGTACGTGTTTCATCTTGCCTTGCAGCACCGTGTGCAAAAGAGTGTGTCTTCAATGCAAGTGCAAATATAGGTTAAGGGTAACGTGCGTGCACGCCTGGACAGTGTGTTACTTCTTATGTGACTAATATTTCACATTTGCTTACTTTCAAAGAATTTCAAGTCGCATTTAATGCAGTTCTCAAATGCAAAATTATGTGCAATAAATTATTGCAATTCATGTTACGGACATCAGAGGGCGATAACATTTAATTGAGAATTTTGCTCGTCTTAAATTAGAAAGGAATGCAAAAAAAGATTTATTTAGCCTATTTTTAACAGCGAATATACTTAATGATAAAACACGGCTTCTTGTTACATTTCAGGATGACCTCTATATGAAAGTTCATACAGTATCACATCAGTGTGACAACATCTAGTCTAGGACAAAGTTTAGCTCAAAATTGTCACTGTAGTGGGTGACATGAAGTGGTTCCTTGAACATTACTCTCTGACGTCATGATGTGAAGAAACTCTGCTGTGATTGGCTGTTTATCTCAGCTGAGAAAACGTCAGTTTTATGACATCAAAAGACAACTGTTTTCTTTATATTAACCCACAATAAGATACTAATTCAGTAGGTCACTTTTAAGTGACTCATAAAATAGGGTTCATATTCACATAATTATACACACTTGTTACATTATGTTAAAAGTGAGCACTAAAAAACCATACATACCCTTACATTTCAGA
The DNA here is from genome assembly GCA_036247105.1 of Cirrhinus mrigala. Taxonomy (NCBI): domain Eukaryota; kingdom Metazoa; phylum Chordata; class Actinopteri; order Cypriniformes; family Cyprinidae; genus Cirrhinus; species Cirrhinus mrigala. The sequence continues at coordinate 27,077,041 of CM070027.1, read as the reverse complement.
TTAATTTTCTGGGAATAAAAGTCTGGGAATAAAAACACACACTGCCACAAGGCTGTAACTGTGGTCAGGTCACATTTAAACACCTAAGTGACTCTGTGACCGCAGCATGAGTATTCACTATATCAGATTACACACCGTGATCAACCATTTAATCTTGTTAACTGCACCTCCTATAATCCTTAATCTGACTAGCCCCTTCTCAACACTTGGCATCATGATTTTTCCTACAAGCATTGTAAATTTGCAGTTAACTACATTTTTATTTTTTGTATTTTCTGTTTTCATTTTAATTTAAGTTACATTTTTAGTAATTTGTTGTGTTTTAAAAAACACATAAAAATACAGGTCAAACAATAAAAATCAATATGAAAAATTTTTTTTACAGCACATAAATAAAAAAAAATTACTGCAATTTTTCTATTTTATAATATAAAATAGAAAGTATAATCCCCTTTTTATTTAAAGAGCCTGTTAAATACGCACACAGACTGCACATAGAATGCAGAGCGTGCACAAACACCTTTGTCTTTTCCAATAGTTATTTACATAATCAAATCAGATGTAAATACTTTTGTTCGGTGGGATCAGTGCTTAAAACTCTTCCCTGTAACTGGATGGTCCTGTTGACACTGCTGAAAATTTTCCTAAGAAACTGCACACTGCACTGTTCCAGAACATTCCAGGCATTTCTCACACACTCCAAATGTTGGCATATTGTGTCTTCTTTCTAATAAAGTATTTTCAGACAGTACTGCACCATACACACATGACAGGGAAACACAAGCAACCAGTACCCGGAAACACACACACACACGGGAGGGATTCAAACTTACAGCAGGAGCTTTGTGCATGAAACAGAGCGTGGGGAGGTCCGATTCTTTTGAGCGAATCGGTTCGCTCGAACGGTTCGTTTCAGTGAACTGGTGAGACCAATTCAATCAAATCATCACTCAGTTGTTCTAGTAGTTAAGATTGTATAGAAGCTCAATTTTGTGGTTTTAATTCTGCTTTTTGACACAACAATAACTTAATCATTCAACTACAAAAAAAAAAAAGAATTATTAATTGTATCATTAATAAATTGCATTGTCATCATAATTTTTTAAACGTATATTGTAACCCACAACAGTTTAATGCAAAATATGAATTAATATTGGATATTATTATTATTATTATTCATTTTCTTTGTTTTTAATTTATTTCATTTATTGTTTTGTATAAACTACTGGCAAAGCATAAATCCACACGCAGTGACAGAAAAATAATAAAGCAAATAAATATATATATATATATATATATATATATATATATATATATATATATATATATATATATATATATATATATATATAAATAAATAATAATTAGTGCTGTCAAATGTATTAATCACGATTAATCAGTTAATCACATTCAAAATAAAAGTTTGTTTACATAACATATGCCGGTGTACTGTGTATATTTACATGTACATTATATTTTTTTTTAAATATGTAATATATATATATATATATATTTCTTTAAAAATGATAATGATCATTTAAATATTAATGCTAATGTGTATACATACACACACGTTTGTTTTTGTGAATTGTGGGGACTTTCCATAGATTTCTATAGTTTTTATACTGACTAAACGATATTGTCCATCCCCTAACCCAACCCTAACCCTACCCCTTACAGGGAACATGTTTGCATCGTTACATTTTCAGATAAACACCATTTACTATTTTTAATAATTTTTTAACTTTGTCAAAAATTTCAGGTTTTACTATCCTTGTAGGGACATTTGGTCCCCACAATGTAGCAAAAACAAGTACACACACACACACACACACACACAGTATTATGTAAACACAAATTTTTATTTTGGATGTGATTATTTGCGATTAATGTGTTTGACAGGATAAATAACCACATTTTCTATTAGTAGTATTTAATTATTAAGCTTTTTATTAGTATGTTACATTTTTTTGCATACATTATTGCCAATGCATACACACACAAACGGTGACAGAAAAAACAACAACAACAAGCCAGTAATGTTAAACAAAAAACAACAACTGCAATATTTTTTAATGTATTTATTTATTGGACGATGTTTAATAATACAACGTTTAGCAGTTTTACCGAAGTAATTATAATTGTGGCAGCTTGCTGGAAATTTCTAGTTCAACGCTCGGACAGAATCATCTCAAAGAACCGGTTCAAAAGAATGATTCGCGATTCGCGAATCGAACAGCGCCAGTTGCCCACACAGCAGACAGCCAAAGGTTACACACACAACGCTTTCAGTAGATAACCCGCGCCTGGCTCTTCATAAACCGGTTCTTGTTGACATCCACCTTATTTGCGTGATATTGCGTAAACGACAAACAGGGGGAACGGTAAAGTTGCTCAAGGGTGCGACCTGGACGCGGTGTCTGATGTAGACTCGGCTCTCAGTTGATCCCGTGCGGTCCCCCCCTCCACTCCACACCGCTGGCCTTCTATCGTTCCTCGACAGCCGGGAAAGAGGCGCTGGTCGCTGGTATGGATGCCGTGTGGATACTGCCTGTGCTGCTGGTGCTCCCGCTCCTGTTATGGACCAGCAGCACGTTCGTTTTCTATTTCAAAAAGTGCTTCTATGTGGCGTACATGATGCTGCTGGCCGTTATCGCCATACCGATTTGCATTCTGAAAAGCGGCGGCAGGGACATTGAGAATATGAGGTGAGTTGTCAACAACGCAAGTCACACCATGTTACGTTTCTACACTCGTGCATTGCTTTAGGACACTGGGCTGTCATTTTATGTGGTTATGGAGTGTTGCAAAAACAAATATGGATATAAAACATATCATAATTTACATTAAATTAACTGGAACATGTTGCTATATACATGCAGTCCCAGTAAAATGCTCGTTTGTGCATCACAAATAAGAATGCATTTGTAAAGGAATGCATTGCATCTGTTTACACTGGACAGATGTTCACGGTAGTGAATCTTTAGCCAACTCGCTAAGTACAGTTCACGCGAGAACACATGCGGGCCTCTGGATATGGTATTTAATATGATAGCAGGGTGTTGCATGAATAAATCAAGCTCTGCATGTTTTAAAAACCTAAGGCGATGTAAATAATGTGGTTAGCACGCTTGCATTTTGCCGTTCGTTAGTGGTTAAGACGCGTGCTAGCTGCTTTAGCGTCTAGTGCAACCCAGAGATGGCGACCAAAGCGTGCGTTTGTTTTCTGAGAATAGGATGGGACGGTGTTAAACTGATGTGGGTTGCTAGTTACGCATGCTCTAGTTTGTCCGAGCCAAGACTTTCTAGTTTGCATTAATTAGGTCGTGATGGATTGGTCTCATGGCTCCGCTGGTGCAGAGTTCATGCTGGTCGATGGTGCTAGATTAAAACCAACAATCACACTCGTTCCACACATTGGACGGTTGATCGATGGAATTGCGGATTCCAGGCCATCAGTTTAGAATCAATGTTCGCGCCGAAAATTCCTTTGAAACGTTCTGTAACACTCCAGAATGTCGCTTCCGTGGTAACGGACGTTCTAAAACAGCTGAACGTTACTCACTGTCAAAGTCAACATTCAGTGATTGACAGAAACAAGGACTTTCAGTATATTAAAATAATTCATCATGATGTATTTTTTTTTCGTGTCGTTTCGTTAAAAAAAAATTGATGTAGAAGCTATTTGAATCTCTCTTTACCCCCATAGAGCGTTTTAGACGCATCATCAATCCGCCATATTGGCAGCACTGAACGTAACGAAACTCGCATATAAAATGTTCAGTTACTGTCATGTTTTGGGCTGTACTAATCGGTTGGACCTGGAAAACATTTGGAGTACTATAGACTGTCAAAAGTTATAACAAATCAAGAAAAAGAGTGCAAAAATTGTCTGAGGAATCCAGGATTTCCTGAGCAAGAATCTTAACAACATTTGTGTTTGTGCTTATCATTTCATATCTTAATTAATACTGCTCATACGTATCTTTACCACCTATTAACTTCTTGCTTCTCCTTCTTTATATTATTTAGCAGCTTCCACATTTTTTTCTGTGGTTTAGACAGCACAAATTAGCAGAACAATGTATTCAGTAGTACATTAACTGTGCAATCCATTCTGTTGTTTACATCCGAGTATTGCCAATATATAACCCAAAACATAACAATAACTGGCCATTTTCAGCAGCAATAATCAGCAAAATATGTGATTTTCGTTCGGTTTAGTGGGATTCTTTACATTCAGTGCTGCCAATATGACGGATTGATGACATGTCGTGAAAACACTTTATTGTGTAAAATCTGCCCACTTACATCTGCAAGATGTCTGTTGAAGATCACTTGATCTGGAAAGCGTCTGCTATGTACGAACATCTGACAGACGTCTGCAAGATGTCAGTTTTACATACGTTCTAAATCATAAACATCTTAAAGACATCTAATAGACATCTATTTGACATCTGATAGGTAGCATCCAATAGACGTATTGCAAACACTCTATAAAATACATCTTCCTGATGTAAATGCAGATGTCAGATAGACATCTCTGTTTAGTATGTATGCTATCAGGGAGTGTAATTGCTGATGCAACCAAAAATATTTGTCTGAAAAAAGTAATTTTTGATTTTAGAGGGCCAAAACCATTGAGAAGAATGGATTTTTATATATGTTTGAATAAATCTGTTATCATACTTTTTTTTTTTTTTTTTTTTTTAATAGAGCCACTATTTAAATGTTTATATTTCAACAATGGATTGCAGTAGAAACATGATGATATAAATAAAAAGTTTATATAAAAACAGCCTTATGTGCAGTGTAAATATATATAACTCTGGTTTTAGTTGAAGTGTTAATTATTCAATAAATTGGATTAATTTTTTTAATCACTAAATAAACTTTCTTTTAATTTTCGGCTAAATGAAAACTTTAATTTCAGTTTCTGTGTACCTAATAATTTTTAAAATTGTAGTACTTGAAGCCAAGCTAAAAATTAAAAATAAGAAATTATGCTTTTCAAGTATTTTATTTATTTACATACTGGCACACACAGGATCTCGTGCATGTTCGGTGTGTTCCGCATCACCTGTTATGAAAAGCACCCTTGTGGTGTGGCCTTCGCTAATAGAGTGCATGTGATATGAAAATTGGAGACCTGAGGTGCACAAAAGTACCCGTCAGCGCCTGTTCCGATATTCTTTGAAAGAGACTATTTCACATGCTCACTGAAAACGACACAATTTCTGTTATCTGTAACAGTTGGTTCATTCATACGCATGGTACAATGGACACACTAGGCGCCAAAGAATAACAGACGTCTATTTATTGCAGTTATTGAACACATCGTGTCTCCCAAGTTGAAGTTCACTGGCTGTTTAGTGATTTAAGCTATCAGCGCCGTAGTTCACAGGTAAGCCTGTCCAGGTCTGTTCAGGACAATGTTTGGACGTGGGAGTGCGACGTTACCCAGTAATTACGCCGGGAGAGGATGAGCTCGTGTGTCAGGGCCGGTGTACGCTTACTGTAACTCAACTATTGCGTGTTGACATGCATGGAAATACTGTACATTCTAGAATCCCATTGTTTCAAATATGTGCAAACCAGTTTAAGTGATCTTTTGGTCCATTGCCGGTGAGTCCGTTTTAATAGGGTGACCTAACACCCATATTAACCAACAGACCACATGATGTGAGGGACGATGGGTGGTGTTTTGTTGCATCAGTGTTGTTCTTTACTTTTGAGGTTATCTGGATGGCTCTCTTTCTTTTTCTCTGTTTATCAGAGTGACAGGAAAGAGTGATTGAGCCACACGGTGAGCTGATGCAAAGGAGAGATGACAAGGCATATAGAGATAGAGGTCAGATTTGATCAAGATAGTTCAGCCAGAAATGAAAAGGATGTCATTTATGTCGTTCCAAACTTGTATGACTTTATTGTAGCACAAAATCCATTTATTGTTTTCCATGCACTTGCAGTGAATGAGAACTAGAGATTTCATGCTTTAAAAAGGATGCAGAAGCACGCTGTAAAATGTTTTTTCAAAGTTGTTATTAAACTCATTACAGAAGTAGGTTTCACACAAAAAAAAGCTCTTTCTACTTTATAGTTTTCACATTTAATTTAATGTTTTACTTGCCATTTCTTTGTAATAATTTCTGAAATTTACTAGCATTTTCTAAATGAAAGTTGTTTTTTTTTCAGTGTATTTTTCAAGTTTGCTGAAGTCGTGTCACGAAAAAACTAGTATTTTATTTGTTATTCATTGATTATTTTCCCTCAATTGTTTTGTTTTATTTTATTTTAAAAGGATGGGAAAGCACCTTAAAAGTATGCTGTAAAAGTGTTTTTTCAAAATTGAAAATTAGTAGGTTTCACAAAAAAGCTCTTTCTACTTTACATTTTTCACAGTTTCACATTTAATTCAGTGTGTCACTTTGTAACAATTTGTGAAATTTACTAGCAATTTCTAAATGAAACTTGTTTTTCAGTGTATTTTTCAAGTTTTCTAAATTCAGGTCATGAAAAACAAAAAAAATTATTTTATTTATTGATTATTTTCCCTCCAGTGAGCTGTTAAAAACCACAATCAGTTTTATTTTATTTTGGAAAATAGTTATTTTATTTTATTTTATTTTATTTTAAAAAGGATGTGAAAGCACTATAAAAGTATGCTGGAAAAAATGTTTTTTCAAAGTTTCACATTTCACATTTAATTCAGTGTGTTACTTGCCATTTCTTTGTAATAATTTGTAAAACTTACAAGCAATTTCTAAATGAAAATGGTTTCTTTTTTCAGTGATGGTAAGGTGATGGTAATCTAGATTTACAGTAACAACAGCACAGTTGTTATATTTAATTTGATTTTGTTTCATTTCATTTTATTTCACATTTTATTTTATTTTCTGGTTAGCTTTAATTTTTATTTTTTCCCCCATTTATCTTTATTTTATTTTACGATTAGCTTTACTTTTTTTTTTTTTTTTTTTTTTTTTTTCTCCTGTTATTAATTTTAGTGCTTCAGTTTATACTGTTTTTAGTTGAAATTTTATTTTATTTTATTTTTAAATTATGTATTTTAACCATTATGAAAAATAAAACCATATGAATACTTGCTTTTGATACTTTAAATTCTCTTTATTTTGTTACTCGATTAATCGTCAGAATAATCGTCCGATTATTCGATTGCCAAAATAATCGCTATTGACAGCCCTAATACTATTACAGTTTTTTAAAATATCTTGAATCTTGAAATATTTTTATTTTTGTATTTTATGTTTTCTTTTTAATTTTAAAGTTTTAGTTTGTTCATTTTTGTTTCAGTTTTAGTGGTTTTAGTACATCAAGTTGAACTAATTGAAAATGAGAAATGCTGTTTTGGCAATTTTGGCAACTTATTTTAAGTAACAGTGTGACTAAAAGGTAACAAAAGTCACAATGTTTTTATGGTTTTAGTTTGAGTTAACTATAACAATCCTGGCCTATTACTCAAAACATCTGTTTATGTGTCACAATTGAAATAAAGTCACCCAGGTTTAAAATGCCATGATACGCTGGAATAAACATCTCAGATAGACTGTAGTAACCTTTAACCTAAGTTGTGATCGGTGATGTTGATAAACTACTTGTCAAGCTTAAGATAATACGATAACAGTCCAGCTTGGCAGGCTTTAAACTCTTGTGTTCCTTCTGCTTGTGCAGCAGGGTAACGTGTCAGAGGACAGGTTGACATTCGTGATAACAGAGTTTATTCAGGATGTTTGTAGTAACAAATAAAAAGAATAAAATGATGGTACTGTGTGCGGTTCCAGCGCTGGTGGTAAAATTATCTATTTTTAAACACTAATGTTAGCCAAATTAATGTACAAAACAATTTGTTGTTTGAGAAAGAAAACATGTCAGTTTGTCATTAAATTTAGCATGTTGTCAGCATTTGCATGTCTGTTATATTCCAAAGTTTGAGGTCAGTAAGATTTATTTATTTTTTTTAAGAAATTAATATTTATATATATTATAATTAAAGTGTATAATATAAAATTAAAAAAAAAAAAAATCAGTAACAACAGCACAGTTATTTTTATTTTGTTTCATATTATTTCATTTTTTTAATTATTATTTTTTATTTTATTTTAGGGTTAATTTTTTTTTTCTGTAATTTTTATTTTTTTTCCCCCATTTATTAATTTTAGTGCTTCACTTATTTTTGTTTAGTTGAAGTTATTTTATTTTATTTTATTTTATTTTATTTTATTTTAGGGTTAGCTTTAATTTTTATTTTTTCCCATTTATTATTTTGTTTAGTTGAATATTTTATTTTATTTTATTTTATTTTATTTTAGGGTTAGCTTTACTTTTTAAAATGTTTTTATTCCCCTGTTATTAATTCTAGTGCTTCAGTTCATACTGTTTTTTTTTTGTTTGTTTTTTTTTTTTTTTAGTTGAAGTTTTATTTTATTTTATTTTATTTTATTTTATTTTTGGGTTAGCTTTAATTTTTAATTTTTTCCCCCCATTTATTAATTTTTGTGTAGTGTAGTTTTTTTTAGTTTTATTTTGTTTTTGTTTTTCTTCCCTGTTATTAATTTTAGTGCTTCAGTTCATACTGTTTTTTTTTTTTTTGTTTTTGTTTTTTTTTTTAAGTTTACTTTTTTAGCTTGAAATATATATATATAAAATACACATTTTTTTTTTTTTAAGTTTTAGTTATTAATTTTATTCATTTATTAGTCTAAATTAATTTAAGCAAATTCAGATCATCTAGATTTATAGTACGAACAGCACAGTCCAGATTTATTGCAGAACATGCTCAGTCTTGAAAGACGTTTTAGTGTGTGTTTCAAAAAGCACATGCAGTGACTGTTAAGAGCAAGATCTTGATGGAGAGAACTGTTGTTTACTATTCAGAACATGTCAAAACTCAAACCTCCGGGGTGATTTCACAACAATCACTAGTGGGGTGATGTGTAATGGGGACAAAGATTCATGTCAGAGCATTGCTGATATTATTGTCCGTGTAAACACAAAGCACACTTGCGTTTTTGTGCATTGATGACTTATTCGAGGAAACCAGAGCTTAGTGAAATCAAATTAGCATGAAATGTTTAGTGTTTGTGCAGTTGTGCATGACTTTTACCGTTGCTTATACTTGAGGTTAATGGTTCAGTACAACATTTCACCCATAACCTACTAAATATTTCAGCATGATTCACTGTAACCCACAGTCATAAGTAAGTCTCATAATTAGACTCTGAATCATCCTTTAGAATCCTTAAGCTGCTGAATGAACGAACGCTCTGAATTGTGTTGACTCTTCTCAGCTGCGATGTTATGTAACCGCAGATGTCTTTTGCCCGCTTTTGCTCCACATATTCACATTACTGATATGAGCATCTAATGTGTTCAAAGGTTTCGCAGATACTGTTTCTGTAATCTGTTTATCGTGCAACATCCCATGATAAACATCAAATAATTTAGAATTGTAATTCAGACTTTACAGTAGTCTCTTACCAGTGTTATTTTAGATTATTTATATATTGTTATAGTTTTTATTATTGAATAATCTATGAATTAGCTTTCATTTTATGTTTTCAGATTTTATTTTAAGTTAATTTTTTTATGTATTTTTTTAAATATTACTTTTTAGTTTTTTTTCCAGTTATTAACTTTTTTTTGTTTAGTTGAAGTTTTTTATTTTATTTTATTTTATTTTATGGTTGGCTTTAATTTTTTTAATTAATTAATTTATTTATTGCAGTTATACATTTTAGTGCTTCGCTTATGTTTGGTTAATAGATGATTTTATCTTTTATTTTATTTATTTATTTATTTATTTATTTATTTATTTATTTATTTATTTATTTATTATTATTATTATTATTATTATTATTATTATTATTTTAGGGTTAGCTTTAATTTTTTTTTTCCAGATATTAATTTTAGTGCTTCACTTATTTTTGTTTAGTTGAAGTGTTTATTTTATTTTATTTTAATTTATTTTATTTTGTTTTATTTTATTTTTTATTTATTTATTTTTTATTTTTATTTTAGTGCTTCACTTATTTTTGTTTAGTTGAAGTTTTTATCTTTTATTTATTTATATATATATATATATATATATATATATATATATATATATATATATATATATAATATATATATAATATTATTATTATTATTATTATTTTATTTTATTTATTTATTTTTTTTCTAATAACTTTAGGGTTAGCTTTAATTAATTAATTCTTTTTTTTAACCAGATAGTGCTTCACTTATTTTAGTTTAGTTGAAGTATTTTATTTTATTTTATTTTATTTTAGGGTTGGCTTTAATCTTTTTAAAGCCCCCCCCCCCCCGTTATTAATTTACATGCTTGATTTCATACTTTTTTTTTTTGTTTTATTTTATTTTATTTTTTCAGTTTCATTTTAATTTTAGTTTAGTTTTAGTTTTTAGTTTTTTTTTTTTGTTTGTTTGTTTTTTGTGTGCTTTTGTCATTTTTATTAGACATTATTTCAGGCATTTAATCAAAAAACCCTTCAGAAACACTGACTTCAGTACAGTTGAGCCAGAAGTGCTAAAATATTAATTTCTGGGTTTTGGCCTACAGCACTTTTTAGTAGTTGATCTGTCTCAAAAGTGCTTCTGCTTAGACTTGCAACTTGAGAACTGAACAAAAATGATTATTGTTGCAGACATGAGCAATACCTCACTTTTGATGTCTAAAACGAATGATTTGTTCCTGGTGGCCAATAAAACAGTGGCAAAGTCCCATAGACTTGCATTGAAAGAGGTCTAGAAGACATATTTGTGAAAATTGATTATTTGAATGACTCTTATTGCTCATGATCTGGATTATAATGTCTTTACTTCCTGTAGGGTCATCCGCTTCATGGTTCGCCATGTGAAGTACTTTCTGGGCCTGCGCTTTCAGGTCAGCGGTTGGGAGCATCTACAGACAGACGGACCTTACGTCATCATCTCCAACCACCAATCATCACTCGACGTGCTAGGTGAACGAATTTACACAACTGATCAGCACTCAGTGTGTTGAGCATTACTATTATTACCACCTTTACCTATCAAAACATGGTTAGGATGAAAATCTGGTATAAAAGCTTTCTACATGCACACCCAGATCCTACTTGTATCTTTCTGTACTGATTCTCTCTTCATTTCTGCAGGCATGATGGAGGTCCTGCCGGACCGTTGCACGACGATTGCTAAGAAGGAGCTGTTATGGGCCGGGACGGTGGGCATGATTTGCTGGCTGGGAGGAATCGTCTTCATCAACCGCAAAAAGACCAGCGACGCCAAGAACGTCATGAGTGATGCCGCTAAAACCATGTTGGCTGACAAGGTCTGTATTTGCAAAGAGCAAATGCTGGTTTACCTGACAATTCATTCAATTCAAGCCACTTTGCATGAGCTCTTAGGTTATTAATTGATGTTATATATAATCCTATTGAAGCACAGTTTCTTTTTTTTTCAGTATTATTTTATTTATTTATTATATGCTTATTTTTATACATGTTAAATATTTAAATATATGCACAATTATTACCTAAAATGTTGAAATATTTACCTTTTAAAAATTAATTTACCTTTTAAAATTGATTAATACTTTATTGTTATATTTAATTACACTGTTAAACATGCAATAAAACAATTTTCTTTTTAAATTTGTCAGTTTAGATTTATATTTATTTTGAATTGCTAGATAAAGTACTAGTTGAGTATCATTTTATTTATTTATTATATGCATATATTTATACGTTAAATATAAAAATATATTCCAAATACTTATTTTTTCAAAATGCAAATTAATATTTCAATTGATGTATCATTTTATTGTTATATATAACTACACTGTAAACATGAGTTAAATCATTTTAAACATTTATTTTTTCAATTTATATTAATTTTATATTTATTTATCATTTTTTTAATTATATACATACCTAAAATGTCAAAATATATTTAAGAAAGTTCATACATTTTGAAAATTAATTTATCTTTTAAAATTAATTGATAATTAATTGTTATATTTAACTGCAGTCTTATTAAACATATTAAGATTTTAACTGATTTATTATTTTATTTAAATATTTATTTAAATATATTTTAGAAAGTTTTTACCTTTTAAAATAATTCATAATTTATTGTTACATTTGACTACAATCTTAAACGTGAAAAGAAATTAATGCTTTTATTAAGCAAGGATGCATTAAATTGATCTGAAGTGACAGTAAAGACATTTATAATTTCACAAAAGGTTTCTGTTTTAAATAAATATTGCTCTTTTGAACTTTCCCTGAAGAAAAAACATCTACAGCTTGCACAGAAATGAAGAAAATTCAGTTTTGCATCACAGGAATAAATTACATTTTAATATTTATTCACATAGAAAGCAGTTATTTGAAATTGTAATAATATTTCAGAATATTACTGTTTTTACCAAAAAAAATGCAGCCTTGGTAAGCAGAAAAAACTTATTAAGAAGTTTCACAGAACTCAAATTTTAGCTGTAGTGAATACTTTGTACATTTAAAATATTTTGTTGTCATATGCACAGTTATCATTAGTTTTATAATGTATTTTTTAGTACATTATACTTAAGTGATTGTAGTTAATTCTCATTGACCCAGGGATATTATAGTTAACTAAAACTTAAAAAAAAAATCATTACTTGAAATAAAATAAACATTAGCTAAACAAAATAAGTTTTTTTTTAAAAAATAATTTATTTTTATTTTATTTCAGCAAGTTTCCAAGGCAAGATTTAAATTTTATTTATTTTAAATAAATGGAAAAAAAAAACACAGTCATGGTAATTTTAGTTAAATTTTAGTTAAAGTTTGAATTTGAATATTTTTTGTGTTTTTGTCATATATATATATATAAAAAAATTTAAAATAAAACTAGTATCTCAGTGATACTAAAATAACACTGCTTTGACCTTTTGACCCATTTTCCTGCTTTTAAAATACTTTTTGATAATTTGTATTATGATGTGGCTTAGAACTATGAAGTTCCTATTGAGAAAATGAACACTGAAGATATTATACTTTATTTGCATAGTAAATTGTGATCTGTATTTGTCATGTTTATCTATATTGCATGATATATAATAGTACAGTCTTTAGTGCTGTAGTAGGGATGTTGTAAATCAGATTTTGTGTTTGCATTGAACTCTCCCTAGATCCGATTGTGGGTGTTTCCAGAAGGCACACGGAATCAGAACGGCGGGCTTTTGCCCTTTAAAAAGGGAGCATTTCATCTGGCCATTCAAGCACAGGTGAGTGTTCCTCCTAGACTCCTTCACTTATAGTTGACCTGATATAACCTGGCTTGTAGTGCAAAGTACCAAGCTGTACTAGTTTACCCTGCACAATCAAAACAAGCTTGAGCTCAAAAGTCCCTCATTAACCCATTAAACGAGTGTCACGGGTCAGAGGTTGTAGGGGAGACTGGCTTTACGCATGTGGTGTTACATCTTGTGTTCACCAGCAGAGGGAGCCGTCGTTCCTTGTATAATTTAGTGTTCGGCTTCTGTTGTTTTAGCGCAGCCACATAAAAACTTTCACTCTAGTGCATTTGATCTGCACAAACTCTTTTGTAAAGCCACATGTAACATTCCTGCAGTGTTTCTTCCTTTCTTGTGGCCTGAGAATAAACTTGAGAATTAAAGCAAATGGATTTTATTGGAACAATGAAACGCATGGCAGTTTTTGATTTTAATACTTCCTGTTTCTTTTTTTAAGCTTGACGCTGCTCATGTATGTATGTATGTATGCATGTGTGTGTGTGTTTATTTTGAATTTTTAAAATAGTAGTTGATTGATTGATTGATTTATATACATATCTAAAATGTAGAAATGTATTTAAGAAATGTTTTACCGTTTAAAAAAACAGTTTAATATAAAAATTAATTAATAATTTGTTATATTCAACTACAATCTTAAACATGAAGTAAACAATTTTCAGTATTTATTTGTCAGTTTATTTAGAATTGTTAGATAAATTAGTTGTTGATTCTCTCATATTATTTTATTTATTTATTATATGCATATATTTTTATATGGAAAAATATATGGAAAACTATTAACCTTTTAAAATGCAAAGTAATACTTCTGTTATATTTAGCTACAATTTAAGCATGAGTTAAACCATTTAAAATTTTTTTTATATTTATATAAAATTTGTTTATTTAGAATTGTTTAAATATTAATAGTTAATAAAATGTAAAAAATATATAATAAAGAAATTTATTTTTAAAAAGCAGTTTAATATGAAAATTAATTAAGAATTTATTGCTATGTTTAACTACAATCTTAAACATGAGGTAAATAATTTTCAGTATTTATTTGTCAGTTTGTTTATTTTTTATTTAGAATTGTTAGATAAAGTAGTTGATTTCTGTCATTATTTTATTAATTTATTATATGCATATATTTATAAATGCAAAATATAAAAAGATGTGCTAAATTATTAACTTTTCAAAATGCAAAATAATATTTCAACTGATGCATCATTTTGTGGTTGTATTTAGCTACATTTTAAGCATGAGTTAAAAAATGTCTTTTTTCATTTATATTTATTTAGAATGTTTATATTTGTTTTACCTTTTAAAAAAACTGGTTGAAATGAAAATTAATTAATAATTTGTTATGTTTAACTACATTCATAAACATAAAGAAAACAATTTTCAGTATTTATTAGTCAATTTATATTTATTTTATATTTATTTAAAATGTTAGATAAAGTAGTAGACTATTATTTTAGTTATTATATTCATATATGTTAAATATAAAAATATATGCAAAATTATTAGCTTTCAAAATGCCAGTGATATTTTAACTGATGTATCATTTTAGTTATATTTATCTACATATTAAGCATGAGTTAAATAATTTTAAACATTTATTTTTCAATTTATATTCATTTTATATTTATTTAGAATTGTTTAAATGGTAGTTGATTGATTCATTTATATACATGCCTAAAATGTAAAATATATGTAAGATTTTATTTTTTATTTACCTTTTACGAAGCAGTTTAATATGAAAATTAATTAATAATTTATTGTTATATTTAACTACAGTCTTAAAAGTAAACAATTTTCAGTGTTTATTTGTCAATTTTTTTCTATATTTATTTAAAACTGTTAGAAAAATAGTTTTATTATTATTATTTTAAATTATGTAAATTATTTATTATGTATTATTTTATTTATTTATTATATGCATTTATTTATACATGTTAAATAAATAATATATGCAAAATTATTAACCTTTCAAAATGCAAAGTAATGTTTTAACTGATGTATCATTTTATTGTAACGTTTAGCTACATATTAAGCATGAGTTAAAGCATTGTAAACATTTTGTATTTATTTGGAACTTTTAAAATAGTAGTTGACTGATTGATTTATATATATACCTAAAATGTAGAAATGTTTAATTTTTTTTTTTTTTTTAACAAAAAAAAGTCAAAAAGTAGTTTAATATGAAAATTAATTAATTAATAATTTAATTCTATATTTAACTACAATCTTAAACATGAAGTAAACCATTTTCAGTATTTATTTGTCAGTTTATATTTATTTTATATTTATTTAGAATTGTTAGATAAATTAGTACTTAATTTCTGTCATATTATTTTATTAATTTATTAAATGCATATTTTTTATACATGTAAAATAATTAGCTTTTTAAAATGCAAAGTCGTATTTCAACTGATGTATCTTTTTTTTGTTATTTAACTGCATTTAAAGCATGGCAGTTTGGTCGCTTAATTTCAAGCTTACAAATATTGCATTTATTATATAAAAAAAAAATACAGTAAATATAACTATTCATAGTGAGTATTATATTTTAAAATATATCTTTAGATATTTTAATGTGAGTGTTATTTGCTAGTTATGAGATACCAAAAATGAGATACCAGGTGTCTGCCATTTGTGTCATTTTTATTATGACACAAATTTTATTATTATTATTTATTTTTTGAATTCCCAATGAATTAGTGGTTTATAGGCCCTCTGAAAATGGTTTGAAAGCAGTTTTTCTTGTTGTTTTGAGATTTGTTCTTTTGAAACAGGCTGTTAGGGCAGGTCATAAAAACAAAATGCTTCTCTTTTTTTGTTTTATAATAGACAATATTTTCCGTCACAACTGACTAAACCACTTTGTGGACTGCGTATTTCAAAAGCATGTTTGAAATACTTTTTCAGCTTTTAGGAGTTCACTAGCATATTGATTAGGCTCAACGCTAACAAAGCCTTGAAGCTAATCTCAAAACTCCAGGCTTCCACGTCTCTCTCAATTAAAAGTAAAACACTATAATTGCATTTCCATGGCCACAAGAAAATGTTTTGAATGATTGCTGTAATGACTGTATATGTAGATCATTTGTCACAACACAAGTTCATACGAGGAGACTGGAAGTCGTGCTGAATATTATTATTATTTTTTTTTTTTTAGGTTTGTGTGTAGCTGTTTTTTTAAGTTGAGAATAAAGTAATATGAATCATGTGTGTGATGATGCATACTGATATCAAAAATGGCAGGCCGACATAATCAAAACCAGATGAGCTGTGAGTTAAGGCTGACAGACATCACTTAATCTAGACCAGAGTAATAGAGGCCTGATGTTTCTCATTAGTTAAGGTAAAATATGTGAACAGTCTAGATCTTAACTTATCTTTTTATATCTTTGTTTTGCATTTTGCCATTGTACAGATGAAACGCGTGCAAACCTAGGAATTTTATACATGGTCTAGACTTTAAATAAAGCTGGAATGGCTTGAACAGCCAGATTTCAGCAAAAAAGATTGGAAAAATATTCATATAAATATGTGTAACATAAAAATACATGCGCAATGCAATTTAATATTACTGATGATCATTTTATTTGTTATATTTAACTACATTTAAACACAAATTAAATCATTTTAAACATTCATTTGTCAATTCGTGTTTGTATTTAGATTTAAATTTAGTGGTTGGTAATTTCATATTGCCTATTTATTATATGTATGTATTTATATTATTATTTTTAGCCTTCCAAAATGCTATTTGATATTTAAAATATTTATTTTATTGTTATATTTAATTACATTTTTAGTAGTTGTCCATTTTTTTTATTCAATATTTATTTAGTCTTTAAATAAATGAGTAGTTGCTTTATTATTATTTTTATTTTTAGTACCATGTGCATATATTTCTAAATGTAAAATATAAAATATATGCAAAATGCATCATTTTAGTTTTGCATTTAACTATTTTAGACATGAATTAAACATTTTAAAATGTCAATTTACATTTATTGCGAATTTTTAAATAAATTAGTAGTTGATTCTTTATTATTATTATTATTATTATTATTATTATTATTATTATTATTTTATGTACTATATGCATATATTTCTACATGTAAAATATAAAATATATGCAAAATGCGTAATTTTAGTGTTCTATTTAGCTATTTTAGACATGAATTAAACATTTTAAAATATTTATCCATTTACATTTATTTAGAATTTTTAAATAAATTAGTAGTTGATTCTTTGTTGTTATTATTATTATTATTATTATTATTATTATTTTATGTACTATATGCATATATTTCTACATGTAAAATATAAAATATATGCAAAATGCATCATTTTAGTTTTGCATTTAACTATTTTAGACATGAATTAAACATTTAAAAATATTTGTCCATTTACATTTATGTTTATTTTGCATTTTTAAATAAATTAGTAGTTGATTCTTTATTATTGTTATTATTATTATTATTATTATTATTATTTTACATACTATATGCATATCTTTCTACATGTAAAATATAAAATATATGCAAAATGCATCATTTTAGTTTTATATTTAACTATTTTAGACATGAATTAAACATTTTTTAAATATTTGTCCATTTACATTTATTTCGAATTTTTAAATAAATTAGTAGATGATTCTTTATTATTATTATTATTATTATTATTATTATTATTATTATTGTTTTAATTGCTATTTTTATTATTATTTAACTATTTTAGACATTAATTAAACATTTTAAAATATTTATGTCCATGTCCATTTATATTTATATTTATTTGGAATTTTTAAATAGATTAGTAGTTGATACTTTCATATTATTTTTTCATGTACAAGATGCATATAATTCTATATGTAAAATATAAAGTATATGCAAATGCATCATTTTAGTTTTAAATATAACTACATTTTTAGACATGAATTAAACATTTTAAAATATATTATGTTGATTTAATTTTATATTTATGTAGAATTTTTAAATAAATAGGTAATTAATATTAATATTTTATATATTTGTTTATTTTTTCTGTGGCGTTCCTAGTCCTACATAATTTTGTAATGCATCATTTAATATTAATGATGGTTAAACTGACACACATTCACACACATTGTCCAGCTGTGTCGTCATGAGAAACGACGACTCTCTGGGTCTATTATTAGTCTGGGAGGATGGTTCAGTCTGTGTATGATCATATTTTTGTGTGTGAAAGCATTTTTAATCCCTGCTGACTTACTGTCTGCTCTTCTGCACACTGTACAACTATCCCGCTCTCTCTCTTTTTCTCTCGTAGGTTCCCATCGTACCCATCGTCTTCTCTTCCT
The DNA here is from genome assembly GCA_036247105.1 of Cirrhinus mrigala. NCBI lineage: Eukaryota > Metazoa > Chordata > Actinopteri > Cypriniformes > Cyprinidae > Cirrhinus > Cirrhinus mrigala. The sequence continues at coordinate 27,058,394 of CM070027.1, read as the reverse complement.
ACAGTAACTTCTACCTACGAAAAGAGAAAGAGTTCAAATCAGGTAATGCACATTGCAAACGTGTTACGAAGTTAATGAGAGAGAGTTCACCAAAAATTAAAATCCTTTCATCATTTGCTCATCCTCATGCTGTTCTAATCCTGTATTATTAAAGAAAAGCATCACAATAGTAGTCCATATGAAACGCTTTGTTTTTATTAGTGCTTGCAAGAAACTTATGCAAGCATGTTTTAACCGTGCGGAGAAAAAAAAAAAAAAAAGGTTGTTACGACTTTTTATCTCTTAAATCTTAACTTTTGTTCTGAGTTTAGTTCTGAGTAAATCTTACAAATCTGACTTTTTTTTCTTGCAATTCTGAGGAAAAAAGTCAGAATTGTGAGATATGAACTTAATTCTAGGAAAAAAGTCTGAATTGAGAGATTTAAAAAAGTCACAAATACCTTTTTTATTTTTTATTCTGTGGCGGAAACAGAAAACCCCAGAATTGCGAGATAAAAATTCTAACTTGCAATTGCAAGAAAAAAGATAAAAAGTTGCAGTTACCGTTTTTAATTTAAGTTTTGGAATTGTGAGAAAGTCACAATTATATTTTGTTTTTTATTCCATGCATAAAAAAAAAAGTTGTGAGATGTAAATTATTAAGAAAAAAGACTTGAGATATGAGATATAATCTGACAGTTGCAAGAAAAAAGTCAGAATTAAAAGAGAATTGCAAGAAAAGTCACAATTACGTTTTTTGGTTTTATTCCATTGTGGGGAAAAAATGTGAGATGTAAACACGGAATTCTAAAGAAATATTGGGATTGTGAAATTGCAAGATGCAATTACCTTTTTTATTTAGAATTTTGGCAGGAAAAAAAAAACTGAATTGCAAGATGTGAATTAAAGAAAAAACAGAATTATGATATATTTATGTGTTTATTTCTCTGAATTGTGCAATATAAACTCGCATTTGCAAGAGAATAAGTCCAAATTGTGAGAGGAAAAAGTTGCAATTACCTTTTTTAATTTTAAGTTTGTGTCAGAAACAGGAAAAAAAAAGCAGAATTGTGAGGGGAAAAAAGTCACAACTATTTTTTTTTTTTTTTTGTTTTCCATTTCGTACAATAAAAAACAAGTGTGAGATGTAAACTCACAATTATGTGGACACTTTTTTTTTTTTTTTTTTTTTTACAAGATATACACACAGTTGTGAGGAAAAAAAAGTCAGAATTGCAAAATAAAAACTTACCTTGCTTTTTTTATTCTGTGGCGGGAAAAAAAAAACAATTGTGAGATATAAAAGAGGAAAAAAGTCGAATTTGTGAGATAAAGTTGCAATTACCTTTTTTCTCTTCTTTTTTTTTTTCTCGTGCAGAAACAAAAAGCAAAAATGTGAGGAAAAAAAGTTGCAATTACCTTTTTTAATAAAAAATTTGGTGTTTTGAAAAAACAAACAAAAAAAAAGCTGAATTGTGAGAATTGTCAAAATTGTCTTTTTTTTTTATTCCATGCAGGAAAAAACAGTTGTGAGATGTAAACTCACAATTATGTGGATTTTTTTTTTTTTTTTTTTAAACGAGATATACACTCACAGTTGCGAGAAAAAGTGAGAATTGCAAAATAAGAAGTCGCAGTTACCTCTTGTTTTTTTTTTGTTTTTTTTTTTTTATTCCGTGGTGAAAAAAAAAATTGTGAGACATAAACTTGCAAATTGTGAGGGGGGGAAAAAAGTTGAATTTGCAAGATAAAGTTGCAATTAACTTTTTTTTTTTTTTTTTTAAAAAGTCACAACTATTTTTTGTTTTGTTTTCTATTTTGTGCAATAGAAAACAAGTGTGAGATGTAAACTCACAGTTATGTGGAAAATTTTTTACACGATATACACTCACAAAAAGTCAGAATTGCAAAATAAAAAGTTGCAATTACCTCGGTTTTTTTATTCTGTGGCGGGGAAAGAAACAATTCTGAAATATAAACTCGCAAATTGTGAGTGGAAAAAAAACGAATTTGCGAGATTAAGTTGCAATTTTCTTATTTTTTTTTCTCTTGCGGAAACAAAAAACAAAAATGTGAGATGGAAAAAGTTGCAGTTACCTTTTGTTAATTTTAAATCTGTGTTGTGAGATGTAAACTCACAATTATGAGGGGGAAAAAAAGCCTAAAGTGATATAAATTCTCAGTTGCGAGTATTGCAAAATAGTCACAATTATCTTTTTTTTTTTTTTTTTTTAATTCTGTGTTGGAAACAATTATCTTTTTTAATGTGACAGAAACAAACTTCCATAGAAACTAGAGCATGTCGATGATAATGTCGGTGATTTCCGCACTGTTTCCGATAGGAACCATCACTCTGAAGATCCTCCCAAAGATGGAGACAAAGGGACTGACGGCAGACGACGTGACGTCGCTCTCCGAGCAATCGTTCGGCATCATGCGTTCGGCCTTCCTGGAGATCTCCGGCCAAAGCGTGCAGAGCAACGGGCCGTCCGCCCACTGATCGCCCCGCTGCTGTCGCGGCCTTTCTTTCGCTTCGACAACAAGGATGGCTTGAGACTACGTCGTCATCGTCGTCGTCGTCATGGTGGTGACGGTAACCATGACAACCAGGCGCTTTAGTATCCTCTCCGACGTCCTCATGAAGCAGGAACACATGTCCATACAGACAGACAGACACACATACATTCACCTTGACTACAGTACATACAGCAGATGTTACCTTAGCCTAGTTTCGATCTCCCGTCGGACTCCAGGGGGCACTAAGCGGCACCGTTTTCCGGCGTGACGCTGGCTCGGACTGCTTTTGTCGGCGACTGGTTGAGTTTTGGAGCGACGCCCCGAGAACACCGTGGATGTGCGTTCGACATGCATGCCTTTTCTATGTTTCTCTTCCTTTCACTGATCTACAAAGACTCAAGTTCTGTCCGTGTGCGTAGGTGGCTTTTTCTCGAGGTTCTCTGCCTGCGTTATGGGAAATCGGTGACAGATGTCTGTGTTCGTTTTACTTCGTATGCAAGAGTATTTTTCTTTAGACATGCCCCTTTATTGATTTATTGACCAAAAAGATAGATTTGGAAATGTCCTATACACTCCAGAGGAAAGTTCTTTTTGTGTCGTCACAACCAAGGATTCGGAAAACCGCTTAGTTCTATTTCCTTTTTGTCATTGAAAGATTTAGTTCGTAACGAACATCTCTATCGTCACCGTCATCAAGTGCAGCTTCTTCCTGTGCCATGTGTCCAAAGTGTCTCAGCCGTTGGCTGCATATAAAGGTAGAATATTGTGGAGAAACACTATTGATTATTGATCTGTGATCAGGATTGTTTGATTAGAGTTTAGAATAGAAATACGTTCAAGTTGGCTTTAGTTCAGTGCATTTGGTTTGTTGTTGTCAGGCTACAAAATGACATTTTCATTTATAAACGTTTTTTAACACTTTTGTTTAAACTAAAAAACATTTATGAGGGAATTATTATTATAATAACTAATTGAAAAAGTATTATCTAACACATTATATAGACTGTGGCATTATCTAAGCAGCAGATTTAACTAAAATGTATTTAAGAGCCATTATTATTCAGATTTTTGAAGGAGACATTTAAAAATCAATTTATTTTTGTGATCAGTAAGGATTCTTTAATGTCTCATGCTTATCAAGGCTGTATTTTTTTTTATCAAAAATACAGAAAAAAACAGCAATATTATTGCAATTTCTAATATTGGTTTCTTATTTTAATATACTTTAAAATAGAATTTATTCCTGTGATATAAAACTGAATTTTCAGCATCATTACTGCAGTCTTCAGTGTCACATGATCCTTTAGAAATCATTCTAATATGCTAAAAAAATCCTGAAAAAAATCCCCAAAAATATTAAGCAGCACAACTGTTTTCAACATTGATAATAAATCAGCATATTAGAAAGATTTTTGAAGGATCACGTGACACTGAAGACTGGAGTAATGATGCTGAAAATTCAGCTTTGCATCACTGAAATAAATTACATTTAAAAGTAAATTAAACTAGAAAACTGTTATTTTAAATCGCAATAATATTTCAGAAAATTACATTTTTTTTTTTCTGTATTTTTGATCAAATAGATAAAGTCTTGATGAGCTTAAGAAACATCTTTTAAAAAATCTTACTGATCTCAAACATTTAAACGGCAGTGTGTTTGTTTGCAAACGTTTGCATTAAAGCTCAGACTTTTCTTTCAAAACCTGCTGTAAAATTGTTCAAAGAAATTATTATAACGTAAAATGCTGACATTTGTGATATTTTTAGGAGTTTGCAGATCTTTGAGCTTATTTCTGCTCTTAGATCAGGTATTAAACTTTATTCTCAACCTTAAGAAAGTCCATATAAAAGTATATATATTTGAATATTTGAAAATTCAAAATTTAATCTAAAAATGACCAATTATTTAACACCTATTTATTAAACCAGACTGTATCGACAGCTTACGGCAGTAAATTAAGAATATGAATATTTCATATTGCTTTCTAATCGCATTGCATTGTTGAATCTTCTATTTAATGCTTGATGTTGCAGTTCTTATTGTTTGTTAAGAATGTATAACATCTGAACCTTAATTTAATATGTACGATATTATTTAAGAGGACTGAATTGTACGTATCACATTATAATGACATTTTGCTTTGTTTTTTTGCATAATGTCCAAATTAGGCCCTTTGTTATTAGTACACGTTTAAACATTGTTGCAATTATCAAACCCTTTTATGTTGTGTATTAGGTTACAGATTTTATTAGCCCTTTGTTTCGATGTAATTTTTGCCCTGCTGACTGAAAACCGTGCTGCGTTCACGAAACAGTGTGTGAAACAGTGTGTACAAGGTGTTGTGTGATTTTCACCAAAGCTATTAAGGATGTACAACAGGTGACGCTTGTAAACGCTCTGATTTTAAGATCAGTTAAACGAACCTGTCAGACATTTCACGGGCAGCCTTGTGTGCGTGTGTGTGTGTGTGTGTGTGTGAGAGAGAGAGAGTGAGAGTGTGTGTGTGTGTGTGTGTGTCCACTGTGTGCTGAATGTGTTTGTATGGTGACCCGACACACAAATGAGCTAAAGCCCATTGTAAAATCTGTAAAGTCATATAAGACGATGATTATATATAAAAATGTTGATTGTGGTAGAATCTGGATGCGACCTGTGTTAAGAACATCTAGGACAAAGAGTCAATAAAATCGTCTGTTTTTCCAATAGGAATGGTAGGATTTGTTCTTGACATTTGTCGTCTATCAATTTTTTTGTGTTTTTTATCAATTTTTTGTCTTTTTTTTTTTTTTTTTCACACACACATTTACTAAATCTAAATGAGAACATACCATTTATTTATGGTTAAGGACAAACACAAAACCTGAAAGAAACTTTTTTTTTTTTTTTTTTTTTTTTTTTTTTTTTAGATTTGCGTTTTATTTGCACCAATTTTGATACTGTTTTAACTCCATACTTTCATTTTTTTTTTTTTTTTTTTAAATCTAAAAGAGTAATATATATATATATATATATATATATTATATATATATATATATATATATATATATATATATATATATATATATGTGTGTGTGTGTGTGTGTGTGTGTGTTTTTTTTAAATAATCAGATCCTTTCTCCAACAACAAACTTTTTTTTTTTCTTTTTTCAATAATCAGATAATTTCACCAAACTTTACTTTTTTAGATTAAATTAAAATACACAGTAAAAGTATGGAGCTAAAACAGTATCAAAATTGGTGCAAATAAAATGCACATCTAAAAAAATGCAAATTACTTTTTTTGATTAAAAAATATATCTTATGATACATCCCAATACAAATTTACTACAATTCCAATTCAAACTCAAAGTATGGAGCTAAAATAGTATCAAAATTGGTGTATTAAAGACATTTGATTGACAGATGGTAAGTTAATTCAAATTCATAAGTTTCATCATCTAATTCATATTCATGAAATATCATTTGCAAAGGCACATAAATATTTTGTGAATTTAAGTTTAGTTGTCCGTTTGCATACTTATTAATGTCTTTACAAAATAAACAAGATTCACAAATGCTCAGTTCACATTCACAAAAATAAGTTATTGCAAAACAGCATTTCACAAATTCATGACCTAATTCATATTCATAAAATGCAATTTGGAAATGCACAAAAAAAAAAATTGTGACTTCAGTTGAATATTGGAATACTTGGCTTAATGTATTTACAAAATATTATTCATAAATGCTTAATTCCACATTCAAAAAAATTAATTTATATGTTTGCAAATTGTAAATCATTAAATTCATAACCTAATTTATATTCACAAATGCAATTTGGAAATGCACAACAATATTTTGTGAATTTAATTGAATATTTGCATACTTGGCTTAAATCATGTATTTTCAAAATATTGTGCATAAATACTCAATTCACATTCACAAAATATTGCAAAAGAGCAATTCACAAATTCATAACCTAACTTATATTCACAAAATGCAATTTGGAAGTGCAGAAAAATATTTTGTGAATTATATATTTTATTGAACATTTGCATACCTGGCTTAATATATTTAGAAAATGTGATTCACAAATGCTCAATTCACATTCACAAAAATAAGTTTATATATTTGCAAACATTAATTCATAAAATTCATGATCTAAATCATATTCACAAAATGCACTTTGGAAATGCACAAAAATATTTTGAGAATTTAGTTGGATTCTGGCTTAATTCATGTATTTACAAAATATTGTTCATAAATGCTCAATTCACATTTACAAAATATTGCAGCAATTCACAAATTCATAACCTAGTTTATATACACAAAATTCAATTTGGAACTGCAGAAAACTATTTTGTGAAATGCAAATTTAGTTGAACATTTGCATACTTAATATATATTTAGAAAATATGACTTACAAATGTTTAATTCACATTTATAAAAATAGGTTGATAAATTTACAAACAGGAATTCGCAAAACTCATAACATAATTTAGGTGAATTTTTAAATAGCTGTTTGCATATTTATTAAATACACTAATTTTGATACTATTGTAGCTCCATAGTAAAAGCTTTTTTTGTCAAATTTAGACAACTTCTGGAATATTTGTTTCCTAAATACTATAGAAATATAAAACACAGATTGTACAAATTGTAAACTTAATGAACCACGTTTAAAGTTTAAGCAATTTTATTACAAAAGTTGAAACATAAAAAAGATACAAAAAAAGAAAATACAATTTTGTATTGTTTTCCCAATAGCAACAGTCAGGAGAAGAACATGGACTTATAAATATATAAATTTACATTTCTCCTGACTCAAACTTACACATGGAGAGACCATACAGCTGCACTTACACGAGCATTAAATGGAAGAAATACATAGAAAAACATTACGAAACAATCCAAGCACCAGCTCATGCACCAATAAAACTCCATTTTGCCCAAACAGGAGTTCGTGTGTTTGACATCGTGTTTCCCCACATGCTTTTTGAGTGGATTGAACATGTTTACAGGGTTCAGGCCCTTTGATCAGTGCTGCGGTTGTTCATTTTGACTTCTCACATATTGGTTTCACTTGAGGATCCAGCCCATCTTTGAGAGTTCATCTAGTTTTCCTGGCAGGCACCTGATAAAGATGTTTTTGTTATTTTATCAATTGAGACGGATCGTACGGATAAGTTTCACACACAGGAATATATGCTTACAGGCTCCGATCCGCTCCTCCAGGAATCCGACCTGCTCACTGAGCGAGTCGATGCGGTCTAGTTGCTGCAGAGAATGTGACAGGAAGTTGGTCCTCTCAGGCAGGAAGCTGTTAGTGTCTTCCGCATTATCCAAGGGGAAAAGCGTAGTGAAGGGAGCCAGAACCATCTCTAGTTTCTACAGAGAGAGAGAGAGAGAGAGAGAGAGAGGTATTTTTACATTTGAGGACACAAATTGTGACTTTACAAATTGAAAATATAAGAATAAGGTTTCATAGAGTAGTTCTTACAGTAGTTAACATAAACTAACAATGAATAATTTGTCTACAACACTGATTAAACTTTCAATATTTACTAATACATTTTTAAAATCAAAAGTTAATGCACTGCGTAAACTAATATGAACAATTGTATTTATTATCTAACAATAACAAAGATTAATAAATGTTGTAAAACAGAGTAAGCATACTACTATACTATTTTTTCAGCATTCTGTATGAATGCATGACGTACTACATTCGTCAAAATGTGCAAATGCACCTCAGATTATTAATTAATTAAAATAAACCATTAAAGACTATTTTGTTTCTTGAGATAGTATAAACACAACAAAATGACCAAAAATGTAGCTAAAATTAAAATGAAAATGGAAAAAATACTATTAATAAAAAATTCAAACTATTAATAAAAGCTATAATATTAAAACTAAAAAATTAAACTTTTAACTAAAATGTAAAATTTAAATTTAAACTTTTACATTTTAAATTGAACTTTAAAGTTTAACTTGATGTATTAAAATAACTAAAACTGAGATTGAAATAAAAATTCATAAAAACTATGTAGACGTAAAAAAACAAAAATTAATAAAAAATGGCACAACAAAATTACCAAAAATTTGGCTAAAATTAAAATGAATATGGAAAAAAATACTGTTCATAAAAAAAATTAAAGAAAAATCAAATAATTAATAAAAGCTATAGTGGTAAAACGTAACATTTAACGTTTAAACAAAAATTTAAATTTAAACTTTTTTTAATTTAAAATTTAACGTTAAAGTTTAACTTAATGTACTAAAATAACCAAAACTGAGATTGAAATAATTCATAAAAGCTATGTAGACATAAAAAAAAGAAGAAAAACAAATAAAAATGGCATAAACACAACAAAATTACAAAAAAATTAACTAAATTTAAAATTAAATAAATAAATAATTTAAACTATTAATAAAAATGATACTAAAATAACACTGCACTGCTTATAATATTGATGATTGCACAGAATTAAGTTATGAATTCTTTTAAAAAATTATATTTTATTAAAAATATAAAATTATTATTATCATCAAATATATTATGGAAAAAATTTTCTGATATGAAAACTGCATATCAACAGATAAAATTGCAATGAAAACAGACAATATAAAATAAATGTAATTTAAAACTATATTATATCCATAATGCCAAAATAGCACTGTATATAGTCACAAACAGTTATTTAAGTGAAATTATAGGCAGTTTTTACAGTGCATATTCTCCAGTAAGCTTGCATTGTTTTGTTTCTATTTCAATAGTGTGAGGTAATGAGTGTGTGTTGTAAGTATTAATTATTATTTACTAGCAATATCTGCCAAACACACTCTTTTCCGACCAGCAAAGGCGGTTAACGCTCACCTGTATCTGCTTGTGTTTAATGTTTCAGAACGTGTGATGTGTGAGCTTGACTACTGCTTTTAATTAAACTATTAGCAAGGCTTTGAACCAGTAAGCTGTTTTGGCAAACGCACTACAGTTTCCTGTCGTTTGAAGTAGGGTGTGTCCCAAGGGTGTATGTGTGTGTGTGTGTGTGTGTGTGTGTGAGACCTGCTCGAGGAGCTCCACTCTGTTTTTAAGAATCTGAACTTCTTCTGTAACGTTTTCTGCCAATCCCAAACCTCCACCTTTAAGAACAAAAGAAATACACACAGAAATTAGAGACGGACCACACACACACACACATACACACACACACACACACATTGACATTCAGCCTTAATTAAAACCTGTAATGCAGCACACAACTGGCTTTGAGCATAAATAATGTTTATGTTCAACATGCAAACACACACTGACTGGGAGCTTTTTGAAGACTTTCAGAAAGCCGTGTTGTTTTATGTTGTATTTCTACATGTTCTCTGCATGCATGAATCCATGATTAATATCCAAAGCAATCCCAGAGCAGACCAAAGAGCACAGATGAATAAAAAGACAGACATAAATAGAAATAGAAAGAGAGAGAATGAGTGGAGGGGGTGATAAAAGGGGGAAAGTTTGAGGTTTGGCAAGAATCTGATGTAAATACTTCAATATGCACTTGGGTCCAAAAGTCTGAGTCCACTATTGAAAATGTTTGTTCTTTGCTTTCCAATTTATTAAAAATAATAATAATAATAATAAATTATATTATCTGCATAGCAGTTTGAGTAAAATACTTTAAATATTTATATGAATTCATTTATTAAACATTTAATTTTTTATTATTCTTTTATTAATTATTAATTAAATTTGATTTATTTATTAATTCATTCAAAAAATGTAGTTATTTATTTATTTAATTATTATTTACTAATTATATTTATTTAATAAATATAATAATATAAATGTAATATATAATATAATATAAATTATTTATTTATTAGTGTTGTATTTATTAAATTATTAAATTAATTATACATTAAATAAATAATGTATATTTAATTCTTTGCCTTTTTAATTTGTTAAATTATTGAATTTATTGACATTTATTACAGATGTATTCATTTTTATTATATTATATTATTTATTTAGCAAATTATGTTATTTATTTTATTTATTTTAATTGATTTATTTAACAAATAGTGTTTTGTAAATAAATAATGTATTTTTAATTCTTTGCCATTTCTTTTTTTATTTGTTAAAATATTGTGGTTATTTACATTATTAAAGAAGTAAGGTATTCGTTTATTTATTAAATTATTTATTTGTAAAATGTATTTATTTATTTATTTATTATATTTTAAATGGTTTATTTTTTTAAATAATGCTTTATTAAATTGTTCAATTAGTTTATTATGGCATTTATTAATTAATTATGCATTAAATAAACCATGTATTTTTTTAATTATTTGCCTTTTTTCATTTGTTAAATTATTGTAGTTATTTACATTATTTTTTATTAAAGGTATTTATTTATTAAATTATTGATTAACTGTATTTATCTGTATCTTATATTTTAAATGATTTATTTAATAATTCTTACATTAATATGTATTAAATTATATTTTTAATTATTTGCCATTTATTTGTTAAATTATTGTAGTTATTTATTTTATACTATTTATTTATTAAAGAAGTAAGGTATTTATTTATTCATTAATTTATTAAATTATTAAATTAGTTATGCATTAAATAAATAATGTATTTTTAATTATTTTTCTTTTTATTAAAGAAGTAAGGCATTTATTTATTTATTCATTCATTAAATGTATTTATTATATTTTAAATTATTTATTTAATTAATTTAATTACATAACATTTTATTGAAATTATTACATTAATTGTATTAAATGTATTAAATTATGTTTTTAACTATTTGCCATTTATTTGTTGACACAATCTGATTCTAAAAACCTTCAACATGATTTAAGATATTTTAGTTTAGTGGAAGCAGGAACATCTGACCGTCTTTGCAAAGAGTCACGTCACTAAATTAGCTTATTGTGACCTAAAACGAGTCCAGAATTTGAAACATTCCATGTTATGTCATGTTTCTTTGCTTAAAATGATTAAAAAACCTACAACTTTGTTTATTTCCAGGTTAAAATGAAAAAATACCATTCTGTTCTCAGAATTTTGTATCACACTGTACATAAAATCAGGTCACATTTCATCACAAGCTTAAGTAATAAGTAATAACCAATGACTGTAATTGGTTGTTTTGTAAATGGACATGATTGAGAACCAATCACATCAGAGCTCAGCCCGGTAAGCCCCGCCCCTTGGCAGTTATTCGGAATGTTTTGGGTTGTGAGCTCTAACAATCTAAAAACTAGTCAATGGTCGCGCACACACACACACACACACACACACACACACACACACTGAAACACAGTCAATCTGTCCCAGATGTGTGATGTTATGAAGACACGTGGGAGAGCGAGCGTGTGTGTGTGTGTGATTTGTGTGAGGGAAAACAGTGACCCCCAGCAGTCTGAGTTTGATAGATCTGGAATGTGAGCTACGGATCGAGCCAAAACGAAACTGGGAACAACAGCTACAAATCGTGTCCGGCGGTGGCCTCTGCATGCGAAATCACTAGCATCATACGACTAAACATTCAGCTTCCTGTTCTTCTATCTGATGACACTAATGTGGTTATAAACTCAAGGTTTCAGGGGATTTGGGCCCCATAAACTCAACAGAGCATTTGGACGTTCATTTATGTGGTCAGAATGACATTACAACCAGAGATAAGGGCAAAGAGCAATGCTCTCTCTGTCTCTCTCTATATCCTTCTCTGTTTCTTTAGATTTAAACAATTTACTTCAAGAGAAACATTGGCTTTTTATTCAGTCAAAGTTAAAAATACTGTCTCATTCCACTTGTGTAAAAATGTGCAAAATCAGCAAGTTTAGTCTAACAATAGACTGAAAGCTAAAAAAATAAAACAGACACTGGAAAAACAAAACATGTTTAAATTACTTAAAAATGTCATTGCACACATGCACACATCAAATAAGCAATTACACACTTTAACCTTTAACAGCTTTTTATTAATACCTTAAATAACATCAAAAAATACCATAGTTTATTTTTGGTACTACAGAAAAACTGTAGCAATCTGGTATTAGCCAACACTGCCATAATTAATTAATTAAATGTTATTGACTATTTTATTTGTTATTTTTTCTATATTTTTTTAAATTACATTATTTTTATATAATTATATATATTTTTTACATTTGTAATTCATAGTTTTATTAACTTAATGTTTACATTTAATTATTATTTTTATTAATTAAATTTTATTTTTTTACTGTATTTTTATATTTATTTATTTTTATTTTTTATATATATTTATAATTTTTATTTTAATTCCTAGTTTTATCAAATTCAATTATATATATATATATATATATATATAATAGCTTTACCAAATGAATGTTTACATTCAATTATTATTTTAATTAATTAAATTTTAGTAGTATAAAAGTATAAATGTATACATTTAATAGTATAATTTTTTTATATCTATTTTATTTGTTATATTTCACATATCATTTTAAATTACATTATTTTTATATTTTATTATTTTTTATATTTTTAAATGATATATTTGTATTTTAATTCATAGTTGCATCAAATGACTGTTTACATTAAAGTATTATTTTTATGAATTAATTTATTTGTTACTTCAGCAATAGTGACTAGCAAAGAAGATAATTGGTGTAAACTGAATAACATTTATTTAAATATATATATATATATATATATATATATATATATATATATATATATATATTTTTTTTTTTTTTTTTTTAATTCATAGTTTTATCAAATTAATGTTGAAATTATTATTTTTATTCATTTAATTCTATTTTTTTACTCTAGCAATAGTGATTAGCAAAGAAGACTTTTGGTGTAAACTAAATTAAATTTATTTAAATGATATATTTGTATATATTTTTGTCATTTTAATTCATAGTTTTATTAAATTAATGTTGAAATTATTATTTTTATTCATTTAATTCTATTTTTTTACTCTAGCTATAGTGAATAGCAAAGAAGATATTTGATGTAAACTGAACATTTATTTCAATTATATATTTAAAAATAAATTAATTTAAAGTTTTATCAAATTTATGTTATATTTTTATTATTAAGTATTTTTAATATTTAATTTAATCTTATATTTATTTATTTATTCATTCATTCATTCATTCCAACAGTAACTGTAGCACATAATATATTTAGCGTAAACCATTGTTACCATAGTAAATATTTGAACTAATAAGTGAACTACTCTTGCTGGTCCGTCACAAACATGACATATCATTTCATGACATCTCATATTATTTTATTAAATATTTTAAATAATGACTATTTTATTCAGTTTGTAACAATTTTTACATGATTCGTATTATTAATAATGCGTAACTGCGCCAAATAAAGTATTGGTGAAAACTGTGATTAAAGCTGATGACAGGTTAAAGTAATCTGATCTCACACCTTGAGTCCCAGCGGACGTCCCGCAGACAGATGCTGATGTGTGAACGTGACTCCGGGTCAAACTCAACAAAACTAGTGTGGGAACAGAGAAACTAGTGCACGGGGTCACTTAGGGGTTTGCTTTGAAATGTTGTCCCTATGATCAAAACATAAAGTGTTTCCCTACAGGAACAAGGTTTTCACCAAACCTAGATTCCCATTTCTGCTAAGACTTACTACTAGTGTGGATTCAGACATTATTGCTGAGATGTGGAAATGCGCTGCTCTCTTGTACAAACTCCAGGAATGTGTGTTTGAGCACCGGCCAACAGACAGAACGAGTGGCGATTATTTTAGCCTGTCGCTAGGAAACATGACTATCTAGGGCCAGAGGAGATTCTGATCCTGCTGTTATTTTTAAATCGCAGACAGAAATGAAATAGTGTAGGGAGAGAGAAAAAATGAGGAAACAAAGGAAAAGAGAGGAGAGGAGCGAGATGCTGCCAAACAGGCTTCAAGACACAAGCTAGATTTGGCAAACGAATGGAGAGGATAATACTCAGCAGTTCTCAGAGGGATTGTAGACGCTTCTCAGTTTAAAAAAACAGCACTAGACTGATCATTATAAGCATATCAGTAATGTTAGAGTTTAAAATAAGTTGTATATAAAACTATTAAAACATTTTTGTAATTGAAATAAAGCTGAAATAAAATCTAAATATTATGTGGAAAAACTAAACTAAACTTAGACATCTTGTCTCTGCAACTGAAATTTGTTTAAAGTACTAAAGTACGTGCTAAAATTACTAACTGGAAATAAAACTGAACGTAAAGTAACACTTAAATAAAAATAAATGAAACCTAAATAGTAATATTAAAACAAAAAAGAGAGAGATCAACTTTAAAAATTAAAAATATTAATGATGTTACTTTTAATCATTTTAAATTTTAAAATACATTAATTATTATGATTATTTAATTATATTAATTACATTATGAATATATATATATATATATATATATATATATATATATAATTTAAAATAATAATTAAATAATCGTAATAATAATAATTAAATTATTATTCAAGCAAAAGTGTAATATTCATGGATTAAGTAAAATAAAAACAGAAACAAAAATTATTAAAATCTGAATAGTAATATTTAACATATATATGCACATAACAAAATAAAAATAAATTAAAATGAAAAACAAAAATATAACAATTAAAGCTAATTTAAAGTATTAAAATATGAATATATATATATATATATATATATATATATATATATATATATATAAAGTAAAATAACATAATAAATGTGTAATCTTTTTATAAAAAGGACAAAAGTGTTATTGGCATAGTTACATTATTTTAATAATATTTATACTTTTATACTTTTATAATAATTAAATATTTGTTTTATACATATATAAAGGGCTTACTTTTATATATAATTAATTTATACATAATGTATATATAATTAACATTAAATATTAACAACTGTAATATATAATTTTCAAGCAAAAGTGTAGCTGGCATAGTTACATTATATATTTTCATGATATTTATAATTTAATATTAATTAAATATTTGTTTTATGTAATAAATGTTTATTTTAAAATTGTTATATATAACATGGTATATGTTTTATTATTTGATATATTAAAGGCTTATTTTTTTATATATAATAATTTATATATAATGAATTTAATTAAAATAATGCATTAATAAAATATTACAAATGTGTAATTTTTATAAAAAATATAAATAAAGAGTGTTGTTGTCAGTTACATAATATATTTTAATGACATTTATACTTTTACGATAATTAAATATTTGTTTTATACATATATAAAAAGGCTTCATTTTTAAATGTAATTAATTTTTACATAAATTATATATAATTAATTAAAATAACACGTGTAATGTGTCATTTTTAAAAAAAAAAAAATTTTAAAGTAACAATCTGTGCTTGTATTTTTAAGGAAATGACATGCTGCTTTTGAATGAGCTGCAGGATGTTCAGGTGCTCTGTTGTTGTGGTTTTGAAGTGGTTTTTCCAAACAGATGTGGTCCGGGATTGTGGTTGGTTTGTATGTAGTTAGCTGAGGTCACCAGTCACAGTGCACTATTACTCACGGTACGAGTTGAGAGTGGCATAGCGCGTACCAAAAGTAATAATGAACCGTGAGGCTGGTCAGGGCTCCACCTGCAGGGGGCGCTAGAGGGGAAACAGACACTCATATACCGCGGTATAAAAGCTCACGCTTACTCACAATCAAACATTTCTGACTCTGTAATGTATTACCCCTTAATAACATTTTACTGTGTTTTTGAGACACTTTTTAGTGTACTATTCATTCTAAGCAGTGTGCAAGTTTAGAATAAGCGTGTCTCTATTAGTACTTTGAAAGCCATATGTAAAAAGTGCTGGGATTTCCAGTGGATTTGTGAAGTATGCATCTGTGCGTGCTTTTTGGGTTAATATTGCCCACAATGCCTTGTGCAATGGAAAAGTGGGAATCTGAGATTGTCCTCTTCCCACACTTTCAGTTGCAGAAAAGTGGTCAGGAATGTGGGACCAAAACTGCCACAGCCATTTATAAATGTACGAACGCATGATGAATTATAGGCTAATGCATTCAGATCTATGCAAACAGGGATCTGTGGTATTACAATGAGTATGATGTGCACATAATGTGTCCCAGTGCTTGTATACTTAAAAGTATGTAATTTATGTCCTGATATCATCACAAATAAAGTATATAATTGTAGTGTCTGATAGGAATAAGTAAACTGGGGTGCAACATACACTTCCACAAACAGGTTTAGACAAACTTGTTCTATAGACTTCTGCTTTAATGGTTTAAATTAAAATAATTAAAATATTAATGATATTATATATATTAAATAAAATGTATGTAAAAATATTTAAATATATAGTTAAATATAAAATGAAATAAAACTAAACTAAAACTTTAATTCTAATTAAAAATGAACTAATTAGCTAAATAAAATGTTATATTTCAATAGACTTATGCTTTAATGGTTTAACTTAAAATAATTTAAAATATTAAATATATGTATTTAAATATAATTATATTTAAATAAAACAATATTTATAAATAAATATATAAATATATATATATATATATATATATATAGTTAAATATAAAATAAAATAATAATTCTAATTAAAAATTAATTAATTAAGAAAAAAATGTTATAATTCTAGAGACTTATGTTTTAATGGTTTAAATTAAAATTATACAAATATAATGATATTTAAATAAAAATATATTTATGAATATATATTTAAACATAGTTAAATATAAAAATAAAATACAATAATACAATAAATACAAATACAATACAATAAAACAATAATTCTAATTAAAAATGAATTAATTAGCAAAAATAACATTATAATTCTACAGACTTATGTTTTAACGCTTTAAATTAAAATAATAAATATATGTATTTAAATATAAATATAAAAATTATATTTAAATAAAAATATATTTATGGATATATATATTTAAATAGTTAAATATAAAATAAAACAATACAATTAATGAATTAATTAGCGAAAATAAAATGTTGGACAATTGGACAAACTTATTCTGTAGTCTTATACTTTAATCCTTTAAATTAAAATAATTAAAATATTTTGTAAATACAATTATATATTTAAAAAAGTAAAATAAAATAATAATAAAAATAAAGAATAAATCACATTAAAATTAATTTATGTACAAAAAAAATGTTATACTATCATATAAATATATATATATTCTTAAACTTTTTTTGTAAAGATATTCACATTTGGAAATTCTATCTGGGGATTCATTGAATGTTAAGCCAGTGTGGATGATGGGTCTCTCCATCAGTACATCTGCGGCTGATGATAATGTATACATGTCTTACCAGCATGGCTTCTGGATGAGCGATCGTCTGCTTTCGGAGGCCCGGCGGGAGACGGGGAGGGAGTAGGAATTCTTGAACACGTTATTTCATCTTCAGCCAGACTGAATCCGTCCTGACACAAACACCGATAACTCCCCACCGTATTCACACACTTCTGTGAGCAGCGATGATCACCTTCCTTACACTCATCCACATCTGAGACAGAAAGACGGCTTTTGAAAATCTTTGAAAAATGTTATCATAAAATCTTAAGACATCTTTTTCCCCCCCAAAGCCCATTTACATTAGTAAATCTTTCTCACACCAAAAACTTCAAAATTAAACTTTCATGACCACTTTCCATCCTTCTAAACCACATTTTCACAGCTTTTTATAGTTATATATCTATAACATGTTTGTAAAATTGTGAAATAATTTATTAAAAGTTTATATAATTAAAATGAAAGAATTGTTTTAAATAATAAAAGAACAAGAATTTTTTTTACTGTTTTAATAATATTAAATACAATTTAAATTTTGTACATTTTTAATATATATATATAAAAAATTTATATTAAATTTAAGAAATTATATTAAATAAAAATATTAATGTTATTAATATTAAATTAATTAATTTAATAATAAATATTAAATGAAAATATTAATAATAATTAATAATAACTTGCTTTTGAACATTAGTGTGTATTTTTGAGTACCTGTTTGACAATATCGTCCCATCCATCCTTTCGGACATGCACAGTAATTAGGTCTTTCGCACGAGCCTCCGTTTGCACAAGACTGCTCACACACCGCTAGAGAGAACCAAATATATGTAAATACACACACACATGCAGGTATAAAGCCAAGTGAAACACAGTCAGAGTTCAAGTTATCTGATATCACTTCAGTTACCTTGGTTGCAATTGTGTGAATGCATGCGTCGCCATCCCGGACAGCATTCTGGGTAAATGTGTAGATTAGGAGCCGCTCTGCTCACCTGCCTGTAAGAAACCCTGTAGATTGTCCTGTAAAACACACAGTCCAGTCAAACGCTGATGCATTATGCATTATTATACAGTATGCATTTTAATGTGTTTTTGTGTTCTTACTTGTATGTGCTACACATGCGGTGGTTTTGGCACATGGTGATGTAGGGTTTGTGTACAGGTTGAAGAAACGACTCCGTGCTGTAAGACACACGACGACTCCAGGCATCGCCAACACACACTCTCCTCCTGAAACACACACACACACACACACACAATTATACACACAAATACTGCTAATACACTACTGTTCAACAGTTTGGGGTTGGGAAGATTTTAATGTTTTTGAAAGAAGGCTTTTCTGCTCACCAAGGCTGCATTTATTAAATTAAAAATATAGTAAAACCTGTAAAATTATGAAATATTATTATAATTTAAAAGAACTGTTTTCTATTTGAATGTATTGTAAAATGCTATTTATTTCTGTGATGC
Organism: Cirrhinus mrigala; assembly: GCA_036247105.1. Classification (NCBI taxonomy): domain Eukaryota; kingdom Metazoa; phylum Chordata; class Actinopteri; order Cypriniformes; family Cyprinidae; genus Cirrhinus; species Cirrhinus mrigala. The sequence continues at coordinate 27,039,099 of CM070027.1, read as the reverse complement.
AAAGCTGAATTTTCAGCATCATTACGCCAGTCTTCAGTGTCACATAATCCTTCAGGAATCATTCTAACATGCTAAATTTGCTGCTCAAGAAATTATTATTATTATTATCAATGTTGAAAACAGTTAAGATCAGATTAATGCATCCTTGCTGCGTAAAAGTAAAAAAAAATCTTACCGACCCCAAACAACTGACGCCAACACTTATTATATATATAATAAGTGTTACATGCAATGCTGGAAAAGACATTTGCATTGTTGTTTTTGCATTAAAAGCTTTGCTGTCCATCCGTTGTAACTGGACATGACAGTCTGATGTAATTAGCTACTATTATATGCATTGACCTTTGACCTTATATTGACCCCTGAGACCTTAGAGTATGAGAATTGACACTTCCTGACATTACAGACAAACAGTGTGTGTATTTACCCGTGGTGACCGTGAATCTGAGACGTGCAGGTCACATGCAGGAGAAACAGAGACGAGGAGAGCAGGACTGCTATGTACATCTCTCTCTCTCTCTGTCCGTCTATAGGTCGCTCGCTCACTGTGTCTGTTCCCCTCAGGTACCGCCAACTCTATCAGCTACCTGAGATTAGATAGATAGACAGATAGACAGATAGACAATCATAACATTATTTTCAACGTAATATAAAAATGCATTTAAAATAATGATACAAACAATGATATATGATAATAATAAAATACATATGTTATGACTCCTTTAAGTTGAAAATGAGCACTTCAGAGCACAGTACTGTCCTCACCTCAGATCTGAGCTTGTTAAATGTTATTTATGCTGTAACAGCTGGATCCCATCATACAGAGAGACATTAAGAATTAAAACATGCATTTATAACCATTCTCTACAAGCACACTGTTACAACCCGTTTCATGTTTATACATGAGAGAGTTAATGCACTTTTAAAGGCAGAAAATCAGAGACAATTAATCATCATTAAAAAGTGCATTTGTTTCAGTTCACAGTGGAGTGAACTGAACATGCTTCTGAGAAATCTGTGTATATAAATACACACATACTTGCACACTTACATTTATAAAGAAAACCCCGTGTATTAAGACTTGCATGGCTTGAATATAACCTAAATGATGTCTCTTACTGAAATATGTAGTAAAAAACCCATGAAGGACTTATGTTATTTAAAAAATCCACATTGTTTTATACATATTTTGGATATAACATATTTGTAGAATTGTGAAATCATTTATTAAAAGTTTATATAATTAAAATTCAATTTTTTTTTTAAATAATAAAAGAACAAGAATTTTTTTACTGTTTTAATAATATTAAATACAATTTGTTTTTAATTATATATATATATATATATATATATATATATATATATATATATATATATATATATATATATATATATATATAATATTAAATAAAAAAATAATATTAAATAAAAATATTAATTAATATTTATAATGACTTCTATGGTGCCCCAAGTTTGAAATTCCAAAATGCAGTTTAAATGCGGCTTCAAACGATCCCAGCCGAGGAAGAAGGGTCTTATCTAGCGAAACGATCGGTTATTTTCATTAAAAAAAAATACAATTTATATACTTTTTAATATCAAACGTTCGTCTTGTCTTGCTGTCTGAACTTTTCCGGTTCATGACAGTTAGGGTATGTCGAAAAACTCCCATCTCATGTTCTCCCTCAACTTCAAACGTCCTACATCGCTGTTTTACCTTTTTTGTTAAGGGTGTTTGATCTTCTTTGCATGTTCACTTTGCAAATACTGGGTCGGTACTTCTGTAGCGATGTAGGATGATTTTGAAATGATTTTTGAAGTTGAGGGAGAAAATACGATGCGAGTTTTTCGACATACCCTAACTGTCTTGAACCAGTTAAGGCAGAGCAAGACAAGACGAGCGTTTGAAGTTAAAAAGTACTGAAATTGTATTTTTATATTAAAATAACCGATCGTTTCGCCAGATAAGACCCTTCTTCCTCGGCTGGGATCGTTTGAAGCCGCATTTAAACTGCATATTGGAAGTTCAAACTCGGGACACCGTAGCAGCCATTAGAATCCTGAAATGTTTTCCTAAAAAAAAAAACTTAATTTCTTTACGACTGAAGAAAGATAGACATGAACATCTTGGATGACAAGGGGGTGAGTACATCTGTACATTTTTGTTCTGAAAACTTCTTTAAACCAAATCGTAACATCAATTTTTCTCCACAAGTGTCTAAACTCCCCGGATATATTGAGTTCAGTCCATGCTGAGAAACTCCTTCAGTGGCTGCAGCGCCATGAAAAGCGTCGGCATGTTTACTTTAAAACTAAATCAGATCATAACTCATAACGCAGCTTTAACTAGTGGTTTCATTTTTATTTGAGTGTAATGAAGACATATTTCTGTGTTTACATATGTCAAGTTAACATTTCAGGTTATATGGGTATTAAATATTATTTTCATAAAAACACGTTATTAAAAACATGGCTTTGATTACTGAAGCCGCATCGCACACTTACATGTACAAATCTCTTTTTCGGACAAAAATGAGACCTCACAAAGCCAGCTATATTAAAAGTCATTTCTCTTCATGAGTTCATCTGAATGTGAGCATGTACACACACACGTGTGTTCTCTCATCTTGAACAGCTTACAGTAATCATTAGGTTATTGCTGCTTTAATGAGTTCAGGTTTAGAGCGCGGTGTAAAACAGATCTCTGCGCTCCCCGGAGAGCTTTTGACAACAACCCTAAAGCTGCAGCTATTATATCTACCACACCTGTGTGTGTGTATGTGTGTGTGTGTGTTTGAGTAAGAAGCACTTTAAATGAGCTCTCGTCTCATATTTTCTAGAGATTAACGACCCATCTTACTCCTGTTCTGTGTTTAATGGTTTTGTCCTGTGTGTGGGATACTAAAGTCTGCACTTTCATTTTTGGATTTACCTCAGGGACAGAATGAGTTAGGGAGGAAAACGTAACAAGTTTATTTTTAGATATTGGAAACTTTTCAAAAGTGACTAACAAGATGCAATTAGAGTTTTATAGACAGCTTTGTAAGACATCACTGCTCTTGACGTAAAGGTTGTTTTTTTTTTTTTTAATGAAACAACAAAATTCAAAAGAGACTACATTTTGACTAAATGCTAAGGCAGAATCAAGTATAAACCCAGAATGCATTGCAAGAAGCTCAGTGAACTCAGTATGCATTCAGTAACAAAACATACTTAGGCCCCTATGATTTCAACAATGCAGAAAACATGGACAGAATTGCGGAATCCACTTATAAAAATTTTATTTACTCTATAACACTGAATGTCATGGAATTTGACACATTTTTGGCAGATATTATGCCACAAAAAGACTATTTAAATATGAATCCATATATCTTTTCAGAAAAAATTTGTCATATCATATACAAAAAACAGAAACTTAAAGGTCTTCACAGCAACCAGTCAAAATAAAAGTTCGGTTTAACTTGAAGAAACAGTGACAGAAAAAACTATGACTTAATGTAATGATACTACTATTAATAATAAACTTATTATTAAAACATTACTTTTAAGAAATATTTACCAGAAGAAAATATTTACCAGAATTTATCAGAAACACAATATAACAAAATAAAATAACAATAAATTATTATTATTATTTTTTAGTAAATTCAATATATTTAGAGATGCTTTTCATTATTAAAATTTAATAAAACCATTACCAGAAAATTAATTAATTTTAAGAAATTAATAAGTTATTTCATATAGAATTAAAAATTGTGTTAAACTTCTAAAAATTGCTGTTAAATTGTGCAAGTTTCATGATTTAAATTAATTAGACATGCTTTTTGTTTATTTATTTATTTTTGTTTAACCATTAAAACAGATTCTAGAAAAATTAAAACGGAAACAAAACAGAATTTGGAAAAAAAATAAAACAAATTTAGGGCCCAACATACTTTTGTGAAAAAGAATTGTACTTAATAGTATTGAATGTGTACTTGTAGTGTAGTTTAAATCTTTTTTTTTTTATTATACTTGAAGGTAAAATATTGAAATAAAACGCCACTTCAGTGTACTTAAAGTACACTAAGTTTTACTTTAAAGTGTATTTTAAATCATTATGATTTAATAATGTTTGATACTTGTTTTGATGTGCTGGCTAACATAATAAATACTTAAATTTTATTTTTAACTATAGTGTTATTTGATTATTTGATATTGTCATTTAAAGTAATTATATATTTTAAATGTTCTAAATTGCAATTTCATCTTTGCAAATTACAAATATTTTTATATGCATGACAAAAATTTCAATAGAAATTTTAGTTAATAATGAATGCTTGTCAGTGCATTCGGAAGTAAACTTAACCATATTTCAAAGACAAGTAAATCAAGTAAATATGAAATATGAAATGACATAAATATGTACTTAAGTCCTACTTATGTCAAAACACTCTTAGGTTTAAATAACTGCATTTAATATACATTTTAATAAATGCAACATGCAATTTAATGCCTGAAAACATTACATTTAGTTCACAGGTATATACTTTTAAAGTTTTTTTTAAAAGTATGCTAACGTGTACTTCTTTTACACAAGGCTAATAGTTTAATCTAAACAGAAAATGTTTTTAACTAGTAATTGTGTTTTTAAATGTATTTGATGCTAACATAAAGGCAGCATAATTTTCCTTTTCATCTAAGATACACTGAGACAGAATTCCTAAAGAGTATCATTTGTAGACAAAACAATCCCAGAATGCACTACAACAAGATCTGTGAGGGTAAAAAACACCCAAGATGGCAGACGAAACAAGAAATATTAGTTATGAATATACTTGTGTTTTCGTTCAGTATCTACATGAATTGACAAAAGACTTTAAATATTGACCAAATGTAATTTTATGCTTATTTGAGCATTGTGTTGTTAGCTTAGCAACATGCTGACATAACAGAAATTCAGCTGAGTTGAGTCGTGTTAATGTGTGATATTCCACATCTCGGATGCGTTACACTGTTTTCTGCATGTGCGTCTGTTTGTTTAATATCAGATTCGTTAAGATAACACTACTTTCCACAGCGCTGGTTTGACATCTCAGCCTAAGGATTGTGGGTCAGATAATGTTTTCACTTGTCTGCAGTTTGAGTTGGCCGGCCCACCGCTGAGCGTCCGACACCACAATGAGGCAGTAAAATGGTTTAGGACTTCTGGATGACTTTCACACAGATCTCCTGCCAAACGCTTAATGGTTTCTACAGTGTCCGTACCTACAGGCTGTTTCGGTTACAGACGCTGTATATGTGTACGTCTCCCGCAATTCATCTGATCGCCGTCATGTGTAAACACTTACCACGTGTCGTATGTAAATGCTGCCAGATCTCTGACTCACACTGTTTGAGCGGTGGTGTGCGTAACACATTGTGCATCGTTGAAAATAAACTCCAGCTTACAACCAATAGATTGCAAAACTGACAGATTCTCAGGCATGTTGAGAGATAACAATTAAAGGACCAGTTCACCCAATTTGCTGAAAATTTACTCATCCTCAGGCCATCCAAGATGCAAACGAGTTTGTTTCTTCATAAGATTTGGAGAAATGTAGCATGACATCACTTGCTCACCAATGGGTCCTCTGTAGTGAATGGGTGCCATCAGAATGAGAGTCCAAACAGCTGATAAAAACATCACAGTAATCCAAAACACAATTTCAGTCCATCAAATAATGCCTTGTGAAGAAAAATCTGTGTTTGTAAGAAACAAAGCCATCATTAAAGCATTTTAACTTGAAACTGTTAAGTCCATAATCCATAATAACTCTTCCTCCAGTGAAAAAGTCCATCTCTTGTTGTCTTCTCACATCAAAATCCACCAAAATATTTGTTCAGAGCTGTTTTTTTGCTTGTAAATGGTGTGCATATTTCTGTGCATATTTCTGTTCTGATTCAAACAAGATGGCTTTTTTCACTGGAGAAAGCAATATTATAGATATAAGACTTATATGGTTTAATGTCAAAAACGTCTTAATGATGGATTTATTTCTTATAAACATTAATCTTTTCATTTCACAAGATGTTAACTGATGAACTAGAGTGGTGTGGATTACTTGTGGATTATTTTTATCAGCTGTTTGGACTCACATTCTGACGGCACCCATTCGCTGCAGAGGATCCGTTGGTGAGCAAGTGACGTAATTCTAAATTTCTCTAAATCTTGTGAAAAAACAAACTCATCTACATCTTGGATGTCCGGAGGGTGAGTAAATTCAGCAAAGGCTAATTTTTGGGTGAACTGTTCCTTTAAGGAAGAATAAAAAAAGAAGAAGATATAACAGTGCAAACGTATGTGTACAATTCAAAAACGAAATTCCTCACTCAGTATTTTTTTAATCAAAATTAAGTGAGTTTATACTTGAAACAATAACAAATGTTCCTTTGTTTCTTTTTTGTAGGTTGTTTTGGAAAAAAGCATCTGCTAAAAGCATAAATGTAAAATTAAAATCTGACTTTTGGGGTAAGAACAAAAAAATATAATTTAATGGGGATAAATTATTTCCTTACTTTCTTGTTTTTAGCATAAATTGGTAGAGAGAAATCTGTTTACATACATCTACGTAATTATTTTTCCATTAAGTTTAAAAAAAGAATTCTTACCGCAGTCACAGATATTTTTCCTTCTTTTAAACATAAATGCAGTGTGGAATAATATTCTGTATGCATGTGTGTGTGTATATAATTACATACATTTAAACCACAAAAAATGCCTCAAAATGAATGAAAAACTCTGTATGTCAACATACACCGGCATTTAGATTCACATCACTGCATATAATCACAAATAATGGCACTAATTAGAAGCGGAAGCAGTTACGACTAATGGAGGGTCGGCGGTTTGGTTATGTTTGAAATGAAACACTCGCATACTGCTTAGTGTACAGTATATACTGCATGATATATCTTAAAAAGTAGTATGTGAAACAAAATGGAATATCATGCAATATGCATTTATAGTTGTAGTTTGCTTAATTGTTTCTAAAGCAATTGTAAAGGAATTGTAAAATCAAGTCAAGCATGTTGCATTGTGGGATATCGTATCCTGCATTGCGCATTTTAGTTATTTTATGCAAACTTTGCATAGTATGCATGCTACATAATTCAAACAGTGAGAGTAGTATGCTATTCTGAACATGGTTTGTTAGTATGCAGTCTAAACGCTTTGACCTAATCGACCAGCAGGCGGCGCTGTTTCTCTACAGCATTACATACGACCATTCACAGATTCACAGTTGAGCCAGTTCAGTCTAATCTAATTATGATTATAGTAAAACACACTCACACACATAATGATCTGTACTAAGCTGATGCATACGCTAATAAATAATAATGAAGTGCATGATGCATGCATGAATTTACATAAACAATTAAAAATATAATATGCATACAAAGACTCACTGGATCACTCCTGTCCACGAGATTAACCGCTCGTACGTGGATGTAAGAGGGGAAAGAAAGGAAGAAAGAGACTGGTCCCCCAGCGCGTCCCAAAAACAAAGTTTTCCACCAAAATCAAAGGACAGGGTTGGAATAATCTTATAAATAGTCCAAAACACGCATATGCCCAAACTCGCACTGGCACAAGACTTCGTGCCTCCCGTGGCTCGTCTCTTCGTGTTTAGGAGTTTTTTGCACACTCAGTTCTCTCAGAACTGTCAAAGCGTGCAGGGGGGTAACCACTCCACTACTGCCCCTCCTTCACCGGGACGTCCCGGGAGAAACGCTCACGCAAGAGCTCACGGGAGACCCTCGCGCCGCGTGACGTCACCGCTGCTGGAATTCACCCGCAGCAGCTCGGTTTACCGGGTCAGACACCGACAAATAAAGCGGAAAAATGAAACAAGGAGAAAAGCTTTAACCCTTTTTGGTCAACTTACGGTAATTAAAAAAAAAAACCCAAAAGCAGTAATATTGTGAAATATTTTCACTATTTAAAATAACTGCTTTATATTTTAATATATTTTAAAATGTAATTTATTTCTGTAATCAAAGCTGAATTTTCAGTATCACATGATCCTTTATAAATCATTCTAATATGCCGCTCAGGAAACATTTTTTTTTATTATGTATACTCAATATGCTATTTAAAACAGTTGAGTTTTTTTTTTTTTTCAGGATTCTCTGATGATCATGTGACTGGAGTAATGCTAAAAATTCACCTTTGAAATCACAGGAATAAAACATTAAAATAGAAAGCAGTTATTTTAAATAGTAAAAAAAAAAAAATCACAATTTTACTGTTTTTGCTGTACTTTTGATCAAATGAATGCAGGCTTGATGAGCAGAAGAGACTTCTTTAGAAAACATAAAAAAAAAACTTACTGTCCCAAAACTTTTGACTGGTAGTGCTTGTAATCTTCTAAAAATTTTAGACCATTTTTCGATTTTAATTATTTATTTAGTAATACAGTTAATTATTACAGTTTTTTAAAATTATTTTTTAAACTTAGTGTATTTAAGCATTTTTTTTTATTTATTACGTGTTGCCAAAAAACACATTGCACATTCATTTACGTCGTCCGTTTAAGTAGTTATGAAACTTTAATTTTACATATCATTCACACTGAATTGTATATGAAGTACTCCTTATATAATGTTCAATGGCTTACCGAAAGTGTAATACAAAAAATTCCCAAGCCGATATAAAAACATGTTCACGCACTCACCCTGTTAATAAAATCACGTGATCTCTCGTTGAGCGCGATGCCATTCGATCCACCTGTCGCGCTCTCTGACGCGCTTCTCCATCGCCAACATTTCTTATAAACTCTTCTTGTCTCTGATAAAGAGCACCGTGCGGTCAAAATCTCGATGCTCCCCGTGAACCGACTGGCGAGGAATGAGATGCTTTTGGGCGTTTTTCTCCTGCTTTTTATTCCGCGCTTCCTGTGGAGCTCAGGAATTGGACGGACAATCCCAAACCGGAAATCCTGCAAGTGTTTGGAGCTGATAAACCCCCCTGGCCTGCACAAACACTCCTCTCATGCCCCTCAAGTCCCTCCACGGGTAATCACGTCTCTATCAGACCACAAACATACTGTGATGATCTGGAGAAACAACGCCAGTTTGGCCCTAAAATTTGAAGTCAAAAGTTTACATACACCTTGCAGAATCTGAAAAATGTTAATTATTTTACCATAAATAAGAGGGATAATACAAAATGCATGTTATTTTTTATTTAGTACTGACATGAATAAGATATTTCACTTGAAATATGTTTACGTATAGTCCACAAAAGAAAATAATAGTTGAATATATAAAAATGACCTTGTTCAAAAGTTTACATATGCTTGATTCTTAATACTGTGTTGTTACCTGAATGATCCACAGCTGTGTTTTTATAGTTGTTCCTGAGTCCCTTGTTTGCCCTGGACAGATAAACTGGCCGCTGTTCTTCAGTAAAAACCTATTTGAACCCTTTCCAACAATGACTGTATGATTTTGAGATCCATCTTTTCACACTGCAGACAACTGAGGGACTCATATGCAACTATTACAGAAGTTTCAAACACTCACTGATGCTCCAGAAGGAAAATGATGCGTTAAGAGCAGGGGGATGAAAACTTTTGAACGGAGTGAAGATGTGTAAATCTTTCCCTAATTTGATAAATATCATATTTTTTTCATTTAGTACTGCCCTTCAGAAGCTACAAAAGATACTTACGTGTTTCCCAGAAGACAAAATAAGTCAAATTTACCCTGATTTTCAAATTTTTAAAAAGTTTTCTTCTTAAAGCATCCTGTTTGAACCTTCTGTAATAGTTGCATGTGAGTCACTCAGTTGTCCTCAGCGTGAAAAGATGGATCTCAAAATCATACAGTCATTGTTGGAAAGGGTTCAAATACACAAAAATGCTGGAAAACCAAAGAATTTGTGGGACCTGAAGGACTTTTCTGAAGAAAAGCAGGCAGTTTACCTGTTCAGGACAAACAAGGGACTCATGAACAACTATCACTAAACAAAATCGTTCAAGTAACAACACAGTATTAAGAATCAAGCATATGAAAACTTTTGAACTTTTGAATTTTTATAAATTCAACCATTATTTTCTCTTGTGGACTATATGTAAGCGTCTTTTATGTGAAATATCTTATTCAGATCAGTACTAAATAAAAAATAACATGCATTTTGTACGATCCCTCTTATTTTGGTAAAATAATTAACATTTTGCAAGGTGATTCTGCAAGGTGTATGTAAACTTGACTTCAACTCTACCTGAATATGGAAGTGAAACTGTGTAAGTGGCACCTTAAGGAGAGATTCCTGTGAGATCTGACCTTTAAGATTACTTTTGCTGATGTAGCCTGTTTGATTTATTGTTATATTGTCATGTACTACTGTTTGAGCTCTAGAACAATTGCAATAATCAGCATAGTATACTGAGATCCAGAATCATCTACACATCATTTGGAGTGTTATATTTTTGTCTTTCTTTGGAGCTTGACCACATCATTCCACATGATTCTCCTATATTTCTCTTTTAATTTTCCACAGACGAAAGTCAGTCATACCGGTCTGGAAGGACATGAGGGTGAGTAAATGATGACAGCATTTCCATTCTAGATGAACTATCGCTTTAAGTCTGGTTAATGGCTGTGGGTGGGGGTTATGAGTTATGGGTTGGTGATTTGAACCATCAGATTAAATCAGACCCGAAAAGAGCTCTGGTAGACGTAGCATTCATGCTGCCAGACCCGACACATCAACATAGTAATGCTTACAGGGTTTAATTGTTTTGTGTTGTGTGTTTAGATGCACACACACCCACATAGCGGTTGAAAAAGATTTTCTTTGATCTACATATTTATGGTATAAGTGTGTGTTAGAGAAAGAACGAAAGAGTCTGATTCTGAATGTATTAGTCCAAATAAGTGGAGGAAATGGCTCTGCAGAGTGTTTCCTGTGAATCAGGAAGCAGGAAGTGTGTGGAAGAGGAAGATTGTGCTTTGGGTCACAGTGAACAATGAGAGTAAGAGCTTAAAGGAAAGAGTCCTGCGTCAGCGTGAGAGCAGGGCGGGAAAGTGGCGGACGGGGATTTAGAGAGTGAACGAGAGAAGACAAAATCACCTCATGCTTTTACTGTTCGGATGTGTGATCAGATGCATGTTTACTGTTAATTAGAAAAGCAACACGTTCATTTTTATTTTATTTTCAGATGATGCTACTTTTTTGTCTTCTGTCATTATTTGATTGATTAATCTGCATATCACTAATGAAACATTTATTTAAACTATTTATTCAAGAAGAGGATGATGGGGAGGGCAAGACATGAAGTAAATATTGTTACGGACAATCAACTTCTAATTTCCATAATCCTGTGTGAAATCTGTTTGTATTTTTGTTTGCTTTGACTGAGACATTCAGGATTTCCTGTTTTAAAGCTCTCAGATTGTTGAGCTTTTATCTATCTATCTATCTGTCTGTCTATCTATCTATCTATCTATCTGTTTGTTTTTTATCACTATTTTTCAGCAAAGATGTGTTCAGTTGATCAAAAGTGACTGTAGACATTCATAATTTTACAAAATATTTCTTTTTTTTTAAATAAATGTTGTTCTTTTAGACTTTCTGTTCATCAAAAATATCAAGCAGCACAACTGTGTTCAATATTGATAATTATAAGGAATGTTTATTGAGCAGCAAATCAGAATACACTACCAGTCAAGTTTTTTAAATAAATGCAAGCCTGCATTTAATTTTTCCAAGTACAGCAAAAACAGTACAATTTTGAAATATTTTTACTATTTAAAATATCTGTTTTCTATTTGAATATACTTTAAAATGTAATTTATTCCTGTGATTTCAAAGTTGAATTTTTAGCATCAATACTCCAGTCACATGATCCTTCAGAAATCATTCTAATATTCTGATTTGCTTTTGATTTAAAGCGTCATTGCTAAATAAAAGTATTCATTTCTATCATTTCTTTCCAAAAAAATTGTACACTGACTCCAGGCTTTTGAATGGTATAGTTAAAAAAGCTTTTTATTTCAGATAAATGCTGATCTTTGGATCTTTCTATTAATCAAAGAATCCTGAAAAAAAATATACTCAAATGTTTTAAATATTGATAATAATAATATAAAAAAAAATGTTTGGAGCAAATCAGTATATTAGAATGATTTCTGAAGGATCATGTGACACTGAAGACTGGAGTAATGATGCTAAAAATTTAGCTTTGTAACACAGGAATAAATTGCATTTTAAAATTGATTTAAGTAGAAAACAGTTATTTTAAATTGTAATAATATTTCATAATTTTACAGGTTTTACTGTGTTGTTTGATCAAAGAAAAGCAGCCCTTGTGAGCGTTCTTTGAAAAAAATGAAAAAAAAAAAAATCATACTGACCCAAACTTTTGAACAGCAGTGTATTTATGATTAAATGATGTTTATAGATCTTAAGCTCCATTCATATGTCATTTAGATCTTAGTTGTAAATAATTATTATCTCACTATTTAAACTCTTTAAAAATTCTCTGACGTTCAGCAGTTTTGCACAATCCTGTCAAACAGAAACAAACAGGAACCTGCTGCCCCACGTCACCACTGGAAAAGACAACGGTGTGTATGTGTGTGTGAGAGCACATATGGTTTTACATGTGTGAGTGTGTTTGTGGAAATATGTCAGATTGGCTCATTCATTATAGCAACCAGATTCCTCAGTGCTGAGGGAGCAGTGGAACAGCACACACACACACATATCTACACTCATAATGCTTCACAGAATATCTGTGTCAGCTTTGATTTCCAGAGAGGAGTGCAGAACTTTCTTCAGTATCCGATGCTGTCGGCCGCTCAGCATGACTGAAAACATAATTTACATTTATATTTAATTATGATAGTATTACTTAATCTATGCATTTGGCAGATGCGTTTATCCAAAGCAATTCACATTGCACCCAAGGTATACATTTCATTAATTCATGCATTCCTGGTAACCTAACCCACAACCTTGGCGTTGCTACTGTAACCGTGCCAACTCTTTACTGTAAAAAGTGAAGTTGATGAAATACAGAATCGAAAGTCATAGAATTCTTCCAAGGAAAAAGTATCTGATATTTGCTTCCTCTATTAATTAGATGCACTGTACTCTTACATTACTCTGTGTTCTTAACAATTGTCTCTTATTTCTACTAAGATTTTTAGATGTTGATACTGTAATGAATCATAAGTGAGAAATTTATTATCTAAGCAGCTCCTGAGTAATGTTCCTCTGGGAGAGGACGGTAGAAAATGAGAGTTGGAAAGGAGAAAAGAGAAATAAACTAAGTGAAAGGCAGAAGAACATGTGTCTGCTGTTCCTGAACTCACATCGACTCCTGGACGTTATATTGTTTAGACACTGAATCTCTTTAATAACACACACATACATAGTGGATAGTATGTTCACTTTTCCAGCAGTGACAAGTGTTTTTTAAACTCTCGCATTATTTCTTTCACTTATTTAACATGCTTACTGCACAGTTTATACTACACAGTGCCTACAAAATGTTTAGAGTATTAAAATAGTATAAATATAACAGCGCTCAGTATGTCTTAAACAGCAAATCAGCATATTAGAATGATTTTTGGAAGATCATGTGACACTGAAGACTGGAGTAATGATGCTGAAAATTTAGCTTTGCATCACAACTCCGAACTCAGTGCAGATCTTCAGACTGTTCTGAGTTTGTGGCTATATCTTTTCTAACTGATCAGACTTACGGTTTTCATAAAATTCATCAAAATTATAAAAATCTCATAAACTTACATAGACGGAATGTTCCAATGAGCCAAGACTATTCAAACTCCAACTGTCAAAACTCCCAGAACCCTTGGAGACTCAATCAAGCTTCCCTTCTATGTACTATTTCTAATCCATTTAGAATGCTAGTAATGTGCTAGTAACTTGCAAATCATGTTAGTAACATGCTAGTAACTTGCTAATCATGCTAACAACATGCTAGAAATATGTTAATCATGTTAGAATCATGCTAGTAACTTGCAAATCAAGCTAGGGACATGCTAGTAACTTGCTAATCATGTTAACAACATGTTAGTATCATGTTAATCATGCTAGAAACATGCTAGTAACATGATAATCATGCTAGCAACATGCTAGTAACTTGCTAATCATGCTAACAACATGTTAGTTACATGCTAATCATGCTAGAAACATGCTAGTAACATCATAATCATGTTAGAATCATGCTAATAACATGCTAGTAACTTGCTAATCATGCTAACAACGTGCTAATCACATTAGTATCATGTTAGTAACTTGTTAATCACGTTAGAATCATGCTAACAACATGCTAGAAACATGTAAATCATGTTAGAATCATGTTAGTAATGTGCTAGTAACTTGTTAAACATGTTAAACATGCTAACAACATGTTAGTAACATAAATCATGCTAGTAACATGCTAAACATGCTAACAACATGCTAGAAACATGCTAATCAAGCTAAAATCATGTTAACAACATGCTAGAAACATGCTAATCACATTAGTATCATGTTAGTAACTTGTTAATCATGTTAGAATCATGCTAACAACATGCTAGAAACATGTTAATCATGTTAGAATCATGCTAGTAATGTGCTAGTAACTTGCAGATCATGCTAGCAACATGCTAGTAACTTGTTAATCATGCTGGAATCATGCTAACATGTTACTAACACGTAAATCATGCTAGTAACATGCTAAACATGATAGAAACATGCTAATCAAGCTAAAATCATGTTAACAACATGTTATAAACATGCTAATCACATTAGTGTCACGCTAGTAACTTGTTAATCATGTTAGAATCATGCTAACAACATACTAGAAACATGTTAATCATGTTAGAATCATGCTAGTAATGTGCTAGTAACATGCAAATCATGCTAGCAACATGCTAGTAACTTGCTAATCATGCTAGAATCATACTAACAACATGCTAGTAACATGCAAATCATGCTGGAAACATGCTAATCATCCTAGAATCATGGTAGCAACATGTTAGTAACTTGCAAACCATGCAAGTAACATGTTAAACATGTTAACAACATGCTAGAAACATGTTAATCAAGCTAGAATCATGCTAGCAACATGTTAGTAATTTGAAAATCATGCAAGTAAAATGTTAAACTTGCTATCAACATGTTAGTAACATGCTAATCATGGTGGAACCAATGCTAACAACATGCTAGAAACATGCTAATCAAGCTAGAATCATGCTAGCAACATGCTAGTAACTTGCTAATCATGCTAGAATCATACTAACAACATGCTAGTAACATGCAAATCATGCTGGAAACATGCTAATCATCCTAGAATCATGGTAGCAACATGTTAGTAACTTGCAAACCATGCAAGTAACATGTTAAACATGTTAACAACATGCTAGAAACATGTTAATCAAGCTAGAATCATGCTAGCAACATGTTAGTAATTTGAAAATCATGCAAGTAAAATGTTAAACTTGCTATCAACATGTTAGTAACATGCTAATCATGGTGGAACCAATGCTAACAACATGCTAGAAACATGCTAATCAAGCTAGAATCATGCTAGCAACATGCTAGTAATTTGAAAATCGTGCAAGTAAAGTGCTAAACATACTATCAACATGCTAGTAACTTGCTAATCATGCTAACAACATACTAGTAACATGTTAATCAAGCTAGAATCATGCTAGCAACATGCTAGTAATTTGAAAATCGTGCAGGTAAAATGCTAAACATGCTATCAACATAATAGTAACATGCTAATAAAATGCTAGTAACTTGCTAATCATCCTAGAAACATGCTAGTAACCTTCTAATCATCCTAGAAACATGCTAGTTAAATGTTAATCATGTTAGTAACATGCTAACAACATGCTATCTATCTATATATCCGAGACTATATTGCCTTCAAATCATTACTTAAAACTACTTCAAACCTCAAACTATTTCAGACTGAAAACCATCAAACTTTTAAAAACTTCTTAAACTCTAAACTTTTTTTTTAACTTTTCAAACTTTCTGGTCTGGCTTTCTCAAGCCAACTTAAACTTTGTCTCAACAAACTTTTTATCTAGTTTTAAATTGTAATAATATTTCATCATTTTTAAAGGTTTTACTGTATTTTTAATCAAATAAATGCAGCCTTAGTGACCCCACATTTTTCAGTAGTGCACATACTAGTTTCTTTCATATATAATAGTTAGTGTGTCATTCCAGACATGTGTTTGGAGTTTGGCTGCTCAGTTTTCATTCACGCGTGTTATTGCTGCTCAGGTGCTGACACGACGAATCAGAGGTCATGCTTTTCATCTCTATAGTACTTCTCACAGATGATTGGCTGCTTGCACTGTAATGCATCACATAATGAACCAATCAGAGGTTCATTAGTATTCATATGCAAATATCTGCTTGACCGGACATGTAACATCATGCATTTTATTCAGTTAAACAACTGATATTTGTGTTTACCATGTATGTTATGCATTACCATAATTCACCCCAGGTGTGTGTGCATGTGTGTTATTTTAGTTAATAGCTCTGCTGACAGAAAGTCACAGATAGTGACAGCTCTGACACATTTTTAATGAACCTCGCGCCCTGGATGTGTGACTTCATGAGGTGAACAGTGTGTGAGTGTGTTTTAGAGCTTTAGACTTCAGTATTGATGGTTTTAAGATGCTTTTACTTTTTCCATCAAAATAAATGTAGCACAGTTTCAACATATTCCACAGATTACAAATGTGATAATAATAAAAAAATGTACCAAATCAGCAGATTAGAATGATTTCTGAAGGATCATGTGACTGAAGTCTGACGTAACGATGCTAAAAATTCAGCTTTACATCACATGAATAAATTGCACAATGCAGAAACATTATGTGCTGATCTAAGTTGGTTTGTTCGACAGAAAGAATTATGTTTACACGCACACACACACACATACAGTAATATTAATGTTGGGTGGAAAATGTGCAGTAACCCTCAAATCACTTCAGTGCTGACAGACGTTTCCTACAGAGGAAAAAAAAAAACCTCTTACACGTAGACTATGAACTCTGAATGCTGAAATGAGTCATGTTGTCCGAAACACAAGTTCAGACACCATATTTCATGTTTACATGCATTGAGTGAAGTAGACATGAATGAAACAAGATGTTGATAGAGTTTAGACTTCCACATTACTTGTTCTGCGCCTTTACATTCACGTCTCTGAGGAATTACATTCCAAAGCCTGAAAATAACGTCAGAAACAAAGACAGGAAGTGATATCAGCATTGCCGCCCCCCGTGTGGCCGACAACACTGAATCCTGAAACACACCCACCGCGAATATGCTGCCACTGACTTTCTATTACACCTCATCTCCAGTTTTAAGGATTGGTTCTCTTATAGGATTTAAAGAAGTTCACTTCCAGAACAAAAATTTACAGATAATTTACTCACCCCCTTGTCATCCAAGATGTTCATGTCTTTCTTTCTTCTGTTGATAAGAAATTATGTTTCTTGAGGAAGACACTTCAGGAATGTTCTCCATAAAATGGATTTCAATGGTGCCGAAGTTTGAACTTCCAAAATGCAGTTTAAATGCAGCTTCAAATGGCTCTAAACAATCCCAGCCAAGGAAGAAAGGTCTTATCTAACGAAACGATTGGTTATTTTCTAAAAAATTGACAATTTATGTACTTTTTAACCTCAAATGGTTAAATGTCGTTTTTACATACACAGAGTTTACGCAGAGCTAGACAAGACAAGCATTTGAGGTTAAAAAGTATATAAATAGTACATTTTTTTTTTTTTTAGAAAATAACCAATCATTTTGCTAGATAAGACCCTTCTTCCTTTAGAGCCCTTTGAAGCTGCAATTAAACTGCAAGTTTAAACTCGCGGGCACCATAGAAGTCCATTATATGCAGAAAAATTCTGAAATGTTTGCCTCAAAAACCTTAATTTCTTTACGACTGAAGAAAGAAAGACATGAACATCTTGGATGACAAGGGCGTGAGTAAATTATCTGTCAATTTTTGTTCTGGAAGTGAACTAATCCTTTAAAAAATAGACCTATTTAAAAAAAATAATTACTAAAACTTTAAAATAAAAACAAGATATTACAATTAAAATGAATTCGAAATATTACAGCAACTATATTAGTTTATCAGCCGTGCTAAAATACCACTGGTATTGCGTAGAGGAAGAAGCTGAGGGCAGTTTATTTGAAGAAGTATTATGCAGACGGCGTCCAGAGGGTAGAATTTCACTCAGGATGGCAAAATACACACTACTAATCTTACACAAAAAGCAAACGGCTGTGGTACACCACAGTCAGACACACAGAGTGATGGTGACATCATGGAGAAAATGAATCGAATTGGATGTTTTACTATTTGCTCATCAATTTATGACTGCACAAAGAGACTGTAATCTGTTTAGTTGCATAAACATCCACTGGCCTCAAAAACATTACTCACTTTTAGGCCAAGATGTAGATAAATTTGTTTCTTCATTAGAACAGATTTGGAGAAATGTAGCATTACATCACTTGCTCACCAATGGTGAATGGGTGCCGTCAGAATGAGAACAGCTGATAAAACATCACAATAATCCAAAATGAATCCAAAACACTCCAGTCCATCAATTAATGTCTTTTGAAGAGAAAAGCTGCATGTTTGTAAGAAAAAAAAATTCATCATTAAGACGTTTTTTACTTTAAACTGTTGTTTCTAGCCAAAATAGTCCATAATCCATAATAACAGGCACCAGTGAAAAAGTCCATCTCATGTTGTCCTTTCACATCAAAATCCACCAACATATTTGTAAAAACTGTTTTCATAAGCAGTAAATTATGGAAGGGCGTTTCCACCACTAAATAAATAAAAAAAAAAAAAGGTTATCGGGACTTTATCTCTCTAAATTCTCAGAATTGAGAACTCACAACTCGGACTTTTTTCTCTGATTTGCGTGATATAAACTTAAAATTGTGAAAATTGCACTCTTTAATAAAAATACTTTTTTCTTCCAAATAAAAAAAGTTCTGGGGAAAAAAGTTGCAGTTCTGAAAAAAAAGAATTGCAAGATATAAACTCGCAAATGTGAGAAAAAAGAATTGCGAGATACAACAAAAAAAAAAAAAATTCCACATTTTTTTTCTCAGAAATGCATGATATAAACTCGCAAATGCAGGTTATGAAATTCTGAGAAATAAAGACGCAATTCTGAAAAAAAGTCAGAACTGCAAGATATAAACTCACAAAAGTCAGAACTTTATAACTTGCAGAAACAAATTTGCAATTCTGAGAAATAAACTTGCAATTCTAAGAAATTAAAGTTGCAATTCTGAAAAAATCAGAATTCTGAGAAAAAGTCAGAATTGCATGATATGAACTCGCAATTGCAAGTTATAAAGTCAGAATTGTGAAACAAACTTGCAATTCTGAAAAATAAACTCGCAATTCTAAGAAATTAAAGTTACAATTCTGAAAAAAAGTCAGAATTGCATGATATAAATTCGCAATTGCGAGAAAAAAAATCTGAATTGCAAAACAAACTTACAATTCTGAAAAATAAACTCGCAATTCTAAGAAACTAAAGTTGCAATTCTGAAAAAAAGTCAGAATTCTGAGAAAAAGTCAGAATTGCAAGATATAAACTCGCAATTGCAAGTTATAAAGTCAGAATTGTGAAACAAACTTGCAATTCTGAAAAATAAACTCGCAATTCTAAGAAATTAAAGTTGCAATTCTGAAAAAAAGTCAGAATTCTGAGAAAAAAGTCAGAATTGCATGATATAAATTCGCAATTGCGAGAAAAAAAATCAGAATTGTGAGATACAAATTCGCGTTTGTGAAAAAAAAAAAAACCTCCCAAATCTGATTTTTTTTTCGAATTGCATGATAGAAACTCACAATTGCATTTTATAAAGTCAGAATTGCGAAACAAACTCACAATTCTAAGAAATAAAGTCGCAATTCTGAGAAAAAAAGTCAGAATTGTGAGTTTATATCTCGCAATTCTGATTTTATAACTTGTAATTGCGAGTTTATATCATGCAATTCTGAGACAAAATTCAGAACTGTGAGTTTGTATCGCAATTCTTAAAAAAAAAAAAAGTCAGAATTGTGAGATAAAAAATCAACACTTTATTGATAGAATTTCTTGATTAGTTTCTTACAAACACACAGCTTTTCTCTTCAAAAGACATTAATTGATGGACTGGAGTGGTGTGGATTATTGTGATGTTTTTATCAGCTGTTTGGACTCTCATTCTGAAGGCACCCATTCACTACAAAGGATCCATTGGTGAGCAAGTGATGCGAAATTTCTCCAAATCTGTTCTAAAGAAGAAACAAACACATCTGCATCTCGGATGGCCTGTGGGTGAGTACGTTGTCAGCACATTTTTATTTTTGGGTGAACTATTCCTTTAAGTGTCCAAATCATTTTTGGGGCCGCTGTACACCATCACATCCACCCCTCATGCTTAGTTTAGGGTGAATGACCTCTGTTCCCATCCAGTGTGCTTGTATTTGTGTGGGAGTGGGTTGATTTACTCATGTGACAGTAGCACAAAAACAGATCTGGACTTACAGGAGTGTGTGTTGGTGTTGTTCTGTGACTCTGTGTTGTCAGGTGTATGTCGTAGCGTCTAGTCTCAGCTCCACCTGTGATTCATTTATTTGTCTTTCCCTCCCTCCTGCTGTTTTTCTTTTCACTTGTTATTTTGGGTCGCCTCTCCCTGTAACTTCCTTCTCTTGGCCTTTTGTTCCTGCTCTCAGCATGTGGACCCAGATGGCAAAGACCTTAAAACAGACATATTCCCACAGATACACACTCTCTCGCCGCCTCTGAACCCCATCCATGTGCTTTATTAGCTAATCATGTGTGACTGAGAAAATATTTAACTCATGTCTGTCATCATAAAATCACCTAAATGATATACATATATATTAGCGACTCTTCGGTAAGTGTGGACTGATTTATCTACTTATGTTGTTATGTTGTACTGTGAAAGATTTTATTTTGAAAGATTCAATTACTATGAAAACTTTTATATATACCGTAAGTGTAAAAATGATATAGAATAAATGAGAATATCTTTTACAGAATGAAATATATAAATAAATATAAAACAAGTATACATGAAAATAATGTAAAATTATGTATGTATATAGATAGATAGATAGATAGATAGATAGATAATATTTTTTAACAATATTTCTATTTTATAATGCATAATCAATATAATGTAAAATTAACATGTAATTTCATATATATATATAGTATATCTGCATTTTTATATGTATTTATTATGTATTTTATATTTTGAATCAATGTCATCTTTCTTTCTTTCTTTCTTTCTCTTTCTCTGTAGCTTGACTTCAAGTGTAAATATATTGCTACTTAAATATAATATATGATTAAATATAATTATATATATATATATATATATATATGGTACATTATATTATATTATCCATTTTAATTTAGATTTATTTATACATTTCTTTTAATAATTATAGTGTATCTATATCTATATATCTATCTATATATATATATATATATATATATATTCATTTATTTATATTTGCTCATATATATATATATATATATATATATGTATATAGTACATTATATGTACATTCTTATATATGTATTTAAGTATGCTGATGATATATATAGTACAGTACATTATTTTATACATTTTTTATTTAGATTTATTAAACAACATTTTTTAACAATATTTATATTTTATAATAGGCTACATAATAAATAATATATAATACATAAAACATATAGTTAAAAAATATTCAATTATTTATATTCATATATTTATTTATTTATATATGTATAACATATATAGTACATTATATGTACATTCTTATATATATTTTTAGAATATGTTGATATATATAGTACATTACAAATAATTTAATACAGTTTTATTTAGATTTATTAAAAAAACAATACAAAAAACAATAATTAAACAATATTTATATTTTATAATAGGCTACATTTTATACATATATATATATATATATATATATATATATATATATATATATATATAAAACAAATAAAACAATATATAGTACATTATATGTACATTTTTTATGTATTTTTTTTGTTTTTTAGATTTGTTATATATATATATTTGTTTATTTAGATTTGTTTATATATAACAATATATAGTACATTATATGTACAATTTATATGTACAATTATAGATTTTTTTAATATAGATTTTTATTTTTATATCCTTTTTATTTATTTTATCTATTTATAAATTTTTTAACAATATTTATATTTTATAATACATAATAAATTAATTACAAACTAATTATTTCTATACATTTTTATTTAGATTTATTTATAAATTTCTTTTTTTAACAATATTTATATTTTATAATACATAAATACATGGTAAAAAAATATATGTATTTCTATATATATGTTTTGAATGATTATACTCATCTTTTTTCCTTTTTTCTTTCTTTCTTTTATTTTTGTTATTCTAACTTTAAGTCTAAATATATTGCTTATTAAAAAAATACATTTTACATAATATTCATTCCAAATATCAAATAGATTGATTATATTAACCATATGAATACATATTTTACGGATGTTAATATTCTAAATTATTATTACAAGTTATTACACAAATATATATATATTTATAGGAAACGCTTCTCATCAAAACATTATTTTATTAATCAAAATTCAAGCATGTTACTTACTCTGGAAGATTTTTCCATTCATATGCATGTGAAGACGGAGGACTAGAAATGCAAGCACTTTTGCCTTCTGTTGCGTTACAAAGTTCAAGTTTAGTAAACTCTGACCTGCGACTACAGCTAAGCAAAGATCTGGACCGGAACAATCATTTTTTTAATGTTTACCAGTTTGCATTATTAATATAAATGCATCAAAGTTGCCTTTTTCTTTCTGTCTGCCCCACTGTAGATTCCTGCTGCTGCTTTATGGAGTTTCTTTCTACACACTGTCACATCCATCTTGTTCTTTTAAGCCTGCAGGGTCAAAATCACAAAACTGTGAGTGAGGTTTTTAATATCAGCCTGTCATTCAATATCTACATGGACATTCATATGGATCATTTTGAAAAGAGACAACAGAGAGGAGAGATCACGAGAAAGAGAGACTCTTACGAGTTACAGGGCTGTGAAATCCTGTCTGAAGGCCCTCAGGATGTAAAACTAATCACACACACACTCCTGACCCTGAGATCATCCGCTCGTGAGGCCTGGATGAGCACGACGTCTACCGTGGGGCGCTGGAGGTCACGTAAAGGTCATGTGCGCTGGGTGGTTCTTTCCTGTCCAGGGTAAAAGAGCTGCGAGACAGAAGAGGATGTAGGCCATGAGGTCACTTCCTGCTGAGGTGTAAATTTAGCCGGTGGCTGTTGATGATGTTAGTTATTGGTTGCCATTTTTCTCTCACTCCCTGAAGTTTCCTCTGGCTTTCCTCAGGAGTTTCTCTGCACATTTACTCACATCCTCACCGTATCCTGTCCACCATACATCATTTCTCTGCTGCATTATGGGATGTGTATTATGAACGATTGTGTATACGCATGGATTTTGGTTTTCCATGGCAACAACGGATGTTGTCAGAGGAAGTGTGACATCTTCCTTTAACATCATCATTATAAAATTCCCATCAGCCTTGAATGCTTGCATGTTTTTGCATGAATTTGCAATGTTTTTTCCGAGTTTATTATTAGCACTTTTAGAGATTTTTGAGAGAGATAATTATTCAAAATGTCACAGAATAATATCAAATACGACCAGGCATTCGTGATATATATATGAAAATAATTCAAAGGAACCTTACAGCTAATGCAAGATAATGATATAATAATGTAAAATATGTATGTGTGTGTGTGTGTGTGTGTGTGATGTTGTTTAAAATTTTATCTACCATGTTTTTTTGTTTTTTCTTTAAAAAAAAAAAAAAAAGTAAATTATTTTAAAACCAAACACGAAATAGATTATATTGGATTATATTTATTTTACATAATATTATATTATATTTATTATATTATATTATATTAATTATATATGAAATAAAGAATATATATGAAGAAAATGTATTGTATGTTTGAAAAATGTGATGGAAATAATGGAAACTTTTTTTTTTTTTTTTTTAATAATTTATCTATCGTCTTTTTAAAAGAAATCTATCTTTAAAAATCAATACAATTATTTTAACACCAAGTACAAAATAGATCTGGATTATATTTATTTTACAAATATTATATGATATTTTTATATAATATTATATAATATTATATATTATATAATATAATATAATATTATATATATCATTTTTATAAAAAATAATTGATCATCTTTTTAAAAGACTTAAAAAAATAAAATTATTTTAACATCAAATTGATCTGGATTATATTATATTATATTATATTATATTATATTATATTATATTATATTATATTATATTATATTATAGGATTTGAAAGCCTTTTTAATAAAAAATTCATTAAAAAAATAATTCATTGTATGTTTGAAAAATGTGATGGAAATAATAGAAACATATATATATATATATATATATATATATATTTATCTATCCTCTTTTTAAAAGAAATCTATCTTTAAAAAATAATAAAACACCAAATACCAAATTGATCTGGATTATATTACAAATATTTATTATATTATATTATATTATATTATTATCAAAATAAAACAAATAAATATATTTGTAATGATTTGAAAGCATTTTTATTAAAAAAAAATAATTATCATTGTATGCTTGAAAAACATGATTGAATTTTATAAAATAATTTATCTCATCTTTTTAAAGAAATCTATTAAATCTATTATATATATATATATATATATATATATAATATATATATAATAATTTTAACACCAAACTAAATTGTTCTGATTATATGTTTTCTTATTATTTTATATTCTATTCATTATATGACCAGAAACTCTCTCCTCAGCCTCCTCTTCCTCTAAATTGAATTGAACTCTGATTGTGTAAAAATATGTGTTCTGGGTGGTTGCTAGATGGTCTCTAAAGTGTCTCTTTTAATGTTAAATCTTTGGTTTTTGTTTACTTGTGCAATACACACTACGAAATCTGTGTCCTGAAACACTGTTTTAAACAAGTCGGTGTTTTGGTGTCCAAAATTAGATGTTTTGAATAATTTTGTCTAGTCTTTGTGTACTCTGTAGTTTCTGAGCCGATCTTCATGATGTTGTTTGACAGTCAATGTGTTTCTATGCATGTGTGTAACAGGTGTGTACGTTTATCTGTAGCGAACGTCCACTTCCGTCCGTCTGCACTTCATTTATCATCAGGACACACTGATTCATGTGCTTCTCTATTCCAGTACACTTTGAGATGGTAAAACAATTGAGTTTCTCTCACTCCTTCTGTGTGTGTGTGTGTGGTGAAGATAAGAAGTCTGGCGCTCTGAGGTTACGGGTCCCACGGTCTGTTTACAAACACAGCAGTCGACCCCCAATAAATCACAGTTGTGTGTGTGTCTGTGTGTGTGTGTGTGTGTGAGTGAGAGGGAGGACAGGTGCAGCGGATGAGTCCAAAAGAAAATCTGTGTTTTTTTTTGCTTTTTTTTACACATTACATTTTTTTATTTAAATATTTAAATAAGTAAAATAAATATGCTAATTTGTAAATACCTATATAGATAAATTAATTACTCCCCCTATAGGAAGAAAATGCAAACATACAGTACAGAGTCATAAAAAATAATAAACATAATAAATAAATAAATAAATAAATAAAAATAACATTAAATATTTAGAGTTTATATTTTTGCTTGCATAAAATTTTTAATATGTAAAAATAAAATACTATTTTTTGAAGAAAAAAGAAAAGAAAAAGAAAACAAGATACATATACAGCAAAAGATTTTTTTTTTTTCTGTCCAAAATGTCATATACTAAATATATGTGACAAACAACACAGTGTAGGAAATATATTGTTGTAATTAAACATTTACTTACATTTATTTATTTAAAAAAAAAAAAAAAAAAAAAAAAAAAAAAAAAAATATATATATATATATATATATATATATATATATATATATATGTATATATAATTTTATTTTATTTTATTTTATTTTATTTTATATTTATTTATTTTTTTGAAAATTGTATTATAAATAACCATGTGAGTATAGTGGTTTACATTAGTGTGTGAAAAATAAAATAAATAATAAAATAAAATAAAAATACATCTCAGAAAACCTTTCAATATTGGAGAATATGTATATATAAATATAGTGGTTTACATTAGTGTGTGTATGGCAAGTATAAACAATAGAAACAGAAATATATATTTTCTTTTTTTTTCTGCCCAAAATATGTCACAGTGTAGGAAATATAATATCCTATTTAAACATTTATTCTGCTTAACCATTTCCCAAATATATTGCAAACTGTGCTTAAAGGGGCAAAAATAAAATAAAATAAAATAAATTACTTCTTAGAAAAACTTTCAGGTATTTTTATAACTATTAACAAAAAATATTTATATATATATATATATATATATATATATATATATATATATATATATATATATATATATATATATATTTATATATATATATATATATATATATATATATACACAAACAAACAGCACAGTGTAGGAAATTTTATGTCCCAATTAAACATTTTTTGCTTAACCTTCATATGCCAAAATATATTGCAAACTGTGCTTGAAGGGGCAAAAAATAAATAAATAAAATAAAATAAAATAAAATGAAATAAAATAAAATAAAATAAAAAACATTTTTAAATACCTATTAATTATAAAGAAAGAAATTATTATATGTTTATATATATATATATATATATATACATACAGTACTGTGTAAAAGTCTTAGACTACTAGTATTTTCACCAGCTCAAAAAAAAAAAAAAATGGTTTAAAGTCAGTTATTTCTATCTTTTGCTGTAGTGTGTCAGTAGGAAATATCAGTTTACATTTCCAAACATTCATTTTGCCTTTAATTGTAATAATAATTCAGTCAGATTTTTGTTTGCACAAGAAGTCTGACAACGGCCAGTGCTGCACACAGAGATCTGATCTCATCATCATCCAGTCTGTCTGGAATGACATGAAGAAACAGAACAAACTGAGACTAAATCCAGAAACCGTGGCAATGTCTCCAAGATGCTTCAAGAAACCTACCTGCAAAGTACTGTTAAATGTTTAGGCACTTGTGTAAAAATGCTGCAAAATGAGGATGCTGTCAAAAATAATACCATAAATAGATTTTATCAATTAACTTCTATTAACTAAATTAAATTAACATTTGGTAAACCATATTTGCGTTTAAAACAGCTTTTGCCCTAGGTACATTTGCACATAAGTTTTCAGGTAGCTTTGCATGTAGGTTTCTTAAAGCAACTTGTAGATGTTGCCACAGTTCTTCTGGATTTAGTCTGTCTCAGTTTGTTCTGTTTCTTCATGTCATTCCAGATAGACTGGATGATGGTGAGATCAGATCTCTGTGTGGAGCACTGGCTGTTGTCAGACTTCTTGCACAAACAAAAATCTCACTGGATTATTACAGTTAATGGCAAAATGAATGTTTAGAAATGTAAACTGATATTTCCTACTGACACACTACAGCAAAAGATAGAAATAACTGACTTAAAACCATTTTTTTGTTGGTGAAAATACTAGTGGCCTAACACTTTTGCACAGTACTGTATATATATATATATATAACTGTGCTTGAAGGGGAAAAAAAATGTACTAATGTGAAGTGTGCTGCAAATATTGTGTTTTTCTACAACTGTGTAAAGTGAAGTAAGCAGCGTGTTTTGTGTAGTCAGTAATGGTGTGCATAATGAAGTGTTTAGTGTTCATTTAGTGTTTTTTTTAGCACTAGAGCTTGACTGCTGGAGGATGAATGAACTGACGTTACAATCTTGAGATTCCACAGAGGAAAAGAGGAGGACGGATGAAAGAGAGCAGAGGTCAGAGGACAGAGGGACAGAGAAAGAGTTAATGCTGAGCTCTGCTTCACCTCTCTGAGCAGAACAATTCATGAACATTCAGCTGCTAATCACTCTTTAAACACACTTCAGCGCACACAAACACACACAATACCAGCCCTCACACACGCACACTGATCTGATCCTCACATCTCAATCCTGTTCTGCACAAAAACAAGACTTTTAACCATTTAACTTCCTTACATCGATTCTAAAATACCACTCACATGTTGCTCATTTTAGAATTTGTTTTAAAACCAGTTTCATTTCAATAAATCTGTCAAAAGTTCTTCATTTCAGGAACAGGAAATCATCTTTCACATGTTTTCTAGAAAAAAGAAAAACTCTGCTGTTCGAAAGAAACAAAATAAAGGGAAAGAGAAAGAACAAAAAACATGTCCAACGTGTTTGTATTTCCAACTCGGATCGCTGTGGCACAAACTGCCAAGCATGAACGGGAATATCAGGAAATGGCATCTCAGTTTCCTGTTTCTTCCAGAGAAAAAACTCAATCCATCTCTGACATACTCAGTCTTGTATTTCTCCATACTGTTCTATGTATCATGAAAAGCATGTCTCTGTTACTCTGTGAAAAGTGTTTAACACTTAATGATGAACGATTATTATATTGTTAACATTTAATTTAATCCTAGTAGGTGTTTTAACAGTGACGGATTGTTTTGGAGGATCTTAGTGTGAAATGGATTTATTTTCTAAGTGATATTAATAATAATACAGGTATTACGGACCTCACTGGCTCAAACAGACTTAACAGAGTTACAATATTCAGGAAAATCAGCGTATGAATGGCTTATATGTTTAGACTTTGCTTCAAGACCAAGTGTATTTTCATAATTTAAAACCCAGATTATTGTAAATCATCACAAATAAATTGAAAGTCCTTTATAAATATGCATAGGGAAGTGCTTTCTCTGTAAAAACAGACATTTGGACGGATTTTTGCAGCTTGAAAGTGGTAATAAATGTCTTTATGACAAACAGATGTGTGTCTATTAGCAGATGAAATGAGGAAGAAATGTTTTAAATGGATTATGCGAAGAATATAATGTATGACATAATGTGAATAAATAAAAATTGGACAATAATTGTTGTTTTTTTTAGTTACTGTATGCATTTTTTTTCTAATGTGTATTTGTGATTTTATTTTGTCTGGTTAATTTTAATAATGCTGAAAGAATAGCTAAATAATTAATAATCATAATAATATTAATGGTTAAATTATATTAATAATATTTGTAAAAAAAATAATTTTATGTATATATATATATCTTTTTTTTCATTTTTAAGTTACATTTAGACTTTGTTTTTTACATATTCATATTAAAAATATACATTAATTACAAAAATTTATATAATACACAATTATTTGTTAAATAAATAAATATTTTTAGAAAGTTCTGCTCACCAAGCCTGCATTTTTTTTTATCTGAAGTACAGCAAAAACAGTAAAATTTTGAAATATTTTTACTATTTAAAATAACTCTATTCTATTTAAACATATTTTAAAATGTAATTTATTCCTGTGATCAAAGCTAAATTTTTAGCATCATTACTCCAGTCTTCAGTGTCACATGATCCATCAGAAATTATTCTAATATGCTGATTTGCTGCTCAAGAAACATTTATTATTATTATTATTATCATCATCAATATTTAATACAGTTGAGTACATTTTTTTCAGGATTTTTTGATGAATAGAAAAAACCTAATATCAGCATTTATCTGAAATAAAAAGCTTTTGTAACATTATACACAATACCGTTCAAAACCTTGAAGTCAGTATTTTTTATTTTAATTTTTTTTTAGGGAAAGAAATCGAAATTAATACTTTTATTTAGCAAAAATGCTTTAAATTGATCAAAAGTGATGATAAAGTCATTTATAATGTTACAAAAGATTTCTATTTCAAATAAATGCTGTTCCCCTGAACATTCTATTTATCAAAGAAACCTGAAAAAATTCTGCTCAGCTGTTTTCAACATAATAATAATAATAAATGTTTTTATGAGCAGCAAATCAGAATGTTAGAATGATTTCTGAAGGATCATGTGACTGGAGTAATGATGCTAAAATTCAGCTTTGAAATCACATAAATAAATTACATTTTAAAATACATTCAAATAGAAAACAGTTATTTTAAACAGTAAAAATATTTCAGAATTTTTCTGTTTTTGCTGTACTTTGGATCAAATAAATGCAGGCTTGGTGAGCAGAAGAGGCTTCTTAAAAAATCTTACTGTTCAAAAACTTTTGACAGATGGTTATTTGGGTAAATCTGCTAAAATAGGCAGTTTTGTTTGCCATTTCTGACAAAACTGGGCTTTGTTTTTCATAGTTTGAGGTTTGTTTGTGGGTTTGGGCTTGCAGATTCATTATACATAAACAAATGTCTTATTCCTGCCCACAAAAGGAAACAAACACACTAAAGATTTTGTTTTGTATCACAGGAATAAAAAATCTGACCTGCTGTTTTGTCTTTTCGGTAATAAAGTGTGTGTGTTTTTGTGAACCCTTAAGCCTCAGATATTTTATAGTCAGCAGTAATTATTTAGAGGTAATCTATGATGTCATAGTAGCCCACAGTGAAATCTGAAGCTGATGTAAGGCTCGATGTCATCTTCCCTTAAGCACTGTAAATGTGTCTGTTAACTGACCCTGAGACCGTCTGACCTCTGACCTTCTGCTCTATAAACATTACAAGATAAAACGATCCCCAAACCAGACGTACCTGTTTCAGATGTTCAGAGCCTTGAAGATACATGTCTTACAATGAGACGCTACAGCTCTGGTTAACAATCGTCTGATTGCTCTGGTTTAAACAGTAACTCTTGACTTCTTCAAAAGCTTTACAAAGTAAAGGTGACTTAAGGGTCACTTATGGAGGTGAGGAGAAAAGAAAGGGTCAAACATGTGGAAGTCGGGAGAAAAGAAAGAGGTGAAGTAAATGAAGAAGTGTGATTGAGCTTGTGAGGGTTTTGTTGCAGATAGAAAGCTAGAAAAGTCACGTGTTTTTGTTTTAGTAGTAGGCTAAATGAAACGTAAGTGAAATGGGCCACTATTATAATAATATAGATATATTTAGCAAACAAATATGATCTTTAAGCTCATCAGCAGCATGTGACAAAAATTAGGACGCGTACTAATATTTTTTTTATCAGGATTTATCGCCATCTGCTGGTTATTATGAGAATCGCTATGGGTTTTCAAGCACTTCGAATGAAAAAATAACGTATTACCAGTAATACTCAAACACTATACATAATTTATTGCCTACATTATATATTAAATTCTATCAAAGGTATCACAGTATTACCATTTGATACATTGTTATATCATAATAACCATCACAATACTTTTTATAAGGGGCGGACAAAATATTACATCCACCGTTTAATACTCTGTTAAATAATTAATAAAGAAATATATAAAAAATACGAAGAGTGAGAGAGGGTGTTTGGAGGTGTATTTAATAATTAATTAGGATCATAAAATAAGATTATTAACAAATAATAACAGAAGTTGTTTGGGGGACAACCTAATGAATAATTAATGAGAATAATAACATGAGATAAAATACAAAAATAAATTAATTTATAAAAATAAATACAAATACGAAAAATATAATTGTAGAACAAGAAAGAAAGTCGAATGTGTGATTAGTCTTTGTCACGCTGCTGAAAATATTGTTGAAAAATTATTCAAATTATTAAAGTACATATAATTACTTATATTAATATAAGTATTTATTTTAAATGATTAAATTACATTAATATAATTAATTGTAAAAAAAATAATTGTGTTATTTTGGTTAAATAATTAATAAAGAAAAATATAAAAATGCAAAGAGTGAGAGAGGACGTTTGGGGGCTATATATTTAATAATTAATTAGGATCATAAAATAAGATTATTAATAAATAAAAACAGAAATAGGTCTTTATTAATCACAATCACAAAAAATGTGCAATTAATTAGTTAATTTTTTAATTGATTAACAGCACTACATATAATAACATTAATATATGTATTGATTTAAGGTTATTAAATTACATTAATATAATTATTTGTAAAAATAAAGAACAATTGTGTTATTTTGACACGGAGTGGTTAATGTAAAATAATGTGTATTACAAAAGCAATGTTCATTTATATCATTGTTTATATATGTTTTTTTTTTTTTTTTTTTTTTTTTTTTTACATGTAAATTTAGCTTTTTTAAGATTATTAACAGAATAATTAAAAAAAATATTAAAGAATAATGTTGTAATAAAAATTAATATAATAAATTAGTATTTGTTACATATTATGTAACTTTTAAAATATAATATTGCTTTTATAAAATGGTTATTTGGGTAATTCTTCCAAATTGGGCAGTTCTTTTCTATTTCTGACAAAAATTTTATTTTTTATAGTTAGAGGTTTGTTTGTGAATGTGGGATTGCAAATAAGATTATTAAAACTAAATAGAGTTACATTTTAATGTAAGAGTTTGTGGGCTGTAATCTAACAAATAATATATATATATATATATATATATATATATATATATATATATATATATATATATATATATATATATATATATATATAATAAAATAGGATAAAAATACGATAATAAATAGATTTATAAAACTGAATAAAAATTATTTTAATGAAAAATATAATCACAGAACAAGAAAAAAGGGAGATGTGCGAGAGTGTGTGTGTGTGTTTGGCGTTCGTCACACTGCTGTCATGTGACGGTCATGTGATCTAACTCCAGCTCACTTCCGACTCTGCGTGGAAGAGGAAAAAAGTTGCACGTCAGGAGTAAAAAAGTTTTTTTCTTTCGATTCATTCAGTGAAAATCATAAACGCAACATCGTTAAAGCACATCTGCGTTTGTCTGAGGATAAATTAAGGCTGCGGTGCTGTAGTGATCAGTGTGAATCGCGGTAAATGCTCGGGATGTCCGCCAACAGTGTGTCGTATAACGATCAGGGCTCGGTGGAGTCCGGCGTGGACGCGGCGCAGGAGAACAGCAACATCCCCGTGAGCATCAGCAGCGGCGGGGCCGCCTTCAGCCTCTTCAGCGCCGACTACAAGAAGTAAGAAACCCGGAACACACGCTCACATGATGTTTATTAATATGCTTTTCTGTTTCCACAATGGTTCCTGTGTGAGAAGTGTAGTTATAGCATATGAAAAACAATGTTTTTGTGCATGTTTGGGTGTCAGGTGATGCCAGCTGTCCTGTGTAATACTATAGTATATAATAGTTAGGTTGGAACTATTATATTTCATTTGCAAGATCAACTGCCTGTGTAATATTTGCATGGAGAGCAGATTAAGCAGTCTCACAGACCAGTGTTGTGCTCTCCCTAACAATTTTACGTCTTGGGAACATAAATATTTACTTTTCTGTCAAGTATGTTTCATTGTTTATACAGAAGTTGTCACCAAGATGTTGTTTACCTGACTGACATAATAGATTTTAAGAGTTTTGAATTTGCAAACACGCCTTGTGTGATAGTTTTGCATACGAATGTGATAAACTACGAACCATTCACTACTTTTTACATTGTTGTGTAGCACAAGTGTCTATGAATTTATAGAGGTAATTTTTTTATAGCCTCTATATAGGCCTATATAAATGCACACTCATGTTACATTTGATATACATTTTAAATATTTCCAGCAAAAGTATGGAAATATTATAAGTACATTATTTATATATACACTACCAGTCAAAAGATATTGAACAGTAAGATTTTTAATGTTTTTTTTAAAGAAGTCTCTTCTGCTCACCAAGCCTGCATTTGTTTTGATCCTAAGTACAGCAAAACAGTAAATTTTCAAAATATTTTTACTATTTAAAATAACTTTTTTCTATTTGAATATATTTTAAAATGTAATTTATTCCTGTGATCAAAGCTGAATTTTTAGCATCATTACTCCAGTCACATGATCCTTCAGAAATCATTCTAATATTTTGATTTGTTGCTCAGAAAAACATTTATTGTTATTATTATTATTATTATTATTATTATTATTATTATTATGTTAAAAACAGCTGAGTAACAAATATTTTATAACATTATAAATGCCTTTATCATTTATCATTTAAAAGCATTCGTGCTAAATAAAATTATTAATTTGTACAATTTCTTTCACAAAATAAACAAACAAAAACTCAAACTCAAAGCTTTTGAATGGTATAGTGTATAATGTTACAAAAGCTTATTATTTAAGATAAATGCTGATCTTTGGATCTTTCTGTTCATCAAAGAATCACGAAAAAATGTACTCAACTGTTTTAAATATTGATGATGATGATGATAATAATAATGATAATAAATGTTTCTTGAACAGAAAATCAGGATTACGTGACGCTGAAGACTGGAGTAATGATCCTGAAAATGTAGTTGAATAACTACAGGAATAAATGACTTTTTAAAATATATTCAAATAGAAAACTTATTTTAAAAAGCAAAAATATTTACAATTTTATTTTTTTACAGTTTTTGCTGTACTTTGGATCAAAGAGTACTGTACTTTGGATCAAATGGTGAGCAGAAGAGACTCAAAAACTGACAGTCTTACTGTTCAAAAACTTTTGACTGGTAGTATAGCACATTTGCATTTATCAGAGGATAGATAAAGTGATTGATAGATAGATGAATAGATGCACACACATAATTTGATTTAAACATTAAATATTTTTAGCAAAACTTAAGAATTTTTTTAGAAAATTTTATATACATTTAATATATCAATTTAATTTAATATAGTTAAATTAAAAATGTAAAAAAAAAAAAGAGCTAAATTAAGAAAAAAATCATACAAAATTGCATTATATTACTTAATAAAATAATAAATAATTAATAAACACCATTTTCGTTTTTTGACCAAGTGCATCTAGAATTTTCGATTTGGGTGCATCCTTAGAAAAAATTATTTTAAAGGAAAAGAGTTTTAAAAAGAAAAAATTGCAGCAAAAAAAAAAAAAAAAATATATATATATATATATATTAAAATATAATGTATCATTTTAATTTTATCAAATAAAAATATATATTGCTAAAAAAAAAATCCCATAATTTTCTGGTGGTTGTCTTGTCTTGCAATCTCATGTCATTGTTTGTTGCAGCCCTTCTTCCCCTCCAGGGGTCAGTATGTCTGTAAAATCAGAGCCCTGTTTATCATTTTTGTCCAGATATCTCATTAATATTTGTGAAACTAGGCCTGGCTCACTCTAGCTTCTAAATAACATTATTATTTGTACCATGATGTTTCATAAAGTACTGCCTGGATCTCACAGGATTAATCTACATGCTGTATTGTCTCTAGTGTTTATCTACTCAGCCTCAGTGTTTGTCTTCTCCAGCCTCTTTGTGAAGGCCGTAGACGGGGCTGACGTCAGACCCCCATGTCCTACGGGATCTTAACTCCATTTAGCTTTAAAGGATCTGTTCCAACAATTATAGTTCGGAATGATTAATTCCCATCCTTAGACAGGAAGTCTGTTGCTGTTTCCTACATTAATGAGCCTGTTAATTGTTTAATCTAATGGGTCGTAGGAGAACTGTGCCATTTATTATGCAGCAAAAAGCCTTCGCTGCTGTTTATTATTTAGTTATTCACTGGGACTAGATTGTATGGATTCCTTTCTGTTGTTTTAGAGAATATTGTTTGCATATCGTGCTATCTTTGCTTGCTGATTTTAAGATGCTGGATTTCTGTCATAGCTGATGGTGGGATGGTATGTGTGTGTGTTATAGATATGTTGTGGGTTATAATGGAAGGATGTTAATGTTATTTAGGGCTAACTGAATTGTGCTCTCACATGACTGCAAGCAGAAGACTGAACTCATGAGAACGGAGAGAGAAGAGAGTAAGAATGAGATGCTGGGATAACAACGCTGTAGGGATAGTTTACTCTCATTTATATGTTGTGCCAAATCTGTATAGCTTTCTTTACTTTGTGGAACCAACCACTGGATTTATTAGACTAAACATGTGATATTTGAATATTTACACATTTCTCTTTCATATGAATCATTGTAACTTGCCTTAAAATGCTGCATAGAAGTACTCTATACATCTCTTGGACTGTATTTCAAGTTGTATGATAGTATTGTGTGATTAACAAGTCAAAATTTAAGTCATTATTCGCTTGTAATCTTCCTCTCTTGTGAGCTGTTAATT
The DNA here is from genome assembly GCA_036247105.1 of Cirrhinus mrigala. Lineage (NCBI taxonomy): Eukaryota > Metazoa > Chordata > Actinopteri > Cypriniformes > Cyprinidae > Cirrhinus > Cirrhinus mrigala. The sequence goes on along the minus strand of CM070027.1, from coordinate 27,002,859 downwards.
CAAGAATCTGTTTAGTGAATCAGTGAGTTGAACTAATTCATAAACAAATCATATCGATTCATTAACTAATTGCTCAGTCCAGTTTGTGAACTATATCAAGATCATTCCCTTTTATTCATAAGAACCAGCTCAAAGCAATGATTTGTTTACTGGTTCTGTTCTTTAGTTCAACTCACTGATTCACTGAGTCATTTGCAGTTCAAGTCAATAGCTCACTGGTAATTGTATTTTATTTTCTTTTTTTTCAGCAAATATCTTAAATAATATCTTAAATACTTAAGAAGACTGAAAATATACTGCATGAATCTTTCAGACTACATTAACGTGAGAGCCTGTTTAATGAACCAGTGAGTTGAACTTTATTTCAGAAACAAATCAGATCTACTCATCAATGATTCATTAAATCCAATTTGTGAATTAGCTCAAGCAACTTTCATTGGTAAGATCCTTAAAAGAAAATAAAGATTTGTTCACTGCTTTTGTTATCTGGTTCAACTTATTGATTCACTGAGTCATTTGCAGTGATTCCTCAGTTAATAGTTTAGTGCAGGAAAAGACTAAGCAAATAATGACTTGAATTTCAGTCTCTGAAAGCTATCGTATGACTTTAGAAGACTTAAAACATAGGGCATAAGGCATATGGACTACTTTCAGGTTAAACGCATTGACTCAGTTAGAAGCAGTTTTTGATTCAACAACTTACAAGAAGGGATGTTTGTCAGCAAATTATGGCTTCATTTCAGTCTAGTTTCACTTTGAAATCTATCAAACGCCTTAAAAAGACTCTAAATGTTTTGTTAAAGTTGTACAGACTTCTTTCGCCGTGCCTTTTTTGGACATTTTTGCCATTGTTCACTATGAACACTTGAGTGATTCTCGTTCAGTCCAACCGATTCATTCCACCGCTTTCAACACATTCGCAAAATATTCTTCTTGTTCCTGTCTCCAGTTCACTATTTGGGTTTGACTTGTCTTTCAGACTTGTTATATTTTGTTGCCTTGGTTGGCAGGAGGAAGTTTCACGTTATCAGAATAAGCAGACCTGCCGTGAACAGCGCACACAAGCGAAGAAAGAAACGTTGAAAGCCTCGGCCTGAAGATAAGAGCCTGTATGCTTCCTCAAAAGGGAGGTGACCACAGTCATGAAGAATTACCATGAATGGAGTTGATATGAGTCACCTCAGCTCTTTAGGTGGTGCTGTTTTGACCTCAATGGACTTCCTTTTCACTTTACCCACTTCCATTAGTAGCTATAAGTCAGAACCTGGCATTCAAAGAGCACAGCTTGCAAGCTTTGGACCTTCTGAGGTTGAGCATCTCTCAACCTAATCAATACCTGAGGATTGATCATTCTCTAATGCAAGAAGCTTCTTTGGAAAACTGACCAGATCTGAGGAGAACTTAAGGGAATTCAGCCTTCAATCCATGATAGAAGTGAACTATTGTGACCTCGCTGGTCTCTCAGCGCTCATGGATCTAATTGGTGTGTGATGGTCACACTGGACGGTTGTGCGACTGCTGCACGTGGCCATTAACCAGATGATCGAGGCAGGCTGGAGGATAGTGCTGTCTTGTCCCTCTCTGGTCTTCTCAGTGGAAAGAAAGAAACCAGTAGATGTTGGCTTTCACTCCCCGTCGAACTTTCTTTTGGCTTTAGCTTCTTAGAACTGGTCTTCTGGATTGATTTTTGGAGAAATGGACGATCTCATAATCGTGTTTGGATGGATTTATGAAGATGAATGAGTCTTGAGGAACCTCTTGATGTGTCTTTCAAGGCATCCAGCTATGTGTGGATCATCTTAACCTTCTCTGCTGCTGTGGTTTGTGGTTTTTAGTAGTTTTGTACACATGTAAGATGAACGGAGGATTGAGCAGCTTGCGTTTGGAGGCCGTCGGAGTGATGCGACACGCTCTCGTCTCGGCCGAGAACCTTCAGTTCACGCTAAAATCAGGCTTCAGCTCGGAGGAACAGGCTCTGACCAGCAACCACAAAAGTGGTAATGAGGAGAAATCAAGCAGAGGGTAGGAGAAATGCTTAAGCAAAGCCAAGAAAATCCAATTTTTTTGGAATACAATTCATTTCAGCCACTTTAAAGCATGGCATTTGTTTCTAGGATGAAAAAAATAGACACAGATTCTAGTGGTCTAAATATATGAATGTCCTTGTGTTTCAGTATCTTTATTTAATAATTGCTCATCTGTATCTCTGTGACATGATGGCATACTGTCTTCAAATTGTCTCAAGAATGTGTCTCACATGATAAGTATGTAAGTGATAGTGCTGTGTGGATAGAGGAATGACCAGCATTCGCACAGACTAATCTAATATGACTGTTTTCCATCAGCTTGAATAGAGATGATTTTTCTTGAATTTCGTGTTCTTGGTGCTGTAGGCAAGGGATTTTTGTTGTTTTTGTCAGCCGAACCAGTCGAAAGTATTTACTTGAATTACCCACTGAGATTTTAAGTCAGTATTTGAGCTTTTAAGTCAGTAAGCTCCGCCCCTCCTCGGTTACTGTTGCTAACTTGGACAAGCTTTACAGAACATCCTGTAGGAATGAACTGGGGATTTCTATGAACTGCATGATTTTCAGTAAAATGTGTTTATTTTAATGGTAAAAATTGACTTGATATTAATATTATTATTATTATTATTATGCAGTAACGTTTAAAATTTTGATGGTGCACACCCCCACAATTGTTAATAAATTTGAGATATTTATTTATTCAAATTAAAAAAATATTTTATTCATTTTTACTTCTCTTTATATTTTAGTTATTTTAGTACAAGTTAGAAATTACATAAAATGATATAGTGTTTTTTTTATATATATATCTTATTTATTTACAGCAAGTTAAACTAATCGAAAATGTTGGCAACTGTTGAAACAAAATTAAATAACGTTTTGGTTTATATATATATATATATATATATATATATATATATATATATATATATATATATATATATATATATATATGTTAATGGTTTCCTGATGTTGGTTAATGATAAAAAGTTTTCTTTGTTTTTCTTTGTTTTTATTTTAAATATTTAAAATATATATTTATTTTTAATATGTATAATATATAATAATATTTTATTTAATTGTAATAATATAAATGCAATTATGTAATAATGTATAAATATACCATTTATGATAAAATAATGTTTCATTCTAAAAATATTTTATAAAATAAAATGAAATAAAATTGTAATTGTAATTTAATTGTAAAAAGACATGCAGGTAAAAAAAAAAAAAAAAAAACATTTTTTTTGGTCTCTTATTTTGATTGTTTTTAATATGTATGATATATAATAATAATATTTTAAATAATTGTCAATATAATTATAATACAAATGCAAATATAATATTGTATAACTGTACAATTAATAATAAAATAATGTTTCTATATATAAATATTTTATAAAATAAAATTAAACAATTGTAAAAAGACATGCAGGTAAATTTCAGTTGTTTTTCTTTTGTATATTTATACCATTTATTGTTAATATTTCTAATACATAATATTTTATGTAATTGTCAATATAATAATAATATAAATGCAAATATATAATAATGTATAAACATAATGTTTATAATACAATAATGTTTCATTATAAAAATATTTTGTAAAATTAAAATAAAGTAAAATGTAATTGTAAAAATGTTAAAAATGTTAATTTTTAAAAAAAATATTTAAAATAATTCTTTAAATCAATTATTTAAATATATATAAATAATGTTGTATTTTTGTGATTTTAGTTTTCTGTTTTGAAACTGCGAACAAACAAATGTGGATAATACAGATATTATTTTATTTTAAATTTTATTTCAGAATGAATAATGGTAAATTGCTGAATTAACAGCCCTAATTTCATTTAATGAGTTAAACTAGATGTTTTTGTTATTGTGCATTTTTGTAAGGGTGCGTGAATGTGAATTAATTAAATCCTTCTTTCCCTGTGTTTAAATATTAATTCAATATAAACCATCGGTTTCTCTGCAGGAATGAAGATCTGAAGGAGATGCTGGAAAGCAACAAAGAGTCTCTGAAGCTGGAGGCCATGAAGAGGATTGTGGGGGTAGGTCATACTGAGAAACAGAGATCTGTTATTAAAGTGACAGTTCAGCCAAAAAGAAAGTATGTGGGTAAGCAAACAGTTGCTGGCACCCATTGACTTCCATAGTATTTTTTCCATACTGTGGAAGTCAATGGGAACCAGTAACTGAACATTCTTCAGAATAGCCTTTTTCATGCTTAACAGAAAAAAGAAACTCATTCAGGTTTGGTACAACTTGAGGGTGAATAAATAACAGTTTTTATTTTTGGGTGAACTGCCCCTTTAAGATCGAGTCTCTGATTTAATGACTGCATTCATCACTCTGCGTCAGTGTGTTGCTTCATTTTCTCTAATTAACGTATTTATTTCTCTCTATCTAGTTGATTGCCAAGGGAAAGAATGCATCTGAACTTTTCCCAGCGGTGGTGAAGAACGTTGCAAGCAAAAACATTGAGGTAAGGAAATATATAAAACACGCTAAAACATGCTCAAACTAGTTTTCCTCATTGCGCTTTTGCTTTGATTTGAGAGTGAAAATCGATTGCTGAACACAAGTGTTGGGCAGCTGTGAGGAGCCCTGTAGACGGGGGTTATTTTTGATCAGGCTTCTGACAGGGAAGCCCTTGTTGATGAAGAATGAATGTTTAGATGGAAAGAAGATTGTCTGGACGGGGTGATGGAGAGACATGAGAGGTGGTTGGGAAAACGTCCTGGCTGGAGAAGACGTCTGCTGTTTTGAGGGGCCGGTGTGTAATTGCTGGTCCAGGGGCCCAGTCACGTTCTCTCTGTCTCCCTCCACGTCTGATGCTCAGCGCTGGGCAGCTGTGTGCTAAACGCTGTCGCTCTCTGGAGCTCAGAGACGAGGGGACGCTGGCATTGATCCACACACACGCACACACACATACAAGACGAGACCACAGGTGTGACCATTGATCCACTCGCTGCAGGGTTATACACAAACACACACACTCTCAAACACTCATGCAGTTGACCCTTTAGTAAGCTCTACCCCTCCTTGGTTACTGTTGCTAACTTGGACAAGCTTTACATAACATCCCGTAGCAATGAACTGGGGAACTCTATGAACAGCAGGTTGAACAGTGGTAAAAATTGATTTGATATTTTATTTATTTATTTACTTTATTGATTTATTTATTGCTGAAATGAATTTAGACGCTATAAATCATTTAGCATTTTTTCTTTTTAAATTACGCAGCAACGTTTAAAATTTTAATTGGCACAGACCCCCACAAATATTTAAAAAAATGTGCTACTTTTTGTTGTTATTAATTAATCAATGTATTTATTTTGTAAATGTATGTTTTATATATCTATTGTTTTATTTATTTTTAGTTAATTTAGTACATCAAGTTAAACTAAATAAAAATGTTGGCAACTGCTAAAATAATTTTTTAAAATATTTTATTTATTTTAGTTAACATTTATATTATTAGTAATGACATTTTTGAAATGGCTTTAGTTTATTATAATAATAATAATAATAAGAAGAAGAAGAAGAAGAAGAAGAAGAATTCATTAATATTATTTTTTAGTTTATTATAGTTATTATTGTAATTATTGTATTCTTTTACTGTATTACTTTATTTATTTTTTGCTTTTATTTTTGTTTATTTATTGTTTTTATTTTAATTTACTTTATTATTATTATATTATTATTATTATTATTGTTAACCTAACCCAACCCAATCTTTCCTATTTTTTTTTATTGTATTAACTTGTAGTTTTACTTTTTTACTTTTATTTTACTTTATTTTTTATTTAGATTTAGTTTTATAATAATTAGTATTAGTATTATTCCTAACCAGTAATAATGAAATTGTCTATATTTTATTGTATTTTTTTAAATTATTCTTTTACTATATTACTTGTATTTTCAATTTTTTATTTTACTTTATTATTATTATTATTATTATTATTATTATTATTATTATTCCTAACCAGTAATAATGAAATTGTCTTTATTTTAATTTATTTTTTTATTTTATTCTTTTACTGTAATACTTGTACTTTTATATTTTTTTTTATTTTACTTTATTGTTGTTTATTTTAATTTTATTATTATTATTATTATCATTACTTTATTGTTTATATTATTATTATATTTTATTATTATTATTATTCCTAACCAGCAACAATAAAATTCTTTATTATTTTACATTATTTTAATTTTTAACTTTTATTTTATTCTTTTACTGTATTACTTGTACTTTCAATTATTTTTTTATTGTGCTTTATTTTATTGTTTTTATTTTATTATTATTGCAATTATTACTTTATTGTTTTTATTATTATTATTATTATTATTATTATTATTATTCCTAACCAGCAATAATGAAATTGTCATTATTATTTTATTTTATTAAAAAAAAAAATATATATATATATATATATATATATATATATAAAATTCTTTTAATGTATTACTTGTACTTTTAATTATTTTTTAATTTAATGTAGTTTTTGATACATTTTATTAGTTTATTATTATTATTATTATTGTTACTATTATTTTAATTTTCAGGTGGATCCTCTTAAAACTTCAGTTTGAAATTCTGGTTGAATCCACAGAATGAATTTTTTAAATCTATTTTTAAATCTATAGAACACAATAGTTTGTGTTTAGGTTTCTTGTGTCCCTATTATAAATGAAGCGGTAACAGCAATCTTGCGTTAAAAAAACAGTCTCCATTCAGTTTGTTTTTCTCCTCCTCATATAATTCTGCTTTATAAATGCCAGCGGTTCATTTAGTCGCAGTCTAATTAACATGCGCACGGATGCTCCAATCCCTGATCAGCAGGCCGCTGTATGTAAATGTGATTAACCAGAGGGGCAGATGGGTAATGTCTCTCTTTATGAAGTGAGTGATGTTTTTCCATTTGGCTGGTAATCGCCGTGGTGATGATGATGGAATGCGTCGCCGTGACTCCCTGATCGCTAATGACCTCTTGTCACCCCAAGAGCTGGACGCAATTATACGGAGAGCCGACCTTTGACCCTTCACCTTTGAGCACAAGCTGATCAGACGGTTTCATGATAGACTCCGAGTTATTAAGATGGAAAATGAGTTTGTTAACGCTGGGATTGGATGATGCTTGTTTGTCTGCTTCTTAAAAGTTTTCTGTGTTTCTTGGAGTGTTTCTGTATGAAACTAAAACAAATGCAAATTAACCTGTTTTTAATGTTTGGTTCATTTGTATGTGTATGTTTTAGCTGAAGAAGCTGGTGTACGTGTATCTTGTCCGGTATGCAGAGGAACAGCAGGATCTCGCCCTCCTGTCAATCAGCACCTTTCAGCGGGCACTCAAGGTAAGTCACACCCCTTTTCTCTCCCATGAGGCTCTGTTTGCTCTTTACACAACGCCTCTTCATTGGGCCTGCACAAATTATTGAAATTAAAATTAATCAAAGTTATGATTTAAAAAATAATTATTCTGCAGTTTTCTGTCAAAATATAAGTTTGATTATTTAATGTTTAAAAGTGAAGAAATTAAGATAAATATTATTGCAATTTTATTTTGTTGTAAAATAAATTATTATTATAATTATTTTTTTTAATGTTATTATTATGTATAACATAAATAATATGTACTGTTTTTACATTTTTTTTTGTTTTGTTTTATTTAGTAATTTTAGTAACTTTATACCCATTTTGTTTCACCTACTTTATTTCAGCTATTTGCCAATGCAACATTTCTCATTTTCATTTAGTTTATGTACTAAAACAAACAAAAATCTAAATTTATAAAAACTGATTTTGATAATTTTGCAATATATTTTTAATTTACTTTAAACATATATAATTATATTCAAAAAATAATTTTAAAAACTAAAAAAAAAAGACAAATTTTCCTTAAATGTTGTTATTACTATTAATACTATTTATTTATTATTTTAATAATAATAGTTGTTAGCATTATTATTATTATTATTATTATTATTATTATTATTATTATTATTATTATTATTACCTTGTTTATTTATTTATTTATGTTTATTATGTTTAGTTTTATTTGGTTTAAAAATTACAAAAATTAAGAAATTAAGACATGAATGTTAGTATTGTAATTTTACTGTTGTAATATAAAATAATTTTTATTTGAAATAAGTAATTTAAATGTAATTATTTTATTTAAATACACATTTATTTATTTATTTATTTATTTATTATGTTAATATAGTTTTTATTTGATTTAAAAATAACAAAAAGAAATTAAAAAAATTAAGATATAAATATTATGATTTATTGTAATTAAGTAAAAGTAAAATAAAATAATTATTTTAAATTATTTAATTTAAATTATTTAATTTAAATACACATTCATTTTAGTATACCTATAGCATTTTAGTATAATATAGTATAGTAATAGCATTTTTTTAATGTAGTAATAACAACAATAATAATCGTTATTATTATTATTAATTATTATTATTATTATATTTTTGTATATGTTGTTAATAATATTATTATCAATATAATACTACTACTACTACTACTACTAATAATAATAATAATATTATTACTTATTATTATTTATTTTTTTTTATTATTTTTAGTTATATTTTTATTTTAACCCTTTTTATATTTTAGCTATTTCATTTAGTTTATGTACTAAAACAAACTAAAATCTAAATTTATAAAAACTGTATTAACATATTTCAGTAATAATAATAATAATAATAATAATAAGTATTTAATTTTTTCTTAAATGTTGTTGTTGTTGTTATTATTATTATTATTATTGTCTTTTATTTAGTTTTACTTAGTTTAAAAATAACAAGAAGAAATTAAGAAATTAAGACAGCCATAAATATTAGTATTGTAATTTTACAGTTGTAATATAAAATTGTTGAATAAAATTATTATTAAATAGTTTGTTTTTATTTTAGTATATCCATAGCAATTTATTAATATATTAAGGTATATTATGTATACATATATATTATATTATGGTAATAATAATAATAATTATTACACAAATTTTGCTGCCCTACAAACAAGCAGAGCAAACCTTGAATTTTTAAAATCACATTTTAAATGGCAAGTTTTTTTCAGAAAAAAAAAAAAATCACAATTGGATTTAACCCCAAATTGTGCAGCCTTTGTGCATGAAAGTTTTGCCTGTATATTAGATCAGCAGTAACGCACGTTTTCATCATTGGTGTGTGTGCAGGATCCCAATCAGCTTATCAGAGCGAGCGCTCTCAGGGTCCTGTCCAGTATCAGAGTTCCCATCATCGTCCCCATTATGATGCTGGCCATCAAAGAAGCATCAACCGACCTTTCACCTTACGTGCGGAAAACCGCCGCTCACGCCATTCAGAAACTCTACAGGTGATTTACGCATTCACACAGATGTGGTCACTGAATGTTAATGATTGACTGTTTTACTGAGGTCTCTGCTTTTGTCTTCCAGTCTGGACCCGGATCAGAAGGAGCATCTGATCGAAGTGATTGAGAAACTCCTGAAAGACAAAAGCACGGTAAAATATCTTCATATTCACACAAACATGAATAGTAATATCATCCTGTGTCTGTTACTAGCGCTAATCTACCATCAGAATACTAAAATCATACAAAATGTTACTTGAAATAACTTTTACTAAAATAAAAGAAAATATAATAATAAAAAATTCTATTATTTTTCCTTCTTTATTTTTAGTTGGTTTGAAAGGTTATTATGGTTAACTAAAATCATAGAAAAATGTTAGTTGGAAATAACTTTAACTGAAATAAAATAATTTAAAAAAAATAATTAAAAAATATATATTTTTCCCCCTTTTTTTTTTTTTTTTGTTTGAAAGTTTGTTTGAAAGGTTGTTATTAAAGTTAACTAAAATCATTAAAAAAAGGTACCTAAAATTACTTTAACTGAAATAAAATAAAAGGCAATTTAAAATAATAAATAAAAATGTTTTTTTTCTATTATTTTTCTATTTTTTTAAGTTTGTTTGAAAGCTTATTATAGTTAGCTAAAATCATAAAAAGTTACTTAAAATTACTTCAACTGAAATAAAATAAGATATTAAAAAAAAAAATTAAAAAAAAAAAAAAAAAAGCTAGTTGCCACAAAGAGCCAATAAAGTACAATGAAATAAAATAAAATGCATTTAATACAGTAAAATTATAATAAAAAAAGTAAAATGAAAATAATGCGTTAAAAGACTACGTTAATAATATTATTTTAAGAATAATTTGAAATAATAATTAAAAATGTTTTTTTTCTATTATTTTTCAGTTTTTTTAGTTTGTTTGGAAGTTTTTTATAGTTATGTATTATAGTTAACTAAAATCATTAAAAAATCTTATTTGAAATAACTTTAACTGAAAAATAAAATAAAATAAAATAAAATAAAATATAAAAAAATGAAAATAAATAAATAAATAAATAAATAAATGAAAATGAAAAAAGCTAGTTGCTACAAGGAGCCAATGAAGTAAATTAAAATAATGTAAAAAAGTAAAATAAATCTAATACAATAAAATAAAAAAATAATAAAGTAGAATAAAAGTAATGCAATAAAAGACTATTTTTAAAGTATGAAGTAATTAAATAAATTTTTTCATTTATTTATTTATTTATTTATAAATCTGCCCTGTAGATTATTTCAAAACTTTTATTTAGCTTGCACGGCTTTAACAGAGTAAAATGTACAAGTTTTTACAATTAAATTAAATTAAATTAAGGCGGCATAGAGGCTAGTTGCCACAAGGAGCCAATAAAATAAATACAAATAATAGTTCTAAAGTAAAACAAAAGTAATACAATAAAATAATAAATTAAAAATTCTAAAGTAAAATAAAATACATTAAAAGTAAATAAATTATTAAATTAAATAAAAGAAAATAATTTCATTCTGCTTCTAAACACTGGTGATATATTAAATAAATGCGCGGGATTACTTTTTAATCTGCCCTGTACAATATTGCTAAACTTTTATTTAGATTTACAGGTTTTTCCGATCTGACCAGCTATAAAAAAGCTGTTTTGAAACAAAGTGCATTATAAATAAAAAAGGCTGAACTGAGCTAAACTAATCGAGTTTAGTGTGTAGTTTAACATTAGCTTAAATTTACAGCGTACATCCACCAGATGGCGTAACAACACCACATTCATTTCTATCTCACTTGCTTTTATCCCTTTTCCTCCCTCTATCTAAAACACTTCTGGCAGTAAAATAAACACTTTCCGACCTCAAAACATTTCCACCAGGGCCTTGGACAAAGTCTTAACGACACATTATCTTAAAACACATCCGCTGGACTCGCTTGTTGCCTCCGGCCTCAAATCTGAGTTATGTTTGTAGGGTTTCAGCTCGGGTTGTCATGTTTTTTAGCGCTGTCCTCATAGGCTTTTAGCGCAGAGCTGTATTTCACCTGTAGAGCTCCCCGAATATGCGCTGGAAATGTTTATCGTGACATAATAGACATCTCTACGAGCCGCTAAAGGAAGCTCGCCGGGATGCGTCGGCGTTGATGAAATATGAGCGCGCGCGTGTGTCTTCGGTCTGACCGGCAAGCACAGCATCAATCACAGGCACGTCGTTCCAGCGTCTCTCTCTATCTCTCCGCGCTCGCTGATGACCCAGCATTCCCTGTTTCCTCTCCCGTCAGTGCGGCCCGGCCTTAATTAGAATTCATGACAAAATGGATCCAGGGAAACGTCCTGTACCCTTCATAATTTTACAGGAAATTTATTGTTATTAGAGGAACCATTTGCTTAGTGTGATTTTTCCATTAAGGTCTTGTCAAGCAGCAGAGATAGCAGAGCTTTGTTGATGAGGTGTGTGTAAGTAAGAGCTTTGTTGATGGTGGATGGAGTTTACCTTGGCGCTCTTGTTGGGTAATATGGGAACTGAAAGATGGGGAGATGCTAGCTAAAGATGAATGGTAAAAAAATAGACCAAAAAAAACTAAAGAAATTAAGATTGTTTAAAGACTTTTGACTGCCTTGCATTTTCCATAAACTTTTATATGTAATTTGGATTGTGCACATTTTAGGTAATGTAGTCTGACTACTTTTAGATTACTTTTAGATTACTTTTGACCTAACCCGTTTATCTCATAGATTTGAATGGGATTATTGTGTGTGATATTAATAGTACACAATTGATATATATTAACATTTTATAGTAATGGGAAAAGAATTAGCAAAAAAAATGTATTACATTGCAAAAAAATAATGAAATAATAATAAAACTATATAATTTTTACGTATATATATATATATATATATATATACACACAGTACTGGGAAAAAGAGTTGCAAATAAAAATAGTTACTAATAAAGTAATAAAATAATTAAAATAAATATAAAATAAATATGTGTAAGTAAATAATTTATTAAAAATATACACAGACACACACACAGTACTTGGAACAAGTATTGGAGGTATGTGAGCAAACATATAAATGTATTAATTAAAAATGCACATGCACACATGGTACTGGGAGCAAGAATTACAAATACAAATAAATTACAAATAAAAGAATTAAATAATTAAAATACATATAAATTAAATATTTTTAAGCAAATAAATAAATACATTTGTTAAAAAATATACATATACACATGGTACTGGAAACATGAGTTACAAATAAAAATAAATTACAAATAAAATAATTAAAATACATATCAATTAAATATGTATAAATAAACTGGGAACAACAGTTACAAAAAAAAAGAAATAAAATAATTACATAATTAAAATATCTTTAAATTAAATATGTATAAGTAAATAAATAAATAAAGATGCACACAAACACATGGTACTGGGAACAAGAGTTACAAATTAAAATAAATTACTGATAAAATTAAAAATATATAAATTAAATATGTTTAAATAAATAAATTAGTTAAAAAAATATACATACATACACGGTACTGGGAACAACAATTACAAATAAAAACAAATTACAAATAAAATAATTAAAATAATTAAAATAACAATAAATTAAATATGTATAAATAAATAAATAAATGTAAAAAAAAAACATATACCATACTGGGAACAACAATTACAAATAAAAATAAAATACAAATAAAATAATTAAATAAATAAAGTAAGTAAATATTATAAATTAAATATGTGTAAATAAATAAATGAATGTAAAAAATGTACATGCGGTACTGGGAACAACAATTGCAAATAAAATAATACAATTATGAAAATACATAAAAATTAAATATGTATAAATAAATGTAAAAGAAATATACACACATACGTACACGCTACTGGGAACAAGAATTACAAATAAAAATAAAAAAATAAATAAAAATAATAAAGTAGTTAAAATACATACATATTTAATAAATTATGTATGTATGTGTAAATAAATAAATAAATAAATAAAAATACACACACACGGTACAGGGACCAAGAATTACAAATAAAATAATTAAATAATTAAAATATATAAAAATTAAATGTGTGTGCGTGTGTGTGTGTGTGTGTGTATATGTGTATGCACACACGCACACACACACACACATTCACAACAAACATACATAAAAATCCTTTTAATTAAGTGTGTGCATGTGTGTCTGTATGTATATTTATATCTAATTATTTCTACACACACACATTTAGTTTTTTATTTATTTGTTATATATACAATATAATCTAACCCTAATATCTAAATATTTTATCAAAGTATATAATATATACATTTAATTGTAAATTATTTTTATTAAAACAACTCAACAAGCCAAACTCCCATCACTGGTGTTGTAAATAATAAATGTTGCAAATTATTAATTCATGGCTGCAGCATAATATTTAATATATACTACTATTCTAAATCCACACGCCACTGGCCGACGTGGCAAAAAGTTAATTTTGCAGCCTTTTTGTAAAGGTTTAAGTGATCAGTTACATGTAATTTCCATCCTCAGAGCTAGAACTAAAGTCACATGATGATGAATGAAGCACCTGACCTGCACAAACTCTCTCTCTGTGTGTGTTGTTTTCACACACTCTCTCTCATATACTGTAGTTCATTAGTCTAAAGTGAGAGTGGTGTGTTATATTAGCTCGGTGGGAAGCAGAACAGGTTGTCATCTTCCAAGCATCTGTTTGTTTTGAGACCACACTGAGGTTTGTAATTACGACGCATATATAACCTAATCAGCTTAATTTGCAATTATGAACCTCCAGCACAACTTTAGGGTTGCTGCAGGAGAAGCGGGTGAGTGATAATTGCACAGAAGCTGTGGAGGTGTGTGTGTGCAGCATGTGTTTGTGTGTGACCGTGGAGTTTTATAACTTTAGATACACTGGCATAGTAAATGTGTACAGATGCTTTTTGTTCTTCTTTTCATGTGTGTGCAAATGCAATATATATTTATAGCAAGGTTCAGTTAGGTAGAATTACAATACAGTACTAGCCAATGTTCACAACAACACTCTCCACACAAGTACCAAACCATAAAACAAAAGGATAGATAGATAGATAGATAGATTTATTCTTGGCTTAGCTTTTCTTTAGTTTAAAATGTTTGTGTTTGTTTATACACTGTTATTTGTTTTTAAATGAGTTAAATCAATTTAATTTAAATATAATGTTTGTCTAATGATCTCTAATGGATTGTTTGAATATCTGGTCTGTTGGTTTGTTGTTCAGGTGCACAAATATTTTTGGGTAGTTTGGGTTTTTTCATGGATGTAAATGTGGTTAGTTGTTAATTGTTGCTTGAATGTTTCATAACCATTCAATTCTCTGAATTTGAAGAAACTCCAGATGTTTAATCTTCTGCAAATTGTGATTCATTTTTCAGACCCGAACTATTGAACTATTGAAAATTTAATTTTAATTTAATATTTAATTTAATTTAATTTAGTGCAGAATAATCCAATCCAATAGTTATTTCACTGATACCATATTTATCCTTGATCATTGTTTTATTTATTTATTTATTTTTATTTAATATATTTTTTAAATGTTATTTTAGTTTTTTATAGATTTTACTTTTAATGTTATCTTTAGTTAGTGCAATTTACTTTACTGTTAATTATTTTATTTTAATTGTTTTATTTTACTATTAATTCTTGATGGAAGATGTGTGTGTGTGTGTAATATATCTATTTATCTATCTATCTATCTATCTATATATATATATATATATATATATATATATATATATATATATATATATATATATATATATATAAGGGATGCACCGATACTGGTATTGGTATCGGGCCCGATACTGAGCTCCTGTACTTGTACTCGTTAAAATGCCCCGATACCAAACGCCGATACCACACAGCATGTGACAAGTGCGTATTCAGGCAAAGAAACACCGACAACAGAACAACAGACAGCAGAATGGAGTCATTGGAGATTAAGAATGTCTACGAAGTATATGGTTGCAAGTGATATAATGTTAAACATTCAGTATTAACGCCTGTATAGCTGGTGTGCGCGAGCTGATGCACGCAGAGTCGATTCAGCACGCGGAGGCGAAGACGTGTGGGCTTGTCGAGATGAGATCCCACCTTGACATCACTGGAAAGTTTGTAGTTCGGTCGGATATGTCAAATACAAGTGAGTAAAGCAATGCACAAATTATTTAACGGTAGAGAGAGAGCGCGCCAAAGAGAAAGAAAATTGATGTTCGCTCACTTAGCACACGCATCATTTGGATTAAAACAAATTCGTAAATATAAAACAAAATTTATAGGGGTATTCACTATAAAAGATTATGTTAAACCTTAAGCATACACGACTGTACGGCGAAAGTGAACCTAGCAGTCTGTGTGAAATGCGCTACGCTGTACTGTACTTGATCGCGTTGCGTATGTTTTGCTTGCTTCATGAGTGTTTCTGCATTTGAGTCTCTTTAGATTATAGCCCAAATAGCAGCATGTTTCAGATTAAAAAAATGCTACATATATTTCTGAAAATATCTAAGTTATGAGATTCACGACGAGTGGTTCCCTGCATTATTACAACAAAACGCGTGATTATGAAATATGCGTGATAACAAAACACATTTTAATGGGCATAAT